>OY740720.1:146551754-147755080 GCA_963513945.1 Hydrotaea diabolus | reverse complement strand
GAACTGCATATTCCTCCAGAATTATATATTTTGTTAGAATCATATATTCCGTCAAAATCGTAGACCTATCATAGATCATAGGGCCCGACCTCTATAATAAAAGATCTTCGGCCCGTTTTTTCATGTTTTTGTCGTCCGTTGTGCACTCTGTATTTTCGTCAGAATCACATATTCCGTCAGAATCATAAATACCATAAGAATCATATATCTTCTACGAAAAAGATCTTTGGTCCTTCTATCCATGTTTTTGGCTTTCGTTGTGCGCTCTTTTTCTGCCTTAATTTTGAATTTCATGTAGAATTCCAATAATCTTTATTTCCGTATTGCTCAGTACCAAAACTTCATCGTGGCGGTCCTTTTTATTTTATGTCTTTCTATATTCCTTAGTTCACACAATCATTAAATTCTATTTAAATCGCTTTCTTATCTACATTTCTCTAGGATTTCAACCTTACAAATTTCCGTTTTGCTCGGTACCAAGGCATCGATCGGTAAGCCTATTTTTTGGTTTTTCTGCACTTGCTAATCCTTTTAGGATTGCGACCTTATAAATTTTGCGTTTTGTTCCAAGAACCTTCATTCTTGCTCTGTATTTCTAGGATTCCAACCTTATAAATTTCCGTTTTGCTCGGTACCAAGACATCGGTAAGCCTCTTTTTCAGTGTCTGTTGTTTATATTTTTTCTTTCTTATTCCAAGTACCTCTACTTCTTGCTCTATTCTTCTAGGATTTCAACTCTATAAATTTCTGTTATGCTCGGTACCAAGGCATCTAACCTTATATATTTTCGTCATCGACGTAAGTCTGTATATCATTGTGTTGTTTTCTATATTTTTCTCTATTTTTCCAAGTACCTGCGCTTCTTAATCTGCCTGTATAGAGATTTAAATTTTACATTCCAAATTTTCGTTTTGCTCTGTACCAGCATCTGTGTGCCTTCGCTTCTTAGTTTCTGTATTTCGCTTCACAGAATCACGTCTTCTTTTGAGTGCTTTATTCGAAGTGCCTTAACTTTTTGTTCCATCCTAGAACTACTTATACAACCTTTTAAATTTTTAATCAGCTAGGTGCCGAAGAATCGGTATCTCTTTTACAATTTTTTCACAGAATTATATCTTCTATGTGCCCCTTATTCTAATCTTTCTATTTCCGTTTTGATCAGTACAATGCCATCGTTGTGCTGTCCTTCTAAATTATATTTTTGTATTATTTTCTCCACAAAATAATATCTTCGATGCTTCTCTTACTCTAGGTGTCTGCACTTCTTGACCTATTGTACTAGAGTTCTGAGCAAAATTTCTATTTGGCTCGGAACCAACGCATTATTTTTCTTGTCCTTCTAAGTTACTGTTTTCTATATTACTTTCTTCATGAAATCCATATTCTAAGTGCCGGCAAATAATTCTGGAAATGTCCTTGTGACCTACATTTCTAAATTTCCGTTCTGCTCGGTACTAGAGCACCGGTGTTCTGTCATTCTAACGCATTAGTTTTCTTGTCCTTCTAAGTTTTCTTTCTTTATTCCTTTCTTTACAAAATTATATCCTTTATAAGCTCCATATTCTAAGTGCCTACAAACAAATCTGGTACTGTCCTTGTTACCTCGCCTTCTAAATTTATGTTCTGCTCGGTACCAGATCATCGGTGTTCTGCTTTTCTAAGTTTTCAGTGGTACCAGAGCATTGGTGTTCTGGCGTTCTAAGTAGTTTTTTCTTTGTATTACTTTCTTTGCAAAATCGTATCTTCCATATTTCTTCTATACTCAGTGTCTGTTATTCTTGAATGGTCTTTCACGAGGTCAACCTCCTTAATTTTCGTTTTGCGCGGTATCAGCGAATCTTTTTGCCTGTCTATTTAAATGTGGCATTAAAATTCTTTTACGATATTCTTCTTTTTTTTTGCAGAATCGCATCTTCTATGTGACCCTTCTTTTAAGTGCCTGCAATTCTTGATCGCTAGAAGTCAAATCTTCTAAATTACCATTTTGCTCGGTACCGAGCATCGATGTTCTGCCCTTTTTAAGTTTTGTTTTGTATAACTTCCAGCGAAGAATCATATCATTTGTGCGTCCCTAATTCGAGTCTGATATTATTGAACATTTGTGATTGAATTGTGCCTTCAAAAAAATTTTTTTCTTTCTTTGCAGAGTCGTATCTTCTATATGCCCTTCTCTTTTAAGCGCCTGCAACATTTGGTCTGTTCTCCCTAGAAGTTTAACCTTCTAACTTTGCTTAGAGGCATAATTTCCGTTTTACTCGGTACCACCGCATTCTTTTTTTTTCCATTCTTTGCAAAATCGTATCTTCTATGTGCTGCTTCTTTAAAGAGCCTGCATATTTTAATCTGTTCTCCCTAGGAGCTTAACCTTCTAACTTTCCTTAGAGGCATAATTTCCGTTTAACACGGTACCAGCGCATTATTTTCTTCTCCTTTCTTTTCAGAATCGTATCTTTTATGGGCTGCTTCTTTAAAGCGCCTGCAACTTTTGAGCTCTTCTCCCTGGAAGTTTAGCCTACTAACTTTTCGTTTTGTTCGGTACCAGAGCATCGATGTTCTGACCATCCAAGTTTTGAAATTATGTCTCATTTTAGCTTTTCTTTATATTTATAGCTTTTCTTCTTTGCAAATTCATATATTCTATGTGACTCTTATTTAAAGTGTCTGCTCTTCTTGATCTGCCTATCATGAGGTATAACCTTCTAAAGTTCCGTTGTGCTCGGTACCAGGGCTTCGGTCTGCTTGTCTTTGTCAGTTTCTATCGCACATATTTTGTAAGTTTCTCCGGTGAACTTTTCTTAGGAATCTACTCTTTTTCCTAACACCCTGTTTTTGTATTATTTTGACTTATTCTATTTATAGATTTTTTATCTTCTCAAATGATTTGAATTTATGATTTCCGTTTCAAATTTTTCTATTTTCAAGATCGTTGCTAGCATAAACTATTCAATTATGGTTGTTGGCAATATGTCACCACAAAATCTCTGATAGGCAAATCACTTTTTAATGGACTCCAAAGCATATCACACTCTTTAATGATCTTCTAACACCCAGAAACAAGCAGATTCTCTGCAGATCTGGTATTTCAACAGAAATAATGTTTTTCAACTTTTTTTGGCTATTGTATTTTACTCGTTTCCTATTATCTTGCAATCATCGCCCTTTTGCCTATTAACCATAACAATGTCAAATGAACAAGAAGAGGAGGAACAACAACAAAAAGAAAGATAAAAAAACGACCTAAAAAGACACATGGCTCATTGAATCTATATGGACAGCAGCCGAGGCCCAGTCCAATCGATTTATAACAACAACAACACTAGCATGGACAGTATCAAAAACTAAATTGAACATGATCAATGGCAATAGGAAATATTGCCCAAAAACAAAACGACGAAACGCACATTTAGCAGCCTAGAAAAAAGGGGTATATTTTTTGGTGCTTTTTTGCGCTCTTTTTTTTAGTGCTTAAGTACTTTGACAACCCAAAAGTGAAATAAAAACAAGAAATCGACAATTTACAACAATGTGACCCCCTTTGGCCACATGAGCTCACAGAGGGTTCTCTCAAACACTTCGCCAAAAACCCCTTCCACCCACCATAAGGGCGATTCCATATGCATGGAATGTATGCAGGACATACTCGTATAACCAGCAACGGAGGTCTATAAAAATTTGTCACCCTAGAAATTAATTGCCCTTGAAACAAGGCAACACCAGCAACAAACAATAAGACCAATAACAACTCCAGCACGAACAATGGACAATAGTAATAATGACAGCAACACTAGCAACAACACCATTCAGCCCACCGAGAACCCCCCTAAAAAAAGCGCAGTATTGAAACACTAGAGTTAAACAAGCGCGTGTTCTGTGTGGCGTTTCTTTTAAAACGAGTTGTACGTACATATGTACGCATTAACCAACAACCCACTAACGCAGTTAGTCATTTAGTCCTTAGTGCTAGCAACACTCGAACGGGCGGACAAACTCTCAAGGAAGGAAGACATATGGCCAGAGTTTAACAAGCAATTTTTTTTCTTGTTTTTTTCTTTCTGTTGGTTGTCCTAATGCTGCTGCGTTTGCACTTTATGGTCGTTTCACCACGTATGTACAGAATGCTGCGGAATAAGGACAACTGAAAATGCCAGAGTGAATGACGGCCTGTTTGTTACCCCCCTAGAAGGATTGCCAGCCATGTACGTACGAATGAGTCAATCCTTTTTAGTGGGCGCTACCTTGAAAGGTACACGTTGTCGTAATGGTTTAATTTTCTTTTCCCCTTGCCCTCAAAACGGAGGGCGGATAGGCAAAGGGCAACTCGCTAACCTTTTTCACATTTCACTAAAGAGTTGCAGGTCCTTTCATTTGTTTTCTGCTCTTTACTCTGTGACAACTCAATTTATTGATGAAGTTCGGTTCGTTCGGCGTGCCGGACGCACTTAATTAACTGTGACAATCAATTTCGTATGCAACTTATGGCTCAATTATATTCCTTGAATTGCAACGAAATCGAACAAATCTGTTTTTTTAATGGTCCTTCGTGTATGCGCACGTAGTAGAAGTTGAAGAATTTGCTCGCTGCTGCTGGTGCAATTTGTTTTTTTTCGAGATTTATGGTTTGGCCATTCTGCCATGGGGAGGGAGGGGAGGGAGGTATGTGGTACTTGGTACTTACTTGTTTTGTCACCGAGTCGATGAGACGCACAAATATGTCCTGTTCCTGGCGGGCACCTGAAATTTGAAAAGAGAAAAAATAACATTAAAAAGGGACAATAATAATAATCCGAAACGAGAAATATTAAATATGGAAAAAATAATAATAAAAAGGGACAATTTTTACTTCGATTAACCGATTTAGGGCCTATTCAGACTAACGAAAACAAATTGGCAACTCTTTTTTTATATAGAGAAAACGTGTACGAAATCGACTGGTTTTGTTAGTCAAACACGGCCCTTGGATTTTTATTGTGGATTTATTTATAAGGGACAATTTTTACTTCGATTAACCGATTTAGGGCCTATTCAGACTAACGGAAACAAATTGGCAACTCTTTTTTATATAGAGAAAACGTGTACGAAATCGACTGGTTTTGTTAGTCTAACGAGGCCCTTGGATTTTTATTGTGGATTTATTTATAAGTAATTTTTGGGGTTTTAAGCACAAGTCCAAAAACAATCTAAATAGCCGTTGACCTTTGATTATATCCAGGATTTTTTGAGATTTTAGTTTGCTGGGTCACTACAAGATGGCGCTTTACCCCTCTAACAAACAAATAAAACTATTCGTTAAAATAAGCCATACTTGCACTCTGTTGAAAACATCCGCATGGTGTTTTTATTCCAAAAAGAATCAAGCTACAAGAGACCAAAAAGAATCTAAAAATTAATTTCGGGATTTTTGAGTTTTTAGTTAGGTTTGTGACTACTTGATGGCGCTGTGCCCAACCAAAAAAACAAATAAAATTATTTGTTTAAATAAGCCAATGCTGTCATCTTGCGAATGTGACAGACCATCTCTCCTCAAGATAGCCTTTATCGCGAAAAGATGCAAGTTACAGGAGACCAATAGAACATAACAAAGCCGTTGATTGCGGGATTTTCGGGGCTTGTAGTTATGGTTGCTACCTCAAGATGGCACTATACCCAACTAGCAAACAAATAAAATTATTCGGATGTAGCTTGATCATCTCTCCTCAAGATAGCCTTTATTGAAAAAATAATCAAGCTACAAGAGACCAAAAAGAATCTAAAAATTATTTTCGGTATTTCGGGGTTTTTAGTTAGGTTGGTCACCACTAGATGGCGCTGTGCCTAAACAAAAAAAAATAAAATTATTCGTTTAAATAAGCCAGTACTGGCATCTTTTGAATGTGACAGATCATTTCTTCTCAAGATAGCCTTTATCCCGAAAAGAAAATAACATAAAAACGCGTTGACCCTTGATTGTTTGCAAGATTTTCGGGGTTCTTAGTTAGGTTTGCCATCACAAGATGGCGCTTTACCCAACCAACAAATAAATATATTTGTTAAAAAACCTATACTGTCGTCTGTTGAAAACATTCTCATGTAGCTTAAATCATCACTCCTCAAGATAGCCTTTATTGCAAAAAGAATCAAGGTACAAGAGACCAAAAAGAATCTGAAATTTTTTTTTGGGAGTTTCGGGGTTTTTAGTTAGGTTTGTGCCCACTTGATGGCCCTGTACCCAACCAACAAACCAATAAAATTATTCATTAAAAAAACCAATACTGTCATCTGTTGAAAACATCCTTTTGTAGCATAGATCATCGCTCCTTTAGATAGCATTTATTGCAAAAAGAATCCAACTACAACAGGTATTATCGGCGAATTTAAGCTCATGTGTAAGTGATGAGGTAATCATTAAAATAAGACATAAACTCATTGAATTGTAATAAAATTTTAAACTAAATAAACTCGTATTGAATCAATACATTGCTCTACATTGGAAAAATTTGAAAAACGGCCGTGCACATGAACCTCTTAAAAGAGGGGATAGAACCTCTTTATATAAATTGACACTTTTTACTACGTCCTGCCCTCTGTCCTTAAAACAGTCATGTAACTTAGGCTTTCTGTCCTTAGTAAACCTAGGTAACTGAGACCGTCGTCTGTCCCTAAGTTAGACCTTGTCCAAAGTACAGGGTGGGCGATTAACCATTATAAATTTGAATCGGCTGTAAAAAAAAGTACTGATAATTTTTTTTCAAATTTATCGTTTTAGTGCAAAAGATTCAACATCGTCATTTAATAATGAAACACTATCATTCATATGGCTACCACAACCGGCTCGGCAATACCTCATCCGATCAACCCAATTTTTCACAACATTTTTGATTATTTCGGGTCGTAACTCTTCAAGGGCAACTTCGCTTTCCTGTTTCAACGCTTCAACTGTCTCTGTATGCTTTGCGCAACACTTTTCCTTAGTGGTTTTTCACAGAAAATAATCCAAAGGACTCAAATCACAGCTCCAAGGCGGCCAATAGACATCACAATTTCGGCAGATTATTCGATTTTCAAAAACAGTGCTTCAAATATCGATGGTTGCGTTAGCTGTGTGACATGTGGCCCCCGTCTTGATGAAACCAAATGTCGTCCATGTCATTCTCTTGAATTTTCGGAAACAAAAATTTGTTGAACATGGCGCGTAAAAATTCTCCGTTGACGGTAGTGGCGGCTTCTTCCTCATTTTTTAAGAAAAATGGCCTAATGATGTTGGCAGCCTAAAATCCACACCAAACAGTGACTCGTTGTGGATGCATTGGCTTCTCAATAGTCACGTGTGCACCCTCTGAACCGCATATGCGGAAATTTTGTTATTGGCATAGCCACTGCTATAAAAATGAGCTTCATCTGAAAACACCATTTTTCGATAAAATTCTTCATATCCTACCAAACAATCTTCAGCCCATTGGACGAAGCGAAAGCACATGGTGTTCTATTTTTAAATGACAAAGTTAGACCTTTCTAATAAACTAGAAATTTAAAAATATTATCAGTACTTTCTTACAGGTCTTGAGCCGGTTAATCCCTGTTCAATGTGTAAAAGCAACAGACCGAAATAAAACAAACGAGCTTAAACAGTCGATATAAACTTAACTCATAGCCTACCCTGTATATGTCCGCCCTTTCCTCGATAAACCTTGGTCAGAATATCCTTCATAATTTCCCTTAATTAACTCTTGGTTTAGAGTAAGAGTCTATCCGCCCTTCTAAAGATATTTAACAAATTTAAATATCGTCCTTTCCCCCGAAGCCCTTGATGACAATATCCTTCAATCGACAAACCTTCCATATTTATGGAGATTGGTACCTCATCCTGGCTTCTTGTCTTCTTAAGTTTTTCTTTTACGTCCTCTAGTTAATATATATTCCTTTTTTCCATACATTTTTATTTTTTATAGGCCAGTAATTAAGTCGCTCTCTACACTAGCCCTGTTTTTTTAATCTTTAAATATATCTTTTATTTTTTTCGTTCTTTAAACTCACCATTTGCATACAGCAGTTGCAGCCGATATTGTATGCCATTATTTGTCTTGGTCGTATCCGACTCCGAATCCTTTTCGATGAAGCCTATGAAGGCAGTACGCTCGATTTCGATGGGTTGGCCGGCACGATCGTACAAGGCAATGACGAAATGGAAAAAATTCGATTTTCTCAAATTGCTGGGCGGTTGTTTTTCAAAATGGGCGCGTCCAATGCCAAGACTAGAAAAAAATAAACAGAAAAAACAAATGAAATGATATAATTTATCATCATAAAGCAAGTATTTAGATTTGTGTAATGCTCCTCCCTCTAATAAGAGCTAATGAAGTTATTAACAGCCTACGAAAACGTCTACAGGATAATTGCGCGGGTAGTCAACAACCTGGTGGCTAATAGTAAAATAATTACAGGACATAGAAAATTGTAACATATTTTTGTTTTGGTGGTTTTTGGTTATTGTCCCTTTTTAATATGTCAAAATGCTAAAGACTTGTTGTCTTGTCCTCATAGTAAATGTGACATATTCTTAGCTTAGATGAATGATATCTTTTTCCCTGGCTCTCTTTCGCTCTCTCCCTCTCTCTTTGTCTAATTGTGGGTTTTACACAAAATAAATATGCAACGGAAAACCAAACGACGTTTGTTAGTTTCGTGCAAATAAACCAAATTTATTATCACAAATAACCACACACGGCCGGGCTTCAACGCTGTCTATCTGTGTCCTTTCGTCCTGTTGGCTTCCTTCATACAGCTTTTGAGTATTTGTAATATTTCCTTGTTTTATTTTCAGTTTTCTGGGCTAAGCAAATATTGTTTGTAATTGTCCATATTCGACCAGCAATAATTGCACACACACTCACTCTTGACAAAACAAAACCAAAAAAATAAAGTATAAAAACTCTTCAAAACTGCTGAGGAAGCCCAACGTAGCCGGAGATTAAATCAACCAACCGTCAATTTACCTACGTTTAGATATCAACTAACTAAACACTCTTACTAACTAACAATTAAAAGCCAAAAACAACAAACAGGACGAAAAAACACACTCTGTGTCCTTTAGGAGGGGAGGAATAAAAACTGCAGCATATGTAAGTCATCGTCACCGGAAAACATGCCTTCGAAAAAAAATGTTAAATGTCAATGAACACAAGGACAGACAGACGAACCGTCACTTGTACATGCAATACATACAAACAAGGATATGCTACAGGCATATCACACATACATCCAGTGGCGCTTACAGGAATTTCTATTGTCTGCTGGTAATAGACAACATAAAGGCCTTGCTTTTAAAACCGAAAAATCATAATCGCCCCCAAAGTGTAGAAATGGAGTATTAGGCGTGTTTTGTTTAACACGCAAATGCTTCTACTTTAAACCCCGCTTAAACGATAATATGGTTTCGGTATTAAAAACTTAAAAGTATTTATCCAGCTTGAAAATATGTGAAATATTAGACTCAAAAAACATTTGTTTTTATATACTTATATTAAAGTAATATGATTTCGCTTTCTAAAATGGCTATTTTTGTATAAATTTTCACAATAAATGGAGTTTGAACCTTCGTTTTAAAAGGGTTTAAACAAGAAAAAAAATCTTAACGATTTTTAAAGGGGAAATATCGCTTGTTAGATAAAAGACTCCCATTAATTCTTTTATAAAATAGCAAATTCATTTTTTGAAAGCGTTTCGACTGCAGAGCCTGAATCTAATGTCACTAGTTATCTCTTCCCCAAAAAGTTGGTTTCACAGACTCTAAAATCCTGCAGTTGCGGTCAAAGCTCTGGTAAATAACATTTGTTTAAGCGAATCTAGGTCCGAGTCATTTTTGTCTAACTTTGTAAGAAACCCAATTATTTTTTTGTGATGGCGTTTTTATTGGCCTGACATAATAGAAATAGCCCGGTTTAGCAGTTATAGAAAAAACCAGTTCCAAAATCTGAACTGAAATGAAAAAAATGTATGTTTAGATATGGAGATTAATTTTTCCCTAATTTGTTTGACACATGCTTAGGTTGAACAAAATATAAAAGCTTTCTTTTTCAAAAAAAATCCACAAATTAAATTAAAAACTATTGTTTTTATAAATGACCCATAGCCGAACGATCAACCAACAAGTTTACAATTAAAAAAGGGACAACTATTCAGCAAATCATTCTATAAAAATAATATTTTTGTAGCCTATCAAATTAAAAAAAAAAATCAGGCTTCAACAATAGTTTCAAAATCTCCAGTTTTGGTTATAAGAAAAAATATTTCGAAATCCTGCTAAGAACCAACCCAGGTTTACAATCTAAAAAAACGATTAAAATTTCTTTAAACCGAAACGAAAAAATTACGAGTATATTTATTTTGCTATAGTGCTTAGCGGGGGGTTATTTGATAATGTACATTTGCTTTGTTAAAAAACCAGTGCTTCCCCCTTTTTTTTTTTAAATGATTAAATTTATTTGTAAGTTTTACCAAATAAAATCTGGTTTCAACAATATTTAAAAAATCTATCAAAAAGCTTTTGTTCAGCATAATCAAACGAGGATTGCAATTATAAGTGAATCTGTGTCATAAAGAATCAAACATTTGTAGAGAAAATCTTTTTTTAAGAAAGGGGCGTGGACGCTTGTCTCGATTATAAAAAATTCAAATAATATTGCAAGCAATCTATCAACTTATCTTTTAAATAAGGAAATTCTGGTTCGAACTGTGTTACGAAATTTTGAAAACGGGCAATTCTGTAACCTAAGAAACTCAGTATGCAATTATAAGAAATTGATTCTAATTTGTTTAAACCGAAGAAAAGCTTGCTTATCGTTTTTTAATAAATACGAAAACTATATTATAGTAACCTATCAGCCTATCAATATTGTTTTTGTAACAATATTTAAAAAAAAAAACACGAAAAATGCCTGCAGTTAGACAGGAATCCTGGGTTTACAATGATAAAAAGGGTTCTTTTTAATTCCCTATTATTTTTTCACTTTCTTTAAAAAATTTAATTGTTTTACAAATTTCATTGATCATTTTATAAGAAATTGAAGCTTTTTTGTGTGATTTTGACGAAGTCCTAAATTCGCCGATAATACCTCTTGTTTTCTTCTTTTGGCATAGGAGGAAACCCGTGGCATAAAAAACCCGGGTTAACAATTAAAAATAAAAAATAAAATTTTTTAATTTCCTATTCTTAAAAAAAAAATCCGTTTTCGCAATTTCTTTACAAAGAGTTTGAAAAATATTTGCTTTACCCAAAAAGAATAAAACAACAAGCGATAATATCGGTGAATTTAAAAAGGGTTCATATGGAGCCAAGTTAAAATTTAAATTAACTCGGAACAGCTTTTACGAATTAATAACATTTTACACATTTTCCCAATTCAAAGGAGTAGCAAATTATTGATTTAACGAATTTCATTGATCATTTTATAACAAATCAAAGCTTTTTGGTCCGATTATGACGAAGTTTTGAATTCGCCTCTAAAAACTCTTGTTGTTTGATTCTTTTTTGGCATAGGAAACCCGTGACATAGTACCCGGGTTTACAATTATGAAAAATGGGTTTAAAAATAATTTTTTAATTTGCTTTTCATAAAAAAAACTGTGTTTGCACTCTTTTTAAAAAAAAGGTCCAAAAAGATTTGCTAAACCAAAAAGGAATTAAACAACAAGAGGCATTATCGACGAATTCAAATATGAGTCTGCATAAGATGGGGTTAAGTTTATATTAACTCAACATTTTCCAATTCAAGATTGTAGAAATTTATTGATTTTATATATTTGATTGACTAATTTATTATAAGCTATAGTTTTTTTGACGCCGATAAAACCTCTTGTTGTTTGATTCTTTTTGACTTTACAATTATGAAAAACGGTTTTAAAAAAAAATTTTAAATTCCTATTAAAAAAAATCTGCGTTTGCATTCTTTTTTAAAAAAAACTACAAAAATATTTAATAACCAAAAAAGAATTAAACAAGAAGTGATATTATCGGCGAATTCAAATATGCATAAAATGGGGTTAAGTTAAAATTTAAATTAACTTAACTTTTTCAATTTTAGATTGTAGAAATTGATTGACTAATTTACTAAAACGTATAGTTTTTTTTAGACTGATTTTGGCGAAAGACACCATCTTATACTCATGGGCTTGAGTTTCAAATACGCCGATAAAACCTCTTGTTGTTTGATTCTTTTTGGCTTTACAATTATGAAAAACGGTTTTAAAAACAATTTTTTTAATTCCTTTTAAAAAAAATCTGTGTTTGCAATCTTTTTAAAAAAAAACTACAAAAATATTTGATAACCAAAAAAAAAAATTAAACAAGAAGTGATATTATCGGCGAATTCAAATATGCATAAAATGGGCTTAAGTTAAAATTAAAATTTAAGATTGTAGCAAATTAATTGAGTTGATATATTTGAATAACTAATTTATTATACGCCGATGAAACCTCTTGTTGTTTGATTCTTTTTGGCTAAACATCGCCAAAAAAAAAGTAATAACCACCGTGTTTTAAATTTTTTGTTTAATAATTTTTAAAAAAAGAGAAAAAGAAATCCGTTTTTCCAATATAATCAAGAAATATTTTAATTTAATTTTTAAATCCATAAAATCAATCCTTTTTTTAAGCCAAATTCATTGGATCACATAATTCTCACATGCCTGGTTTCCAAAAAGACGGTTCTAAAATTAAAGGTTACAGAATATCTAAAAAAAATGTTGTTAGTCCTACAATTTAACAATAAATTCATAAAAGAAAAAAATGATAAACAAAACCCGGGTTTTTTAATTTAAAAACAAAACCGGTTTTAAATCATTTTTTAGAAAATACCAGTAAAAATTTCTTTTTTTTAACAGTTGGTTTAAAAAATTCCCTGATTTTCTTTATCCAAGCATGCACTAGCTTCTAAAACTTTATCCCGATATTCTTTATCCCTGCTTACAATAGATTCTTAAACTTTATCGCATACTTTTAAAAGGGCCAGCTTACATTTTTGGGCCACAATTACTAATTGACCCGTTTTCCAAAACTCCTGCAAGTATTTTGGTCTCTTTCGATTCTGTTGTTGGTCGAATTGAGTGAATAGAACCAAAAAGCGAGGAGCAAAGCATAAATTTAGAATTTCATGTGCTGGACAACGTTGAAGGACGAAAATGCTGACTTTTGTGATTTCGTTGGGGTTTTCAAAAAACGCTTTTCTTTTTTTTGGGGGGCTAAGCTTAAGAGGGTACCTTCTAAATGGCTAAGGGGCGGGTGTAGCTGTTTTTCTTTTGTTTGGATACCACCAAAACAAAAGTTAAACGTTAGAGAATTTAGCGGAGTCTGCTGTTGGAGTTGTAAATCGTTGATGTGTGTAGCGTGCCATGGAGTGTATACGAGTATATATCATTATCAAGGATCTGCCGGAGGAAGAGACCTATATATTTAATATACGGAGTTTGTGTGTGTGAAGCGTATGGAACCGACTCAATTTAAATGTAATAATAAGTATTAAAAGGTTACAACATGTCGATGTCGGTAGAGAATAATGATAGTACCGCACACACATACTTATACCAGTGTGTAAGTCAACATCTGTGTGTGTGTGTGTTAGGGAAACTCCTCCTTAAAGTCCTTGGTAACATTTACATGTTCATACATGTTTGTCTTAGCGAAAGGAGCAGGTTATAAATGCTTCGATAATATGAGACATTAGACTTGTCTAAAATACGGGGTACAAGATATGGAAGGACATGTACGTTTGTACATGTATAGGTGTAAATGTTGGTTATTGTCTATGTAAATGTGTGCAAGTGTATGTGTACTTGCTAGACAATCATGTTTTTCTCTTTGTCCTGAACATGCTGATGTGTGTAAGTGTAAAATATTACAATAAAGTTAAGTATCCTGCCATGGCTTGCATACATACACACGTGTAATGCGATTGTGTGTGTGTGTCGCTGTGTGTTTGTGTAGGTTCACATGAATATGGCCTTTTGCTGGCTGCTGTTGTTAAATGTTTTTAAACATATTTTCCTTGTCTGAACTTTGGTGTGCCAACATAAATAAAAACGTTCCAAATCCTCTGGACCCCGAAAATTATGGTCGGTGTGGAAAACACAGGAGCTGCGGCTACAGTTGCACAATGCAAACGAACAGACAAAAAAACTCTCTTTCTCATAAATCACGTTCATTATATTTTGCATTCGATTTATTTACCTATCGACCTTGTCAATTAGTCCAAGAGAGGGAACCAAAAAAAGGATATTCAAAAAAAAAAATACTCGCACTCATACGTAGTGCAGCCAGTGTTTCGAGGAGCTGTTGATGAGGTTCCATGCCCTTTCGTCCAGTATGCCCTGCATATAAATGTAAAGGATAAAAGTATTTTCGGGCCATAGCATAAACTCATATCGTGCGTTACGTATCGGATCGTATTGTATATAAATAAAAAGTGATGTATTTCTGTACACTTTTGTTTAAAAACTTTGTTTGGTTTCGTTTCGAGTTTGTTGCCAATATCTTTGGTAATATAAATTACATTTATTACATTTGCTTGGTTTTTTCTTCTTTTCAAAAGTAGAGAAAATGAAGTAAAAACACATAAGCAGTGTCATAATTCTTTAACAAATATGGTCAATATTTCAAGCCTTTAACTACACTGGGCTACCAAGTTTAACTATTGGAGAAAATTATAAATATGAAGTATTATACGACCTCAAGCTGCCCTTAGACTAAAGCGATTTTAGAGTCCTTCTAATATTAAAAGTCGCGCCCTTTAAATTGACTTAAAAACGTTAAGAGGCACTTCTGCTGCTAGCGTTACGCAAAAATTGCTTTGACATGTGAGTTTCTAAGGTTAGGCGAAAAGAGCAGGCCTTAAGAGACCATGAGTAGGTCCATTAAGTTACCCTTTAAAGATGAATATAGAATGATAAGACGAGGTTTATTGATCGTATAATATATATACTTTTGTATGTTAAAAGCACAATAGCGGTCGGACGAATTCATCTACACAGAAAAAAAGACAACCCTTAAATTTGAGAGTTTTTTTCACCACTCAATTAAAAATTTAGTTAATGAGCTAAACTATTTATCAGCTATTACGGTGGTATTTAACGAATCGAAACAACGACAAAATTTATAAAATCCATGCACTGTATCGTGTGTAGCTGTAAATGTATGTGTATACATACTGTAAGCGATTTTAATTGTGTTTGGTGGAAAAATTTACTGCCGCCAGTTCTCGTTAAATGCGCGACTACTTGCCCTTTAGTAGTCCATAGCCGCTAAACATAGTCACAGTACATTGGGGTCTTATGGTGATGAAGTGGCGCTCACCGAAACTGCAAACACCCCTAATTGTAACTAAAAACGGCTTACAACTTATTTTTGTTTATATGCGATTTTTTTTTCATCGCCTAATAACGAAAATATATTTTCAATAAACGGCAAATATTTTTTTTTCTTTGAAAGAGGAATTACTTCACAAGCTAATAAGATCAGGTTTGTTGTTGTTTGTCATAGAGGTAAAGAAAAGTAAATCAGCGAAGTTAAAGCCAACACATCACCGTCTAGTAGACGCTCGTTTCGCCATTGGTGTGGGACGGCTCTTTGGTACCATTTAGGTGTGCTGCCGACATGGCCTCTACTCGTTTAACGATCTATATAAGTATATACAAAGCATGCATTGATTTTTTATATGCAAAGTATTATTGTCGAAGAGTGAGACACAAGCGACTGACTGAAAGAATTCCTACCATATTGACAGACTGTGCGACTGACGTTTTTTCAGTACGAGACCATTTTACATTCGTTCATAGACACAATTTTTTTGTAAATATGTGAATTATTTTTTATCGCTTCAAATCGGAAATATATTCGATAAACAACGTAAAAATATATTAGTTTATATGTGAATTTTTTTATCAGAGGATTCCTAATTAATTGTTTGCTTGAATATTTGAATTTTTTAATTGAATCGAAAATTGTTTTCTTTCTGTCTAGGATCCTGAAATGTTATCTTGATAATAAATAATTGTTATTAGCTGTTTGGGTTTGTAAATAAGCGAAATCGCTCCTAGGGGGGAAAAAGTGGCCCTTTTAGGTACTAAAGGTACCTTGGAAAAAAGTACACTTTATGAATATTTGCTCTACCTATCATAAATTTTAGTAGAAAAAACATGGCATGAATGAAGACTGCTAGTAGAGACCCCCTAAATTAATAAAGCTATAGTTGCTGGAATTTTTGGCTTTTGTGGCCCAAAAAGTCCCTTAATAGCCCAAAAAAAAAGGTTTACTGATAACCATAGACATATACGAGTACTATTTGTCATTCAGAGTCAAGTAAATTTTATTAAAATTCGATGTACGCATGTATATTTATTTAAGCTTCTATAAAATTTGTGCGCGGACGTGTAAGGCTGCAGCGGCCCAGAGAACGGCCGGTATGGACCAAAAAAGCTAACAACATTAAATGAACATATATCTTTCAACTTTCACTACGAATTCCAGTATGGATTTATTTTAGAGCTCTGGTTGATATTGCGATCGCACTTATGGACCAAATAAAGGGCCTAAAAAACGGCCTGGTCGTACTTTAAAATGTGTTAACTTGTTTTTTTTTCATTATAATTAAATGTAGCGAATTTGATAAAAGTCAGGTCTCTGGAGCGGTGGGTCCGCAAAAACGGAGGCACCTTAGATGGGGGAGGGGTTGCTATATAAAGACATGGAGCGACATGGCTTAAATTTACCAGGGATAAGACGAAGTCGGCCCAAACGTTATGTGTAAAACATAAACCTAGACTTCGCGAGAGGCAGATTCACTTATCGGGTGGGAACTTTGGATAAGAAGCAATATCGGTAAAAGGACATTTATGGTCCAACTATAAAATATTCCAATTTTTTCACTGTTGGAGCCGAGCTAAAAGTTATATGGAGCAGACCTCTCAAATTCGGGAAAGCATGGTATAGGGGCTTTAAAATGAAAACATACACCTTTGCGGACTAATTTCCCCAGGCCAAAGACTGGACCTTTTACTGGGCTTCTGAAGCGATAGTGCCTTAAATTAGGGGACATCTTTGCGTGAGGGCTTTATATGCCAATACTTCAACAACAAATATGCACCATTTTTTCCAGAGTTGTTCATTAGTCCGTCATAAACAAAAAGCGCCGAGTTTGAATAAGATCGCACCTCTTATGTGGCTTCTGAAACGGTAGTGCCTTACATCAGGAGATATCTTTGCGTGAGGGCTGTATATGCCAATATTTGAATGGAAAAAATGCATTATTTTTGCCAGAGTTGCTTATAAGTTCTTCATCGAAATAAAAATACGAAATTGAACAAGATCTAATGTGGCTTCTAAAGCAGCAGGGCCTCAAATCAGGGGACATCTTTTTGTTAGGACTATATATGCCAATACTACAACAACGAAAATGGACCATTTTTGCCAGAGTTGTTTATTAGTCTGTCATAATAAAAAAGCGCTAAATTTGATAAAGACCTGACCTTTTATGTGGCTTCTGCAGCGCCAAGGCCCCAAATCAGTAGCACCTTTGCGTGAGAGCTGTAATCAAAGCATAAACCATTGCGGGCCGATTCAACCGGTTCAAATGGGATGACTTCTAGTGCTACAGGGTCTCATATCGTGCGGGAACCTTGTATTGGGACTCTTCCTTTACATGGGCCAAAAAACGTTTCTCCTTTACTAACCTGTTGAAGAAGAAGCACTACTATTTGATGGGCGTTAAAGCCACAGACTCCGAATTGCATAAGTGATGCTTGAGGCAGATTGGTAGTTACATACTTACAAACCTACTGACAAGTAAGCACTTTTATAAGCTATCCGAGATAAGTCATTGACAAGTAAGCACTTCTTCCTACTGACAAGGCCGCACTTCTATAAGCTATCCGCGATAAGTCATTGACTCCAGTTAGTAGCTGATGAATTTCTCAAGTTATGATTGAAGTAGCTTAACCGGATCATAGCGCGTATATCGGCTATAAACCTGCTAAACAAAAAGTAAATATATCTATCAATTACTAACCTGCTGACAAAAAGCACTACTGTAAGCTTGTCGGCAGAAGTCATGGACTCGAGTTAATAGATGGCAAATTTCTTAAGTTAGTATTGAGCTAGCTTAACCGGATTATAGTGTGTCTATCGACTTAAAACCTGCTGTTAGCGAAAAGCTTCGATGGAAGCGATTGACTCGCTTAAGTACCTGAGAAATTTCATGACTGATAATTGAACAAGTTTTGATAGCACTTCTTAGTGCGTTTTTTAATTACTTACGTGCTGCAAATGGGGCACTAAGAATAAGATAGGATTGAAATTTATTGACGATATTCGATATCTAACATTTTTGAAGTATAATCCTGAACTTTTAAACTTAAACGAGTGCTAAGCAGCCTACAAATTTCTTTTTCTTGTTGCCCAGTGTAGTTGTTAACTTTTGCATTTCAAAACTCGGTTAAAGAGGTCCTTAACAAACTTAACAGGCGGCATAAAGTGGAAAGCAAAGTTTTCAAGTGGCTGTTGATACTTTTGAAAAAGCCCTGCCAGACACACACACATACACACTCGTCGCATAGAAGGCGTTTATGAAAAGCCAATTATTCACGTTTTGTTTGGACAACAACAACAACAACTTTGAAATTCAGCACAGTGAAAGAAACTCCGTAAAATGAAAGGAGAACCAAAAAAAAATACACAAAACATGGACATTTACATGGACTACTACCTGTGTGATGCTAAATAAAATATCACCAAGAGGAAGGAGAGCAGGGAGAGAGCGAGAGAGAGACGAGACGAGAGGGAAAAAGGGCAATAACAAAAAAAAAATATGGACTGGAAAAACTGATGCTTGCCAGCCAGCCAGTGGTTCATCTATAAAGCGGAAACGGAAACGGAAAAAGTCCATGACAGTTTATTATTTCTTGTTGGACAATGTTTTTTTGCTTTTACGTGTTTTTCCTTTATTTTTTTTTAAGCTGTCATCACAATTACTCTGACTCCTGTTCACAGGAGTTTTTGTTAGAGATTTTCTGGATTCTAGGTTTAACGGATTTTAGTGTTTCTTTCAATTTTTGCTGTTCATTGCTTATAATTAATTACACTTTGGTGTTTATCCTGTTTTAAAGGAGACTTGGTTTTTGTTTTGAATTGTTTTTTTTTTAGTTTTAGTTTTGGGTTATTGTTGTTGTTGTTTCTTTTATGTTCTTTCACCTTAATAGTTTGCCACTACTGTGGCCATTTCGCAACGTGGAGCCACTGCTGGGCGACGTTTGCAAAAAACCCGCGGTCATTTTTACGTATTGCCTCGGCTCACTGTGACTTTCTAGATCTGGCTGTTGTACTTGTTGTGGTTGCTGTAGTATTTGTTGTGTTGTTTTAGCGTTTCTTAATACAAACATCTCACTTGTTAAACATCTCTATTTCTACTAATAGGATGCTTAAAGCTTTGAGTACAACAAACGCTAAAAGACGAAATTCCCCCCCAACAAAAAACACAGAAAACACACATTTCAATGAACTTGAAAAGCAACCCCCCAAAAAATACAAGAAGAATGTAACAAAAACAAAAGAGGACAACAGAGGACTTTTCCATACCCTCCCTTGATGGCATGAATGAAAAGCCCCACTCCCCACCCCTAAAAAAAATAAATGTTTATCCTGCAGATTCTTAGACATTTGCCGCCGCTTACTCTAAATAAGCGCACGCACTTTTGCTTTTGTCTGGCGTGCTGGCTGGCTGGCTTGTCATGTTTGGGGGATGGATGCTTAAAAGGCCGGAGCTTTTCTTTTTTAGTGTTTGTGGTGGTCCTTCTTCGTGTGTTTTTCTTTGGTCTTCCAAAGTTAATCAACAAAGCACTTCTTCTGGCCATAAAGTAAATAGAATTCATATCAACCTGCAAGGGATTGTGTGTCGTCATCTCCTTAACCGAGTGCGTGTGTAAAGTCATGCTATTGTTTATCTTTTTTTTTCGGGGGCTTTGTTCTCTAAGAAAGTCCTTACAACTTTTGAGTGACTTTCAGCGGGAGTAATGACTTTTTGAGAAACACTCAAAGGTTGTGTTTTGCTACCGCTTTGAGTGAAAACTCTTTTGGCATTAAGAGTACCTGCCAAGCATAAACGAAATCCCTCACCGTTAAAATATCACATTTTTTAGATGGTGTTGACATGGCGCTAAAAAAGCCCAAAGGCTTTTTTGCTCTCTCTGAGCAGTGTGACACCGTGTTAAGCGGCATAGCCAACCGTAAGAGCATGGCCATGTCTTAGATAATCTACAGGAGGCGGCATAAACATTCGTAAGAGCATGACCATATCTCGGATATCCAACCGAAAGAGAGCCTAGTCACTGTGATAAGCTAGCATAATCACCGTTAGAGCTGTACATCTTTACAAATATTCCCCACTGTGCATGAGAGCCACAATGTTAAAAATATTTAGTAAAGAGTAAGCAGAGCATTAAGTTTGAGCATCGTACTCGCCACTTGTTTATGAGATTTTTGTCTTTAGCTTAGTTAAGCTTAAGAGAGTCACGTGTTTGTTGAAGTTCCCCTTAACGCCAACAGTGTCTTAAGAATAAACGCTATCAACAGGATGATCCTTAATTGAAATTAAGTAGCTTAAAGGCATGGAGGGGTTATAAAGCAAGCTGTTAATGCCATGCTACACTATGCGTGGGGTATTTCAGGAGTAATGTAACTTAAAATACGTTTAACTAATTTTTTTAAAGGTAGGAAATGCTTTAATCTACTACAGCAAAAGTTATCAACAGTTATTGGATAATCAATAAAAGATTTTGATTAAACCAATTAATGATTTATAAAATAAACAAACGCTAAAAATATCAACCAAGTAAATTGTTTTAATATGAAGTTTAGCTTGAACAAGTTCGAAACTAACTACAGTATTATTTAAATACAAATATATACTTATAAATAAAAAATCAAACGTTCTTCGAAATTTGAATTATTGTTTAAAATGCTCTAATGTCGAATAAACCCGTTGTAATATTGTAACAAATCGATTAAATTAAATATTAAACCAATTTTTAAACTCATATAATAAGTTTATTTCTAAATAGTTGTCAAATACGAAATTCTGTGTTTAATATAAACGAATTCGTCTGTCAATCTTTGCGCCAATATTTAAAATTGTAGTGAAATTTTCTTTCAGTACTGAAATATCAATATTTCGTCTTTTGACCAGGGGAGCTATGGGGGGCTTTTTAACCTTGGGGGTTAAAAAGTCCGACTGCGAACCCTCAAAATTAATTCATATTTGGATTCGTACGGAAATATAACTTTATTTCGGTACTCATTTTGTAATATTCACTATTGGTCGCTGGTTTTAAACATATGGGTACTTTTTTGAGCCCCTACGGGCCCGCTCAAATTTTAGGCAGACTTTGGAAATACATGCACATAACGAAAGCAAATTAAATTTAAATAACCTAGAATGTCTTTATATATTAGTAAAGGACTATGCTCAATAGTATAGGGACCATTTTTTAGGCTACAAGAACCGATAAGTTCAGAAACTATGAACGGCTTTGTTTAATAACAAACTAGTCATAGGAAAAGTCCAAGAATCCAAGTATAAAGTTTGTATTAATTTCGTCTAAAGTTCGTCTAAACTAACAGTTCCCATTTAAGCCATGGTTCGCCTACAAAAGTTATGAAACATTCAGCAAATACTCCAAAGAGTGTACTTCTTTCAGTGATGCTTTTAGTCCCTTAAGGGGAAAATTCTTCCTCCCGGAGTCAATGTCGCTAATTAACAATCACAAACTGCATTTAAGCCATTATCGTGCAAAATTTCATTTTGTTTGACTGCTATCGTGCTTTCAACGGACTCACGGAAGGAAATTAACTATAGAATTTAACGACGATCCGATAAGTCCAGCAAATATACCCTACTTTGTTTAATGACAAACTGGTCTTAGGAAAAGTCCAACAATCCAATCGTTAATCTAACAGTTAGATTAAGCCATGTTTCGCCTATTTCTTTGAGATGTGCCTGTAGTCCCTTAAGGGGAAAATTTCCCCCGGAGACGATTTCGCTTATTTTCAATCCAAAACAGCTTTTAAGGCATTATCGAGATTAATTTCATTTTGTTTGACTGCTATCGTGCCTGCAACAGGCTCACGGAAGGAAATGAACTTTTTAATTTTACGACGATCAATAATAAATTTACTTTATAGGGTCTCCGATCAAAATTTTGAGATGTCACAAACGGAATGGTAAATTTAGTATGTCTTTTTTCATATGGTGCATTAAACAGACTCACGGAAGGACATTTATAGAAAGTCCTAAAATTTCACGACGACCAATAGTTATACTTTATAGGGTCTTCAATCGATATTTCGAAATGTCACAAACGGAAAGGTGAATTTGGAATATATTTTTTCATACGGTGTCTTTAACAGACTCACGGAAGAAAATGAATTTTAGAATTTTACGAAGATCAATAATACATATATGAACTCTATAAGGACTTCGATCAATATTTTGAGATGTCACAAACGGAATGTTAAATTGAGTATATAAGTATTTTCCATCCTATGGTGGCGAATATTTTTTTAAACGATTAACTGAATATTTGCATATTTTATTTGAATTGAAAATATGTATTACTATTTATAAATAGTATATCAATATTTAAAAATTTTAAATAATAAAATATGTAAGAGAAATATTTTCGACCAACATCATTCAATTTTTAGTTATACTTTTAAACAATATAAAATAATGTTCATTGTTTTAAACGATTCGAAATTTGACATTTTAACATATCTTTTAATTGAATCAATGAACAAATATTACACTTTAATTAAATTTCCTTTTAAATTACTTAAAAACAGAAAACATTAGACAAATCTCAATTAAAAAATGTATTTTTAATTGGGTTTTCGAAATTTGACATTTAATTAATTATATTAATTGACTAACATTTTTTTAAATTACTTTTCCCTTAATTTAAATACTGAAAAGGTAAGATAAATCTCAATTAAAATGCTAATTGAGGTTTACCATTATTTTCGATTAAAAAAATATGCTTAAATTAACACAAAAAATTAATTTCCCTTTTTAATTGAATCGAATTAAATTTGACATTTAATTAAATATTTAAATGGACTAACCTTTTTTTAAACTACTTAATTTAATTTAATTTAATTTTTCTTTAATAATGTTTTCCCTTTTAAATAACTTAAATACTGAAAAAGTTAGACAAATCTAATTGAGGTTTACCATTATTTTCAATTAAAAAAATTTGTTTAAATTAACACAAAAAAAATTAATTTTCCTTTTTAATTGAATCAAATTAAATACATAAAAGGTTATATATTTCTCAATTAAAAACTTAATCGAAGTTTACCATTATTTTATTTAAATAAATTAAAAAAGGAAAGATATTTCTCAATTAAAAACTTAATCGGGGTTTACCATTATTTTCTTGAAATTGTTAAAATTAACACAAACAAATTTATTTTCCCGTTTAATTGTATCGATGAAAAAAATGATCAAAAGAATATTCTCTTAAATAAATTGAATTAAAAATTATTTTCTTTTAACATTAAAATAAAAACAAATTAGTTTTCCTCTAAAATCAAATAATTATTAATTTAAGCATTACATATTTTTGATTTTTTTGACGCAAAATGTTGTATTTGTTGTAATTGTTATTAAATTTCTAGATTAAATGAAGTTAATAATCTGTCGATAATTTTAATTATGAGGAAATGTTTAATATTTTTTGTGTGGCCTTAACACAAATTTAAATAGCTAATATTTAATGTTTTTAAACAGCAGTATTATTATTAATATCATTATTTTTAAACAAATTTTTGAATATCTTAATAGAATCCTAAAAATGGATTAATTTATATGTTATTTAGTGGTTTTTTAATGTTTTCTTCTTTACGAAATTCGTCAGATTACAAAGACAAGCTCTTGTTGTTCTTATCCCCATAACTGTCAAACAATTTTAAATATTTTTAAAATACAAATTTTAAATTCAGTATAAACGTGAAATCTTTATAAAAAAAAGCTTAACCATTTTTTTATGAACTGGTCATCAAATACCATTTTTGAGAAAATTCCATCTGATAAGAGAAGGAATATGGTCATCTTGGGAAAAACTAAAAAAACAAATTTCACCTAGTCTCTGTAAATGGAATCTGATTTTCGGAGATGCCTGAATAACACAGGATGCTTAACAAATTAGATCCGTAGATCGCAAAAAAAATCACCGTCGGCAGCGTTGCGATCATTCCGATACTCTTCATCTTAGGGGCAATTTTGTTGGACAGTTTTACAATGCTTGGCAGAATTTGGCCTTGTTATGGGAGAGACCAAAGAAATGTATTTATTTATGGGGAAAATTATTTATGCTCATTTGACATATGTATGTATCTGCGTTTTGCAAAAATAATTTGTGCGTCTAAAGTGATCTTAGAGGTCATTTATTTTTTTTGGTTTAAATTGTGGGCCTTAGCTTCTGTTAGATGGGAGCGACATCTCTTTTGAACGGCTGGAGAATCCCTCTTCCCACTTTTTTGCACTATATAGCCCTTGATACATAAAAGGAGCAAAATAAAGAAACTAGCTTTGTCTTTTTAGCTTGAAATTTGATTTATCATAATTATTCGTGTAAACTGTGGATAACTATCTCTGCCATATCGTTGGCGTATTTTTCCACTCGCACTCAATTTTTAAGCATCTCAGAGTTGGGCACAAATATTCAGTGCCTCTAACTTGATCTTTGTTAAATTTTACAATTTTAATTGCTAAACCTATAAAAATATGCTTCTGATTATTTAAGATTTCAGATATGTTGATAGAGGCTGTAGAAATATTTCCGCTGCAAAACATTCTTCTAGTCTTCTGGAATTTTCAAAAATGGCCCGACATTTTTATTGTGGCTCTTAACGATCTACACTAATTTCTTTACTAAAACTTAGACATTTTATGGTAAATTTTTAAAATACATACTTGCTTTGATCGACCACCGGCTGCATCCAGGCACGAGCGCCCAATGGCTCCTCTTTCAGCGAAGTCATTGGACCACGGGGCTGATTCAAATCGGCGGCCGTGGGCGGCAGACCGAACATTAAACCGCCAGCGGTACGTGGTGCCGCTGTCGGATATAATTTGCGGCCCCATTCCAAATCCAATGTGGGCCAGGGTGAAGCCGAGCTAAAACCCGGCACAGGCTCGTCGGAACGCAGTTTGAAGCCGTTCAATAAAACGCGAGCAAAAGCAAAAATTCAGCAGGGCTTGTTTTAACAAGCGTTTATTAAGAGATTTAAAGCACTGGTTTTAACGTAAGTATGTTAATCCGAAAGAATTGATGTGGAGTTTTTTTTTATTTGCTATAGTTTTGCGTGGTATTTGAAGGAATTTACTTTTAGTCTTTTATTTTGATTTGCTATTTTAGTTTTGTTTTATAACATGTTCACACCAACCAACTTTGTTTATTGGGCGGAGGGGATTATAATGATTATCGACACTTGGCTGTCCTGCTATTTGGGAATTTGGCGTTGGTGTTGTGGGCGACACGTTGTTGTTATTGTTTTTTTTTTATCAATACACCGCAGAGAATTGGGGAATTTTCAAATCAAGTTGTCTGATGATATGTTTTGGTAGTAGCACCAGTGGTAGTTGTACAACAATTATACTCATACACACACACAGTATACACTTTGGATGAGATACCCGTTTAAAGAGTCACAAAACAATTGTAAGCGCGATCTACCGTCCCGAGTGGCAGTTAAACCCCAACTGAATCCCGCAATGTGATGTTATGAAACGACGACAATCTTATGATGACTCCTAGGTTCAATCACAAGCGCACAAGAGAACAGCAACAGCACGGCACAGCGCACACAGTACACAGAACAGCGGTGGATGTGGCACAAAGCACAGAACGGTGTGTGTAGAGACAGGCGGCCTTAGCTGCGACCGACTACATACTACTATGCTGCTATCACTACTCTACTGCTGCTGCTCATAGCTCTTACCGTACATACACACATACACGCAATCGTACGCCACAACAAACGGAAACGAAACGGAACTGGTCGGTCTTTTACATACACACACACGCACACACTAGCGACACTCACCACCACCCATTTGCCCAGTGCGAGGCGAACAACGCACGAACCATCGTACAGCATACGAACCGTTTGCTTCAAAGCCAACAACATCGTCAATATCATTATTATCAACGTCAACATCATTATCGTCATCATCATTCTCATCGGCAATAACAGTGTGACACCCTGCCGACCGATGACGACCTCACCACTCTCTAGCAACATCACCACCATTTGCCATCTCTTCTGCGTAGTGGCTATTGTTTTTGTTGTCTAGAGACTGTTTCAACACACACACCTACTCTATAATGTGATAGTGTCACCGTGTGTTTGCTGCCAACCTATCACTAGAGTAGTGTCGGTTGGTTGGCCCCCCCACACTCACTTACTCTCTACTCACTGGCGGTTTTCTTCGATCATCGTTGCTCGCAGCACCGTAAGGCATGCCACCGCAACAAGAACAACAATTGCACATACACACGCACACATTCGTGTTGAAACGATTCCATAGAGAATGCGCGCTGCGTTTGTGGCCCAAGTTGAATTGGAATAGAACAGCAACAACAACAAGAAGAACGCATGATTCGTTTTGGTTTGGTTTCGCCTGACATGACACACCAGCGCACCAGCAGCAACCACCACCCCAACCACCTTCTGAGAGCCCAACAATAACAACAACGATAATTACACATCACGGGCATTAAAAACAATAACAACATCAACTGGTGGGACTTAACCAAACACACGCACACAAGACGACAAACAAGTGTATGCGTTTGGTATTTAAGGTTAGAAGAGGACAAACTGATGTTTATCAAGAGAGAGTGCCTCAAAAGTAAGTCTGCTAGAGAAAGAGCGAGAGACCATGCGAGTAAAAGAGCGTAGTAGAATACAATGGAATGGTAAACAAGTGTAGAGGGGCGAATCGGAATGCCATGGCAATTGAAACAAAAGGCGTTAGAGAAGATTAATGTTTTTTCAATCATTTTGAGCTTTAAGAACTTTAATAAGTTAGTAAAACTAAACACTTTGCTTTCAAATCATAACCATCTGTATAAAGAGTCTTTAAATTATCTCCTTAATCTCCTGTGTCTTTTAGGAACATTGTGACAATGAAACCCTTAACAAACTCTCCCCTGTTATTGGTGTTTTTACTTAAGGCGCTGTGATTGGCTGCTAGCTGTCTGAAAACAGACATGCGCAGTCGGTGGTGCAAAGGAAACAATAATGAATGAAACAGCCATTGGCGGGGGGTCGATAAAGCCGTGCATTTCCCTTCTCTTTATAACGGTATTATCTAACTAAAGGAATGCGCCCTGTTGTGGTTTTCTTTTCGGTTGGTTTTGTTTTTTTTTACATACAAATTTTCACACACTCCTATTGGCTAAAGAGTCAGACCGAAAAGAACATTGAGGACTTGAAATGCCATAAGTGCACAACGTAGCTGAGTTTTTCCAGTTCTACTAGAAGAACGAACGAACGAACACCCAACCCAAAACTTCTTCTAAGGCTTTGGCAAAACCTCTGCCGTGCCTCTAGAAATAACGGCGAAGACGTTGATCATAATTTATGATGATGGGGAGGAGCCTAAATATGTCATGTGAGCGAAAGAACAACTGCACGTTAGTCTCAATGCTCCACAATTGTTCTGTCATTGTGTCCGCCGTGTCATGTTGCTGGTTTCTGTTGGTGGCCCAAGACAACTAATTAAATGCGTGTTCAACAAATACAACGACCGAATACAGCTGAACTTACCAGAAAAAAACAAAACAAACAACTTTTCTAGGTTTTCGCCAATGTAGTTTGTGAGTGTATATAGTGCCAAACATCCATCCATTCAATTGCGGATTTCAACAGAGGAGTACTGGGCTTGCCTTCGGAGGAACGAACAGCAGTTTCCAAGAAAATTAATAAGGCTTCAGTGATTTTGTTCTTTTACACAAATAAATGGCTTGGACGAGCATAGAACGTTTTTATACATACAAACGTCGTCAGGCAAAAAAAACGTCGAACGGAAGCAAAAAGGCCATTAAGTGCAGGAACATTAAATCACTCAAAATAATGAAGAAAGTTCTTGGAGATCACCCAACCCAACAAGATATTCATCATTATGGCATAGTGGGGTACACAAGTTACAAAACCCGAATAGAGAATATCTTGAAATGTTTCAGGAGTAATCTCGGTGAAAACGTTTAAGGGAAATCCCCACGGCTGTTGCAATCAGAAATGGGTTTTAAACACAGGTTCAAAGTGGTGCAAAACACCCAACAAGATGCTCACAAATGCGAGTAATGTCATACAGAATATTTTGAAATGTTTCGGTAGTAATCCGAAACAATGATGAAGTCTCGTTGAAGATATTTAATGAAAATCCCCACGGCTGTTGAAATTAGAAAGGATGATTGCATTTAGAAAAGGTTTTTAAAAACATGTTCGGAATGGAGCAAAAACAAAAAAACAAGATACTTAGCATTATGAAAAAGTGGGTTCAAAAAGTCACAAAAATCCGAATAAAGTCATAGAGAATATCTTGAAATGTTTCGGGAGTAATCCGAAACAGTAATAAAATCCCAGTCAAAACATTCAATGGAAATCCCCACGTCTGTTGCAATCGAAAATGGGATTTAAAAACATGTTCAGAGTGGAGCAAAATCTTTTTTTTATCTCACCGGGAACGAGAAGGACTTTTCGCAATGTTTACGTTAGACTAAGACCATAAACTATTGTCTTTTTAGGCCGAAAACATATTAATCGCTTACGACAGGTTCATTTAAGCATTTTAACCTTCTTCATTATAAACGTCTACCTTGATAGACGAAGTTCGATATGAATGCTGGCCTTAAAAAACTTTACAATTATAAAAGTTTTGACTAAACCGCTGTTGGATTTTAACAACAACCCTTTACGGCACAATAAATAAGAAACTTACGGGGTTTAAAACCCAATGGCTTTGAACCCAAGCTACTTGTGTAAGAATCTGACACACTAACTTGCGGCCAATAACTGTGTCCTAGTATACTAATCCAAATCAGGTGAATAATCCCAACTCATTCAGCAATTTAAAGCGGTAAACCGGGTTACCATAAGTTCTCCTTTCAAAGCACCTTTTCTCCTTGTTGGCCATTGTCCTTCCTCCTTTTTCAATAATGTGGAATTTGTCCTCCTCTTGCTACTAATATTCCCTATAACATAAAATTCAAAACTCTTCATAAAATTTTGGTACTGAAAATCAAAAATTCGAGATTTGAGTTTATAACTATGTGCAATGTTTTTTTCCATAGATGGCGTTGTCGCAAGAGCACTTAAAGCCTCAACTAGCCCTTACAATTAACACAAATGTGAAAAATGCATTGAAGTATTGTAATATTCAAAAGAATTATGAAATTTAATTTAAGAAATTGTTTTTCTGAAGAACACTTGTGTGAATTTCCCACAGTTTGGGCCAAAAATATGGAAAAAATAAAATATTTTTTTACAATTTAGCAATTTTATATGCCATTAAATTGCTACCCTGGCAGTGGGTAACCCGCCAGGGTTTTTTTGGAGATGCTTCCGCAATTCTTCACAGGCAACATCCAAAGGCTAGCGCTTCCTTAGAATAGCTCACTGCTAATCGCTTTCCTACTAATTCAAAGCACACTATATAGACATAACATTCCCTTAGTAAGGATCCGAGTCTTATCAAAAACTCCTTTTTACTTCCGCTTAACTCCATGTGCAGCATAGGGCAGAGCTGTCAAACTATCAATTGCACTATCGATAGTATCGAAAGATTGGGGGACAATATCGATAGTTTTTATTCACTATCGATAGTATCGCAAAAAAGCCATCACTTGCAAAGACATTGAATTAAGTTACTTTTTTAAAAAAGCGTCAATTTTGTTTAACGGAAACGTCGAATAACACTTGACATAGCCTAGAAAACATGGATGAAGGTATAAACAAAGGGGGTAAACTAAGTAAGTGGGCGAGTCCATTGACAATGAGTAGACCATAAAATATATTAAAATCTGGCGCTTGACTCTAAGGCATTTGGTAATTAGCCTAGTATTCTTTCAAGAAAAAAGGCTTAAAATGGGATTAAACTGAATAGAATATTAAAATTTTAAGTAGGCGAGCCCATTAAGAGTTGGTTAAACCATAACTTTTAGTTCCATATTTTAGACTAGCCCCCATACAAATAACTATTGTTGTGTTCTGTAGCTCTACTCGCAGAAAAAAAGTGTGGTTGGGGTAACAATATCCGACGAGCATCATACTATTGTTGGTTATAAGGTTGTGGCACAACAATATTATGATCATCACAACAATAGTATGGTTCACACACAAGCATACTATGATCGCCACAACAATATTATGGTCCTCACAACAATAGAATTATTCAGACACAACCATCCTATGATTCCCACAACCATATTTTTATTCACATTCAACCATACTATGATCCCCACAACCATATTATGATCCTCATAACCATAGTATGTTTAATGTACAACCATAGTATGATTCTCACAACCATAGTATGACTTACACACAATCATACTATGGTCCCCAACATTTTTTGTAAATATTGGGTTAAGTTGTTATTTAACAATAGAGAATTTTATTAAGTAAGTTATGTAATAATAGGAGTGATTTATTAAACAGTAAAAAAAATATTTATTTAAAATATTTCAGTTTTACAAATTCGAAGTTTGTTTTGAAAAAATTTAATTATGTTTACTATTATTGCGTAAGAGTCGTAAAAATAACATTGTCAAATTAATTTTTAATAATGTTATTGTTAAAATAAAACCCATGAAAACAATTTTTTTGTTCCACCAACCATATTTATATTGTTGCTACAACTATATTTTTATTTTTAATTTGGCAACAATACTATTGTTACATTTCAACAATATTAATATTGCCGCAAATATACTTTTGTCAAAATGAAATTCAAAAAACAATACTATGGTTGCGACGTCCATACTTTTAATGCAGAGAACATACTATTGTTGCCGTGACCATGTAGTAACCATATCTTTTCTCTGCGTGTAGAAACCACAAATTAAATCATATCATACTTAAAATTAGCATGGTTTGCAATTAACCAACAATAGCTCTGATGAAACTAGACCATATTGGTCTATATTTTATATAGCCTTCAACAAAGGAACTTTCTGATTTGAGACCATGTCGAGAAATCAACTACTGTATTAGGTGTTGGTAAATTTTTGCATAGTGCACTGTAAGAGGCCTGTTAGTAACCCTTATAAAATTGCACCCTACCGGTACATACATGTTTTCAAATAGACCCTATGTTCCTGTTTTGCTAAAAATCAACACAAAGTCTCTCCTGAGTTGAGATTTTGGCGCTCTAGAAATAACAAATTATATCTGATTGTTGTCAATTTAAGAGTATGCCGAATTACCAATAATTTTTAACAAGCTTGACTATACATTGCTCCAACTTTTGATATAGCCCCCATACCAACTACCATTTTGAGTTGAAGTCCCTACTTTACAGAATACACTTTAATGCCAATTCAGCTAAAATTTAGCTTTTTTACTTATTATCTTCTTTTATGTTCTTGAATTAAATTTTATTTTAGTATATCAAACTTCTTTGTGGACTAATTTTCTACTAGAAGATGGATTTTGTTTAATAATACATATCTTAACAAAATGATGCGATCCTATCGATAATATTGACTTAAACTATCGAAACTATCGAATAGGGCGACTTTCTATAGTTTGATAGCTCTAGTATAGGGCCTTAAATAGCAATACTGCAGATAAATGAATCTCAGCAACTGATTTTCATGTTACTCCACGCCGCGACTAAACTCTCCCCAATTTGGATTGAAACCACAGCCACAGCCATAATCCCCAAAGAGATGCACCTGTCAGTCAGACTAGAACCAACGGTCTATTCAATTTCGCAGCACCTGCTTGTCAAGCAACTACACACTGAGACAATTCGTACTCTCGATTTAGATAAAAAACCACAGCCGCCATAATACTTCCCGAAAATCCTTCTCCTACTCGTTTCAGCAGAATAAGTGTTCTGGGGGCTAGCGACTATAGTAAGTGTCCTACGGAAGTCTCAGGAAAGACCTTGTAGCCAAAGAATACTTTAAGTTTGCATGCGTACATAAATCCCTCAACAATTCGTGAATGAACAAACGAGGAACTCCACTCGAATCGGTATGCTGTGCAGGACATACTCGTAATTCTACCACTCACCGACTGCGACCTATTGTTTTAAGCCGCCTACGAATGGCTAATGAAATTTTATAGAGAAGCCTTTACATGGTTTAGAGAAACATCTTTTACTCATAAAGTCGCCGGAGTTTTTCAGGTTAAAAACCTACCGCTTAAAAAATTTAGATATTCTTATCCTTATTTGAACCTAGGTTTACATGTGCGATGCACGCTTACCCTCGCAGTGGGCGGGCCTTCCAGTTTGCCTTCGATAAAAAAGAGGATTTACATCCACAACAATCAGACGGAGAACTTATCTCAAACCAGTGAGTTATGTATGCTACCACAAAAGCTAAGAGAAGGAAAACAAGGAGAAGAACATCTGCACGTATCCTGTTCAGACGAAATGGCGGTTTTTTTGTAGGTCGTAAGCAAACCTGATATAAGGCCGTTTGTTTTCAATTTTCACTGTTAAAGCTTGAACTAAAAAGCGCCATCGCACTTATTCGGGGGTTATGGCAAAAGAAATTTCCTTTTTTCGTTGGCCATCGTTCAAAATGACAGGGACCAAGTGCTTTGCCAGTGTTTTTTTTGGAAGCGTCCGCGATTTCTCAGCTGTTCTTACCCGTATTTGAACCAGGTTTACATGTGCGATGCACGCTTACCCGGGCGGCCCTTCCAGCTTGCCTTCGATAAAAACGAGGAACAACATCCACAACAATCTAAAAGCCAATAAGGAACAGACGGAGAACTTCTCTGCAGCCAGTGAGCTATGTATGACAGACAGAATAGACCGTGTGGCATGTCATAAACCAAATTCACTATCTCACATAGCACTGGAGATCTTTATTCGCTTGTCCACTAAGACCCTGATTTATTTTTAGATTTCTACGAATCTGTACTAGTACACTGTAAAGCTATTCAAGCAAGATGACTAGACGAGGAAGATATCGCATCATCTATTCAACTACTACAAGGTTGACTCTTTTTAATCTATCAATGAAATGCCGCGACTATGACATTGTGCCTCAAAGCAAAGTTATTGCAGACTGGCCCTATGTCACCCCTACTCCTTCACTTGAACCTCTATCGCTAAACATTCTCGAGCGCAACTTTTTCACTGTTCCTTCTTGGGGAAGGCAAGATTCTATGCTTGAAAGTTATGATCTTCTTGCTAGGCAAGGAAGTATGAAATGTCCTACGAAATCTTTTGAATCGCTTGAAAAGGCCTTCTAGATAGTTCCCTTTTTTGTAGGCATTGTCAATCACCGATGTAATCATCCTCGAGCTCAACTTTTCCATCTTATCTTGTTGGAGAAGGCAAGATTCTATGCTGGAAAGCTATGATGTTCTTGCTAGGGAAGGAAATCTTTTGAATAAGTTAAAAAGGGCTTCTAGATAGTTTCCTTTTTTGAAGACATTGCCAATTTCGCCTCTGGGATCCCATATTCTCATTAAAATCGTATGCAATCATCCTCGAGCGCAACTATTCCAATTTTTCTTGTTGGGGAAGCCACGATTCTATGCTAAAAAATTATGATGTTCTTGATAGGGAAGGAAGTATGAATTGGTCCTACGAAATCTTGTGAATAGCTTAAAAAGGCCTTCCTTTTTTGTAGGTTTTGTCAGTTTCGCCTGTGGGATCCCATATTCTCATTATAATCATCACACCGTGTTGTTTGAACTCGCCTGTGTGAGTGGGGTTATTTTGAATTAATCAGAAGAAAAAGAGTTATTCCGTTATTCCTAGCATTAGTCGCTCTACGCTTAGTTCGTTCCGTGTTGCTGCGTTTGCTCTCATAGTGTGGAGTGAGTTGTGAGAGACTCTGTGCCTAAGCCTGTGTGTGAAAGTGTCTAATTTAAACGGAATATGACCTGCCGTTATTTGCTCTTTGAGTTTTGGTATGTGTGTGCGTGTGTCTGTTTTTTTCTGTGCATGCTGATGGTGATGATGACCCCTTTTGTTGCCTTTTCCACATTTCTAATTGTAGGGGTGTGTTAATCCCATTAGGGAATTTTAAACGCTACAAACACACACACACACATACGAGTACAAGAGAAGCCGCATCGCAGCAACACAACAAAAAGCCACAACGACAAAAACAACAAACAAGTTGTTGATGTTGTTAATATTATCCATACAAACATACATACGTACGTACACACACACACACACTTACTCGCTCACTCTTGCACTCTCTGCAAAAATCGCCTGTAGAACAAGGATCAAATGAAGACTTACACATTTTCACACCCTTTGCGCTCGTGACACGTCCCTTCACCACAGATACCGCCGTCACTGCCACTACTCGGCAGCCATCCGTCCCTGCTTCCATCATTCAGTCAGCACCGCTGAGTTTTGCGTTGTTTTAGTACCGGTTTTTAGGATTTGGTTGAGATTCTTTGTTTTTTTTTCTTTGTAAAACCACAAATTTTAACTAAGCGAAACATTAGAATTTTAACGCTTGTGCTCGGTTTGACTTCTGCTGTTTGTTTGTTGTTGTTGTTGGTCCTTTAAATTCTTTGAAAATATGTTGGTGTATGTACTGAAATAATCATTGACTGATTTTCCTAAGGCGTGATTTTCTTCGTTTTCCAAATCTAACGGCATGAGTTTCTTCGTAAAAGGATTACGGAGTACGTTTTGCAAATGATAGTAGGTTGGTCTTTTTCCCGTTGATGACTGACTTTTAAGAAAAATCTAAAATTATCCTTTCCTTTAAAATGGTTATGATAGTTTACATATTCTTCCCAAATCTTATTTCCTTGTGTAAAAAAAAACCAAATACTAAAAAGAAATTTAATTATGGATTTTAACAGCACAGGGCGTCTCCAAAACTCCACCTGTAGTTACTTATCTATAAAATATGGCAATCTAATATCCCCATTAATTTCTTTTTTAAAAGGTTCAATTCGAATGCTTATGTTCCCCTTTTAAATTTTTAAGATATTAAGTAGGTGCCGCTTTTGGCGAGAACTTTGAAGCAAAGGTTCAACAAGTGGCCTTGAAATTTGTGACAGTGGCGGCTAATGAAAATATGTGGCAGAAGCTGACGTTTAAAAACAAGGAATATATTTCGTAATGTGTTTATAGGAGAGTGTGGACCTCTGTATGTCCGTACTCTTATTCTAATAAATCCAGGTCCACATCCGGGAAGAACCTATAACTTTTTTCAGCGCCAATAATTTCTTTTTTAAAAGGTTATTATCGGTTAAGTAGGTGCCGCTTTTGGCGAGAACTTTGAAGCAGAGGTCCAACAAGTGGCCTTGAAATTTGTGACAGTGGCGGCTAAAGAAAATATGCGGCAGAAGCTGACGTTTAAAAACAAGGAATATATTTTGTAATGTGTTTATAGGAGAGTGTGGACCTCTGTATGCCCGTACTCTTATTTTAGTACATCCAGGTTAAAATCCGGGAAGATCCTATAACTTTTTTCAGCGCCAGATTTTTCACACTATAAATACCGCCTGCTTTGGGACTTGTACGATTAATCTCTACGTCATGAGAACGCTTCTTCTCAATGCTTATTATTTGTCTGGTTCTTAAAATTAAATATGCTTTGCTTATTATTTTTTACTAGTTATACGTAGATTTCATTATATCTACAAGAATTTCCAAGCTTCACAACTTCTCTTTATTAAATGAAATATCCACTGAGCCGATAAAATCGCCAGGAGAATATGAGCCGTGGCAAGCCACTGGCTTACGGCTGCGGCTCGAACTACAAAAAAAAGTAAGCGCCAAGCCTACTTAAAGCCAGGCGTTGGCACCTTCGCTTTAAAGCGAACTTTGGGCGATAAGTTTTATTTCTCTCTCTCTCTCTCTCTCTCTCTCTTTCTTGTCAATATTTTCTACGAGATCTTTCACATTATTTTGCTTCACACCAATCTCTAGGCGAGTTTTATGGGTACTCGCTTATTAAACAAGCAAGAGGTCGCTAAGGCGATAACCTCAAAACTGTACGAGAAATTTTTGAAACTTCTTTGTATGTCGGAACTATTTGCCTTAATGCATCAGAAACTGTTTGATTTGAAAATGTGTAATTTGTAAAAAAATGTTATTTAAGATACGACATGAGTACGAATAATAACCGAGCTCGCTTAAACTCGCTAAAGGTTAGTTTTAAATAACTTTCTTCTCAAAAATGTTAATTCCTTAAAATGAACGCAAAATATCTACAGTTTTCTGTAAACGGAATAAGATTTACAATGCTGTGAAGTTTTCGCGTAAGCGAACTCCTAAGCGACTTGACAATAGAACGCGGCCTCTGTTCGGTTGGTGTCGTTGAGTTTTCTTCAACATCGCACTTCTCTCAAATCATGGCACGGCCTATCTTTTCTGGAATGATCCTGTACTTAAATAATTAGATATCGAACTGATCGGTGTCCTTGTTAAGAGATGCTCGTCTATTTTGGAATTTAGGAAAACAAACTGAAAAGATTTGATTGATGATCACAACCTGAATATAACACAGATATGTCCCAGTCACGGAGCCACTTTTCCGTCGCCATTATTAGAAGATTATAGAAGAGTAAAGTTTTGTCCTGTAGCTTCAAAAATAAGTTAAATGTTTTATTATTTTTTTTCCATCATGGCCAATAAAAATCAATTGCTGAGAACTATTGGTAATGTACTGTAAACTATTTATTCATTTATTTCCTTTATTTATGGAACACAATTAAATTATGTGGAAACCTTGGCTGGCTTCGCAGAAGCGTACACTGACAAACAAATTTTCAAAGACCCTGCTGACCGTTTTTTTACACATTGCACAGGGATTAAACCGGCTCAAGACCTCTTGCTTCTATATTTAAATAGAAGACAAGTTTTTAACAAAATGGCAAAGTGACATTGATTTTTGTGGCTGCACACTACTTTTATAATGATTTCGGGTCCGTGACAACCCTCTTCAGAAAGCCTTGCTGCAATTGTTGAATGTAAAACCGAACTCTATAAGGCCAGGCTCTCCCCAAACGAATGAGAACTACTGTTGCTAACCTTACTTTTCAAATTTTCTTCACCTTGTTGACCTTGTAAATCGTTAATGGATAACATCTAAAATCCTTGCCAAGTTGCAACTGCGAGCGGGACAATTGGCATTGCCGAAATTGCTGATAACACTTTTACCCAATTTAGGGCGCTATAATCGTTTGCGACATGAATTGTGTGGTATTGAGCTCCATCCTGCTGAAATCCATGAACGTCGAAGTCTATAACATCAATTGTTATCAATGTTCAACCAATGTTAAGGAAAATTCATAAGTATAGATGGCGCTATGATACGGTTGCCGCATCCTAATCTATTAATTAACGTACCTCTATTGATTCTTTATGAGTTTTTTTAAACTAGTTTAGAACGAGATAAGACACCTAATTCGACCGGAAAAAAGCTATAACTGTCAAAATAGGGTATGAGTAATGGATGGACGAGATAGTAGGCATAGTTGATCAGTCAGTGTCTGCACAAAAAGCTGGAAAAATACATATGTATTATAGACAATAATCAAGACTGTTCATAAAAAGCTTAATTTTTGCGCTCAGGTCCTTGTCTATTCCTAAATGAGTGGTTACGTGAAATACGCACGTATAGATGGCGCTATGCTACGGTTATTTGTGGAAGAAGCTGTCGCATTATTATCCTAATCTACTAATACTACACTAATTACTATAGTTGAGAGAAGTTCCCCTTGGCAATTAATTTCTTTACTACTTTTAAAATTTTTTGAAAACAAAAGAATCCGTATAGATGACGCTAAGCTACGGCTAGTTTTGAAAGAGGCTGTTGCATACTTACCTACTAAACCTTAACTAATTACTATAGTTGAGAGAAGTTCCCATAGTCTTCGAGATATTTTTCTGACTTTTTCATAAATATTTTTTCACAATTTTTATTCGGTTTTACCAATCAATTTTTAACTAACAATTGACATTATCCGCTTTCAAGTGATTGCCGAAGTTTTAGGAAAATTAATAAAAAATTCAGAAACATTTCATTTTCATGACATCTCGAAAACTACACGTGATGGGGCAATACGGACTCTCAATTCGGATTCAGAAAATCATTTTACATAAGGATCGGATGGTTTCGTCCAAAGAAGGAGAATGAAAATAATGGCTACAATCAGCTTCTGAACCCTTCGTGTAGCAAGCGGCACGCTATTTAAGTGCATTTATAGGCAATTAAGCCATCCCATCGCCTGGAGGTAATGCTGGCAGAACCAGCCCCAGTATAGGATGCAGAAGAATGAGTTGCTGATTACTCATCCCAAGTTATAAGGCAATTAAGCCATCCTACCGCCTGGAGGTAATGCTGGCAGAACCAGCTCCAGGATAGGATGCAGAAGGATGAGTAGCTGATTACTCATCCCAAATTATAAGATTATCCAAACCTCAGAGGATCTATGCTCCTTTTAGGGATAAACCGAAATATGAAGCTACTAAATGCACAACTCGTTAGTCCTAAGCAGTCTTTCTCGTATAGGGCTTAAATTTAATCCTGCGGCGGACATTTTTTATGACGCCTTAACATAGCCAATGCCCACCGTCAGTTCCCAGGTTAGAGGCTGCTGATAGCAGGCGTTGGATCTTGCAGTAAGCGCTCCACTATATGAATGTCTGTAAAAGCAATTGAAATGTGGTTCCAGTCACCTACTCACTCTTAATTAAATCGTAAATGACTCCTAGGAGGATATATGATCCTTATAGGAACTAAAGGAGTTAATATCAGTTCGCAAGTTAGAGGCTGCTGATTGCAGGCGTTCGATCTTTTAGTAAGCGGCCCGTTATATAAACGTGTCAATTAAGGTCTGCCAGCATAACCTCGAGGTTTAGACTCAATCATCTTCTCATTCTAAATTAAATAATAACCAATACCTTAGAGGATCTCTTCTTACAGGAACTGAAGGAGGATAGAGGCTGTTGAAGTAGGCCTTTAGTAAGCGTCCTCGTATATAAACGTTTTAAAAGTCAATTGAGGGCTGTCAGCATAATCACGAGGCTAAGTTCCAATCATATACTCATCGTCAAGTAAATGATAACCGACACCTTAGAGAATCTATGCTCCTTATAGGAACTAAGGGAGTTACTATCGGGTGAGCAATCTAAAAGTATTTTCTCAATCAAGTGTGGTATCTTTATTGTTCATTCAAAGGGACATTTTATGCCATTTCTTTTTTTAATATAATTTCTTTTAAGTGTTGGCCGCAACTACGCCTCAGGGTGTCCATTCTAAGGGTCCAATTTTGGATGACTCGTTCGAGCATCTCGACCGGTATAGCGTTAATGACACGCGTAATGTTGGCTTCCAAAACCTGAATCAGAACTGGTTTGTCAGCATAGACTTTGGACTTTATATAGTCTAAAGGTGTGATATCAAACGACCTAGGCGGCCAACTCACCGGTCCAGAACGTTAAATTCGAAATGTCCTCTCAATAGATCCATTGTTTGAGCAGATGTAAGGCAAGTGGCACCGTCCTTTTGAAACCAAACGTCGCTAAGGTTATTGGCTCCAATTTCTTTATAAGTGAACGCGCATAGAGAAAGGGACCTAAGGGTAAAAAAAATCAGTTTTCATTGTTTTTCTTTTTTTGATGTGGACAACATCTGAGCATCGAATGAGAGCGATCCCATGCCCCAAAAGTGTTCCCTCCCAGAGATATGCGCGTTTTATGAAAGTGAAGTCGACGATTCTAAGCGCAAATAGAAAGGGACCTAATCTTTAAAATGGCTCTCCTGGTCCCTTTCTATTTTGCGCGTCACATATGATGAAATGGCAAAACACTGATAAGGAAAAAAATAAAGTTCAACACAACTCACGCGTAATCTGTGAAAAAAAGAAACCTCAAGGTGGTCCACCCGTTACTGCTTAACAGTCATACCTTATATTGGATTTTATTATTGAAGTTATGGTCCTTTATCTGACATATTTACATGTAATGTTGGAGTATTCATTTCGCTGGTCTCCACTCAACTATGCATTCTGAATTCAATGATAATCGACACCTAAGAGAAACCTCAAATTAGACCACCCGTTACTCCCTAACAGTCATGCCTTATAGGTTTACTTACATCCCTATTTTGGATATTTTGATTGAAGTTATGGTCCATTTTCTGACATATTTACATGTAATGTTGGAGGATTCATTTCTCCAAACTCCAGACAACATTTTCAGGATTCTATGTTTGCTTGGGCAACTGATTGTTATAGAAAATTCTATTTATCTTTGCTTTATTAGTCCTGCGAGCTATGCATAACCTCCCCGCGCCCCCACTACCTACTCGTACAATTGTTCATATGAATGTCCTTACAACATATGAACAATTGTTGTATGCCATTCCATGGCATTGTGATCTTATCCTTATCGCCTTCTTAGCGGGTAGTTTTCAGGGTTTACTAGGAAACTTATTTTGGAACATCTTCCGCATAGTGTGTCTTCCTCTGGCCACCAGGTTATAAAAACAAAAGGTTAACCTCGGAAAAAAGTACACTCTGGGGGCAAGTTTTCGTCTTGTGTTATGGCCAATGTTCCGCCAGAGTTTCGAAGAAACAAAGACCAGAACTAAAGTTTTTGCTGGCGTTGGCAAGGACTAAAGGCGGGAAGGGGGCAAAACGAGAAAAGGATATTGACATAAAACCGCAAACACAAATACACATGTAAGTAAGCAAATAGTAGAACACTCACATGTATATAAAATGTATATACAAAACTGGTGGGGTAATGTGTGGGTAAGAGGTCCTTTCGCTGCCATCATCCTCCCACACCGTGCCACCAAGAGATTTAAATATGTCCTTATTTAAACTTGCCTCATTTATTCAAATTACAAGACGATAAGATGTCAAATTACACTTTACAAAAGTTAGTTTTTTTAAGGATTTTGAAAAACTCTCGAAAAAAAGGCAACTCCATGACAACTGTCATCACCTCCATAAAAGTTTGAAGAAATGTTCTCTAGATTACCGAAAATTTACATAAAATAAATCTTTTTTTTATTTTCTGCAATTGCGAGAATAAATTCAAATTTATTTCAACTTCTGCTGCTGTGACGAAATAATGGCTTTCGCTTTGGTCTCGGGTATACAAAACAACAACAACACTCTTACAATAAAAAATTCGAAAATTATTCCTGGGCTTTATGCCTTGAATTAATGAATTTATAAAATCAAATGCCAAGAAATTATTTTCAACCAGAAAAAATGCCAGCAATGATCCTTTTTTTCCTAAGGTGAGCTGGGGTTGCAACGATAGATAGTCCTTTTTTGTGGCAATTTTTTCCTTTCCTCCTTTTTTGGTTTTGTTTTATTGTGGAAACTAATAAATAACTTTGTTTACGCAATACAAAAAAAAAACGAGACAAATGGAGAAAAATACAAAATATTTTAATTTTAAAAAAAGGACCGCAATAATTTTGTATCGAAATGGAAATTTATGAGCGCGTTGAAGTCTGGATTTGTTAAACAAATTCTATTTTTTTTGTTCTCAGTTTCGTAGCGAGTGGAAGAAAATTTACATTTTTATTACTCGTAGACAGCGAGTGCAGCAGCAGAAAAGGCATTGGTAGCTGTAGCTCTGGGATTTAGGGGAGTTTGGGTAATTAAGACGTTCGCGCCCATTGTCGGCCACGAATTCGAGTACAGGCTAAAGTAGCAGCAACAACAACAAACACTACGCTCTCATACAGCATAAAACAGATTGTAGCAATTTGACTTTTTTCCAACACAAACATACATACAGATGTACATATGTATGTAAATATCTGAAGGTTGTTCCAACATGCATACGTACTGGAAGGTATGTCTGTACGAGGGCAAATCAGAAAATGTCTGCAGAACACCTTATGAAGCCAACATACAGGGTGATTTATTCACGCTGGACAAATTTTTCCAAAGTATTCCTTGGCTCATTTCATGAAAATATGTCCAGCGGCAGTGGTTTGCAATATTTCAGTTTTTTGGTCGGAGGGTACTAGGGTAAAATTGCCAAGTTTTGAACCAGCAGTCAGATTTTTTTGTTTTTCTTAAAAAATATTACTACCTCTTACCTGTCCCGAAATAACTTTTACGAAGCCCAGAGGTCCTACCACTCCAAAATTATGGCTGAATTGAAAAAACACAAAAATCCCACCTCTGGTTCAGAACTTAGCATATTTACCCTAGTACGCTCCGACCACCAATCCGAAAATTTTCCAACCGATGCCCTCCGACCACCAATCCGAAAAATTTTCAAACCGCTGCATTTTTGGACAGGGTCATATGAACCAAGGAATACACTGGTGACATTTGTCCAGTCAAGAAAGAATCACCCTGTATAAGTGAAAAGCTTAACTTATTACCATTTAAATTACCAGGTAATGTCAGAACGAGGGCAAATCAGAAAATGCTCCTAGAACATCTTATGGGCCCAACAAAGAATTGCAAATCCCAACTCATTACCATTTGAATTACCAGGTAATGTCTGTACGAGGACAAATCAGAAAATGCCCCTAGAACACCTTATGAACCAAACTAAGAATTGCAAAGCACAACTCATTACCATTTGAATTACCAGGTAATGGTTTCTCATTACCCTTAGCTTGGATTCTATGCAAAAAGTAATGGCTTGCTAATGATTTCATTATAAATATTTCTCTGTAGTTTACTTTTTCATTTGCAGTTCTCTCTCTCAAATTACTATTAAACCCTCCAACGAAGGGTGGGTGGTATATTGAATTTATTGTTGTTGTTACAACAATATATTTTGATTTAAAGTCCTGTTAGCCAGTAGGGGATTTGCTTCGATATCCTGGTGAAGGAAATGCTCTATTTAAACTGGATGCGTCCAACGAGACCTGGGGGTCAGCTGAGTGAGCTTGGCCGGACAATTGAAGAGGTGCAGCACGTCATGTGGGGCCTGATGGCGGGCGGACAATTGTGCGGAACGTTCGAATTGAGACGAATTGAGACGGCTGCACATACTAGATCTCAGCTGAGCTGGAAACACGCACGTCGCACTGTCGAGGTAGCGTCTTTTTCTCTTATGAAATCAACGGGGGCTGTTCCCCTAGCACTACATTCACGCTATAGCTGGATACTGCTGCTGCTAATTCATTAGCTTAACTATATCTTCAATAGTACTCTGAATTTATTGTTTTACCCTTTTGCAGATAGTCTGTCGATAAAATACCTTTGAAGTCCCAAAAAACCGTTGCCATGACCTTACCAGCCGATTGAATTGTTTTTGCCTTCTTTGGGGCACTTCCTCCAGCTTCAGTCCATTGTTTGGATTGTTCTTTTGTCTCTGGAGTATAGTGGTGGATCCATGTCTCATCAACAGTTATGAAAAGACGCTTAAAATCCATTTTATTTCGCTGAAAACGATCCAAACAAGCTTGAGAAATGTTCATTCTTATGCGTTTTTGGTCGACTGTTAACAAGTCCGGCACCCCTCTTGCAGAAAGCTTTTTCATCTGTAGTTCTTCATGCAAAATTAAATGGACTCGATCATTTGAGATGCCCATGATATTAGCTATTTCACGCACTTTTATTCGTCGATCATTTAATACCATATCATGCACTTTGGCTACAATTTCTGTTGTTGTTGCTGTTTTTGGACGTCCACTACGTGGTTCATCTTCAATGCTTGTACGACCACGTTTAAATTCAGCAACCCAATTTTTTACTGTTGCATATGAAGGAGCACTTTCACCTAACACATTCACCATATCATTATGAATTTCTTGTCCCGATAAACCTTTTTTATGTAAATATTTAATGACACCACGCATTTCTAATTTTTCCATTGTAAAAAAATCGCGGATGCGTCTTTTGTGAACACCTGTTTCTATATGAAGGAGTTGCCAGATCGAAATAAAATTTAACATGTGTTCATAGCAGAGATGGAAGTTTCCAAAACACTTAACTTTAAACAGTGCCGAAGATTACACCCCACCCTGGGGAACCCCCAGTTTAACTCTACGGGGCTTCGACTTTCTGTCTCCAAATTCTACATATGTATGAATGGCGCCCACACCTATAGTTTACGACCCAACGTTTCAAACTGGGCGGAAGAAACGTTTCTGCAATGTCATCGAACGGAGTGGCATGATTGAAAGGCCGTGACGAATGCCTTTTGACAGTCCAAGAGTCACAAAGGCCGTCCTCTTTTTGGGATTGTTCTGGTTAAGGCCGCGTGCTATGTATGTGTTGTTGTGCTATGCTACTTGCGGAACCCATGATGATCAGCACATGGAAGGTGTTCGATCAGGCTGGGGAGGAGCAGAGCTTCAAACGTTTTTGCTATTGGCGACAGCAAGAATATCGGCTTGTACGATTATCCTTTGTGTCTTTGCCTGGTTTCAGTAGCGTTACTCTCTGCCTATTTCCCAGGCGTCGGAAACTAAGTGAGTAACTAGCGACAGATTGGGAACTTTGGTCATATTCACTACTCCCGGGGTATCCAAGTAATTAAACTTCAGCAACACCACGAAATATCCTATAAAGTATATATGTTATTGATCATCGTAAAATTCTAAGACGATCTAGCCACGACCGACCTTGTGTCTAGTGAAAGCGAGATATCGAACGAATCAAGCTAGGATATCGAACGAATCAAGCTAGGATCCTGAAATTTCGCATGATAATGTCTTATGGCATTGGGATTGTAAACGGGCGCAATTGGTCAAAGGGGAAACCAGATTTCCTGTAAGGGACAAAGGTACCTCGGCAACAAGAACATTTTTACTATTTTTTTTTTTTATTTTCTTAACAAATCTTATTTTTTTGTGGACGAAAAATGGTTAAAATGTCAATTGTTAGTTAGCACTAAATACCCTAAAAAAGTCCATAGTTGCTGGACTTTTTGGCTCATGTGGCACCAAAAAACGCCCAGCAGGTCAAGACGAGCGATATATGTTCAAAATGGTTATACGGGTACCTTAATTAAAGCAAATTTAGCTACGAATCTAAATTTTTTTTTTTTTTTTGCAATTCAATTTTTTTATTTTGTTAATATAACAATTTAATTTTTCTTATTATCTTCAATGACAAAGAGGGCCGAAAGGACCCAACAAATGTACCTTTTTTGCGGTTTGGTAGCTTACGGACGGTAGAGGATATGTAAGGTTCGTCATTTTAAAGTTGTAGCTGAGATAAAGGACGGACGCCCGAAATATCGGGTGATCGATCTAAAGGTATTTTTCAAAATAAAAAAGCAAATAAAATGTGGAATATTTGTGGTTCTTTCGAAAGGACATTTTATGCCATTTATTTTTTTGAATATGATTTCCTTTAAATGTTGGCCGCAACTACGCTTCAGGGTGTCCATTCTGGGGGTCCAATTTGGGATGACTTGCTCGAGCATTTCGACCGGTATGTCTTTAATGACACTCGTAATGTTGGCTTCCAAAACGTGAATCGTAGCTGGTTTGTCAGCTTAGAATTAGGACTTTGCGTAGCCCTAAAGAAAAAAGTCTATAGCTGTGATATTACACGATATAGGCGGCCAACTCACCAGTCCAAAACGTAAAATTGGCTGCTTTTCGAAATGACCTCTCAATAGATCCATTGTTTGAGCAGCTGCATGGCAAGTGGCACCGTCCAGTTGAAACCAAGTGTCGTCGAGGTTACGGGCTTCAATTTCAGGTAGCATAAAGATCGATATCATGGCGCGATAGCGAGCACCATTCACGGTTACGATGCGGCCATAATCATTTTTGAAAAAATATGCACCGATGATTCCACCAGCTTATAAATCGCACCAACCGTGGTTTTCTCTGGGTATAATGGCACCTCTTCTTGTTGCTCTTCAGCTCTTTAGAATGCGGCAATTTTGTTTATTGACTTTGCCGTGACCCAGAAATATACCTCATCACTGAACAAAATTTTGGTCGAAAGCAGCGGATCTTTCCGTTTCTCACCGAACGCTCATTTCCATAATACAGTTGCCAACATTTGAAGGAAATTATTTTCAAAAATAAATGCCATAAAATGTCCTTTCAAATTACCAATAAAGATTCCACACTTGATTTGAATTTTTATATTTTTTTGTTCTAAAAAAATACCTCTAGATGGATCACCCTATATTATTACTTATATATACCATAAAATTTCTGATTGCAGCAGTATAGGTATGATTGCAGCCGAAATGTCTTAGGTTTATTTTGGATCCGAGTAAAAGCGATACCGACAAAGCCCAAAAATAAACTTTGTTGTCGAGTGTAAGGTCAAATAAAAAATGCTAAAAATAACGAAATTCCGTGTGAGATTCAGCCCTGGATCGATTCTAGGTTTATTCTAAGAAAAACGCTTTGCTGCACGGCCAGCCGAAGTACGAATCTAATTGTAAACAGATCGAATCTACACGCAGAGAAAAGATATGGTTACTATATGGTCACGGCAACAATAGTATGTTCTCTGCAGTAAAAGTATGGTCGTCGAAACCATAGTATTGTTTTTTGAATTTCATTTCGATAATAGTATAATTGCGGCAATATTAATATTGTTGAAATGTAACAAAAGTATTGTTGCCAAATTTAAAAATAAAAATATGGTTGTAGCAACAATATAAATATGGTTGGTGGGACAAAAGTATCGTTTTCATGGGTTTTATGTTAACAATAACATAATTACGGCAATCATACCGGCAAAACCTTAATTTTTTTTTAATTTTACAATATTATTTTTACGATTCTTACGCAATAATAGTAAAAAAAATTATATATTTAAAAAAACTACGGTTTAGTACGAGTATAACTAAAATATTTTTAATAAATGATTTTTTTTTACCGTTAAATAAATCACTCCTATTGTTACATAACTTACTTAATAAAATTGTTTATTGTTGAATAACAACGTATTCCAGTCTTTACAAACAATTTTGGGGATCATAGTATGGTTGTGCGTTAGTCATACTATGGTTGTGAGGATCATACTATGGTTGTTCGTTAAAAAAACTATGGTTATGAGGATCATAATATGGTTGTGGAGATCATAGTATGGTTGAATGTGAATAATAATATGGTTGTGGGGATCATAGTATGGTTGTGTGTGAATGATTCTATTGTTGTGAGGACCATACTATTGTTATGGGGATCATAGTATGGTTGTGTGTGAACCATACTATTGTTATGATGATCATAATATTGTTGTGCCACAACCATATAACCAACAATAGTATGGTCCTCTTCGAATATTGTTACCCCAACCATACTTTTTTTCTGCGTGTAGACACTCGGACTGCAAGCCTCTTCCGACTGTCACCGGTTTCTAATATTTATCAATTCGAGGAAAAGTAAATTTACTACACCGAAATAAAAACAAATTCAATTGAAACACTAAAAACGTTTCTAGCAATTTGCCCGAGTGGTTTCAGTGTCCTTGGACGCTGTGACACTTTTGGAAGTGACATAAGATTGATCCTAAGATTGATTCCATGTTTATCTTAATGAAAACGCTTTATACTGGGCCAGCCGAAGGCCGAATCTAATTTTAAACAGACCGAATCTAGGGACTAGGACTACCAGCCCCTTCTGAGATAATCCCTGTCACCGGTTTCCAATATCTATTAATTCGAGGGAAACTAAAGTGCACAAACCGAAATAAAAACAGAGTGAATTGAAGCACTAAAAACGTTTCTAGCAATTTGCCCGAGGGGTCTCAGTGTCCTTGGACGCTGAGACACTTTTAAAAGTGACATAAGATTAAGCCCGGGATCGATTCCGTGTTTATTCTAATGAAATGCTGCGCGGCCAGCCGAATGCCGAATTTTATTGTAAACAGGCCGAATCTAGGGACTAGGACTTCAAGCCCCTTCTGAGATAATCATTGTCACCGGTTTTCTAATATTTGTCAATTCGAGGGAAACTAAAGTGCACAACCCGAAATTCAAAAAAAAATCAATAGAAATACTAAACACTTTTCTAGCAATTTGTCCAAGAGGTCGCAATGTCCTTGGACGCTCTGACACTTTGGAAAGTGACATAAAGTCCATGGACATTATGACACAACTTGTCATAATGTCCACGGGCATAACGTCCTTAGACGTCCCCTCATTTATTATCTTGGGGTCCTCCGGTTGTTTGAAAATTTTAATTTAAAAAAGTTAAATTGTTAGCTCGTTTACTTTCCATATGACCCTCGTATATGTGCTAAGGACTCTCGCTCTACGCTCCACATGTCCAAATAAGTCGCTCGGAATGGAGTCTAAAGTAATTACATCTACATGTAATTCATATTCCGCAGCATCAAATATTAATGAATATTTCCATTTCCGAAAAGCCAACGACAAGCGACAATGACAAAAACTAACTAAAGTAAAAGACAAAAAAGGACATGCAGCCAATTCAAGATTTTATGACTTCTGGTCGTCGTCGTCATCGTCATCATCCACAGCCACAAGCAGAGCATAGGCAGCGGTAGAGGCAACGCATCAAACACACGACGCTTCCTTCCTGCACGTCATAAAATATGTAAAACGTGTGTGACTGACATTAATTGCCCCCCAAGGATTTTCGGAAAAAGTTCTACAGTAGCAGCAGCAGCAAGAACAACAACAACAATACTAGCCGGCCCAGTCGAGGAGCGAGTCAAATACCGAGAACCTATTCAGCGCGCCGCAAAATGCAAATAGCCAAAGCATTGACATTATGACAATAACAACAGGCAGGCTAAGGTCCATTCATCCACTCCGTCGTCTAAGTTGCAACTTATTTAACTCAGCTGTCCCTAGACATCATTAATTAATAAAATATTCATAGATTTTTGTTCAAAGAGTTTCCAAGACAACAATGCCGGCAGCCTCCCTTCTTATTATGACCCTTGCGTCTAGTTTGCATACCCATCAGCGGCTGGATGACACTCACTCGCTCGATGCTACGGAGTGTCAAGATATTTTTAGAGAAATATCGTAAATTAGAAAGACATTAGCATGGCAACACCCACCACAACTCCCAACACCGGGGGGATTCCCCAGTGATTAGCCCGCCAACAACATGACACACGTTGGCCGGCGTGCAGGCCGCCACACAGAGTTCGAAGTTCGTGGCACACCACAAACCCTTTGAGGTTAAATGGAATTTAAAAGCGAGCGCTGCGCTGCATTGATTTCAAAGTGTTTTATTGTCAAGCAAATGTCCCATAAAAATAAAACAACGGCTATAATAATTTCCACCAACAGCTGTTCAAAACATTTTGTAGGAATCAACAAAATTTTGACTTTTCAACAAAGGTTATCATAATTTTTTCCCCAAATATTTAGAGAAAAAATCCTTTCTCATACCATGACTTCTGTTTTTTTTTCAGACTCTTTTATTTTAAATTTGTCACATCTTTCATAAACGTTTCGAATATTTCAAGACAAAGACCACCCACCACCGCCATTGGGTATTACACGTTTGCCCATTATTGTTTCAATATTTTAAAGAATCATGATTAGGCAAATATTTTAAAAATAGTTTCTTTCTTTTTATTCCTTCCACTCAGATCATCCGTCAATGTTTTGACATTATTCACAATACCCTAAATTCAGGGGAAATTTTATGAAAATCATAAATATTGTTTCAAAATTAAACAATGTTCTCTAAACCCCGTTATTATTTTCAATATTGTTTCAAAATTATTGACAGTTCTTCCTTTTTAGGGGTGACCAGATAAGAACGTTAGAAAAAGAATTCTGAATTAAACGGCAACGGTTTGAGATATCGAATTGATGTTAGCTACGTTTCTTATTATACCCTCCACCATACAATGGAGGGTATATTAGTTTTATCATTCTGTCTGTAAGACCTTGAAATAATCATCGGAGACCCATAAAATTCTAAGACGATCTAGCCATGTTGTCCGGCTGTCCGTCTGTTATAAACAAGATAGAGCCTGCATGAAAACGGCTAGGGAGCTGAAATTTGGCACAAACATGTGTAGTTAACCTAGCATAGTTGGTATTGAAAATGGGCTATATAGCTCTACGGGAAGTTGGTGTTGGAGACCCTCAACCGACGCTACCTCATAAAAATTGGTTTTTTATTTGGAAATATCCGTCCAGTTTCTTGAGCAAAATCACTGAAATAACAATCTCTATATAGGCGCAATCATCTATGTAAAAATGGTTTAGATTGGCCCACTATTTCTTGTACCTCCCATACAAACGGCCTTATGGGCCTTGAGAAATAATATGCCTGTAACTCACCACAAACTTGACCCATCGAAATGAAATTTTACACATCAAGATTTCTATATACAACACACTTCTACCCTGAATTCGGTTGAGATCGGAAAAGTCCTACTGGTACCTCCCACACTAACGGTCTCATTGGCCTTGAAAAATAATATGACAATAACTCACCACACACTTGACCTATCGAGACGAAATTTTCGGCATAAAGATAAATATATAGAACAGACTTTTGCGCTAAATTTGGCTAAGATCGGAAAGGCCCTGCGCCGGCCCATAAGGCTAAAACGTCCCAGGCCTGGCTTCGAAACAATTTGCCAGCGTTCATTTCCTCTGAAGATCGGAAAGGCCCTACTGGTACCTCCCACACAAACGGTCTCACGGGCCTTGAATAATAATATGACAATAACTCACTACAAACTTGACCTATCGAAATGAAATTTTCTACATATAGAACACACCTCTGCGCCAAATTCTACCTCCCACACAACCGGTCTCATGGGCTTTGAGAAATAATGTGGCGATAACTCACCACAAGCTTGACCTATCGAAATGAAATTTTGCACATAAAGATTTCTATATAGAACACACTTGCGCACCAAATTTGGTTTTATTTGGGAATCTGGTGGAGGGTATCCAAAGTTCGGCACAGCCAAACCTATCATTTTTTACTTGTTTTGAAGCTACATTTGTGTCATTATAGAGTGGAGTGGGCTATGCGGTTCAGTTTCATCACAGTTAATTAATGGTCGCTCATTACGTACCAAGAAAAAATTGCGCCTGATCGAATGAACTTCGTGGCTTTTAGAGCTGCAGGGCCGCTGATTGGGAGGGAGGATCCTCGTGTGGGAGTTATTCAAAAACTTGGACCGATATGGACAAATTTCACCAGAAAAGGGTCCCGTTCTCTCAAAATGCTCTGTTAGAAATTTGGTTGAAACAGGATGTACTTATTAGGGACATAAATACTGTTACAACATTGAACACACCCATTTCAATAGTAGAACTGAACATACCCCGTTAATGTCATATGGGTTTTGAAAGCTAACCTCAATAGCGTTAGTCTGTAACGGGATTTTAAAATTGTGTCAACTTTCATCATGGAGTGGTCAGATAATGAAAATCGTATCGCTGTATTAGCGCTTTTCAAGAGTGAAATGAAAAAAAGCGATATTTTCAAAACGCTACGGCCATTACGGATTAGCCGCATGTTCGTCTACCGATGCATAAAACTGTTTGAGGAGACTAGAGATGTAAAAGACCGCTACCGGTCTAGCCGCCCACGCTCTGTTCGAAGACTGCATGCACGCAGAAAAAAGTATGGTTGGTGTAACAATATTCGAAGAGCATCATACTATTGTTGGTTATATGGTTCTGGAACAACAATATTATGATCATCATAACAATAGTATGGTTCACACACAACCATACTATGATCCCCATAACAATATTATGGTTCTCACAACAATAGAATCATTCACACACAACCATACTATGATCCCCACAACCATATTATTACTCACATTCAACCATACTATGATCTCTACAACAATACTATGATCCTTATAACCATAGTTTGTTTAACGTACACCAATAGTATGATCCTCAAAACCATAGTATGACTTACGCACAACCATACTATGATCCCCAAAATTGTTTGTAAGGACTGAAATACGTTGTTGTCAACAATAAAGAATTTTATTAAGTAAGTTATGTAACAATTGGAGTGATTTATTCAACAGTAAAAAAATTATTTATAAAAAATTTTTTAGTTATACTAATCCATAATTTTTTTTATAAAAAAATATAATTTTTATTACTATTATTGCGTAAGAATCGTAAAAATAACATTGTCAAATTAAAAAAAAAAACATAACATAACATAAAACCCATGAAAACAATACTTTTGTCCCACCAACCATATTTATATTGTTGCTACAACCATATTTTCATTTTTAAATTTGCCAACAATACTTTTATTACATTTCAACCATATTAATATTGCCGCAATTATACTATTGTCAAAATGAAATTCAAAAAACAATACTATGGTTGCGACGACCATACTTTTACTGCAGAGAACATACTATTGTTGCCGTGACCATATAGTAACCATATCTTTTCTCTGCGTGTGTCATCAAAGCCGTTAAATCGAGAATTTCCAGAAATCCGCTTCGAAAACAGAAAATCATGGCCAGTGAGATGAATATCACGCAAAAGTCCATGAGTCGAATCATTAAAAAAAACTTGGGACTTGGGACTTTCAAACGACGTACCGGACATTTATTGACTGCAGCTTTAAAAAAAATAGGATTGAAAAATGCAAACGTCTTTTGGCACAGAAAAATTTTGTTGACCGATGAAAATTTTTTTACCGTTCAGGAAAAATTTAACAAGCAAAATGATAGAATGTATGCGCGGTCATCTAAGGAAGCATCTGAACTGATCCCAACGGTGGAAAAGGGTCATCACCCAGCTTCAGTCATGGTTTGGTGGGGTGTCTCTTACGATGGGGTCACAGACCTGCATTTCTGCGAACAAGGAGTCAAAACATCGGCCAAAGTTTACCAAGAAACCGTTTTGGAAGCTGTTGTGAAGCCTCTTAACAATTCCCTGTTCCAAAACCAGCCATGGACTTTCCAGCAGGATTCTGCGCCGGCCCATAAGGCTAAAACGTCCCAGGCCTCGCTTCGAAACAATTTGCCAGCGTTCATTTCCTCTGAAGAATGGCCCTTAAACAGTCGAGATTTGAACCCATTGGATTACAAATTGTGGACGGTTTTAAAGGACAAGGTTTGTCACAAAAGATACCCCAACATTGGATCTCTTAAGACTGCTTTGGTTCGAGCTGTGGCCAATTTTCCAATAGACGAGGTTCGTGCAGCTATTGACTGGCCAATCGTCAAGTTAAGGCGTGCGAGTTAAGGCGTGTGTAAAGGCAAAAGGAGGACATTTCGCATAAGTAGATTCTTTTTGGATAGAATATACATCAATAAAGAGGTGGTGGGCTCCCATACGAGTATGTGTATTCTTTTCGGGGAAAATCCAGGGAATTATTGGACGGACAAGCTACAAGTAAGCTCAATTTTAGCGAACAAAAAAAAACTGAGAACAGATTCATTGTCACAACTGATTTTTTGCCAGCCGAATGATTAAGGTTGCATGCACCTCGAGTATTCCATCAGTACAAACGTATGTTAGTTAGTGCTCTGTAATTGAAACTCAAGTTTCCGAAGTTTTCGATCCTCTAAAAAATAATTTTTGCATCTAAAAATCTAAACGCCGCACTTGTTCAAAGAAAAATGTTAAATTTTTTAAATTTAAAATTTGTGCAGGGGCAGAAAACTGTTTGATTGCACACTTTTAGTAATCTAAAACTTTCTCAAACAGAGCTGATTAGTTGCCACAACCAAATTTCTATCGCTACAATCAAATATTGATTGGGTACACGGCAATATTCAGTAGAAGGAACTGACACTGTGTAAATAAAATGATTATTTGAACTAAATTTGTGCATGTTTTGTTTTTTTTTTATAGATTGTTGGTTTTAAGTACTTATAAATTCGGTTGTCATTTCCACAAACATTGATTAACTAAACCAACTCATGTTTTGTGTAGTAGATTTTCGGCCACACTAATTACCTTTTCAATCCAATTGGGTAAAGAGTGTTCTAAATTCTTAAATATTTAAAATAATGATTCATCTTCAATACGATTTTTTAAACGTCGATTTTGTACTGACTTGAACTGATAAATTATTATGGAGATTATAATCTATTATGGAGATTATATTCTATTATGGAGATTATATTCTATTATGGAGATTATATTCTGATGTTGGGATTACCAATAATATGACACAACCGTGCAGTAAACGGAGTTGTTTAAACATGTCTGTTGTCAGCATTAAAAGCAAGGCAAATTTACATCATAATTGGAAGGTTGCCCTAACCAACAGTTTTACCGAAATCGGTTAGTATAACCGATTTAGAGGTCGTGAGTAACGTAATACAATTACAGGTGCCGTCTATGGTATGACGAACCGTGTTGCACAAATATTATGGAAAGTTGGTGGTTGCAGCAAAAAGTGTGTTTATCTAATCGAATTTGTGCAGTTTGGACCGAATTTCAGCTGGTTTTTTCTCTGAGTGTAGGCAGTGTCACGTCGAGGAAAATGTGTAAAAGGTGATGAACGATTTTTACCGAAATTTGGCTTAAAGTCATTATTAATTGAATTATTTTATTTTAATAACGTCTATTCAAACCAAAAAACAAAAATACAATTAAACAATCCGGTTTCGGTTAGGATGAATGATTTTAGTTAGCATCACCAATAATCGTCTACAACAACAAAATGTTTGGCAAACTATTGGTCGCCACAATACAATATACAATGCGATAATCATAATTATCTTCTTGAGTTATGTCGAACCAAACGAACCCTTACGGTTATCAACATTTGGTGATTCTTCTTTAGCAACGGAATTCATGTACTCATAGTTCCAACCAATTTCTAAAAAAAATTGTTCTTTGTGCGGGGGCTAAGGCCAGAGCATGCCAGATCATCTAGCCAAGATACAATGTACCTCTAGGGTCGATTTCTGCCACTGGCAACTATTTTAAACGGAGTCATGCAGCCAACGAAAAAGTTGCAGCTGATGGCTACTGCTAAGGGAGAAGATATACGTTGTCACAGCCGTTTTTATGCCAACCGAATGATTTAGGTTTGATGTAGTACTTCATCAGTTTAGCCGAATGTTGGTTCGTGCAATGGAATTATTAGTACGCGGAATAGCAGATATACAAATTTGTATGTAACAATGAAAGGTCAATTAAACAAAGCATTCAAATAAAATATTGTAGTGGTCAAATCAATTTTTATCAATTGCGAACCTCGATGTAAATAAATCCTCGGGCTCGGATGGTATCTCGGCACTTGTCCTAAGTAAGTGCTCGTCGAAGCTAGCCCTTCCATTACGCAACCTTTTTAACCTTGATTACCGTGCGGGAGATTTCCCAGCGTGTTGGAAGGTTGCGAACGTCCAGCCGATCCCTAAAAAGGGTGAAGCCAATAATCCTGCGAATTATCAGCCAATTGCGATTTGCTCTGCGCTCTCCAAGGTAATGGAGAGCATGGAAAACCACCATCTTGTGAGGTATTTAGAGACCAACGACTTGCTAAGTGATCGTCAGTATGGCTTCTGTAGAAATCGCTCTACCGGAGACCTGTTGGCGTTCTTTTCGGAGCGTTGGAGTCGGTCTATCCACCAGTTTGGTAAGAGTAAGGTCGTGGCTCTAGATATCTCCATGGCCTTTGATAGAGTCTGGCACGGTGCACTCATATCAAAGCTGATCGTTTTTGGTGTCGGTAATACGTTTGCTCGATTTTTATTGAGCTTTTTTAGAGATCGCACTATTAGAGTTGTTGTGGATGGGTTCTCATCCAACACACATAGGATGACCGCAGGTGTACCACAGGGCTCTGTCCTTTCTCCCTCTTTATTTCTTATTTTCATTGACGATCTATTGGGTCAGACCGTGAATCCAATCTACTCTTTCGCATATGATAGTAACCTCTGTCATTTATATTCATTCGACCGTAGGCCGAGTCTTCAAGATATTGAAGACAAAAGGCGAATTATAGATGAGACACTTGGCCGGGATCTACTGGCCATTTCCGAATGGGGTCGAGTGAATAGAGTAGATTTTAAAGCACATAAGACACAGTGCTGCTTGTTGTCTCACAATCCATTCGCTGACCCAACAGTATCGTCAATTTCTATCGATGGTACGGATATTGAACAATCAGAAGCTCTCGATGTTCTGGACATGAAAATACAATGTGACGCTCGTTGGGCGAGACATGTATTCGAAGTGTCGAAAGAAGCATTCAAGTGCATAGGCTTTTAAAGTGGTGCAGTAAATATTTCACTCCTTCTGATCTTTTCAATATCTATACAACTCAAGTCAGGCCAAAGATGGAATACAACTCCCATATATGGACAGATGCTCCAAAATCATCCTTGGAGCTACTTGACCGTGTTCAAAGGAGAGCGATGGTGCTGATAGGTGACAGTAGGGTTGTTTCCCTTGAGCATCGTCGGAATGTGGGTTGCGTGACGTTGTTCTATCGTTACTTTCATGGTGTGTGTTCATCAGACATCCGTCGCCTTATTCCTGACGTGAGGATGTTCGGCAGGGATACGCGACTTTCTAGGAATTCACACCCGTTTGTTATCGATTGGCCAGTTGACCGCACTATACACTACACATCAAATTCGTTTTTCGCTCGTACAGTCCGTATGTGGAATCGACTTCCGGCAAATGTATTTCCCACTAATTGCGACATCCAGAAGTTCAAGGCAAGCGTCAATAATCATTACTCCCTCTTTCCCCCCTCCGATCCTTTACTTTCCACTCGCCAACGCAATGCGCCGCATGTATAGGGGACATCCCCTGAGTGTTGATTATTTAAAAAAAAAATTATCCCATGGCAATGCCACTTCTGAAATATATTTGCGACCCAGAGGCCTAACACACCTATGTAGCTTACATTAAATATATCATACACATTTTTCAGGGTTTCCGCTTATTTGAAAAAAATCGAATTGAAAAAAACTCCACATGATGGAGGATATTCAAAACGACTTCACTTGGATTTTTCCCATCAGAATTTTCCTCAAATACGAACATATGCATGCACTTTTCTTGCCGCAAGACAGCGCACAGTGGGAAAATTACGAAAAAAATTGGAAATAATTCGGCCATTTCGTTTGTAATGGTCCGATTTAAATGAAAATTTACATTGACCTTCTTGAAGTGTCACTGAGCTTAAGTTTTGAATTTCATGCATCTGTGTTTAACAGGTGCTGCACAGTGGGCCCTCAAAGTTGGTCACCTCGAGTTAAAATTTTCTTTTTCAAGCCGCCAAAAGCGTATTTGTGGTCCGATCGTAATAATTTTTTCTTTAGTGAAATCTGCTGGACAAACCCAACCAAAAATGTTATTACAAATTTTTTCATATCTCGTACAATAAAAAAGATATCGGGACTTAAAGTTTTTTTTTTCGAAAAATTTGCTTTGGATTTTCTGGGATTATTTTATTTTTGGGAATCAGTTTTAGGTGAATCGGGGAAAATTTAATCCTGGTTTAAAGAAAACACTTTGGTTAATGTTTTAAAAAAAGAATTGTAGCAAAATCACCAATAATATGAAAATGCCAGCTGTTCAAAGTCAACTATTGCGAAAAAAGTGGGATTTTGAGTGTTTTACGGCGAAAAGGTACCTTTACTCTTATGTCAATAACTTTAATGTTTCTTAAGTAACATACAAAAAATTTGCATTTATTTCAAAGAAAACTTTATGCTTAATACAAATAATAAGCAATTGTGACCCTAGTCGGTACTTTTCTTGCTCCAGGCGTCTCCAAATATGGGCATTTTTTTCAAAAAAAATTGAGTTTGAGCTCAAATAAAAAAAATCGCCACACTGCTGGCCCAATTTGGTGCTATAAGTCAGTTAACTACATATGTTTTCTAAAATCCCAAGCAAAGAAATTTTGCGGGAGGCCATTTCTAGGACAAAAAAAATGAGTTTTTGTTAAAAAATCCCATTTCTGGGATTTTGTTTTCCCCTGTGTCAAATTTTAGAAAAGTGGCAACTCCAATTTTTTTTTTGAATAAGTTTTTCATTTTGTCACAAAAATATTGATACTACGTAAAAAAATCAGGTTTATATCTCCAACCAGCAAAATTTTACAGTGGTCTGAAATATTGACTTTTTTGCTACCTTCACAAAAAAAAATTTTTTTCTCGTTTTTATCAATTATTATTCAACATATTGAGTTAATTGCATTCTTTTTTATAATCTGTTAAAACTAGAGGTAATTACCTTTCCATTGGTATATAAAAAGTATATCCTTTTACCTACACTTATAACAGCACGTGCGCTGGAATAAGACCCCTTTGAGTAAAATATTAATTTTTTTGGTAAATAGCAATTTCATTTTGTGAGAGATCAATGTTGTTGCATTTAAAAAAATCAAATTTACACATTTCCAATCGCAAAAAAGTAATTTAATTGTTGCAGATAGAAAATTTGAATAAAAAGATGCTATTGACTTCATTTTTTGTGAAAAACTTTTTTTTAAATAAATTAACATTTAAATAAATCTTATAATTAAAAAACATTAAACTTAAATGATTTTATTCCACGTCCAGCATATCTAATAAATCAGAAAATTCTTCTTCGTCTCCATGCGTCATTTCGTGGTACGAAGTCAACTTACTTCTCATGGAGGATAAAAAAGGATCTGAAGATAATAATAAACTATTAAGTAAGTCTTCGTTTTGTGCTATTCTTGAGCATTTTCTTGTGGAAAATTGTTGAACATATCTGAAGTCTCGATTTCTAGCTTCTTGTGGTTCTTCAGTTAACTCGCCTATAGGGAGAAGGTGAGACTCGATTATTTGTTTCCCATGGAACAGGACTCTGTGTATAGTTGGCGTTAGATCTTTCCAGGGATAGAGATCAGCAAGCATTTTTAAAATTCGTTCGGCGTAAACTCCAAATTTATCGGAATTAATCTTTTGTTTGGAATTCAGAGCTAAAAGCAATATATTAACCATTCGAATCAACTCCTTATTGATTCCAGTTATTTCTGCAGCTGTATTATAGTCTGCGAAGAATCTTCTGGCAGTGTTTCCATCATTTGTATTCCCAAAGTTCGAGCGTGGTTTAGAAATATTTAGGCCAGTTTGTTGTTTAAATGCATCTTGAATTCTTTTTTTTTTCACTTGCTCTCATTTCATGCATTTCTTTGTTAGCTCGAATGTTTTTCCTTTCATTTCCTGGTATAGATTTATACTTAATGTCATAAGCAAGGTTTAGAAAGTGTTCTAGAAACCTGATTCGAGCATGTAACGGTGCTATTCCAAACTCAAGGGTATCTTCATTGACTACTGAATTATTCGAAGCGTTTGAAAAATTAACTTTGCTTTTATTGCAAATGAAACACTTCCAGCTAGATTTGTTTCCTGTAATATCGTTTGCGGCTTTTCCATCTACCATTGTCAGGAACATTTTAAAAGATATTGTAATAGAATACCTGTCGAATTTAAATGCAAAATCTTCTAATCTCGAAATATCATCTTTTAATTTGTCTGTGATGGCTTTAGTTAAATCACTCGTTTCTTTATGATATACGAAGGAGATTGGTCTGCAATAAATTTTGGAGCCAGGTGTTGGATTACGCCATATTGCTTCAGTAGGGTTTGATTTTCTGCGCGAAGTTGAAGGTAAGGTAGAGTCTAAATTTAACCTCAGAGGAACCAAAGATGCCATGAATACGCTCTTGAATTCGATCTGGGTAGATTGGCTATCAGAGCATTGTTTGTATTCCGAAAGTGCTGACAAACCATCACATCCCCACTTGCATATTTATTGAAGATGGCTGTTGTTGATTTTTTTAGTTGTTCCTCATTCAATGTTGTTATTATCCTACTGGCAGTATTTTGGAGAAGTAGTTCCAAACTAACGCTGCCGGCCTTTTCTGTAATTATCACTGGGTTTGGCAAAATTTCCATTTTTCGTTCCTTTATTCGGTTGTATGCGGGAAACATGTCACATCCTTTATCAAGCAGCATTCTTCTTAAATGAGTGTACTTGTTCTTACTCAATCCCAATTCGATGATTAAAGCTAATGCTTCTTCCTCGCTAAAACCAGGACATGGTGTTGCAATACTTCTTTTAATGCGTTGGAGCCGCCTTGGTGATGCTTCCGTTAACACGTCTGCAATTCTTTTTGCGCTAGATGGCCGATTTTCCACCGTCAGTAATTCCTTGAATGTATCACAAATCTTTGAAGGTGAATGATTTGCCATCTCAGCCGACAACCGTTGTTTCTTTGCCTTTGGACATAGATCGTCGTATTCCTTAGTAGGAGCACCCACTAAAGCAGGGACAGTTTTAAATTCAATTATACTGTCGAGCCACTCAGTTGGTAATCTTGAATAATTCCTGTGATACTTCTCCATGAGCCGGTCAAATTTTTTCAAAAAATTTAATACTTTGCTGCTTTCGTTAGATTGTGTTATCTCGCTATATGTTGACTCTATGCACTCTATTAAATATGCTACTCTGTTCTCCATTTTCCGAAGTTTGGTGTTTTTTAAAAATTCAACAAGTTCTTGAACAAGGAGTGTTATCGTCATGGCGGATAAATTTGTTATGATAAACCCATACAAAATCGGCGGTTCTTATATCAATGAGTAATACTTACAGGTAATCACAATAATATCCGCAATTAATACTTGACTAAAATACCAGGTATTCCCCAAAAATACATTTATAACAATGAACTTTTATGTACCCAGGTACATTCGCCTAAAATGTTGCACAATATTCCGGACATAGGGGACAGGTATTCCCCCAAAACATATAAGAATGAATGTTTAGGTACCTAGATCCATACTATACAATACTACCCATTTTCCGTTTTTACACAATAGGTAAACAATAATGGTAAAAATATATATTTTTGCTATTTATGGATAGGTACGAGAATTTTTAAAATTGGTATTCTTTCCTATAAAATTCATACTTTACTCAAAGGGGTCTTATTCCAGCGCACGTGCTGTTATAAGTGTAGGTAAAAGGATATACTTTTTATATACCAATGGAAAGGTAATTACCTCTAGTTTTAACAGATTATAAAAAAGAATGCAATTAACTCAATATGTTGAATAATAATTGATAAAAACGAGAAAAAAATTTTTTTTTGTGAAGGTAGCAAAAAAAGTCAATATTTCAGACCACTGTAAAATTTTGCTGGTTGGAGATATAAACCTGATTTTTTTACGTAGTATCAATATTTTTGTGACAAAATGAAAAACTTATTCAAAAAAAAAATTGGAGTTGCCACTTTTCTAAAATTTGACACAGGGGAAAACAAAATCCCAGAAATGGAATTTTTTAACAAAAACTCATTTTTTTGTCCTAGAAATGGCCTCCCGCGAAATTTCTTTGCTTGGGATTTTAGAAAACATATGTAGTTAACTGACTTATAGCACCAAATTGGGCCAGCAGTGTGGCGATTTTTTTTATTTGAGCTCAAACTCAATTTTTTTTTAAAAAATGCCCATATTTGGAGACGCCTGGAGCAAGAAAAGTACCGACTGGGGTCACAATTGCTTATTATTTGTATTAAGCATAAAGTTTTCTTTGAAATAAATGCAAATTTTTTGTATGTTACTTAAGAAACATTAAAGTTATTGACATAAGAGTAAAGGTACCTTTTCGCCGTAAAACACTCAAAATCCCACTTTTTTCGCAATAGTTGACTTTGAACAGCTGGCATTTTCATATTATTGGTGATTTTGCTACAATTCTTTTTTTAAAACATTAACCAAAGTGTTTTCTTTAAACCAGGATTAAATTTTCCCCGATTCACCTAAAACTGATTCCCAAAAATAAAATAATCCCAGAAAATCCAAAGCAAATTTTTCGAAAAAAAAACTTTAAGTCCCGATATCTTTTTTATTGTACGAGATATGAAAAAATTTGTAATAACATTTTTGGTTGGGTTTGTCCAGCAGATTTCACTAAAGAAAAAATTATTACGATCGGACCACAAATACGCTTTTGGCGGCTTGAAAAAGAAAATTTTAACTCGAGGTGACCAACTTTGAGGGCCCACTGTGCAGCACCTCTTAAACACAGATGCATGAAATTCAAAACTTAAGCTCAGTAACACTTCAAGAAGGTCAATGTAAATTTTCATTTAAATCGGACCATTACAAACGAAATGGCCGAATTATTTCCAATTTTTTTCGTAATTTTCCCACTGTGCAGCGTAGCCTTCTGTCGACCTTCGCTTACTCTTCCCTCTGAGTGTTTCGCCAAAGACCAAAACTAAATCCGTTTCCATTCGACCCATAAACACACAATAAGACTGCCAGTCGACATGGTGAACTCACCAAGTGATTTGGTTGGATTCACTTAATATTTGTTTAGAACAAACGAAAGAATGAACGAACGAACGGTTAGATAAATTGGAAATCTACCCCCGGCGTTGGGTGTGTTGCGTGTGTTTACACTAAATATTTTAAAAGCGGCACAATTTCGTTGCAAGTGGCCAAGCAGCAGCCACTTGTGAACACTTGTTATGATGGCCTCACCAGTCGGCACCGGACTGGCTTGGTCTGAGCTGATGGTGGCAGCGTTAGTGGCGGCGTTGGTCACGTGTTTGTATTTAGCTTAGCAATTTTCAATTGTTTACATAAACGTTTTTTGCTCGCTCGTTTAGACTCGTGTTGTTTTTGGGGGCGAATTGCAGGTTTTAAAAATAAATTTAATTTAATTATCCACAACACGTGCTTAACCAAATGCAATGATTTTCGTATGGAATTCGTTTGTTGGCTTTGGCTCAACAATGCGAACATGAATCCGGACAGACGGTTTCATGCGATCCACACACGCTCTCCGACATATGAAGTCGCGCAGTACGTCTGTCCGCCTGTCAGTGAACAAAGCAAAGCGTGCAAATGGTTAGAAATTTTAACACATTCCCATATATCATCCATCCATCCATCAAGGGGCGAATGAGTATCCACTCTTAAGTATCGGCTACCAGGCTACACCACCTCTTCGCGCCCATATTGTAAAAAGGGCAACAAATACGCGCGCCAATACCGTTCTGCACCCGGCTCTCGGGCGAGTGTTGAAAAAAAAAGGTAGCTGGAATCTGCGAAGCGTTGTGGTGGCAATCAGTAGCACAATCACGTTTTTCTTTTCAGAATTATGCTGGTGGCATATTATTTTTTGTTTCGCCAAAACCAACATGACCAACCAAAAAAAAAAATGAAATTAACGCATTGTACAACATGTTGCAATATTGTTAAATTGTTTTCTTTTCTGCCTTTTTTTTTGTTGTTGCTGCTGATCGTCTCTCATAGCGATGCTGTTGCGCGAGGTGAGCACAAATGCAGCTTTTTAACAAGTTTTTATGGGGTACCTTAAGCGAAATCGATAAACTTGTAAACACCTTTGGCAGAGGGCTAACGTTCGGATTTTTTTTTTTCATTTCGTGCGCTCTCCCTGACTGTGATTTTTCAGTTTTCATCACTTGGTTGCTTCGTTTTTTTTGAGTGGACGATTATGCATGCTTAGGTATCAATATCATTGGGAACAAATGACCAACGACACTGAGAAAAAATTGGGGCTAGAAATTGCGACAACTTTCGAAACGATTTCACCCAAATGCGGAAAAACTTGACATTCTATTGAATGGTTTAGAATCTGTAGCTTTCATAGAAACCATTGTTTTTTTTTAGTTTGTCTTCAACAACTTTAAATGCAAATATATCCGCAAGCAGCCATTACAGTTAATATTTACTGAAACTTTAGGCCACAAGTTTTATTATAATATAAGAGCTTTTGTTTATACTTATACGAAGCGATCAACTACACTAGGTCACAAATAACAAAATTTTCTCTGTTATTTGTTTCTAGCATACTTTTTCCCATTGATTTTGACCTACTAAACACGAATATGAGTTTTAAAAATTTTTCTGTCGATTGGTTTTCTAGATACAAATTTTTGAACTTTTTTTTTAAATTTTTGGAGGTACACTTACAATTTTGAGCATATCTTTCGTCTTCTTTGACCTATTTGATCCTACTACTACTCAAATTAAAGAAAATTGAGCCGTCTACAACTCATTCTCAGAAAATTTTCAAATAGGGTAAGTAGTTTTGATGTTGGCGCCTTAAAAAGGTTAAAAAACGGCGTTTTTTTAGTAAAAATGTGGCAGAAAAAACCATATAAAAATTCATATTAAATATAAAACACGATGCTAACAGCAATTTTGGTTTTTTACGTATAGCTGGCATTTTTACAAAGAAAATAAGCCCTTACTTAACAAAATCTGACAACAAATGGCGGACTGCCACATTTTTACTAAAAAAAACGCCGTTTTTTAACCTTTTTAAGCCGCCAACATCAAAACTACTTACCCGATTTGAAAATTTTCTGAGAATGAGTTGTAGACGGCTCAATTTTCTTTAATTTGAGTAGTAGTAGGATCAAATAGGTCAAAGAAGACGAAAGATATGCTCAAAATTGTAAGTGTACCTCCAAAAATTTAAAAAAAAAGTTCAAAAATTTGTATCTCGAAAACCAATCGACAGAAAAAATTTTAAAACTCATTTTCGTGTTTAGTAGGTCAAAATCAATGAGAAAAATTATGCTAGAACCAAATAACAAAACGACTGTTGGCTATTGCTATCGAAACGATTTCATCCAAAAGCGGACAAACTCGACACTTTTTTCAGCATTTAGGGCCGTATGCCAGCAATAACGCGCCAAATATTCTCTTCCAAAACGTCAATCGTGTCGGGTTTATCTGCGTAAACATGCGACTTCACATAATCCCACAAAAAATAGTCAAGCGGTGTTTAATCGCACGATCTTGGAGGCTACATCACAGGCCCACAGCGTGAGATTAGGCGCTCACCAAAAGTTTCCTTCAATAAATTGATTGTTTCGTTGGCTGTGTGGCATGTAGCGCCGTCTTTTTGAAACCAAAGGTCGTCCACATGAAAATGCTTTAATTCAGGCACGAAAAAGTCATTAATCATGGCTCTGTAGCCTTTCCCATTGGCTGTAACATTATGTCGGCTTAATTTTTGAGAAATATGGACCAATGATTCCTTCCTCGATATCTATACAACCTACATCCGGCAAAAGATGGAATACAACTCCCATATATGGGCAGGTGCTCCAAAATCATCCTTGGAGCTACTTGATCGTGTCCAAAGGAGGGCGATGGTGTTGATGGGTGACAGTAGGGTATCCAACTCTATTGTCTCCCTGGAGCATCGTCGGAATGCGGGTTGTGTGTCGCTATTCTATCGTTACTTTCATGGTGTGTGTTCTTCAGACATTCGTCGTCTTATGCCTGACGTGAGGATGTTCGGCAGGAATAGACGACTTTCCAGGAATCAATATCCATTTGTTATCGATTGGCCGGTTGACCGCACTACGTATACACTACAAATTAAATTCGTTTTCGCCCGTACTGTCCGTATGTGGAATCTACTTCCGGAGAATGTATTTCCCACCAATTACGACATTCGAAATTCAAGTCAAATGTTAACAAACATTACTCTCTCTCTCTCTTTCCCCCTTGAACTCTCACCAATGCAATGCATCGCATGTAAGGGGAAAACCCTTGAGTGTTGGTCATCGAAAAAACAAAAATAAATTTTCTTGTAAAAATCAGGATCGGTGGCCAACTCGTTTTGGGCCCATTCACCGGAGTAAGTCTATTCATTACGAAATGGCAAACCAAACTGAGCTTAAATCAAGCGACAGCTGCCAAAAAGACCGACTCCGAAAAAAGTGTGGAAAGATTGAAAAAAGCACGTCTAAAACCACCCTTTATAAAGCGCTTTAAATCCAAGTTTCTTTTTAAAAACTAAAATAGGGTAGTCACAAATTGTTATTTTTTTCGGCATAGGGTAAGGCGATTGAAGTGCCACGTTTTGCCTTGAGTATGACCTTCAACCGCTTAAAATAAGTTTTATGCTGCACGAATACATCTTGTGTTATTTTGGACGACAATGGCTTTCTGCGGCGCATCCAAACGGAGTATTTTTTAATGCTCACCTTGCTCTCCAGAATGTCCTAGATGAAATAGTCCATCGGATGAAATGGAACATGAATATTTAAGCATTCTTGGATTTCACGCGCTTTATGAGACGGTGTCTTGTTAGAACGGGAATGGTCTGCGACCAAAATGTGACTAAAAAAGCAGCTTCTAGAACATTTTCCCGATAATAAGTTGCATTGACTTTGACACCGGGATCGATAAAACAATTGGACAGCGGTCATCTGCGGTCATTTCGCGCTGGAGTAACAACTACTTTGTTCTTTCGATTCAATTTTTTTCTTTTCCGTAAGATCTTGTGCCTCTTGGAACTTGTAAGGCTTTACCTTGAGCTTCTTTTTGAACATCAATCGGGATCTTCACTGGATATTTTCAGTTCTTGGGCCATTTGATTACCTCTACGTGGATTTCGTTAAAGTCGAGCCTTGACTTTCCAAACTAGTTCATTTGATGTTGCGATCTTTTTTTCTTCCGTTTGGCAATGTTGCCTGTATCGCTTAAACGATTTTTATGCTATACACAAACATTTTATTCTCTTTGAGATGTCTCAGCACACGGACAATAGCTGGATGTGATTTCTGGTCAAATATAACGCCATCACCCTATTATGTTTGAATTCCAGTTCCATTATCATTTGTTTCAAAAAAACTTATTTAAGCCGCTGTCATTGGTATGAGTTTGACATAGCTCCCATTATCAGCCAGTATTGCCAACGTGAAGTTGGTAACACTTCAATCGCCTAGCACTGTGTTATTGGATTACTGGAACAGCATTTTTGATATTTTTGAACTCAATATCCCTTATGTGAATGCCACGAAGAGCTTTGAAGAAATTCTTCCTGTCCACCCAAATTCTCAAGACCTTTGGCTTACTTTATATTCACTTTAAGTACTCTAATCGTTAGAGTGTTTTCATTATATCTGTTCCTCTCGGTATTAAACAAAAGAAAGTCTACCCAAGTCAAATCGCAGCTTTGAGGGTGACCGAAATGGCTAATGACACGATTTCTGAATTTAGCGCACAAAAGATTGTTTTAGACGTGGGCTGTGTGGCATGGCACCCCATCCTGCTGAAATCAAAGATCGTCCCAGCGACTGTGCTGCGCTCACCTATGGGTCCACGCGGTGTGATGGCAATTATCATGCAAGTTAACCCATGTTCAAATCCGGATCTGATCCAAGGTTTCTCTAAAATGGCCTAGTGACACCTTAAAGTGGATGGTTTGATTCTACACTGGAATTCCAAGATAGATAAAGTTTATTGTTATGCTCTGTAATTTTGCGATGCTCTCCAAGGGTTCTCACCAACAATCACCCTACACAGGAGATTCGAGTCCTACAGTTATTCGTGCTACACGTTTAAGAGACCATATTATCATTGGCACATTCAACCAATATGAGTACAAGTAGGTTTCGGGATCTACATTAAAAATCTAAAGCTACACACAGAGAACGGAATTGTGGCCACAACCGAATGTTTTTTGATGCACGTACTATCCACATTTTCCATCGCTTTAACCGAATGTTGATTGGGAACACTGCAAGTTGCAATAGTGGGAACTGACAGTATCGGTCGAAGAGAAAAAGTATCGGCAACTATTACTATAAAAGATGATAACTTGAACTGAATTTGTTCATGTATTGGTTGTTGTTATAGATTTTTGGCTATAAGAACTCTTTGAATTTGGTTGTCATTACCAAGTGAAGTGAAGTTGTCAGATGGACCAACTAATGGTTAAATTTTATGTATTCGGTTATCTGACCGAAAGAATAGTTTAGCTTATTTAATTTTGAAAATATTTATTCTGTAATAAGAGTTTAGGTTTTTTTAAAACTTTGTCTTTATTTTCGAATCTTATAAAGTTTGTATGCACAAGTGAAACGATTGTATGCATCAAATTGGTATAGTGGTTCAAAAAATTCAATTTTTGTTTTGAAGTGTAAAACAAATTTTAAGATAAAGTTGATTAGAAAATACTATTTAAATGAAGTGAAGTGGAATTTGAACCTAAATATTTCCGGCTGGCTACTTAAGAGCAATGTGACACGCAATGCATCAAATGAATTTTTGAAATCTTGGCTACATGTGATAAAAATATATACTTTTATATCGGTCATGTTTTGTTGTTGTTTGTTAAAAAAAAGTCGGTAGAACCGAAATAAATTTAAATTGACCCTCTGTGATAATTCTAGTTTTCATTCCGAACATAACTTATTCATTTAATTTTATTAAAAAACGTATTTTTTTTTGAAAAAAAATGACAACCCGGGCCATTTTGAAAATATTCTGATTTTATTTCGATCTGTACTTAAGTGACAACGGTAGTAATTTAATAGAATATTTTAATCCAAAATGTTTAAAAACATTTATGCAATTTTTTTAAAATAAAGAACACGCCCCAACCGAAATTAATTAAACAATATTTTTGTAGATCTAAAAATACTCAAACTCCCGTAAAGTATCGTTTTTACTTTTTCGAAAAAGGACGAAAAAGAAATATTAGAAATGTTACATTCCAATATTAGAAATGTTACATTCCATGTTCTACGAAAATAACCTTCATACGATCTCACTTAAACATCTCATCTCAAACATTCTCTGAAACAAATAATAGTCACTACTTTTAATTTATTTCATACTGCATGGCGTTGCAAAATAAAAATTTCCTTGGACCATAAAAAAAAGTGGAGTCGTCCTTTTGAAAATTTACTATATTCACCTGTTTGTTATTTCTACACACGGAGAGAAAATTAGTTGGAAATCGGTTGGAACTAGAATGTGGCAAAAAATTTATCGGTTGCAACCACCAATTGTTTAAAAGCGTATGGGATATTCGGTTCGAAATACCACAATATGATAAAGATGGTCATCGTATTGCACACACAACTTATTGATCGGTCATAGCAATGAAACGCGAAAAAGGTATTTACCAATACTTTTGAAAACATTTTGTTGCTGCAGCCAATTATTTAATTGTATTTTTTAAAAATTAAAAGGTTCGATTATTACTGAACTGAATCCAATCGATTAACCAAATTTTTTCCATCATCATTTCTACTTTTTTCCCTACTTTATGACCCTTCCTATGAGAACTTCTTCAAGTACTTCAATTGTAAAAGCAAACAGTTTGTGCCTCCAACTAAAATTTTTTTTTTTGGTTGATTCAAAAATTCTATTGTGAAGGTTCGAATACTTGGTATACTACTTCTATAGTAGCTTAAATAACTTTAAAATAACAGAGCACCAACTATTATTCGGTTGTACTGGTAGAATACTCGAGGTGCATGAAACCTCAATCATTCGGTTGGCAAAAAAAAATCGGTTGTGCTTGTCTTTTCGTTACACTTATTTTGGTGCCAATTTTTTCAACTTTTTGTCGCAGTGTATACTACATTGTTTTTGTTATTATTACTATTATCGATTGTTGTTGTTGTTGTTGTTAGGTTTGCAATAACACGTATAAATATTACTTATAAATCACTAATGACAACTGTCAGTTGTGAAATGTTCTCGGAAGCATTTCAAACAAGTTGTTTGTCTTCAAGAAGGACCGTCGCCGTCTTATTCTACTTCGTCAACGTCTCGGCATCGTCGTCATCAGCCACAATCTATCCACCACCAAAACCTTTCCTCCCATCCCCGTTGCCAACCATTGTCAACGGTGAGCGGCATCGGGCTGGCTGATCACTCAGCATCTCTCATCGCATATGGAGTGGTGTCGTCGTCAATCTGGAAGCGTCATCATCATCACCATCGTCATCATCAGTTTCGCTTGTCGTTGTCGTGTTATCGTCATCAATATTTTGTATTTTTTGCACAGTTTTTCGGTTAACTTTTTTTTGGGTGATACTTCAACAAGTGTAGACATGAGCGGAGGAATGTGCTCGGCTCCGTGTTGTGGTATCGTCATTCGTTACTCTTGTAGACATCGCACAAACAGGTATTCCGTCCATACACATTGTTCATCCATCCTCAGTCATTCCTTCGTCCATCCATCCTGGCTGGCATTTCAAAACCTTGCGCTACATGCTTAGGGATTCCAGCCAATATTGCACGCTTTTAACATTTTCCAAGTGTTGGGGCTAAAGCTTTCGTATTGTTGTTCTTAGTGTAGACAGGCTTGTCGCGTTTGTGTTAGTCATGGCTGCTACTTAGTAGCGTTTGATATAAAAATTGGCTCAAAGTTCGTGATCTATGTGACATGGCTCCTTAATTGTGGCGAAGGAATCTTTAAGGCCAATTGATGGAGATAATGGGATACTTTTACAACTGTAAAATGTTGCTTGTGAATCTAGCTCAGCCGGTCTTTACAACTCGAGTCCAGAGCAGACTTAGAAGGCGAATCGGCTCGACAGGATATTTGGAGACGCAGCCGGATTGAACTCCTTTAATTTATGACGAGACCAAGCCGGCGCTGTCGATATAAGCCTCGGCACCGCCGTCCCCGAAGCTAAAATCATATCGGCTTTAAAAGTTGGGCCAGAGTTTGTTAAAAAATCACCAAGCGAGGCTTATGAGAAGGTGGTCTGATTTTCGAAGGTTCTCAACAACAACAGGGTGGTCCAACTTAAACACACGATGTTAATTGCAAATAAAACAAAAAGTTTTCAGAGAATTATCTTACTTTTTTCACTACGCTAGAAGGATTTATGACAATTATACCAAATGCTCGTTACGGATTCGTTGGCAAAACTCTCTCTGATGGTACATATTTTCGATGATAGAAGGATCTATAACCATTATGTGTAAAACATAATTTCGACCAAATGCTGGCCACGGCTTCGGTGGCAAAACTCTATCCGATGGTCCGCATTTTCGATGACTGTAACAAATTGGAGATTAAATGTCGGTTAGCTCTTGAACTGTTCTTGGCTTATTGACGTGAACTTTTTTTTGTTAAATATCCCCAAAGGAAGAAGTCCAACGGTGTCAAATCACATGATCGCGGAGGCCATTAAATTGCTCGTGCAAAAGAGCCATTAAATTGCTCGCCATTAAAGAAGAGCCTTTGTTTCGTTGACAGTGTAGCACCATCCTGTTGGGACCGCATATCATCCATATCCTCAATTTCTTGCCACAAGAAGTCCGTTAACCAGGGCTGTCCTAGAAACCAATGTTGTCACTATTGGTTTTGAAAACGATACGAAAAAATGCGTTGGTGTCATGAAAAGCAATGTTATCGGTTTTATCAGCAACAGCTGATTCGAACATTGGTTTTATTTACATTCGAATTGGCCAATACCAACTAGGTTTCATGAAACCAACATTGGTTTGCAAAAACGACAATTAGCAAAACCAACATGGTTTCTATGACAGCCCTGAACATCGCGATGGCGACCACCATTTACGGTAACAGCTTGGCCGACCTCTTTTTTAAAAAGTACGGCTCGATGACAGGACGATCTGGGCGAGCATGTACAGGTGATTTCACATCCCCTACAGAAATTGGCGCACAATTCTCCCGGTTGGTGACACATTTGGTCGATTATGCTGACCGAAAATATCAGGAAGTGCACGAAATACATTTTGATTTGAACGCTCATTAACATAAAAGGCTTCAACGATCCTTACGCGCTGCTTAAATGTGTACCTCTCCATGGTTGAATTGGTCTTACACTGAAGGTGCCACTCATAACTAACATCGTGCATTATAGTTGATACTTGTAACATCGCCCACATTTTCCACTGTCGCACAGTGTTTTTTTTGCAATTTTTCAACGGCTGTTTCGACCTCAAAAATGTCGACTACTTTGGGCGTAATGTAGGATACAAACGAAGCTACCATGACAATATGGCCATGTTAGGGCCAAACGTTGCTTCGGGTGTAGCTGCATTACCACTAGTTTTGTGGACAACAACAAAATTGCTGCAACACGTTGATCCGACGGTTGCCTAGAATGTATCGTGCATAGCAGACTCATCTCTTTAGCTGTATACACAGTTTCTAGTTATTTTTTAACAGTGCCAACATATTCCCTTTGATATTTCTTTAATGAGCAGCGAGGGAACTTCTTTAGATACACAGGATGCTTCTGTTAGATACACACGATTCTTCTGTTGCTGCAATATATCCATGTTGAAGCAAGCCTTGTTTCGTTTGTAGATGTGGTGCTACTGTTTGTGAACAAAAAAATGGGCTGCAACACGTTGCTCTCGAAGGTTGACTCGTGTGTACCTATCATTATTATAGACTTACCCCTAAAGTTGTATACATTATTTCTAGAAAATCAACTTAGTCTTTTGAAAAGCGTTGTACAGTTATAACAGCAGATACCGATAAGTGGACGTCCGAACTATATTGGCCTCAGCTCAACAAATTGTGTGAATCCTGAAAAACCCATGCACAGATGGCGCTATGTGTCGGTTATTCTAGCCAGGGGCATTCTTATTAATCGTTGTACAGCTTTTTTTGTACTGAACCTTCATTTGGTTTAAGAAAGAAGCTTGAATCAGTTAATATTTTATGAAAATTAGTTAGTTTTTAACATTGCCAACATACATATTTCCCATGCAATTTTTTAAACACGCAGAATGATAACTTCTCTTATGCTAGATACACACGAGGCTACCGTAGCAACAATTCAGCCATGTTGAAGCAAATTTTGCTTCGTGTAAAGCTATGTTGTCACGTGTTTTGTGAACCCAAGAAATATTGCTGCAACACGTTGCCCTTGACGGTGGTTCCGTGTGTAGGTCATTAAGTACGGCTAGGTCCGAACTGATACTGATATTCTTGAGAAATACTAGCTGGACCTTTGTTGTTGAAATATCACTGACGTTGTAAGTTAAACCGCCTCTAAGAAATTTTAGATTTTCGTATTTAATTCTATTTAAGACAGGTTGCTAAGACTTTGTTCTTGAAATACCGCTGACTGCTTTGCGGCAATTGTCTGAATGGGGATTGTCTTACACCATTTTTGAACTTTGTTTCCTTGTGTGATAATTGCGCACATTAAAGTTTACACCATATGAGGCCGAAAGATGCAACTTTATTAGCTTTGTGGCCGCTGTGGTGTGGTGGAAGTGTGCACGACTGTCGTGCCAGTAAACCCAGGTTCAAGCGCGGGTAGAAACATCTGTCGACGACTTTACAAGTAAGAGATTTATCTCTAAGCCAGGTAAAAACTTATCTATACAATTCATTAGCTGTTGGGAGCCGGCGCACGGTGGTTCAGAATTTAATTTTACTGACCAAAAGTCAAACTTTTTGTGATCACCGATTTCTAAAATTTTAAAGCCATTCTTTGGCAAACATTTTTAAACTAAGGTAGCCAAAAACTGATATCAAAATATTTGTAAATGTGGGCGTGTTGTGCTGCTAACAACAAATATTTTATGTTATTTAAGAAAAAAGTCATTTTTGTAAATTTGTGTAGAAGGAAATTGCTATATCTCGCAAACTATTATCGAAAACGGGTTTAGTTTTGTTTGTGGTAGGAACGAAGTTTTCCAGAAATGGTATATTGTATTATTTAAGTTTCCACAGGTACTATCTTTTAGTCAAAGTGGAATTTTAGATACATTGAACGTCTGAGGGTCAAAAGGGGTTTAAGAGATTTTCTACCAGCAAAAAGGTGAAAGTGTGCCCCATACGTGTATGTGACTGCGCATAGAGAAAGGAACCTAAGGGTAAAAAATCAATTTTATTTTTTTTTCTTTTTTTGATGTGGACAACATCTGAGCAATCGAATCCCATGCCCCAAAAGTGTTCCCTCCCAGAGATATGCCCGCAAATAGAAAGGGACCTAATCTTTAAATTGGCTCTCCTGAACAAAACTGGTTTTTAACCTTAGGTCCCTTTCTATTTTGCGCGCCAATAAAAAAAAATCAAAAGTTAAACTTTGACCTTGAAATTTTTAAAAAATAATATCAAGAAAAAGATTTTTTTTGGGTTTTCTTAAATTTTTCAAAATTAATTGTTAATATGGTTTATTTATCAACGTTCTTTTAATAAATTAAAAGGAAAAATAAAACAAATAACCCGACATTTTCATGCTTAATATTGAAAAAAAAATTCAAAAGTGCAACTTTGACCTTAAATTAAATAAATTTATTTGTAACTGAAGAAAGGCTTAAGGAGTTATCAGTCGAATAAAAAAATATTTCTATCGGTTTAAAATTTATAGAGTTTTGGCGAGTAAAACCCATTTCTAAGCCACTGTGCGGCGTTAAACAGTACGTCCCGGTCAGTAAGACATATGATGTGAAAAAGGGACTTATTTAAGTTGTTAGCTTTTCACGAACGTGGAACCACATTTAAAATACTTTTCCTTTCCTCTATGCCAAACAACAACAAAACTGACCTTATAACCTTGTAAAGCAATTGACTCTTTCAAAAATATTAATAAATTAAGTTTGATCGTAGCTAAGGTGAAAGCTGTTTTTGGCAATAACCCTAAACGCCATCCACAAAGGTGGACGATCTTCCGGATCGTTGATCATATTTCATCCTTCTATTGTGGACGGTTCACAACTTGAAACAAAACTTTTCATTTCACACCAAATTTTCGCTGTCCGTCTGTCTGCAACACGTAAACAACAGAATCGCTCACAAGTGCAGGCAATAATTTATGATCATCGAAGGCAAACAAAAGCAGGCAACCACCAACCAGAAACCCGAGAAACAACCACTGATGCATCTTATCTCTACCTGCTGATCTTCTGTCAGACAGACGGCAGACAGGCTGACAGAAGTCAACACAACTCGCGGCCGAGTGAAGTTATTAATAACTAATAATGATCAGAGACGACTACGGCTACTTAAACATTGTCAAGTTATAAATATTTATATCAATTCATAATGATATCTTTTGAATAGCTGCGCACAGTTGAGCACCGATCCGGCGAACTATCAACGAACGATCCATCATAAGTTATGGTTTCCACTGTCAGATGTGAGGACTTTTTGTCCTTTAGTGCGCCTGCCTGCCATTTATGGTGATTATACAAGAATATCTTTGACACATTTTGTTCGTTTTGGTGGCCACCTAATGGTGCAACTTGCCATGATACTCCATGTTTTCACAAATTGCACTTTTGCCCCAAGTTTTGTTTCGTTGTTTTTTTTTGCGAGCCCTTTTAAAAACAGTTAACACCTATTGTTGGCCGCAAACTGGAGACGAAGCCAGAGAGTGAATGATGCGCCAGCAGTCAGTCAATCACTTCGAGATCATTCGACGAGATAAAGTTGCCAGGGAAACAAGCAGAAAGGCAGACATTACACTGCAGCCAGTTAGAATATGAATATTGGCCAATGGCTTCGTATTTTTCATGTTTTGTTTTTCATAATTAAAATTAATTTAAAACTACGAGGATCATTGCAAAATTATAAAAACTAAATAACATAAAATTGATGTTTTTGCAGGTTCTCCTTACAATAAACCAAAGACGCTTAAACTGACTCAACAAATGTGGCAACATTGATTCATAACTTCCGTTTATGTGGCATCATTGGTGATCGCTCTCTTTGCTGATCATGGCAAATCTTATAAAAAGTTTTCTACATTTGTTTAGTATGCTATTGTCAAATTGATTACTTACGGATAAACCACAGCGCTTACTAAGCCAAGATACGAAGGACCAAGGCTCGATTGGACCACAGATGACCACGCCCTCGGGGAAAAAGACCTTAAATTTCAAACAAACAAAAAAATTGGTATGAAAGTTTTATTATCACAATAGCGGAACTCACTACACTTGATTGTTTTTTTTTCCAACACTGTTGATAATCAGCTGATGTTTAAAAAAAGTCAAAGCAATTTAATAAACAATAAATGAAGTATTTGAGACTTTTGCAAAGAAAATACGAAAAATTGCTTCAATATGCCAAAGAAAAACGAAAAAGAGAAAATTATCGATTCTCTCATAGAGGAAGCGGCCCAGGAAATACTTTTAATTAGATAATTTTTAATAGATAGATAATTTTAATTAGATAGATTTAACTTTTAATTCTTCACTTTACTTTTTTGACTTAACCTTCACTTTGTTTACGTTTTATTTTTTTGATGTGTTGACCAGAGTATAGAGCCGACATGAAGCGCCGCGCCTATATTGTTTTTAAAATTTAGGTGGCCGCCGCGCAACCGGCTTTCGCGGCAATAAATAAATAAACAAAATCTCTTATTATCGAATAAATGTGAATGGATGAATAACTTTAAAATTAAGACATTTACCGACAACAATGTAAAAAACATTCAAGGACAATATTTAACCATTGTTGATGATGTTTAATTGAGCTAATAAAGGCGGCCACGGCGCCGACAGTATAATTTCGTCTCAAAACTCTGGTGGTGACAGCTGACTGATTTCCCCAAGCGCCGGTGGAAACTTTCCTCTGATTTTTGGTGATGTAAATTTCCCCATCTTGGGGAAAAGCAACCGTGTGTATTTTGTTTTTGTAATTGCAAAATTTCCTCCAATATTTTCTTTTTCCACTTTCCTCGGGATATTTCCCTGAGATCGTGAGTTGCCCTAATTAAAAATTTCGTAAATATGCTAAACTTTTCATCAAAGATAGATATTCATGAATGGGAACAACAAAATAATTCATAAGATGAGGCTGACACCACTTGCCCTATGCTGCTGTATAGGGTGGGGCATTTTAAATAGTTAATTTAAAATGGCCTTTTAAAAAGTACTGATAAGCTTTTCAAATTTCTGATTTTATTGAAAAGGTTGAACTTTGTCATTTAATAATGGAACACCATCCGATGCGTTTTCGCACCCTTTGCAATAAAAGCAAAAATTTGAAAAAAAAAATTATCAGTACTTTTTTGTTACAGCCGATTCAAATTTAAAATATAAAATCGCCCACCCTGTAGTTCTTTTTATGATCGTCGACCTGATCATGTACTGTATCGTGTGTGGGTGTATTCAGTGCGAGGGATTTTTATAGTGTTCCGTAGAAAACTCTGCTGGCGGCAGTTCTCGTTAAATATGAAAATGTTAAGTACAGGGTGGCGTACGAATCGTGCTACAAAAACAAAATGTAATAACTTTGTTTCTGTGTAAGCAATCGGCGTATTCTTTTTTTTTGTTTGAAAAGTTAGTATTTGGATTTATTAAAATAAATGCTTGTAATACTCAAACGAAGATTTAAATACAGCGGTACCATGCTTTGCAGTCCTGCATTTTCGCCCAGAGGCAATTTAGTCGGGAGTTTGGCGGAACTCCTTTGAGTAGATGGACTATTATGAGACTGGTAAATATACAGGGTGGAGCGCGGTAATTTGCGCGGCACTGTTGGTAGAAAAGAGAGTGGAGAGTGTGTGTTGCTTATAGTGGCTGACGGGAGATTTGTAATCGTCTGCCTTTCAGTTGCCATCATGCATTAAACACGTGAGGAGAGGTCATTTTGTGTTGAAACACATTTTTCAAATACGCACTAGATCATTGCAGTGCAGCGTGCTTTTCGTTTACGATTCGCTGTTCCCCCACGCGGACAAGTTCCTCGACGGCAATCAATTGTAAATTGGGTAACTTCATTGAGAACAGCAGGGAATGTGATATGTGGACCGAAGGGGACCTGAGAGAAGGATTACAAACAACACCACAAAACATCGAAAGAGTTAGAGTAGCAGTACTGCAATCTCCGAAACGCTCTGCTCGACCGTAACTGCCGTAACAGGGAACTTCGAACGGTACTTGACTATGATACAGGATTTTTATCAGCCGGCTCTTGTGGCAACGCAACAAGGGAATACATGGTTCCAACTGGATGGTGCCACTGCACACCCAGCGAGGGTTACCATGAATTGTTTGAGGCGAATGTTTTCTGGACGGCTTATCTCTTTGAGGGGTGATGTGAACTGGTCGGCACGCTCATCAGACTATGCCCCATGCGATTTTTTCCTTTGGGGTTACCTGAAGTCGAAGGTGTATATGAAAATATACTTAAATATTCATATTACAAAAGAATATTTCTTTCACACACAAAAAGAAATCAAACAAACACCTTGGAAGACCTAAATAACAATATTGAGGCTGAAATTGCAGAATACCAGTAGACATGCTCGTTAGAATTCTTGGAAACTTCAGAAAACGTATGCAGCAGTGTGAGGATAGCGAAGGTCGTCATTTGCCAGATACACTATTTAAAACCATGTAATTTAAAAATTCCCTTACTGTTCAATATAATTAAAATATAAAATAAATTTTTCTAAGGTTCATAATTTTTTTTATCCACCCTGTATTTGCCAAATCTGGAAGCATCGCACGAAGACCTTACCCACGAGATCCCTATGTTCGGATTCAAGACACTATCGCGACTGTAGCATTGTCAATTCCGGCAAATTCAAGCATTTTGACTCGAAACATATCGGCGAAAATTACAATTAGCAGATGTTCATTACAACGGATAATTCATGATGACTTAAACTTCTTTCCTTACATAGTTCAAATTACAAGTAAGTTATACACTCTGGATTTTCCTATTCGAACGAAATTTTGCCAAAAATTATTAAAATGGCCTAAGAAGACAACAGCTTTATAAATTGCTTGCTTATGGCTAATGAGGCCCATTTTGATATAAACCAGAATGAAAACAAGCAAAATTGCCGTACATGGAGTGAATCTAATCCACAAATAATTCGTGAGACGGGCTTTTTGACGTACATTTTTTGTGCAAAATATTCCCGAAGAAAGAAGTCCAACGGCCATTGAATTTCTCGCGCGAAATGGTCATTGTTAGGTTGGCTGTGTGGCAAGTGGCACTATCATGTTGTAACCAGACATATCGTCAGGGCCATATCCTCAATTTTTGGTCACAAGAATTCAGATATAATTTCTCAACAACGACCTCATTTGGTCAACCTTTTTTTCAAAGAAGTATGTCCAGATGACGTTGGGCAAAAAAAAATGACGCAAGAAGGTGTGACTTACACTTAACATCGTGCATTATGGTTGGACCACCCTTTACTTTATACTCGGCTCAGTATTTCGTGGCGTTGCAAACGGCATGACAATTTCAAAATACCATCCACATTTTGGTGGAGGGTATAAAGCGCCACTTAAAGCCCCGAAAATTCTTCACAGTTGGCCAATCAAAGTTCAATTTTAAAAACTCAAACATTTAGTATGAATTTTACTTTTTTTAATGTTTTTCGACTGTATTTTTTTTTTAAGAAAATCGGCTTTGTAAGATTTTTAAAAATTGCCGGGAAATCCCAGACAGGGAAACCCCATAGTTCTATTATCTATATTTGGATTCGTATCAAAAGTGTTCTTTAATTTGACTACCCTTATATGTACTTAGTAGCGACATAAATTCTGTTACACACGTTTTATGCTGTAAACTAAAAAGTACTGAATGTTTTTGGACCAAATATTTCTTAATATATTTATTGATGTACGAGTATATTGTATTCAAAAAGAATCTACTTATTCGAAATGTCCGCCTTTTGCCTATACAAACGCCTTAAGTCGCACTGGCCAAACGTCAGTAGCTGCACGAACCTCGTCCATTGGAAAATTGGCCACAGCTCGAACCAAAGCAGTCTTAGGAGATCCAATGTTGGGGTATCTTTTGTGACAAACCTTGTCCTCTAAAACTGTCCTTAATTTGTAAACCAATGGGTTCAAATCTCGACTGCCTAAGGGCCATTCTTCAGAGGAAATGAACGCTGGCAAATTGTTTCGAAACCAGGCCTGGGCCGTTTTAGCCTAATGGGCCGGCGCAGAATCCTGCTGGAAAGTCCATGGCTGGTTTTGGAACAGGGAATGGTTAAAAGGCTTCACACCAGCTTCCAAAACGGTTTCTTGGTATACTTTGGCCGATGTTTTGACTACTCGTTCGCAGAAATGCAGGTCAGTGACCCCATCGTAAGAGACACCGTACCAAACCATGACTGAAGCTGGGTGATGACCCTTTTCCACCCTTGGAATCAGTTCCTTAGATGACCGCGCATACACTCTATCATTTTGCTTTTTAAATTTTTCCTGAACGGTAAAAAAATTTTTAACGGTGAACAAAATTTTTCTGTGCAAGTTATCAGCGTGCTTTACCAAAAGACGTTTGCATTTTTCAATCCTATTTTTTTTAAAGCTGCAGTCAATAAATGTTTGAAAGCCTCAAGTCCTAAGTCTTTTTTAATGATTCGACTCATGGACTTTTGCGTGATATTCATCTTACGGGCCATGATTTTCTGTTTTCGGAGCGGATTTCTGTGAATTCTCGATTTAACGGCTTTGATGACATGCGGTGTTCGAACAGAGCGTGGGCTGCCCGACCGATGGCGGTCTTTCACATCTCCAGTCTCCTCAAACAGTTTTAGGCATCGGTAGACGAACATGCGGCTAATCCCTGGTGGCCGGAGCGTTTTGCAAATATCGTTTTTTTTCATTTCACACTTGAAAAGCGCAAATTACAGCGATACGGTTCTCATTATCTGACCACTCCATGATGAAAGTTGAAACAATTTTAAAATCCCGTTACAGACTAACGCTATTGAGGTTAGATTTCAAAACCCATATGACATTAACGGGGTATGCTCAGTTCTACTATTGAAATGGGTGTGTTCAATGTTGTAACAGTATTTATGTCCCTAATAAGTATAATGACTATTAATCGTCCGTTTTGACGATTTGTCGGGCCATAAGAGCCAAAAAGTCCAGGCACTTTTTGGGAGGAGTACCCATTTAAACCATTGTCCGTCCACAAAAAATTAGGATTTGTTAAGAAAATAATTAAAAAAAATAGTTATTTTTACTGACGTAACTTGTTCCCCCCTGGGCCGAATTCGCCCATTACTAATCCAAACAGCTTACGACCATAAGCAATCATCTTGCAAAATTCAATATCCGAGGTTGATTCGTTTGCTCCTTCGGTGGAGGGCATAAAAACGCCCCTTAATAACCTTAAAATTATCCACAAAACGAACATAGTTAATCAAAGACCAATACCAAAGAGTTAAAATAAAGGGTGTTTTTTTAGACGTGTTGCTTTCGTTCGGACCACATTTTTTTCGGAGTTGGTCTTTCTGACAGCTGTTAGTTAATTTAGTTTGGTTTGCCATTTCATAATGAGTAGACTTACTCCGGATCAACGTTTGCAAATCGTAGATGGCCACCGATCCTGATTTTTACAAGAAAATGTTGTTTAGCGATGAAGTTCACTTTTAGTTGAATGGGTACGTTATTAAACAAAACTAGTTGGAAAGCCCGTCAAACGACGGTCGAAAAAAACATGTCTTCAGTGGTATTGAACGTGCTGACCATAAAATCTTCTGTCCAGTATTTCGTTTCTAAAAACTATTAATCTTTGAGCACTAAATTGTGTAAAATGGAATAATAACTGCTTATAGTATTTAAAATTTTTTGTATATGTATTTACTTTGAAAATATTTCTTTGAACACAACATTTTTTGTGAAAGTGGTTTCACATCCGGCCACTAACTTTCCTTGGAAGGGTCCGTCTAGTATTTTTACTTTAATATCCGCAGCTCGCCTCGCTCTCGAGAAAGCCACATACAATTGCCCGTGGCTAAAGACAGGCTCCGGCAAGTAAATACCGACCTTTTGCAGCGTTTGGCCTTGCGACTTGTTTATAGTCATTGCAATAGCCAATTTGATTGGGAATTGCCGTCGGCGCAAAACGAAGGGAAGATCCGGGTTTGTTGGAGCTAAATCCACTCGTGGGATGAAGACGACCTGATTTTTTGCACTGCCGGCCAAAACTGATGCAATTATTAGATTTGGCTTTAAATCGGTAATTATCAGCCTAGTCCCGTTACATAGTCCTCGTTTTGTGTTCAGGTTCCGAATTAACATAATTATCGCCCCAATTTGTAGTGACATTTTATGCACCGGCATACCTGATGGCGTACACTCGTTCAAGAATTCTATAGGGTAATGTTGGTTGTCCTCATCACTTGAGTCGTCTATAGAATCGGAACTGAGGTATGTAACGGTATTGCCATTAAATAAACCTAATACCTTCTTGTTAATTTCTTCAGCATCAGTGTTCGTAGGGCATAAAATGGCCATTTTTGAATATTGGGCAACATTTTCAATGGTAAGGTGGTTACCAAATATTTCATTGATTATGTCGTCCTTGCAAATGAGATCATCTGGGATGGGAATGGTGTCATCGGAAAGTCCGTGATTATTTGTCAGTTCTCCATTGCCAAGGCGCATTAGCCAGTCGCTAAAGTTTGTGTCAACGAAACGAACGTTGTTTTTTAGGCGAAGAACGTGAAAATTCTCCCAAAGATCACCGAACTTGATGCTGGCTTCAACAATGGCTGATCGCGTTCCATGAGGAACAACAGGAAGAAATTGTCTAAAGTCTCCACCAAGTAACAGGACTTTACCACCGAACGTTTTTGTATTCTGCATAATCTCTTGTAGCAATCGATTAATAGCTTTGAGTGCGGTGCTCGGAGCCATAGTAGCTTCGTCCCAAATTATAATTTTGGTCTTCCTTATAATTTCTGCATCCGGTGAAGTCATTCGCATTGATGAGGTGGAAGTGTCCACTAATGGAATGGGCAACTTGAACTGGGAATGGTATGTCCTTCCACCATCTAATAAATTGGCCGCAATGCCAGTTGACGCAACGGGTAGCGCATTGTTACCATCTCCACGTATGTGACTCAACAAAGTTCTGTATAAATAGGTCTTACCACTTCCACCTGGGCCATCTAAGAAAAATGTTCTTTGCGGAAGATTGTCATTTCCAACAGCAGTCATTATGGAATCGAAGACAGATACTTGCTCAGTGTTGAGTGCATTCCTCATAGCAGTGCCTTTATTTCGTTCCACAACCACATCGTAATAAGGAGTCGACATCTGCAGCATATCACTCGAAGGCGTACGAAGTTCAAAGTCGTGGCATCTTTTACCATGTGAATTTAGAATGCTCTGAATATCTTGTAGAACAAAATTGTCACAATTTAGACAAAAATTGTCATGACCTTGGTGAATGTTTATGTCTTCGCACAACTGTTCCTTATATTTCTCAAAAAGTTCCGCCGCATTCGAAGGAAATGCGAAAATACACAGATATGCAAATAATTCCCTTAATTGGCGAGGCATTTTTTGATCCGCTGCTTCTTGGAGTGTTGCGTCCCATGTGGCATCATCATTTAGTAGTCCTCGTCGCTGCGTAGTTTCCTTGAAAGTTGAGTATGTGTGGCCTTCATACGTTCTCAAGTCAGTAAACGAAGTGGCTCCGGTGACGTGAAGCAATAAAAGGCGTAAGCAGAATCTTTCTGGATCAGAGGCCAAGTTTACGGAATACATTCGGCCTATTGTTTTCTCTGCTCCTCTTTGCCTTTTTTTCCATTTTTTGAGTTTTGCATCGAAAACATAATGTTGAGGCAGATCACCGTACAGAATTTCTTTTGCTGCATCATCTTCTCCATCTTCTGTCATGTTGGCCAGACGGATCCTATTTAACTGTAATCGCCTTTCACTTTCAATAGCCTTCTGTTGGTCTGACTTATTAGCACGACGTTTACGTTGATTTGTAATTGCTCGTCTTTTGCACTCTTCTTGTTCATCATTGGTCAACACCCGTTTAGGAGGCATTGCAATGATTATTAATTGTCAATTACAAATTTGATTTGATAAAAAATATTTCTAAATAAAGTTGATGTTTCAAAACAAATTGTTTTTGTTCTCGCACCACAAATTTCATTTTTGGAATGTGTCTTTCTGCTTTTTGTTTAGAAAAGCTTCACCGCAGGCAGGCAGTGAGGTGCACAAATTATTATATTTAGGATTGTTGCATTTGGAGTTATGAAAATCCACAAAATGAATTTACTTATTTTAATGTTTTTCACTGCGATTTATTTAAGTAAATAGGCTTTGTAGGCAGGAAATCCTGGTAAGAGATAAAAAACCTAAACTATAAGTATAATAAACAAAATAAATTAAAACTACCATCTATTTAGTTTGTACATGACCTCAAGCCAGACAATTCAGAAAAATACAAGTAAATCGGCTTTGTAAGATTTTTAAAAATTCGTGGGAATTCCCGGGAAGGCTAAAAACCCTAAAATTCTGGTATTTAAAAAAAACAAGATTTTCGATTCTGAAAGTGTCTTACACTTTTTGCCCTCTATCGAAGAAGCCGAAGAACCTAAAGTAAATTTGTCCATAAAAAGGTCAACTTTAATTTTAAATTTATTTTGTACATGACCTCGAGCCAGAAAATTCAAAAAAATATAATTAAATTGGCTTCGTAAGATTTTGAAAAATTCGCGGAAAACCCCAGGAAAGTGAAAAAACCCCTAGCACTCTGGTATTTCAAAAAAAGATGTTCGATTCTGAAAGTTTCTATCCCTTTTTGCCCTCTATCAAAGAAGCCTAAGAACCTAAAGTAAATTTGTGCAATAAAAGAAAAAACCCTAGAACTCTGGTATTTTTCAAAAAAAGATGGTTGATTTAAAGTGTCTATCCCTTTTTACCCTCTAATGAAGAAGCCTAAGAACCTTAAGTAAATTTGTGCACTAAAAGTCCAGCTTGATAGTTTTTTTTATTAAGAAGTTTGAAGTCTTTCTTTACGTCTCCTAGATCAAGTCCTGTTCCACCCTGCGAACACATAAACAACCCAACAAATACGATGATGTACGAGTCGAATCGAGGTGTAAAATGCAAATGACTTCATTTAGTCTCTTAAATTAACATAGCACCATCAATCTCTATGGTGTCAGTCCGTCCACCCGCCCGTTCGTCTGTCGTGCGGTGTGTCCTTATTTTGTGGGTATAGGAGACACGTATGCCACTTTCCCCAAGTGTTCTAATGTGTGTTCAGCTTGTGGTGCTGCTTTTTTCGGGCCGCCAGCCGGAATTGGCGTCACGGTCGCCACATACTCCAAAACGTGTGTGTGTGAGAGTGCCTCTGTGCGCTGGCTGGCACACGTATTAATTTAATTAATTGCCTCATTTTGGGTTAACAATGTTGTGTTAATTTCAACGAATTAAATGATAACATCTTGACATTAACTAGACTGCACGTATCAGCGTGTAGAAGGATATTTTAACATCGAAAAGAGACCGGCCAGCGTCACTATGGCCAGCACCACTAAGAAGCACCATTCATTCATTTATTCATCCACCCATTCCACTTTGGGCATCTATTCTCCCCCTTTCCCCCTACACACTCACATGGTGCGGTGCATGCGTGTCGTATGTCTCTGATCACCTTAATAGGTCGCCGGTCTCTTAATCATATGATAATGTATGACTTTTTCTATCAATACTGACACAACTTAATGTCATCCTCTAATACGGGTAGTCCTGGAGGCGTGAGCGATTATTTGTGTGAGTGTGTGTTTTGTTTTTGGGAGAATGTGTCAACAAGGAATGCTCATTTACATGGTGCGGCGTCGTTGATAGACCAGGAAGGATTAGTTTGGAAATTATGTCGATTTCAAGTGCCTCAATGGCATTTAACGTAAAAAGGACTCATTCATTTGCATAATGACGTGAATAACAACAAAGACAAGACATAAAGAACTCCATTGAGTGCGTCTTCCCAGGTTGCCTGTGTATGTGTGAAAATTTCAACGCCCTGCTAGTTTACCCCCGTCTTTCCTTGATATGCGAGCGGATTCGTGACATTCGCCGAACAATCATTTCCAACAGTTGTGCCTTTTAGCTTTGGTAATTAATTTTACTTTTTTCCCAGTTATCTGAAATTATTACCACTTTCCTTCACAACTCTTTTTCACCCTTAGCTCGCTAGGAGGCCCTTCTACACCCCGTGTGCGCATGGGGTGATTCAAGGTAGAAGCACCGGCTTACACACCCGAAGAGTCTCTGCACTGCAGCTATTCATTGGAGGGCAGCGAAGAAGGGCTTTGCATTTTTCTCGAAGTGTTTGTTAAATTTATTTGTTTCATTTGTTTTCATAATAAACTTGTATTCTTTGGTAATTTCTATGGAAAATGTGGTCATATGTTCGTTACATATGTACGCGTCGTATACGAGTATATATGTGCATATGCATATTTAACCCATACATCATTCCCGGACAAAACAGCACATCTCTTGTCTAACGAAATCAAAAAAAAGAAAAAATAATTTGCCTACATTGTTTCAAATTTTATAACATCAAACACTTTTGTTCGGACTCATTCATTAACTGTCAGAGTTGCATTAACCATTGAAACTGTTTCTTAAGTGCTTACATCATGCATTACGAACTGTCTCATCAAATGTTGTGAGGGTCACACTTCAAAAACTGAAGGAAGGAAATGTATGAGTTTTAAGAGGATTTAGAGACCAATTGGCAGGTATACTCGTATCACGGTTCTGCACGCAGAAAAAAAGTATGGTTGGGATAACAATATTCGACGAGCATCATACTATTGTTGGTTATATGGTTGCGGCACAACAATATTATGATCATCACAACAATAGTATGGTTCACACACAAACATACTATGATCCCCACAACAATATTATGGTCCTCACAACAATAGAATTATTCACACAACCATACTATGATCCCCCACAACCATATTATTATTCACACTCAACCCTACTATGATCCCCACAACCTTATTATGATTCACACTCAACAATAATATGATCCCCACAACCATATTATGATCCTCATAGCCATAGTTTGTTTAACATACAACCATAGCATGATCCTCACAACTATAGTAAGGCTCACACACAACCGTACTATAATCCCCAAAATTGTTTTTAAGAATTGAATTAAGTTGTTATTCAACGATAGAAGTAAATTTTGTAAAAATACATAAAACTCTTAAAAATAGGAGTGATTTATTTAACAGTAGAAAAAGTTCATTTATTAAAAATATTTCAGTTATACTAATCGAAAGTAGTTTGTTTGGAAAAAATTTAATTTACTTATAAAAAGTAATATTATTGCGAAGGATTCGTAACAGGGTATTCCAAAGTAAATGACCCCTACAGCTTAAAAATAAAATTATTATTTTTTATGTATTTGTCCGCTAATATTACACAAAATAAATGTATCTGTCATTTTCCGAAGGATTAACTTTAATTTTCTTTATACTAACAAAAATATGCTACTTTAAATTTGGTATTTTTTTTTCCTGTGAATTGCAAGGCCACTTTTTAAGCCCTTTGGCAACACTGTTGTTTACGAATAAAACAAAAGTCAGTTGAAAGCTGACAATGTTCTACATGCTTAGTCAAGAGAAGTTTAAATCTAATTTTTTGTGAATAGTTCAAAAACAATCTCACCGACTGTAACGACCGTTACCCCAAATGTACAAAAGTTTGATTTTTCCCCAATTTGTTCAAGCGATTTAATTTTTTAGTAGCGGAAAGTTTGAAGGTAAGTAACATAAAGAATTTTGTATGGCGAAATAAGCATCAAAAGTCTATTTTGATTTTTTAAACATTGTTTTGAAGACGTAACGACCGTGACTTTTTTTCTTGGCATTTTGCATTTGAACTGTTTTCGTCTTACTTAATTTGAATTTTTTCCAAAGCAGGCCAGAGCATGTTCGCCTCATTTCAAAGACCCCACCAAATCTATGCGTCTGCATTTACCATGCTAATTTTGAATTTTTGCTGAAATCTTTTTCCGAAATAGTCCCAAGCGTACCGAGGGTTGCAAATGACTTTCTGAATGAAATTTGCTGTGATACAAAAAACGAGGCTTGTATGATAAGTAAATGCAAAAAATGCAACTCAATTTGCGACATAATGCCACTAAAGTTCGACTTAGATGTAAATGCGCGTTGGAAGCAGTGGACACAAAATTAAAAACGTACGCAAGTAAAAGAAGAGGAGGGCACCCTTCAATTGCTTCTTGAAATAATGGAAAATAAGTTCAAAAAATTCAAACAACATTTTTATGTCCATCATACCCATAGTGATTATTTTCGCCATACAAAAGAAAATATAAAACGCCATGAAGCTGTTCTTCAAGTGGACTTTGCTGAAAATTCCAGGATGAAGTGCAAAGCGCTCACTGGAATCAAGCACAATGCACTATTTTTACAGCATGTGCATGGTTAAAAACGGAAACTGGTCTCACATCACATTCTTTTGCTATAATCAGCAACGAATTGACACACAACAAAGAAAGCGTTTGGTATTTTCTAAAAGTCATCATTGCTTACCTTAAGACCAAATTAGAGTTTACTACTTACTATTCACGTATTTTCTGATGGATGTGCCGCCCAGTTTAAAAACAGATTCAACCTTTTTAATTTATGCTTTGCGAAACAAGACTTTGATGTTGGCTTAACTTGGTCTTTTTTTTGCATCTGGTCATGGTAAGGGTGCTGTAGATGGTATAGGGGCCACCGTCAAAAGATCCTTGTGGTTTGCAATTATGTCCCGGGAAGCAATAATAAACTCTCCAAAGAAGCCTTTAACTTCTTTAACACTACAAGAAAGTTGGAAGGTATTATAGTGCTTTACTGCGAAAAAAAACGTCATCAAATCCGAAACTGAACTTTTAAAAAAACGTTGGGAAAATATAAAATGCATCGAAAATATTCAACAACAGCATTATTTTCAAAAAGCTTACGTTAATTCTGTGCAATCGGCCTTAACAGGCATATCAACTTTAAAAATCAACACCCTAAAACGCTTAGATTATAATGATGTTTACTGTTCTCATATCGAATAAAAGTATGCAAGAATTATGCAATAGAATATAGCTTTTCGTTTATGTTTTTTTTACCCACAATAAATGAATTCAAACACAAAAATCGTTTAAGTTTTTATATTGTAACGACCGTTACTTTTTAAAAAAATTTTTTTTTTGATAAATAATTTTCTTTGATTTGAAAACAAACCTATTACTGAAAGAAAACATTACAAAGAATTTAATCAGATTTTTTACTTGACACATCCTGTGCAAAATTTTACAATACATGATATTTGTTTCCGAAATATGAAAACAGCACATTTATAAAGTAACGACCGTTACTTTTTTAATGGTCAAAAATAGTATTGAAATTAGATTTTTTATGAATGCTTTCGGCTGCTACCGAAGCTTGAACTTTCGTAGGTCCAAAATTAAGCAATCCTCGTGACATATATTCTTAGGGTGGAATTTTATTTAAAAAATCACAGAATATCGGTAACGACCGTTACTTTGGAAACACCCAACAATAACATTGTCAAATTAAAAAAAAAATATTATGATTTCGTCGGTGTGATTGCCGTTATCATATTATTGTTAAAATAAAACAAAAAAACAATAGTTTTGTCGCACCAACCATATTTATATTGTTGCTACAACCATATTTATATTGTTGCTACTACCATATTTTTATTTTTCAAATTTGCCAACAATACTATTGTTACATTTTAACAATATTAATATTGCCGCAATGAAACTATTGTCAAAATTAAATTCGAAAAACAAGTCTATTGTTGCGACGATTATACTTTTATTGCAGAGAACATACTATTGTTGCCGTGACCATATAGTAACCATATCTTTTCTCTGCGTGTGGAGATAAGTACTTTCTTACTTCCCTCAAAATTGTTTAACAACACTGGCGCACAGTGGTCCAAAATCAGTTACCGCCTAAGTTTTAATCTGTTTAAAGATTTTGAATTCTGTAATAAGAATTATTTTAAGCTATTGACATTTAAAATTGGGTAATCGCAAATTAGAAATTAAATTAAAAATTAGCCCAAAGTTTTCTCCCTTTTTTATTTGACGATTATTAAGAAAAGTAAAATTTGTAAAAGGTAAAATTTGTAAACACATGATTTTTATTGTAAATAAAACAAAAAGTTTTCAGAAAATTGTCTGAATAGTTTTTTCGTTTTGTTTACAGTTACTCGGCCTTTTTTTATTATTATGACTTGAACAGGTTTTATTCTAAATCGAGACCTATGTTGTGTGTTTTTCAGAATCAACGTAAAAATTTGTGAAATGTATTGGCTAGGTTGTCTGCACAGACTGTACAGTTGTTTTTGAACTTGCCAAGGTTTTTCTTCAGCAGGCTTTGGCAACGATTACTTCGGCAACACATCAAATGACTTATACGGCAGTCTCATTTGATTTAATGAGAATTATCCTTTGCGTATAATTCGAAGTGTGCGTAGAGCAATCCCTAAAGCGCTATATCATTTCCACCAATTCTGTTTTGCTTGAGTTTTTCGTTTAAAATATTTTTTGTTGTGGTATTTGGCTACGAATGAAATGACGAGGTTTGCTTTATAAGTATATTTCGGGTCCGGCAATAGAAACATAATAATTAATCATTGGAAATGGTTTTATTGTTTTCAAAATATTCTCCTTTAAGATCAATTTACTTTTGCATGCGCACAAATCAATTTGCGAAGAACTTTTTCCACTGCGATTGCGCCACCTCCGAAACATGATTTTTGAACGCTTCAACAGCTGTTTCGAGCATTTTTTTCTTGAAGCTAGGAAATAAGAAGAAGTCATTGGGCGCCGAATCAGGGCTGTTCGGTGGATGGCCCATCAATTTGACATCTTGAGTGGTCAAATAGCTCATCGTTTCAGCTGATGTGTGAGAACTCGCATTGTCGTAATGCAAAATGATTCGTCTTCTCTTAATATCTTTCCTCATTTCTTCGAACACTGTTGGCAAACAGATGGTTGTATACCACTTAGAATTGATCGTCCTACGTTCCACTAACGGCACTGTGGCAACATGGACGGTTTTACCGCAAAAAGCGCAATCATTTGCTTGATGTACTTCTTCCACGAACAACTCTTGTTGGATTTGGCTCGTCTTAAAATACCCACACGGTCGATTGCTGTTTTGTTTCGGGTTCATGTGCATAGATTCATGATTCGTCACCTGTGACCATGTTATACACTGGCTTTGAGCTACCGCAGTTATACTTTTTCAACATCTCTTTGCACCAATCCATACGGGCCCATTTTTGAGCATTCGTCAAATTATGCGTGATCCAACGAGAACAATATTTTTCACGACCAAGTGAACCTGCAATATCTTATTGATGCTTGTCATACTAATGCCCAAGGATGCCTCAATCTCACGGTATGTCACATGTCGGTCTTGCTTAATCAGTTCATGCACATTTTCGATGGTTTCTGGCAAAGTGACCGAAGTTGGACGTCCTTCACAAAATTCATCCTGGAGCGAATGGCGTCCGAGACTGAACTCTTGGTACGAGCGATTAACAGTGGTTTTTGATGGTGCTGCATCGCCAAAAGTCGAAACAAGTTGATTTTAACACTCTTGTCTCGATAACCTACGCCAAAAATCGTAAAAAATCATCGCACGAAAATGTTCACGGGATAATTCCATTTTTTGGCCGAGAGGAATTTTTCAACACACTGTAAACATAACAATTCGCCCTCAGATGACAAAACGTTCTGAGTGAAGTTATGCTAAAAAATGTCAAACTTTCCAATGGAAGTTACAGTTTGCATCTGGGAACACTAGTATTGTCAGGAGCCGAAATATAAATAGAAACCCTCGTAAAAAGTTGAAAGAAGTACGTAACTACTGGAATCATTTTTATCAAGTGAACAGTCAGAATTATATTCAACAATTTTTGTGGTGATTCATTGAATTTTTTTAATCGCGGAATTTATTTAAAAGGATAAGGACACATGTTTGTCACCTTGTGTTGGAAGACTATTTTAGAAGAACTCACAATAAATTATTTTTTCTGTATCCTAACTGATGTCCATTGAGATCTTTTTTTACTTTACTCCATTGAGATCTTTTTTACTCCTGGTCCTTAATCTCCCCACATTATATTAAAGACAAAGTTCGTCATTTTAGTGGAAATGTTCCTTTATGTCTTCCACACTTCTTTTTTCTTTCAGTTTTCTACATTTGCTGGCGTCAATTTTGCACCATGTCCTTTAAAGTTTAATTGCCACACACACACCCAGTGAGACTAGGATAGGCCCAGATGGTGGCCGATGAATTCATTTCGCATAAATTTTATTTCTTTGCATTTGATTTGAATTATCTGTCCGCCTATGGTATAAAACGGAAAGCGGAAATAGTAGCAAGTGCCAGTATTCCGTGAAATTCTTACGGAAATGTTTTAGAAAACAAAAGTCAAAATCAAGGCGATAAATATTTGTGAGTTCTTTCGGTTTACAAAAATCAACAGAAATTTAAAAACAACGGCAAGACAAATATATGTGACGCGCAAAATAGAAAGGGACCTAAGGGTTAAAACCAGTTTTGTTCAGGAGAGCCATTTTAAAGATTTAAATACGTATATCTTTGGTGTAGAATCGTTGACTTCACTTTCATAAAACGCGCATGTCTCTGGAAGGGAACACTTTTGGGGCATGTGATCGGTCTCATTCGATGCTCAGATGTTGTCCACATCAAAAAAAGAGGTCCCTTTCTCTATGCGCTGTCACATATAGAATTGAAAGGAATTGTAAACGACAAGTCAAGGCTATTTAAAATCAAATACTAGCGATACATAATCTGTTTGGCCTAAAGGATCTCGCACATTGGTCTCAGATATTTTTTTGAGAGCTTAAAACCTCCAAAGAAAGAAGTCATTAGACAGGCCGAAAACCACCTATTAAAAAGCAAGCAGTGTGTATATTTTTAAAGTCCTGTTTGAACCACTTAAACTTCAAAACTATTTCTGTATCGTCCACTAGCTGCAGCAACTAAGTTATCCAGGACGCCCTTACAAAATGAGTCCCGTTGAAGGTTTTGACTTAAATGGCGCCCCCTGCAGTTATATTGATGTGATCGCTCTCTTGTGAAATGAAATGTTCAACCTCTGTGGGCCCCTGGTAATTTCAACCGCAAATCGTCTACTAGGCCGCGCCGTTGGGGATCTGAAGACCGCGAACATAATTTAGACGTGATTGAGAGTCTTTTAGATGCCCAGCATGCCTATACGAAGGGCAAGTCTACCGACCCTAAGCTGCTTTCGTTGTTACTAAAGCTAGAACAAAGCACGAAAGTTACGAATAAGTTTTACTGTCCTTCGTTGGAAAACTCCTGAAATACTGATAAGGTCAAGACATGAAAATATTACGTTTCAGTGAATGAATCGTCAGTTTTATAGAGAAATATATTAACCTGCAATGACAAACGCACCGCATCTACGTTTGCCTGACGAGTGGAAGACCGCGATCTTTTTTACGGACTGCTGAGGTCGAACAAGCGGACTTATATCTCCTCTATTATAGATTACGGGCCAATTTAAAATTGTTGCCAAGGTGGCGAGGTGGGATAAGTTACTTGCCATGCCAACATCATATACTCGTATACCAACTAACCAATGCCATATAGGTCTTAGTTCACAAGACACGAGGGTTGTGTAAGCAGTGCCACGCCCCCTTGTCCACTTCAACCATAACATAGTCTATAATAATCTGCTTGTCATTGGTTTCATTCCGTTAAAATTGTATAACGATTCCATTACTTCGGGCATAAATGGGCGTGACAACGCCCACTTTTCCTCCTGGATATACTTTGAATCATGCCAGCTTCATATGTTCCAAATATCATCGTCATATCTCTGATAGTTGAAGAGTAATGTTTTATTTATTTATAAGTATAACCTCCATCGAAGGGTGGGTGACATATTAAATTTGTCAATTCGTTTGCAACACTACGAAATATAAATCGGAAACCCCAAAAAGTATATACTTTATACTCTTGATCGTCATAAAATTATAACACAATTTAGCCATATCCGTCCGTCTGTCAGTTAAAAGCACAATAACAAAAGGAATCAACCTATGATTCTGAAATTTTGAGTGACAATCGTTTATGGTCATAAGCTGTTTGGAATTGTAAATCGGTGATATCGGTCCAAAAGGGAAAAAGGTTTCCCTTTAAGAGACTAAAAATACCTCGGTTGTTGTTGTAACAACAATATATTTATTTTGAAGTCTTGTTCGTCTATGGGGGATCTGCTTCGATATCCAGGTGAAGGAAGCGCGCCATTTGAACTGGATGCGTCCACGGAGACCTGGGGGTCAGCTGAGTGGGCTTGGCCGGACAATTGAAGAGGTGCAGTACAGCATGTGGTCCCTGATGGCAGGCGGGACAGATGTCCGGAACGTTAGCATCAATTCGTGCCCAGTAAGAATTGAGGCGGCTGCACCATCCAGATCTCAGCTGCGCCAGAACCACGCGCGTCTGCCCAGGTAGTACCTTCTCCTCAGATGAAATCTCCGGGGGCTGTTCCCCTAGCACTACATTCACACGGTAGCTGGATACTGCTGTTGCGACATCATCGGCGTGAATGTTGTTCAAACCTGCCTGATAGTTTCGATGATCTAAAGGTTCTCTCTTATACCGCTGGACCTCTCTCTCTAGATCATGAGGATCGTACATGATCTGCCTGGGTGGAGGCATCCTGTTCAAGAGATGGTGGTTAGGATGACTGCTACGAAAACACCCTAGCAGGTATTGCTTAGACAACAGGAAATTGTGTCTGCGCACGGTAAGGACCTTCGTCTCCTCATGTAGATGGTCCTCAGAAGACATAAGAAGACACCCTGTTGATGTTCTTAGGGCGGCATTCTGGCATGTCTGAATTTTCTTCCACTGCGTCGTATTCACGTTCGCCGACCATACAGGTGCTGCGTAGTTTGCTACAGACCGACCTATCGCTTTGTAAGAGGTCAACAAGGTTTCTTTGTCGGCTCCTTAAGTACTGCCGGCAAGTGACTTGAGGACCTTGTTCCTACTATTGAGTTTATCGCAGATAGCTGTAGCATGTGCAGAGGATCTAAAAAGGCTGTCCAATGTGACCCCAAGGATTTTGGGGTAGTTGGTGGTCGGGATGTTGACGTCATCGACTTTCACATTGAGTGACAGCCGCACCTTTTCGGTCCAAGCAGTAAGCAGTGTGGCTGATGATTTGGAGGCGGATATTTTCATATTCCTCGCAGTGAAGAAACGTGCTAAGTCAGTGAGGTAACAGTTGATTTTCTCGCAAATGTCATCCACTTTAGGTCCTGACGCCAGAATTGTGCAATCGTCAGCGTACGACACAATTTCAACGCCGTCTGGTGGTGCAGAAATTTTAGAGAGGTAGAGGTTAAACAGAGCCGGGGATAAAACTCCACCCTGGGGAACTCCTTGTTTAACTCTACGGGGCTTCGACTTTCTGTCTACATATGACTGGGGCCCACACATATTGTTTACGACCCAACGTTTCAAACTGGGCGGAAGGGCCGTTTCTTCAATGTCCTCGAACAGAGTGGCATGATTGACCGTGTCGAAGGCTTTTGTAAGGTCAAGAGCCACGAGGACCGTCCTGTCGTTAGGCTTGTTCTGGTTAAGGCCGCGACTTATACGTGCCTGGCTTCAGTAGCGGCACCACTCTGCCCATTTCCCAGGCATCGGGAACTTCGTGAGTGGCTAGCAACAGATTGAGCACTTTGGTCATGTACTCTACTCCCGGGGTATCCAAGTGCTTTAACATCAGCATTGAGAATCCGTCCGGACCCAGCGCCTTTGATGACTTTGCGCTGCGGATGACATGGGCAACTTCGCCAACGGTAAATTGTGGTGGTGCCTCTTCGACTCGGAGAGTGCGGATCACTCTCTGGGTGCTCAATTAAAAGCCGGTTAAAATAACACGCGCACCGCTTCGGATCTGTCACTGTTCTATCACCGAACGTGACAGCTGCCCGATCATTCTTCCTTACAGGGTTAGAGAGTGATTTGACCGTTGTCCACAACTTACCAATTCCGAAACTCAAGTTCCGGAAATCAAATCATAACAAATCATTTTTTTTTGTGGAAAGACAATGGTCACAATGCGTACAATTAGTCAGCAGGCACTCAAACTTCTCAATAGGGCATTGTTGCTAGACTTTTTGTCTCACGTGGCCCAAAAATCGTCCCGCATGGTGTAAACGGGCGATTAACTTTCTATATGGATATATGCGTACTCAAATTAAATCAAACTTTGCTACGAATCCAAATATAGTCATTTTGACCAAAATAAGGGACGGATTCATAGGCCGAAAGGGCCCAAAAACTAAAAACTGTCTAAAGAACCTTGCGCCATCTACATTTCGTACTTTTCATTACAAATTTCAAACCACCTGGGACAGTTCGAAAAAAGTGGCTTCCAAAAACCCATGACTCAAGCCATTTACTTTCAAACGATGGATTTTTCAAATTGCAGGTCTAAAAGGGATTGTAACTGATATATTCGAACATTTAGCCCTGTTTTCACATATAATAAGCTAATAAGCGGGCAATGCATTTATAAAAACTCGGTTCTTATAAAACCATATTCAAATTGTTCAAGTTAGGCTGCATATAAGCAAAAAATGCTTGTAACCGACGTGCATGTAAGCGTTAAATACTGTATCTCAAATTAGAGCTAACGAGAATTGTAGATGTTACTTTGTAGAGAGATTGATTTTATTAATTGTTAGCCTCCGGAATAATAAAATTACTAAACTTTTTATTTCTGGACTAATCAAAACAATTGAAATCTTTATTTCTCTTAGGAACCACAACAATGTCACTTAAGTGCAACTCAAGTGGAACGAATTTAGATGTGGATGTGGACAAAAACTTGTTCGTTACAAAATCCCGGCCAATGTCTAAGAACAAATCCCTGCGACAGGCTTTTAGGGAGATCTATTTGGATTTCTGTGCCAACACCTCCATACATGGTTTCCAATATTTCGGACAACAGCGACCGCGAACGGAGATCTTCTTTTGGATTGGCATCTTCATCGTATCGATCTATTTCTGTTCGTCGATTATATGGAAAATCTATGTGAAATGGGATGAGACCCCGGTGATTGTGAGCTTTTCCGAGAAGTCTACACCGCTATGGAATATACCATTTCCGGCAGTTACAATCTGCTCGCAAACGAAAAGAGCCAAGAATGCAACAGGTGTAGAGTTCTAGCGAAATTCCATGCAATTCTCTAATTATTCTCTTTCTTCTATACTATTCAGATCCATCCTTTATGGAACTCATTCAGAAGTTACTAATCAACGAGACCCAAGATTCGTTGTCTAATATAACTTCTAAAGAATTTGCAGTTCTGCTGACCCTGAATCAAATATGCCAAACTACGTTCACGAGTTCGAGGAATATGTCGCAGCCAGCTATAGATTATATAGAAGAACTCAATGGAATGTTGCCAGACTTTCAGACACACTATATGCAGTGCACATGGTTTGGCCTAGAGACGGAATGCGAAAAACTCTTCACGAAAGTCTACACCGATGACGGTGTATGCTATACATTTAACAGTTTGACAGCTACGGATTTGTATCGTGAAGAAACATTCCAGTACCAGGAAGCAATGGAAAGTTTGTCTAATAACTCTGAAACGCGAAATCTTTCTTTGACTTGGTCTTTGGAACAAGGTTTCGAGCAGGGTTGTAATTTACACACTTATCCTGCAAGAGTCTTAAGTTCCGGCTCCAAATATGGCCTCGAAGTGTACTTACAAGTCTTAGAAGATGAAATGGACTACAGCTGTAGTGGGCCCTCTCAAGGTTACAAAGTCCTACTACACTCACCCGATGACGTTGCGACGGTGTCCAAACATTTTATACGCCTAGGAGTGGATAAGGAAACTTTGATTGCGGTCAAGCCGAAAATGATCACAACCTCCGCGGATTTAGCCGCGTATCAACCACGTAAAAGGCAGTGCTACTTGAACAAGGATCGACAGTTGAAATTCTACAAGGTGTACAGTCAGAACAACTGTGAACGTGAGTGTCTGACCAATTTTACCCTCAGCCAATGCGGCTGTGTGAAATTTACAATGCCACGTTGTACTCCCGATATGCCAGTGTGTGATGGAGATCAAATCTCCTGCTACACTCAAGCTAGGCATCAGCTGCTCCTTAAGCAATTCTCCGATGGTTTGCAGAACCCGGACTCCGCCTCAGCTGATGCAACTGAATGCAATTGTATGCCCGCATGCACCTCTTTGGAGTATGAAACCGAAATATCCGAAGGAAACTATGATATAGAAAAAACATTTAAGAGTTTGGGGGCTCTTGATCAGTACTACAGTTTGTATCCTGGTGGAAAAATGTCACAAATAGTGATTTACTTCAAAGATAATCAATTTATAACCTCCAGACGTTCGGAGCTGTATGGTCTAACCGAGCTGTTGGCCAATTTCGGCGGGGTATGCGGCCTATTCATGGGAATTTCTATATTAAGTATTATCGAAATGCTGTACCATTTTACGCTGCGTCTATGGTCAAATGTCACGGGCCCAAGACCGAAAGTCAAATAGCAAATTATTGAGCGTTAGAGAAAGATCATGCCAAATCATTACAGTTTGAATAAAGTTTTCTTTAACAAAAAGATACATTTAAGAAGATATAGATTTACTCCCGTCGTTCTAATCAAAAAAGTCCAGTTTTTTTTTTTTAATCTAACAGTTTAATTTCATCCCAGATTTTATTTAATTTCGTTGTCCAATTGTCTTCTCCAGGTATTGGCGGGTCTTCCCCTTTTTCGGTCTCCTTGCGGATTCCAGTCAAGTGCGGTTCGTGCCAGGTCCTTCTATGGTTTTCGTAGTGTATGTCCAAGCCATTTACGTCTGATGCAATGGGAGATTGCCCTGTCGCTAGCCCTAGGTCGTTATTGGAGATTGTGGCTCAACCGAAAATCTTTATTATTCTTCTTAGGCATCTGTTGGTACATTTTATAAGATGCCAGTGTTGAAATTATGGACGCTTCCTAGTAAAAAGCATTGACACATTTTTTTTTAATTTTATAACAAAAAGTTTGCTAAGAAATCAAGGTGAAGAAAACTCAAGCTGAGTGTTCTTGCCCAAACAATTGAAGGGGTGCAGCACGTCATGTGAAAAAAGCCCGAGATGTTGCCATCAATCCCCACCCAGCTGAGTAAAAACCATGCGTGTTCGCCGAAGTAGCGTCTTCTCCTATGTTAAATTCTCTGGGGAATGTTCCCCAAGCACTATATTCACACTATAGCTAGACACTGCCGCTGAGACTTTATCAAAGTGCATGTCGTTTAGACCTAACAGATAGTTTCGATGATCTAAAGATTCTCTCTTGTATCGCAGGACCTCTCCTTCTCTCTCTCTCTCTCGAAGGTCATACCTGATCTGCCTTGGCATAGGCATCTTGTCCATGAGATGGTGGTTGGGATGACTTCTGCGAAGACACCCAAGCAGTTAATGCGTAGACTATAAATCAGTGTGTCTGCACACTGTAAGGATTTTTATGATCTAGAGAGAGGGAGAGGTCCAGTGTTACAAGAGATAACCTTTAGATCATCAAAACTATCTAGATCTAGAGAGAGAGAGGTTCAGTATTACTAGAGAGAACATTTAGATCATCAAAACTATCAAGCAGGTCTGAACGACATTCACGATGATGAAGTAACAGCAGCAGCAGATAATTGAAATAATTGTGGTGCTAGGGGAACATCCTCCGAAGATTTCACGAGAGGAGGCGACGCTACAACGAGGGCTGCTATATACTCGTATATTGCTGGCATAATAATGAAAATGCGAATATTTATAACCAAAAATGGTTCAGTGTTTTTCAAAGTATTCTCCAGCATGATTTATAGACTTTTGCATGCGCTCAAACCAATTGTCGAAGCACTTTTTCCACTCTGCTTTAGACATCTCCAAAACCTGATTTTTGAACGCTTCAACAGCATCTTCTGGCGACCAAAATCGTTGACTACGCATTTTTTTTCCTGATTTGCAGGAATAAAAAGAAGTCATTGGGTGCCAAGTCAGGGCTGTACGGCAGATGACCCATCAATTCGACGTTTTGGCCGGTCAACAAGGCGCTGGTTTGAGCCGATGTGTGAGAGCTCGCATTATCATGATTCGGCTTTTCTTGTTCGTTTTTCGAATTTCTCCAAAGACTTCAGGCAAACATATTGTGGTGTACCACTCAAAATTGACCTCGTACGTTGCTCAAGCTGAACAGTCGCCACATGACCATTTTTGCCGAAGAAACAGGCGACCATTTGCTTCGAAGTGCTTCTTCCAGAAACAACTTTCATTGGATTTGGCTCGTCTTCAAAGACCCACACGGTCGATTGCTGTTCTGTTTCGGGCTCATACTCATAGATCCATGATTCGTCACCTGCGACGATCTCATAAACGTCTTTTGAAGCACCGCGATCGTATTTTTTCAAAATGTCTTTGCGCCAATCGACACGAGCCTTTTTTTAAGCGATTGTCAAATTGTGAGGGATCCAACGAGAACAAACCTTTTTTACGGCCAGGTGTTCATATTTATACAATATCGAATGTATGCTGGTGAAAGAAATGCCCAAGGATGCCTCTATCCCATGACGATCTTGCAGTATCATTTCACGCACGGCATCAATGTTCTCCGGCACAACGGCCGTTTTTGGAGGACCTTCGTCTTTAAGCGAGCGTCGGCCACGATTGAATTCATTAAACCAGTTTTTCACAGTGCAATAGGACGTTGCTTCATCGCCATACAAAGATTTAAGTTCATCGACGCACTCTTGTCGTGATAATCCACGTCGAAAGTTGTGAAAAATGATCGCACGAAAATGTTCACCAGTTTATTCCATTTTTTTTTTGCCAAATTGATTTTTTCCAAGCCAGAATTATATATAGCAACCCTCGTACTAGCGTAGCTAAATCTGGATGGTGCAGCTGCTTCAAATCGTATTGAGCACGAATTGATGCTAACGTTTTTCCCGCCAGCTATCATGGAGGTTGTCATTGTTTTAGCGACACATAGTGCCGGGGTGACAGCTCTTGGTCGAAGAATTCCTCTTTCAGATCGATCCGGAGCATACAACCAGCCGTCAAGGGATCACATGACGTGATGCACCTCTTAAATTGTGCGGCCATGCCCACTTAGCTGACCCCCAGGTCTCTTTGGACGCATACAGTTTCATTCGCCTGGCGCGTTTCCTTCACCTGAATATCGCAGCAGATCCCCCATAGGCAAACAGGACTTCAAAACAAAATATATTGTTGTTACAACAAATATTTCGCCATTTCCCATTCTGCGATCGTGCTAAATGGTGTATGTTCACGCAGAAGGCTCGCTGAAATAAAGAGTTTTGCTTCGTAGAAGTGTCCAAACCTTTGTCAATTCGGTTAGTACTTCTTCCATTTGTAGTCTCCTGCATATAGATTTTATGGATTGAACAGGGATTAACCGGCTCCAGACCTTTTGCATCTACATTTAAATAGAAGACAAATTTTACACAAAATGGCAAAGTGACATTGATTTTCGTGGCTTCACACTGCTTTTTTCCGTGACGACCTTCATCAAAAAGCTTCTCAACAATTGTTAAAAGAAATATCGAACTCTTTAAGGCCAGGTTCTCACCAAACGTATGAGATTTACGGTTGTTAATCTCACTCTTCACTTTTCAAGAGGTCTCGAACCGCTCAATCCCTATTCAATGTGTAAAAGCGAAAGAATGAAATAAAATAAACGAGCTAAACAGATTTTATGGATTTAAACATAGCCTCCTGACTTATTTTCGCGGTCAGCAACTATGTGAAACCTCTCAGCGTATAATCTGACTTTCGCCCTGAGGAGAATTCAAAATGGGGTCATTCTAACATGTCAGGCTCGTAGTTTTTTTTTTGTTAGAGCAAGACAGGAGCATTGGAAAGTTTTCTTGCCCACTTCTTTAGAGGTAGCTTCAATAGCCCCCATATCGAGTTGGTAGTTTATTTCTTTATGGCTAGGATTCCTCCATATATTTTTGGATTTTCCATCCTACATGGCTTCACTTGGCGCTCAATCCCTTGCCTACCTTCAATTCCTCTCCCACTCTCTGGTCTGTGTTTTGTTCTCAATATTAAGGCCATGTCCAGTAAGATTGCTGTTCATTTCGTTATGGCTATCCACTTTTGTTTGTTTTAAATCGTCTAACATTTCTGGCTAAATATGTTAGCCGTGTTCTCTTGAGGTAGCTAGCCTAATTAGTTTGCAAAATGATAATCTGACAACAATTTACAAGACAGACTAATATGGCAACATTGTGTCTCTTAGCTACCTAGTTAGTTTGCATACTGATTATCTGGCAACATTTAAGAAAACAGTGTAATATGGCAACATTGTGTCTCTTACGCCAAAGATAATTGAACAGCAAGAGGGTTCACCGGCGAATTCCTCAAAAGCAGAGATGGGACAAGGACATGATAATGTTAGGTAAAACATAGGGATGTGATTGGTTTAGGATAAGGATAAGATAGGTTTAGGGTAGTATGGGGATAAAATAGGGATAGAGTAAATTAAGGATAGTTTAGAATAATATATGATTATGATATAGTGATAGGATAGAGGTAGGTTCGTAAAAGGATAGGGATAGGAAACCATAGAGGATATGAAAGTATAGAAATATACGAAGGTTGCTATGTATATTTCGGCTCCTGACAATACTAGTGTTCCCAGATGCAAACTGCAACTTCCGTTGGAAACTTTGACATTTTTTAGCATAACTTCACTCAGAACGTTTTGTCATTTGAGGGCGAATTGTTTTGTTTACAGTGTGTTAAAAAATTCATCTCAGTCAAAAAATAGAATTATCCCGTGAATATTTTCGTTGGATAATTTTTTACGATTTTCGGCGTAGGGTTATTGAGGCAAGAGTGTTTAAATCAACTTGTTTCGACTTTTGGCGATGAAGCACCATCAAAAGCCTCTGTTAATCGCTGGTACCAAGAGTTCAGTCTCGGACGCCGTTCGGTCCAGGATGAAGTTCGTGAAGGACGTCCAACTTTGGTCACTTTGCCAGAAACCATCGATGTTGTGCGTGAACTGATTAAGCGAGATCGGCAGATTTTGGCGATGAAGCACCATCAAAAGCCTCTGTTAATCGCTGGTACCAAGAGTTCAGTCTCGGACGCCGTTCGCTCCAGGATGAAGTTCGTGAAGGACGTCCAACTTCGGTCACTTTGCCAGAAACCATCGATGTTGTGCGTGAACTGATTAAGCAAGATCGGCAAGTGACATACCGTGAGATTGAGGCATCATGGTATTAGTATGACAAGCATCAATAAGACATTGCATGTTCATTTGGGCGTGAAAAAATTTTGTTCTCGTTGGATCCGACATAATTTAGCGAATGCTCATAAAAAGGCCCGTTTGGATTGGTGCAAAGAGATGTTGAAAAAGTATAACTGCGGTAGCTCAAAGGCAGTGTATAACATTGTCACAGGTGACGAATTATCGATCTATGCATATGAACCCGAAACAAAATAGCAATCGACCGTGTGGGTCTTTTAAGAAGAGCCAAATCCAACAAAATTTGTACGTGGAAGAAATACATCGAAGCAAATGATTGCGTTTTTTTGGTATAACCTTCCATGTTGCCACAGTCCCTTTAGTAGGACGGTCAATTCTGGGTGGTATACAACCATCTGTTTGCCAGCAGTGTTCGAAGAAATGAGGAATGACTAAGAGAAGACGGATCATTTTGCATCACGACAATGCGAGCTCTCACACATGAGCTGAAACGATGAGCTTTTTGACCACTCAAGATGTCGAACTGATGGGACATCCACCTTACAGCCCTGATCTGGTACCCAATGGCTTCTTCATATTTCCTAGCATCAAGGAAAAAATGTGTGGTTTACGTTTTTCATCGCCCGAAGCAGCTGTTGAAGCGTTCAAAAATCATGTTTTCGAGGTGTCTCAATCGGAGTGGAAAAAGTGCTTCGACAATTGGTTTGCGCGCATGAAAATGAGTATTGATCTTAACGGAGAATATTTTGAAAAATAATAAAACCATTTTTGATGATAAATATTTGCATTTAGGCCAGAATTGTTCACTCGAAAGTAGATTTTATACCATTTAATTTTTTAATATAATTTCCTTCAAATGTTGGCCGGAACTACGCCTCAAGGTGTCCATTATGAGGATCCTATTTTGGGTGACTCGTTCGAGCATTTCGACCGTAATGGCGATAATGACAAGCGTAATGTTGGCTCCAAAACCTGAATCGTAGCTGGTTTGTCAGCATACGAGTAACAGTTTGGATATTTAGTCTCAACAGTGACTCTTCCTTTCTATGGTGAGACATGTGAAGTTCCAAGTAGAATTTGTATTCAGTGAGTGTTGATGTTACGCAATGTTTTATTAGTCAGTCACACAAAACGAATGACGAGTTCACCCTTTACTGACCATAAATAAAAAGTGTGTTTTTCATTTAATTGCTACTGAGAGATATGTCGCACAATGGTGGCCCCTATCTACTATTGTCAAACAAAAAATTTAAACAAAATCCAAGGATACTTGCAATGAAATCATTGTATGTCCCTTCGGCAGCAGTAGCATATAAAAAGGACATTAGAAAGAAAGTCTCTCATTAGTAAAGCGGAAAATCTCATATGGTGACGGTGTGCCAGAAAGTATTGTTGGCACTTTTTAAATAAAATTAAAACTAGAAAATTGAAAAAAATGCTTATTCGTCAACCCAAGTTGAGTGAAACCACCTGTAAAGACCCCAACAACGTTTCCATTGATGTACCGCCAAACGGCCAAGTAGCTGCGCCGCCAACTTTCACAAAGCAATCCCTGTGGCAGAGCATAAAGGAAATATATGTGGAGTTTTGCGCCAACACCTCCATACATGGTTTCCAATATTTCGGTCAACAGCGTCCGTGGAAGGAGATCTTCTTTTGGATTTGCATCTTCGTCGTATCGATCTACTTCTGTTCGTCGATTATAATGAAAATTTATGTGAAATGGGACGATACACCGGTGATTGTGAGCTTTTCCGAGAAGTCTACGCCGTTGTGGAACATACCATTTCCGGCTGTTACAATTTGCCCGGAAACAAAGAGAGCCAAGAACGCCACAGGTAGTGTAGTTCTAATGAATTTTCCGGTTATTTCTGTTTTGTACACTCCTTCATTCTGTTCTTTTTAGACCCATCCTATATAGAGCTGCTTAATCGATTACAGGGAAATTATCTGAATAAACAAGAAGTCCAGTACAATTTCACATCTGCCGAATTTTCAGATCTGTTAACCCTAACGCATTTATGCCAAAACAATTTTGTGGATATACTTTTATCTAAAATGTCGCTTCCATCCATGGATTACGTAGAACATGTCAATAAAATGTTGCCAAACTTCCAGTCACACTATATGATGTGCACATGGTTTGGCCTAGAGACGGATTGCGAAAAACTCTTCACGAAAGTCTACACCGATGACGGTGTATGCTATACATTTAACAGTTTGACAGCTACGGATTTGTATCGTGAAGACACATTCCAGTATCAGGAAGCTATGGAGAGTTTGTCAAATAACTCTGAAACACAAAATCGCTCTTTGACCTGGTCTTTGGAACAGGGTTTCGAGCTGGAGCGTGTTTTACAAACTTATCCGGCCCGAGTTTTAAGTTCTGGCGCCAAAGACGGTCTGGAAATGCACTTACAAACCTTCGAGGGTGAAATGGACTACAGCTGTTCTGGCGCCTCGAAAGGTTTCAAAGTTATACTTCATTCACCCGATGACGTTCCGACGATGTCCAAACATTTTATACGCATAGGCGTGGATAAGGAAACTCTGATTGCGGTCAAGCCGAAAATGATCACAACCTCAGCGGATATAGCCGCCTACCAGCCCCACAAACGTCGGTGCTACTTGAACAAGGATCGACAGCTGAGATTCTACAAGGTGTACAGTCAGAACAACTGTGAACGTGAGTGTCTGACCAATTTTACCCTCAGCCAATGCGGCTGTGTGAAATTTACAATGCCACGTACTCCCGATATGCCAGTGTGTGATGGAAATCAAATCTCCTGCTATGCTCAAGCTAGGCGGCAGCTACTTCGCAAGCAATTCCACGACGGTTTGCAGAATACGGATTCCGTGCCAGCTGATGCAACCGCTTGCGACTGTATGCCAGCATGCACCTCTTTGGAGTATGAAACCGAAATATCCGAAGGACAGTTTGACTTGGTGAACGAACTTAAGGCTTTCGACTCCTTGGACGAGTACTACAGATCATTTCCCGGTGGAAAAATGTCGCAAATGGTGATTTACTTCAAAGATAATCAATTTATAACCTCCAGACGTTCGGAGCTGTATGGTCTTACCGAGCTGTTGGCCAATTTCGGCGGGGTATGCGGCCTATTCATGGGAATTTCTATATTAAGTATTATCGAAATGCTGTACCATTTTACGCTGCGTCTATGGTCAAATGTCACGGGTCCTAGAACAATTGTAAAATAGTAGACAACTAAGCGTAGGAAAAAGAAAACTCATTATTTTGCAAATAAAGTTGTCGTTGATCAATACTTTACTTATTTATTTTACTCTAATTAGGGGTAACTGTCCATTGAAAAATTGTGCAGGTTGCCCAAGAGTCCTTGGTAACGGCTTTACAAGTAAAGCTGGGAGGAGAAATTTGGCACAGCCGGGGCGTCGCTTAAGTATACTTAGTAGGGACATAAATACTGTTACAACATTGAACACACCCATTTCAATAGTAGAACTGAACATACCCTGTTAATGTCAAAAATAGAAAGGGACCTAAGGGTAGAAATCAGTTTTGTTCAGGAGAGCCATTTTAAATATTTAAATACGTGTATCTTTGGTGTAGAATCGTCGACTTCACTTTCATAAAACGTGCATATCTCTGGGAGGGAACACTTTTGGGGCATGGGATCGGTCTCATTGCTGCATTTGGGCTGAAGAGCAACAAGAAGAGGTTCAAGAGGTGCCATTATACCCAGAGAAAACCGCGGTTTGGTGCGGTTTATATGCTGGTGGCATCATCGGTGCATATTTTTTCAAAAATGATGACGACCGGAACGTAACCGTAAATGGTGCTCGCTATCGCGCCATGATATCGATCATTATGCTACCTGAAGTTGAAGCGCGTAATCTTGACGACACTAGGTTTCTACAGGACGGTGACACTTGTCATCGGACACAACTGTCTCAATATGTGAGCAGTATTGTTTTGAGGTAACTAGATTAGTTAGTTTTGCAAATTGATAATCTGGCAGCATTAAAGAAAACAGTAATATGGCAACATTGTGTGCCTTTGTAAACACCAAAGAGATTTGAACAGCAAGAGGTCTCATCGGCGAATTCGTCCAAAGCAGACAATAAATGAAGATAAATTGTAACAAAAAATTAATGAAATATAATAATTAATTATTTGCAACACTTTGGCTTTGAAAAATTGTGTAAAATGACTTTGTACTATTTGTTTGAATTGATTTATATCTTATGCCATCTCGTGCAGATATACCTAATACAATTTTGCCGATGACACCCTCTTATTGGGTAATTGTTTTTAAGTAAGTATACATAAAAAAACAAATGTATACCAACAAAAATTTAAAACTAGTGTTTACTCGTCTTAAACGAATTGAGGCCAAGTTGTTTGCTAACTAAGTATTTTGTATACATATGTTAGTTTAGTAATCTTAAAGGAGGTATCTTTTATGATCTTTGAGGTCTAGAGAGGGAACCTTGTGGAAAACCTGCAAAATCCAAATATGATTGCAACTCGCCGGTGATGGAATAGGTTAAGAAAGGCTGGACTAGAAATCAGGATAGGGAAGGAATAGGGATAGGACAGGGCAGGCATAGAGACTAAACAGGTGTTGATGGTACAGGGTGTACCATGAGAAAATAGTATAGAACAGTGATATGAACGGATGGAGGCCGGATAGGGATAAAATAAGGACACGATAAGGTAACCATAGGAAAATCATAGGAGCATGATATGTCTTGGATAAGAAAGGTTTAGGACAGTATGGGGATAAGATAGGGACAGAATAGAATAGGATACAATAGTAAAAAATAATAATGCATTCGTATGGGGATAAGGAGTGGGATAGTATAGTGATAGAGATAGAGATAGGTTGGAAAAGAGATAGGGATAGGAAAGAGTAGACGATATGAAAATATAGGATTCGATTGTATGGTATGTGTTCGGTTGGAAACGTTTAGGCAAGGCTAACTTCAGACGTCTTCTAACCGTTGTTATATTCAGTCTTAACAGTAACTTCTACTTTTTTTTTGGTAACATGTAGTGTTCTAAGTACAAGCACTTTTCGGTGTATGTTGATGTTACGCAATGGCTTATTAGTCAGCCAGTCAAAAAGGATGGCGAGTTCGCCCTTTTCTTTCCATAAATAACACGTGTTTTTCATTTAATTGCTACTGAGAGATATGTCGCACAATGGTGGCCCATACTATTGCCAAACAAAAGTTAACAAAATCCAAGGATACTTGCAATGAAATCATTGAGGCTCTTGTAGCAGGATTATTTCAATTCAGTACCACATAAAAAGGACAATAGGAAGAAAGTCTCTCAATAGTAGAGCGGAAAAAATCATACAGTGACGGTGTGCAAAAAAGTATTGTTGGCGCTTTTTTAATAACATTTCAACTAGCAAATTAAAAATAAATGCTTACTCGTCAACATAAACTGAGTGGGACCACCTGCGAAGACTCCAAAATTGTTTCCCTTGATATAACGCCAAACGGCCAAGCAGCTTCGCCGCCAAACGGCCCAGCAGCTGCGCCGCCAACCCAAACAAAAAAATCTCTATGGCCGAACATTAAAGGAATTTATGTAGAGTTTTGTGCCAACACCTCCATACATGGTTTCCAATATTTCGGTCAACAGCGTCCGTGGAAGGAAATTATCTTTTGGATGTCCATCTTCGTCGTATCGATCTATTTCTGTGCGTCGATAATAGTGAAAATCTATGTGAAATGGGATGAGACACCGGTGATTGTGAGCTTTTCCGAGAGGTCTACACCCTTGTGGAATATACCATTTCCGGCCGTTACCATCTGTCCCGAAACGAAGAGAGCCAAGAAGGCAACTGGTAAAACATTTAATGATATCATGAATGTTGGTTTATATTTCTTCCTCTCTTTTTAGATCCCTTCTTTAACGACCTTCTACAAGAACTTGTCAAGTATGTCGATGGAGGACAGTCCAATTTCACTTTCGACCACCTGAACGAAACGTTAGCCTTATTGCAAATTTGCGACTCTCTTGATATTGCAATGCCTTCTCTAGGACTTCCCCCGGTGGACTATGTTAAAAATCTTAATAAAATGTTACCGGATAGCCAGAAATATTTTAAAGGGTGTAGATGGTTTGGAAAGGAAGCCAAGTGCGACGGCCTCTTTACCAAAGTCTATACCGACGAGGGCATTTGCTTTACCTTCAACAGTTTGCGGGGCTCAGATTTGTATCGTGAAAATACATTTCAGCATCAAGTGAGCTTAAAGCACTCCTCCAAGCTTTCGGCAACCGCGAAACCTTCTTTAAATTGGTCGTTGGAGCAGGGCTACGACCGACATAGTGATTTAAAAACTTATCCCGCCAGAGTTTTGAGTTCGGGCTCTACGGCAGGCCTTATCACTGTTTTGCAGACCTTTGACGGTGAAATAGATTCCAGCTGCTCTTATGTTTCAGAAGGTTACAAAATTCTGCTGCACTCACCCGACGATGTTCCGTCAGTGTCCAAGCATTTCGTGCGCATCGGCATGGATAAAGAGATCCTGATTGCGGTCAAGCCGAAAATGATTACAACCTCAACGGACGTAGCCGCCTATCAGCCGCAAAAGAGGCAGTGCTACTTGAACATGGATCGACATTTGAAATTCTACAAAGTCTATAGTCAGAACAACTGCGTACGGGAGTGCCTTACCAATTTCACCCTCAGCCAATGTGGCTGCGTTAAATTCTCTATGCCCCGTACTCCGGCTATGCCAGTGTGTGGCCAGGATAAAATATCCTGCTACACTCGAGCCCGAGAGCAGCTCTTTCTTAAGCAATTCTCCGAGGGTTTGAGAAAAAGAGCGAAATTTACTTCGGGCGATAAAACTGCTTGCGACTGTATGCCGGCATGCACCTCTTTGGAGTATGAAACCGAAATATCGGAAGGCAACATAAAAGCGGAAAATATCCAAAAAGCTTTTCATTTGCCTAGCGATACTGATGCCGGCACTAAGATGTCCATTGTTAAGGTTTATTTTAAAGAGAACCAATTTATCACTTCCAGACGCTCGGAGCTTTATGGTGTTACAGAGCTTTTGGCCAATTTCGGCGGCGTGTGCGGCCTATTTATGGGTATTTCCATACTAAGTATTGTGGAGATGTTGTATCACTTTACGCTGCGTCTATGGTCAAATGTGACTGGCCCCAGAGCTAATCTAAATTAGTACAGACTTAGACAAAGATAAAAACCTTACGAGAGTTCTTCTACTAATAAAGCTATGTTTAACAAATAGATAACTTTTTTAATTACTAGTATTAAAGAAAACTGCACAGTGAGAAATTGCGGATGATTCCAAAAAGGGCCTTGCCGTAGTTTAGAAGATATGGATAGCATAGAGAGAGGAGTGCGCCAGGATAAAGGATATGTAAAGGATTGGTATAGAATATGTATAGGATAGGTATAAAATTGGTATAGTTTAGGTATTGTATAGGTTTAAGATAGAGGAGTAAAGGACAGCTATAGTACTAGTAAAGGACAGGTATAGGATAGGTAAAAAAAAGGTATACCATAGGTATGGGATATATAGGGTAGGTAAAGGATAGGTATAGAAAAGGTATGAAATTGGGGCTTCGTTCACATATATTTTTCATCATCTGTGCCATAAAATCTTCTCATTACTCCATGCATGATTTTAACAGTTCATCCACCCGGTTTTCCTCTGTTAATATAGCATTTAGTTTGTAAGGAGAGATCTTCTTGCTTCTCATTGAGGGCAATAAAAACGGTTGTGTTCTGCGTCGTCTTCTTCAGCAACCCATTCTTCGCAATGTCTATCTTCTTTAATTTAAAACCTGAAGAGGTAAAAACTTTCATGGTTGGTTAGCATCTGTGTAAGAAAGTAGTCGACGGTTCCAAGTCGTCTTTTCATCCACGCCTTTTAAAGCAGATGCGTCCAAAGAGACTTCGGGGTCAGCTGAGTTGCCTTAGACAGACAATTGAAGAGGTGCAGCAGACATGTGGTCCCTGATGGGACCAGCACATGGGCCAACAGAGGGCTGATGCACCATCCAGATCTCAGCTGAGCCAAAAACACACGCGTCTGCCGAGGTAGCGTTTTCTCCTCTGTTGATAACCCCGGGCGATGTTCCCCAAGCACTACGTTCAGGCTATAGCTGGATAGTGACTACTGCGACTTCATTAGCGTGAATGTCATTCAGACCTGCCTGATAGTTTCGATGACCTTAAGGCTCACTCTTGTACCGCATAACACCTCTCCCTCTATAGATCATACCTGATCTGTCTGGGCGGAGGCATGAGATGGTGGTGACTTCTACGAAGACACTCAAGCAGATACTGCTTAGACAACAAAAATATCTGACAAAGGGCCTTACCGTTGTCTCCTCATGTAGATGATCCTCAGAAGACATAAGCAGATATCCTGTTGATGTTCTCAGGTCGGTATTTTGGCATTCTGAATTTTCTTCCACTGCGTCGTACTCACGTTCACCGACCGCACCGTCGCTGCGTAGTTCGTTTTTTTATGAGATCAACAATGTTTCTTTGTCGGCTCCCCAAATACTGTCAGCTAGTTACTTGAGGACCTTTTTTCTACTTTGAAGCTTATCGCAAATACTTATAGCTGTAGCATGTACAGAGGATCGAAAAAGAACTTGGTAGTCGGTATGTTGACGTCATCGACTTTCACATTGAGTGACAAATGTACCTCTGCGGTCCACGAAGTAAACAGTCTTATATTCCTCGAAGTGCAGAAGACTGCTACTTTAAGGTAGCATTTAATTTTCAGTGAGGTAGCATTTAATTTTCTCGCATATGTCATCCACTTTAGGTCCTGACGCCAGAATTGTGCAATTTATCAGCGTACGACAAAATGTCAGCGCCATCTGGTGGCGCAGGAGTTTTAGAAAGGTAGAGGTTAAACAGAGCCGGAGATATCACCCCACCTTGTTTAAATCTGCGGGGCTTCGTCTTCTGTCTCTAAATTATACATATAACTGGCGACCCACATTTCAAACTGAGCGGAAGGGACGTTTCTGCAATATCCTCAAACAGAGTGGCATGATTAAAAGTGTCGAAGGCCTTGGCAAGATCAAGAGCCACGAGAGCCGTCCTGTCGTTGGGCTTGTTCTGGTTAAGACGGCGACTTATGCGTGTGGTGATGGCGTGCAAAGCAGTTGTTGTGCTGTGCTGCTTGCGGAACCTATGCTGACGATCAGCACATGGAAGGTGTTCGATCAGGCTGGAGAGGCGCAGTGTCTCAAGTCTCTTAGCTACTGGCGAAAGCAAGGATATAGGCCTGTACGATTCTCCTTTGCTCGAGTCTTTGTCTGGCTACAGTAGCGGTATCACTCTGTCCATTTTCCAGGCATCGGGAACTAAGTGGCTAGCGACAGATTGTGCACATTGGTCATGTACTATACTCCCGGGATATCCAAGTACTTTAACATCGGCATTGAGATTCCGTCCGGGCCCAGTACTCTTTGATGACTTTGCGCTGTGGATAACAACGGTAAATTGTGGTGGTGCTTCTTCGAATCGAAGAGCGCGGATACGACGCAATACTCTCCTTTTCGCATTAGCACTCTCTGGGTGCTCAAATAAAAAGACGGTTAAAATAACTGGCGCACCGCTTCGGATCTGTCGCTGATCTGTTACCGAACATGACGGATTAGCTTAAAGATACTCATGCTGGCACTAAGATGTCCATGGCTATGGTTAATTTTAAAGAAACTTAATTAATTTTCAGAGCTTTACGAGGTCGGTTCGGAAACTTCTTAGCCTAGCACAAAAAGCGCGGTATAAACAGTTGAGTGTTTTGGAAACTTCCATCTCTGCTATGAACACATGTTAAATTTTGTTTCGATCTGGCAACTCCTTCATATAGAAACAGGTGTTCACAAAAGACGCATCCGCGATTTTTTTTTTCTGATTATATTGAAAAATAAAAATATTTTTTAAAAAATAACTATTCTCTTTCATTGATAGGCTAAGAACTTTCCGAACCTCCCTCGTATAGTGTTACAGAGCTTTTGGCCAATTTCGGCGGCGTGTGCGGCCTATTTATGGGCATTTCCATACTAAGTATTATAGAGATGTTGTATACCGTTTGTGGTCAAATATGTCTAGGATCAAGATGGTATAAGATGAGGTCAGAGTGAAGGTAACATTTTGAATATAAAAAAATACATGGAACAAGGATTAACCGGCTCGAGACCTCTTGCAGCTACTTTTAAATATAAGACAAGTTTCTAACTAAATGGCAAAGAGACATTGGTCTCCATGCCTGCATACTGTTCTTATAGCGATTTCAGGTTCATGACGACCTTCATTAGAAAGCTTCGCAGCAATTTTTGAAAGAAAACTGAACTCTTTAAGACCAGGTTCTCTCACCAAACATATGAGAATTACTGCTGTAAATATCACTTTTCTTCACACAACGAAAATATAATTCAAAAAATTAATAAATGAAAAATTATAACAAAAATAACTAATAAATGAAGTTAAAAAATATAAAGTTTGAGTTTTATAAAACTCCCGCTATGTAAACTTTGAACCCCTCTATAGAATTAAAGAAGATTTTTATAAGGAAATTTTGAATTTTAAACCTTGCGTAATTGTTATGAATATGGCCCTAAAATTTTATAATTTTCGGAATACACAATTTAAATTGCAGCCCATTCAGACATCAAAATTCAACCAGGATGCTTATGTAGCCGCAATAATTCATTATAATTCACAAGGGTTATAAAGTGTCCTGCAAGCCTTTGAGTTAATTATGAACAGGTTTCAAAAGAGCACATATGGGCGGGGGATTTACGTTTTTTTAAAGTAGCCCAACATCTAATGAATGTCACATTAGCCCACACATACACCCATGCAGACAGACACTTATACACACACACTCATCAGAATGTTGTTAAATATTCACGCAGTGAAATGGTCTTAATAAACCGTGCCAGTAGAGGTCTCCATCTCATCGGGTGATAATGTCACGTATCTGTGCCTGTATGTGTCATAAGTGTCTTTGCCGGAGAATATGTGTGGCAGAGGAAAGGATTGTTAATGGAAGCGTTAATCATCCTTAACACACACGCATATATACTTACATTTACCTACACATGGATGTATGTGTTTATGAACATCTACTTAGAAGCAAGTGCACAAGTATAGGAGAGGTTTTTGCCAGCAGCGGATAAAGGCACTTCAATGGCCTATCAGCCTAAAATTCCCATATCAAAGTTAGCTACTGCGGAAGCCTACGGCCGCATACAGGTTAGGTCAGTTGGAATGAGAGTGGGGTTCACCCGGATACCATGAGTAGGTCAATTATAAAACAAAGGGGATAAGAGGACGAGAAATAAATGAGATTGTTTGAAAGGGAAAGAAGCTGGTTTGAGAATGGGTGAGTATTTAGGGACCTTGAGAATTTATAATGCTAAAGAATTCAGTGGCACGAGGTCGTCGAGGAACTTTAAAAAGAGATTATGGACGCTTATGGCCCCATAAAAAAACGAAGTTGCGAAAATCTATAAAAATAAGACAACCATCCGATGCGTTTTCGCTTCGCCCAATAGGCTCATGGTTGTTTGGCAGGAGATGAAGAATTTTACCGAAAAATCGTGTTTTTAAATGAAACTCATTTTCATCGCGGTGGTAATGTCAAAAAGCAAAAATGCCGCATAAGGGGTTCAGAGAACACACACGTAACTATTGAGAAGCCAATGCATCCACAACGAGTCACTGTGTGGATTTTGGGCTGACGGCATCATTGGTCCATTTTTCTTCGAAAATGAGCCGCCGTTACTGCAACGGTAAGCATTACCGCGCCAAGCTCACCGAGTTTTTACTTACAAAAATTCTAGAGAATGACATGACCGACGTTTGGTTTTAACAAGACGAGGCCACATGTCACACAGCCTACGCAACCATCGGTATATTACGCACTGTTTTCGATATTTGAATAATCGAAGCCGAAATTGTGCTGTCAATTGGCCGCCACGGAACTGTGATTTAAGTCCATTGAATTATTCTGTGGAAAGTCATTAATGATAAAATATTACGCAAAGCATCCAGAGACAATTGATGCGTTGGAACATGAAATCGAAGTTGCTATTGAAGAGATACGACCTGTACCAATCGAAAATGAACTTAAAAATTGGGTTGATCGGATGAGGTACTGCCGAGACAGTTGCTCCATTATTCATTGACAATGTTCAACCTTCCCAATAAAATCAAAAATTTTAAAAAATTTTCAGTTCTTTTTTTTCAGTGAGCGATCAAATTTATGTTAAATCGCTCACCCTGTCTTCAATTATATCGAAGCCATTCATTTCAATCTGTTTAAATATGAAAACGATCAGTCCATTAATTTGGTCATAAATGCTATTGTTTAATTAGGGCGTGGCACCGCCCACTTTTCATTAAAAAGTGTTCGATCCTTGTCAATAACATATGTTCCAAATATTATCGTCATATCTCTAATAGCTCATGAGATAGTCTTTCTAAATTCAGGGTTGGTGCGTGGGTGGTGCCATGCCCCTTGGCCAATCACGTCGCCACGTACCTTACAAATATCGTCTGGCCGTCGTAACGATCGGAGTTCAAAGTGGTGATATATATACAAAAAAAAACAACCAAACCATACCAATACTACAAATGCAGTGATTTTTTCAGTGCCACACCCCCTTGTCCTTTTTTAACCTTACAAAGTCTTTAACAATTTCCTAGTCATTCACTCCATTCTGTTTAAATATGAATACGATCAGTCCACTAATTTGGCCATAAATGCTAATTTTTAAAGAGGGCGAGTCACAGCCAACTTTTCTCGCAGAATGTGTTTCGATCCTTGCCAATAACATATGTCCCAAATATTATCGTCATTTCTCTAAAATATCATGAGGTTTAGATAGTCCTTCTAAGTTCAGGGTTGTGTGGGAGGTGTCACGCCCCTTGGCCAATCACATCGTCATGTACCTTACAAATATCGCCTCGCTGATCGGAGTTGATAGTGGTGATACTTACTCGTATATACTTATATAAACCAACCAAAATATTTCAAATACACGGATTTTTCCAAAGGTTGACTAAGTCCTTGTGTGAGGAAAATTTTTACCTAGTGACCGATCTGGCCATTTTCAATACCAATCGTTTCAGTCCACCAAGCTTCAACGTTACAACCTATAAGTATAGGTTGCTTTCCACAGCCATACAGGTGGGACAAGGCTAGATCATCGTAGAATTTCACGACGATTCAAAATGTATACAATTTATGGGTCCTTCGACCAGTATTTCAAGGTGTGCAAACAGAATAAAAAAAGTGAATATACCACAAGTTCTATAATAAAAGGTATAGAAAGAGCTTTATTTATAGTCGCTATCTCACAAATCCATTAAATAATTTGGACATATTCGGATTCCTAATGAATTTTACTTTCCTATTTACTACTATTTTTTCGTTTTGACCTGACGGGCCGTTTTGGACCTCCTACGATCCACCCGCCTTCAGGTAGATGTTAGAAATACATGCACATATCAATTGAAATAAAATTTGACTAACTTGAAAGAAAGGGCATTCTTTCTTCCTTGACGTTATATGGATACACATTTCCTTGTTATCCTTTCTTTAAAGTAATAAAATATTCAAAAAATAATTTTATTTAGTCTTTTGTGGTTTTTTTTTGTTATTACCTAAAATTGTAAAAAAAAAATCCTTCACCTTCTTGAATGACCTTGTATGGTCAGTGTGACTGTTTTTTGGGCCACATGAGCAAAAGATCCAGCTACCGTGATTCCGTTTTGGAGGTATTACGTTCGTCGCAACTATTTATAAGTCCCCTTTTAATGGTCCGCTATTCCAGTCCAGCATCGTCATTTAAAACATGGTTCGTCCACACCGAGAAACCTTCAGATCCTTGAAAGGAAACTTTTTTCCTCGTGGATGAAGCTATCAATATCTAACATTTCAGGGTCCCAGTTTAGTTTGTTGCACCACTGGCTTAAATTTTTAATGATGCCTTATCTTCAGCATCGTTGCAGGTCTGCAGTAGGCATTCCAAGTTATAATCACATGATCAGTTACCTTGCATCGCCCATTACCCCCTGATGACTTCTGGGTGGTTGCTAAGTTTTCCTTTTGCCTAAGCCTAGACTATCTATTTCGGTTAACTTCTAGACATAAGAGCTTCACAAAGATCACATGATCAGTTATCTTACATCGCCCATTACCCCCTGATGACTTCTGGTGGGTTGCTAAGTTTTCGTTTTGCCTTAGCCTAGACTATCTATTTGGGTTTACTTCTAGCCATAAGAGGTTCACAAAGACTAATCTCATCTTAGTATTGATAGCGTATTTGCCTTTTTGTCGAAATTTCCCGCTCGCCCACCGATTTTCAACCCATCCTGACACATAACTCTACCATCTACACTAAAAAAAATTTGTTTGTGAAATCATATTTCATATCAATTACAAAATTTGTCTTATTTACTCAGCAAAAGTCAGTTTCTAAAGTCAATTAAAAATTGGTACCTCTTTACTAATATTCTCTGGATTTAGCTCCTAAAAGTATAAGAGAAGGGATGTCATTATCGAATTTTCTTCCTCGCCAGCAAATCGATAAAAAATATAACGTGTTTCCATCAAATTTTTTATTTGAAATTTTTTTTCTATACTTTTAATGTGGGCCCCTTTTTGCAAAACAATTTCAAAACGTCACGTAAAACAATGTCAAGGGGTGACTTTCTTACTAGGACTTCATGAATATCTTTTACCAGTAACCTCTGTTGAGGTACGAGTATTAGCGCATCTACAATCTCTAGATGTCACTAGCGAATATTATCATTCGCCCGGCAAATCAAAGAAGAATGTCAAGTGTTGCCATCTAACTTTCCTTCAGATATATTTTTTACATACTATCAACATGGACCCCGTAGAAAATATACTTTAAGTGGCTTTTTAAGCAGGCCTTCTTAATTATTGAGTATTTTTATTCTCAGGTATTTCGTCCTCTTTATGCACTCATTTAAAATCTGAACGACAAGCCATTCGTTCAGTGACCTTGAAAATCCCTCGCGCCGCCGCTGGTCAGTGACTTTTATTTAGAAGTGTCGGTACATCACTCATTAGTTATTAATATTTGAACCTTTAAAAGTCATAACCATGCATATAAATACACATTTAATAGGATACGGACATTAAAATGAACCCGTTCCATACAACAGTCTACGTTGAGCCTCTATCGCAGGTGGCCAACCAAGACAACATATTCTTGAAATGTATGTGTCACATACGAGTTTTATGGCGTTTACAATTTTCCAATGTTTTGTAGAATTTAACAGAGTTTTTTTTTATGAAAGATAGAGACAAATATTGGGGAAGTTCGAAATCATTAAAAAGATAAATTTCAATTTAGAATATAAAAGTTGGCAACAGAAATCTTCTCGTAGTTGTACTTTTTTGTATAGGAAAAAACCATGATTCCACGAAATTAAGCCGCCACCTCCGTCGATTATTCTATAACAGCGACAAACTCTGATTCTGCTGGTTCTGCTATCGCGGCTGTGGGTCCAGCCAGATCTGACAGCATCTAAACTTGCCTCCATAATATTGAAAGCAAGCGGATAAATGCTGCAACATTGCTGTTATGAATGCAGGGCGACCAAGAAAGCGTCGACTAAATAAATTCATGTCGTAAACAATTGGTAATAATTATTACACTTTCCTAAGAAGTATGGCAATCTACTTATATTTTCTGTTAATAGCTGTGTTCTTTTCAGGTTACTAAGCAAGCATCCGTATGTAAGTTACTCGATTACAAAGCGAGTTTGCCTTAATGTGTAGAAGTTACCACAGTTTTAAAAACAAAAAATCAAAACATGAGACACCCTGCTAAAAAAAACATATGTTTTTTATTATGTATCCAAAAAATAATCAAACATGAAGCGGTGTCATCGGCAAATTTGCATTGTGTAAAAGTTAAAAAACTTATTTTTTTAAAGAAAAAATCATACATGAGACACCCTGTTTTCTAAAAACATCTTTTGTTGTGTCCAAAAAAAAGTTTTTTTTTAAGGTTTTAAAGAAAAAAATCAAACATCAAACTCCCTGCTTTATAAAAACCTATTTCTTTCGTTATGTTCCAAAAAAATAATCAAACATGAAGAGGTGCCTTCGTCGAATTTGAGTTGTGTAAAAGTAACCACACATTTCTACTTTGAAGAATAAAAATCAAACATGAGGCACCCTGCCTTATAAAAACATCTTTGTTGTGCCCGAAAAAAAGTTTTTTTTTCACTTTTTAAAGAAAAAAAATAAAACATGAAAACCCCTGCTTTATTAAAACATATTTTTTGTTATTTATCCAAAGAGTAGTCAAACATCAAGAGGTATCATCGCAAATTTGTATTGTGTAAAACTTAAAAAACTTATTTTTTTAAAGAAAAAAATCAAACATTAGACACCCTGGCTTATAAAAACATCTTTTCTTTAGTTTTTAAAGAAAAAAATCAAACACGAAACAACCCGGTTTTTAAAAACATATTTCTTTTGTATCCAAAGAATAGTCAAACATGAAGAGTTGTCATCGGCAAATTTGTAAGTTAAAAAACTTATTTTTTTTTAAAAAGAAATCAAACATAAGACACCCTGTTTTATAAAAACGTATGTATTTTGTTATGTACCAAAAAAAATAGTCAAACATGAAGAGTTGTCATCGGCGAATTTGTATTGTATAAAAGTTACCACACTTATTTTTTCAAAGACAAAAATCAAACAGATCCATATGTTTTTTGTTATATACCCAAAAAGTAATCAAACATTAAGAGGTGTCTTCGGCGAATTTGTATTGTGTTAAAGTTACCACACTTAATTTAAAAAAAAAATCAAACATGAGACACCCTGCTTTTTGTTTTATTCAAAGAATTGTCCAACATTAAGAGGTGTCATCGGCGAATTTGTATTGGGTGCTTCTGCGCGAAATGGGATAAGTGAAACTATAAATCAATTTAAACAGATAGGATAAAGAAATTCTACACATTCTTACAAGTGTAGCAATTTATGGATTAATTGTAAAGGATGGGTCATTTAAAATTTTAACTTGAACCGATTACATTGAAAGATGGAATAACATTCATTTTCATTTTTTTCAGGTTTATGTTTGCCATTTGCAAAATGGGCGCTATGCGCTCGAACAAAATTGGGAAATATTAAAAAATTACTTTCAAAGTAACGAGTCTTTAACGCAAACTGTAAGAAATTAACGTGCACATTTTTTAGAGAAGATATCGTCTTTTAGTTGTTTGTGAACGAAATGAAATGAAAATGGATCGTTATTGGACTTACCAACCCGAGTACGTTTTCGCCCAGTGGCTTCAATCGATAACGTGCCTGCTGTGGCTGTTCAAGAGCTTTCATCAACATCACATCGTCATCGTTCTCAGGAAGTGAAGATTTCTCGCATTTCTTTGAGATGAATTTAGCATAAAGACATCGGTATGAAGGCTTACAAAGTTCAATTGGTCCAAGAACTGAAGCCTCATTACCATTCGATGCGTTTTCGCTGAAAAGTTTTTGGCAGCAGATGACGAATTTTACCAAAAAATCGTGTTTTCAAATAAAGCTCATTTTCATCTCGGTGGCTATGTCAATAAGCAAAATTGCCGCATTTAGAGAACACACACGTGACTGTTGAGGAGCTAGTGCATCAACAACGAGTCAGTGTTTGGTGTGGATTTTGGGCTGGCGGCATCATTGGGCCATTTTTCTTCGAAAATGAGCAGGGAGCCCCCGTTACCGTCAACGGTTAGCGTTACCGCGCCATGCTCAACGAATTGTTGTTTCCATAAATTCAAGAGATGACATGGACGACACTTGTTTTCAGCAGGACGGGACCACTTGTCACACAGCCAACGCCTTCATCGATATTTTACGCAGTTTTTAAAAATCAAGCCAAAATTGTGACGTCAATTGGCTGCCAAGGAGCTGTGATGTCAGCCCTTTGGATTATTTTCTGTAGGGAGCCATTAAGTATAAATCTTCCGGGGTCATTTTAAGCGTTGAAACATTAAATCGAGTTTGCCATTAAAGAGATTCGACCCGAAACAATCGAAAATGTACTGAAAAATAGTTTTGATCGGATGAGGTACTGCCGAGCTAGTTGTGGTAGTCATATGAATGATATTGTGTTTCATTATTAAATGACAAAGTTCAACTTTTACAACAACAAAATTTTAAAAAATAATCGGTACGTTTTTTAAAAGCGATCATTGATTTTTTGAAATACAATTTATAGTTTATTTTATTGTCTACTTTTGACGAATTCGCCGACGAACCCTACTGGTGTTTAATTCTCTTTGGTGTATACAAGGAGAAACAATGTTGCCAGATTACCATATTGCGAACGAACTAGAAAACGGCCAATGCGTATTATTTACATGTAAAATTGAAGTCCGATATGCAAAAGTTTTAGATTCTTAGGACAGGGTGATGACTTTTGGGCCACCTTGTATAATTATGGCCTTACAAAGTATGTAAATGTCTTTAGAGGTTATTTTAGTGTTCAATAAAAGAACCATTTACGAAAAAAGAATTCCTTACACCTGATCTTTAAAAAGTTCTCCTAATTTATTATGTTAAGCATTACACCAGAAATGAAAGATTTCGTCGCTCCACATTAAAGTTTCCAAATGCCACATTTTATCACCGCCGCCGCCTTTAAAGCCGTCATTAATAGTTTTCATTTTGATTTCCCCATAGGAACAACGACGCCGCCGAACACTCTACACTACGGCCGGCCGGTAACTGATCTGAATCTGAAAACAGAACAAGAAAACGATGGCAAACGTGACGGCAAATCTTGCTCCCTCCCTACCGCCGATTGCGACGTGGCCTGCAACATATCAGCGCTAACATGTGTCCATATTTAATTACGACACTGACTAGCAAACGTTTAGACGATAAGTGCATCTGAAAGGTATTCTCGTTCGGACAATGGCTGGAGTAGTCCGGCGGGCAGGCCTAGTTTTCGCAAGCAGACTGGTGTGCAGACCGACATAATCGGTTTTAACACTTTCATGATGGCGTTGCAACAGAAACACGAGGATGAAGAAGCGCACACAACATCCATCCCTTTTAATTTAGATAAAAGTTTAACGAAAAACGAAATGCATTTTGATGTTGCAAACAATTACGGACTTAGGCGTGAGTGAATCAAACAAAGGTAGGGTTTCCCATAAAAAAGGAAATGTAACAGAAGATATCCCTGTAGAAGGCCCTCCAGGAATACTTAATATATCACTTTGTGAATTACCTGCATGTTGCCAATCATAGTGTGGCTCGCATATTAACGGCAACTCCACATCAAGCTCTTATGTCTTAAGATTATCCTTCTTCTATTGTTAAGGTTTATCGATAACCTTTTCATTCGAATGGGATTTCTGTAAGCAAATATGCTTAAAAATAGCTTACTCTTTTCAAATTATATACATTGCCACTTCCACCAGATATCAGTATCCGGTCACAAGGCGTATCAATACTAATACTTCTAGCAGGCTCTGATGTCTTCAACATTATCCCATTTCTGTTGTTAAGATTTATCAATAGGTTTTCCTATTGAATGGGAGTTCTGTCAGCAAATATGACATTGATAAAAGCTGTGCTCTTTTTATTTACTTATATATTATATTCATGGCCATTAGTACCAAATATCAGAATTCGGTCAAACGTCAATACTAATTCACCCAGCACGCTCTAATGTCTTCAACATTATCCGATTTCAGTTGTTGATATTTATCGATAACGTTTTTTTTTTATCGAATGGGAGTTCTGTCAGCAAATATGACATTGATAATAGCGGTGCTCTTTACAGGTTACTTAAGTAGCAGTTAGATGGAAGCTACTCGGCATCTAGTCACTAAACAAACGAGTAAGAGTTGCCACACTTATTTTTCCCACAAAACATAAAACTTGACACACCCTGTTTCACAAAAACTTATGTTTTTTCTTAAGTAAACAAAACATAGCCATTCAAGAAGAGGTATCATCGGCGAATTCGTATTGGGTTTACCAGCACGAGATGAGATAAGTAAAAATATAAATTGACTTAAACTAATAGTTGAAATTTAGTTTACACATGTTTACAAAGAAGAAGTGTAGCAATTAATTGATTTATTAAATTTCATAGATAATTTTATTACAATTTAAAGAATTTTTATATCTGTTTTAAACAAATTCGCCAAGAAACTCTCTTTGTTGTATAGAAAAAGAAAGATATGGTATAGAAAGAAGAAACTCTCTTTGTTGTATAGAAAAAGAAAGAAAAGAAATATGGTATATTATTGCCAATTTGTTTAATGTTGCCAGATTAACTAACTAGGTAACTTAGCTATTTACCTCAAAAGAACACGGCTAATGTGTTACGGCGACTCTGATTTTGTATTTACCATTATGATAGCGACATTAAATTATTACAAACTGTAAAATTTATAAAGAAATTGAAAATAAACTTCGTTCAAATGGCTGCCTCGGCCGGCTATGTAGTAGCCTAAACTAAATTTTCGAAGATATTGTTAATGTTTTTGGGCTGTACCTCTCGGATTACTTGAATTATATTGGCCTTAAGTGATTGAATCCTTTCTGAATTGTTAGCATAATATCGGTCCTTGCGTTTCCCAAAAAAAAATTTTAAAGGGGCCTAATCGCAGCTTCGTCGCGGCCAGTGAACACACGAAACGATTTGGAAATTTGGTGCACAAAAGACGATTGTGTCATGGCGCGCCATCCTTCATTAATCAGAGATCTCTCCATGTCATCAGTTTTAGTTAAAAAAAAGACGGATAACATGGCTCTGTAACGCCCACCAAAACATGGCCTCATTTTCAAAGAAAAATGCTGCAATCATGACACTAAACAAAACTTCTGTCACTCTCTCATTGACTTCTCGACCATAACATGCGGCTTTTCCAAGCCCCAGATGCGGCAATTTTGTCGGTTAACGTAGCCGTCTAAATGAAAATGCGCCTCGTCATAAAAGATGACTTTTCGCCACACTCACTTTGTTTAAGTTTAAAGTGAATATAGTCGTTTTTATTTGATTTGAGTCGTTGTTCACTGCCCACAGAAAATGTATCATCATATTTTTTAGTATCTCCTAAAGTTCAAGAGTTAAGCACAATGAAAGTTTTACTTTTTCAAAATCTTCTTTTTATTTTTTTTTTTTTTGATGTATCGACTTAGCACTACGTCCAAAGGATCCCAAATTTATCTCATTCGAGTTGTAATAGGATTCTGCATAAAAAAAAATATATGATATGCACCTTCGACTTCAGGTAACCCCAAAGGAAAAAATCGCATGGTGTAAAGTCTGGAGAGCGTGTCGGCCAGTTTACATCACCCTTCAAAGAGATAAGCCGTCTTGGAAACATTTACCTCAAACATATCATGGTATCCCTAGCTGTGTGTGCAGTGCACCATCCTGTTGTAATCATGTATCCTCTAATTGCATTGCCTCAAGAGCCGCCTGAAAACAAGTCTGAAAATGCCAAGAGCAAGTGATTGCTTCCGAACATAGCATTTCGGAGATTGCAGTACTGCTGCTCTAACTCTCTCGATGTCTTGCGGTGTTGTAATCCTTCTCTCAGGTCTCCTTCGTACACATGACACATTTCCTGCTGTTCTCAATGAAGATACCCAATTTACAATTGATTTCCGTCCAGGAACACGTCCGCATGAGGAACACGTCGAGTGCTCATTTGAAAAATACGCTCCAGCACAAAATGACCTCTCCTCACGTGTCCAATGCATAATGGCAACTGAAAGGCAGACGAATACAAATCTCCCGTCATCCACTAAAAGCCACGCACACTTTCCACTCTCTTCGACCAACATTGCCGCCACCGCCTGCAGTGCAAAAAAGCAAATTACCGCGCTCCGCCCTGTATAACACAAGGCCAGCGCATTAAAGCTTTGATAACGAACGTCCTCAAGTCGAGAATCACTTACTCAAAAAAGTAGAAAGTGGAGTTTGGATAAAAATAGCATGAGAGCGACGACGTGTGAAAACTTAGCTCAACTAAATATTTCAACAGCTGGATGACTTTGAAAATTTGACAGCTTGTTTAGCTCGTTTGATTTATTTCGGTCTTTTGCTTTAACACATTAAACAGGGATTTACCGGTTCGTGACCTATTGTATCTATATTTGAATAGAAGACAAGTTTTTAACAAAATGGACATTTTTTTCGTGGCTGCACACTAATTTATAGCGATTTCAGGTCCGTGAAGACCTTCATCAGAAAGCTTCGCAGTATTTTGTAAAAAAAACAAGTAAGTAACTGCTATAGTCGGGCGTGGCCGACTCTATGATACCCGCACCACTATAAATGTGATTAAGTCTCCTGTTAATCGAAAGCACTCGTCGCTATTTCTATCTGTATCTATCACGCAAGCACTAAGCCTTTATACCCCATACCACTATGTGGTGAGGGTATAACAATTATAGTTGGTCCACATTTTCATACCTTGTTTTCGGACCCTGTGCCCTCCCACGGACGAGATAAATCATTTGACTTGACATATTTAAAGTCCTGAGGCAATTCCTTGTCATTTGAGGGGTCACACTAAAATCCGGGTAAACCGAAACTTTTGGACCCTCCTAATGGACCCTCCGAATTTTTTTCTGTATTTAAAATTGTAAGATAATTTCCTTTCATTTAAAGGGTCACACTTATATTTAAAATCATGGGTCCATTTTTTGGGTTCTGAAGGCCCCGTAGGTCCGAGAGGCGGATCCAACTATTTTTTTTACATTTTGTGGTCAGTTCTACATCGAATGGCATATTTTTTTAATTTGTTGACCAATACACGCGACATCAACTGGATTTGGACCAAATCCGGGAGTTCCTTTGTATGGGGGGTCTATCAGAAAGTGCTCCGATTTGGACCAAATTCAATAGCGTCCGTCCTTGTCCCAATATATTACCACATGCCAAGTTTCATCAAGATCGGTGCATAAATGCGACCTGTACTTTGATTACAAGAATAGATGGACATCTTTACATCCAGCCAGCCAGCCAGCCGGCCAGCCAGCCAGCCGCCCATCCAGCCAGACAGACATGGCTAGATCGACTCAAAATGTAATTCTGAGCAACTTTCTCTCTGGTCCCGGTATTCTAACTCGATTCCTTCGATGTGTTACAAACGCAAGCACTAAGCCATTATACCCCATACCACTATGTGGTGCGGGTATAAAAACCCGAACTCTTTTAAGACAAGGCTTTCACCAAACGAATGAGAACTACTGTTGTAGATCTCACTTTTCAACTTCTTCTTCACATAATTGCCCACAAAAAAAGACAAATACAGCTTCGAAAATATAACAGTTCGTAAAACTATCACAACTATCTGGTTAGCCTTTGTAATAGGGCAGGCTGACCTGTGTAAGAAAGAAAATGTCATTTTTAAATCTGTTTAAGGTTTTCAACTCTGGTATTGTAGCTAATTCCACAAATGGACTATAAAAAAAACCCAGAAGCATCGAACCCTACATCATGTATGAGACAACATAGAAAAATTAATGATAACGAAAAAAGAAAACAGGAGCCGGTGATTTGATTGGTTCTAGTATGAGGCACTAACAAATCAAATGCCACTACGAGTGCTCCGAACATGAATTCTAATAGAAAATGTACAACGTGTCCTGCATGGCCAAATACAAATGTGATGTTTGACGGTGTGTGTGTGTGTGTAGATTCATACTACATTTTACAAATACTAATGCATGCCGCACACATTCACAACAACAGGATGTGAGTGCTGCCGGTGTTAGGACTGCAATGCGCATTTGAAATAATTTAGTAAACATTTCCACTTTAGTACTTACATACATACATATGAACAATTGTAGGCATAGAAGTGTGTGTGCGTGCGTGTACATACATTACACTTCAATCAAAAACGCCCCCCCCCCTTGCTACCACCTTAACATTTGCCCCCTTCTTAGCCAATTCTGCGTATAACTTCCTTCATTTTGTATTCTATGGAGTTGTTCCATATGTGCTTGGTGATGGGATCTCAACAGCGTGTGGTATGATGTATGCGAGAGCAGGATTCCCCACAAAATGTACGGTGATTTACGAGTATTTTGCATAATTGATGACTAATCTATTTAACCCCTCTTCCTTTGAACACTTCCGTCTGTCATTTCGACATTTCTACACGAGTGTAACAAACAGTGACTACTGACTAAATTATTGCACCCGTCCATTGACCATTGTATTGACCAATAACCAGGCCTGACTACGAGTCTGACGGCAACTGAATTGTTTAGAACAGGATGAGAAAGGATAAACAGACACACACACATACGCACGTATGATTTAAGTGGCCAACAATTAACGACCATAATCATCACATAAATAAATATTATTTAAATGTTTCATTTCAAATGTAAATTATTTGATTGGGGCCTTTAAATGGCTGGGGTGTGGTATGAGGCGATTTAGCAACAATAGACCGACCTCATTAATGTCAGTTTTATCTATAGTCTTTGGCGAACAAGAGGGCTTTAATGGGGTGTTAGGACAGAACAGAAGGAGTTTTACAAAAAAATTAGGCACTATGAAACCTATCTATGGAAATGTTTATAAGAAAAATTAATAATTAAATAATATATTAAAAATAAAATATTGATAATAAAATATTTGGATAGTTGTATACCCTAATAGACTTCTTATGCCCTCCATCATAGGGAGGAGGGTATATATTGACTTTGTCATTCCATTTGCAACACCTCGAACTACTGGTCGGAGACCCTATACATATTTAGAATATATAAGTATAAAGTAACGGGGTTTCCAATAGGCACAACAATTTGTATCTTTATGTCAACGCACCCTCAAACATTTGTAATGATCTTTCAGAGTCAAAACGTTAGCCGAAGTCAACATTTTCATCATGGTAAAGTTCACTACGAGCAACGTTTGGAAATCATTAAAAATTACTACCGAAATTCTGAGTCGGTGGTCGCAACTTTAAGAGCGCTTACTCCAATTTTCATCATCTTCAGCGATGACACTCGTTTCTAGCTGAGTGGTTTTGTCAATAAACAAAATATGCCTTATTGGAGAGCAACAAACCCACATGTGCTTCAAGAGACACAATTGCATCCGCAAAAAATTACTGTGTGGTTTTCATGCCGGAGCTGTGATTGGGCAGCATTTTTTTCGTCGATGAAAACAGAAGATGTCGGATTTAACGTGATTATCGCCACTATGGCCTGAACCACGGAGTGCCATCACACTGGGGCCGTTACAATGCCACGGCCAACGCACCACTGGGTTAATCCCGCCGGTACCAATTTAAAGCATGACAGATATGGGCCATAACTTCCCTCTTGGATAGGGGTCGAGGACTATCTAAACCTCTGCTGTTCTTTGGGTCACAGCACCCGGTCGCAATGCAACTCCACACCGAGCCGAAGCTCTCCCCGCGATTTGGGTTTAAACCACAGCCACCACGATACTTCCCAAGGGGCCGCACCTTCTAGTCAGACCAGAACAACAGTTCTGGGGGCTCCTGACTACCCGTGGTACCAGATTTAAGTCTCCAATCAGACCTCGTAACCAAAAGCTACTCCCAGTTTTTGTTCCTTACAACATGGGACCGCACGCAGAAAAAAAGTATGGTTGTGATGGCAATATTTGAAGACGATAATACTATTGTTGGGTATATGGTTGTGCTACAATAATATTATGGTCCTCACAACAATAGTATGATTCTAATACAACCATATTATGATCCTCACAACAATAGTATGATTCGCACATAACCATACTATGATCACCACAACCATAGTATGATTCGCACTCAACCATACTGTGATCTCCACAACCATAGTATGTTTCATATACAAGCATAGTATGGTCCTCACAACCATAGTATGATTCACACGCAACCATGTTATGATCCCAACAACCATAGTATGATCACACACAATTAACCTAAGATCCCCAATATTATTTTATAGAATTTGTTTGAGTTGTCGACAATAGATTTGAATTATGAAAATTATTCAAAAATACATTAAATTCAAAATATTAGGAGTGATTTATTTCCCAGTAGAAAAAATAAGTTTAAATAAACTTAAGCGTTTTTGTTAAAAATACTTCAGTTAAACAAAGCCAAAGCAGCTTGTTAAAATAATTAATTTTGATAAAAAATAGTACTATTATTGCATTAGATCCGTACCAATAACATTTGTTCTAAAAAGCATATTTAAATGAAGAAAAATTACAATCATACAGTATGATTGCCGTAATCATAGCATTGTAACTCAAAACACAATACTTTTGTTGCACCAACCATATTTATATTGTTACTATAACCATATTTTCATTTTTAAATTTGGCAATAATTCTATTGTTACATTCCAACAATATTAATATTGCAGCAATTATACTATTGTCAAAAATAAATTCAGTTAACAATGCTATGGTTGCGACTAACATACTTTCATTGCGGAGAACATATTATTATTGCCGTGACCATGTAGTAACCATGTTTTTTCTCTGCGTGTGCTCACCCTCACGTCGATGAATACCACGTTAGAAAATTATTGTTGGCCAGAATTTTAGATGAGCTTGACATCGCCGATATGTGGTTTCAGCAAGACGGTGCCACTAGCCACACAGCACGCGTTACAATCGATTTACTGAAAGGCAAATTCGGTGAACGTGTTATCTCGAGAAATGATCCGGCGGAATGACCATCTTTTTCTTGTGATTTCTTTCTTTTGCCAACAAGCCAACAACTTTAGACGAACTGAAAGACAACATCCAACACGAAATTGCCAACGTTCTGGTCGAAATGTGTGAGGAAGGAGTGGTGGAAAATTGGGTCCAACGAATAGATCGCTGTACACGAGCTCGTGGTGGTCATATGACCGAAATGGAATTTCATTCTTAAACTGTAACATTTGCAGTGCACCTGGAATAAATTTGAACTCTATACCTTAAATATTCTTAAATATTATTAATATAGGGTGATCCATCTAGTAGTATTTTTTCAGAACAAAAAAAATATAAAAATTCAAATCAAGTGTGGAAAATTATTTGGCGATATGAAAGGACATTTTATGGCATTTATTTTTTTGAAAATAATTTCCTTCAAATGTTGGCAACTGTATTACGGAAATGAGCGTTCGGTGAGAAACGGGAAGATCCGCTGTTTTCGACCAAAATTTTGTTCAGTGATGAGGCCCATTTCTGGCTCAACGGGAAAGTCAATAAACAAAATTACCGCATTTGGGCTGAAGAGCAACAAGAAGAGGTTCAAGCCCAGAGAAAACCACGGTTTGGTGCGGTTTATAAGCTGGTGGAATCATCGGTGTATATTTTTTTTAAAAAAATGATGATGGCCGGAACGTAAGCGCCATGATTACGATCGTTATGCTACCTGAAAGTGAAGCCTGTAATCTTGACGACTTGGTTTCAACAGGACGGTGCCACTTGCCATACAGCTGCTCAAACCATGGATCTATTGAGAGGACATTTCGAAAAGCAGCTAATTTCACGTTTTGGACAGGTGAGTGGACCGCCTAGATCGAGTGATATCACACCTTTGGACATTTTTCTTTGGGGTTACATAAAGTCCAAAGTCTACGCTGACAAATCAGCTACGATTCAGGTTTTGGAAGCCAACATTACGCGTGTCATTAAAGCCATACCGGTCGAAATGCTCGAACGAGTCATTCAAAATTGGACCCTCAGAATGGAAAACCTGAGGCGTAGTTGTGGCCAACATTTAAAAGAAATTATATTCAAAAAATAAATGCCATAAAATGTCCTTTCAAAATATATACCAATAAAGCTTCCACACTTGATTTAAATTTTTATATTTTTTTTTGTTCTGAAAAAATACCTCTAGATGGATCACCCTATACTGTTACGCATATTCTTGCAGATAAGAACTTTTTTTGCGATTCGCGTATGCTTGCAGATAAGTAGTTTCCTCCAATGCCATCACCATGCCAAAGTGATTCAAAAGGGATCCGAATAAAAGGTTATGAAGAGTTTTGATTCTAACGGACTCGCTATGCTACTTGGTAATGAAAGATCTTTTTAAAAGTGCTTTAGAAACTTCGAAATTCAAAAATTCCACGCAAATTAGTTTATTCCGCTTAAGTTTACAAAAGCCCGTTTAAACTCTTTCTGAAATAACTTTCCTTTACAATCATCATATCAACGTTTTGAGATTCTTGTATCAAAAATATTTATTTTTAAAAAAATCGTGTAGATTTTTTTAAAACGACTAAAATTTTCTTAAAATCAAGCAAAGGCAATAGCTTGATTTTAAGAAAATTCTTCGCTTGTTGAATAAATGCCGAGGAAATGTAAATTCAAAGGATGTTTATTCACAAGATAAAAAAGGTTCAATAAGCTTAAACACACAAAAGCCACCTATTATATTTCCTTTAGCTAAACGGTTCACTTCTGGCCACTAATACTTATACATGCATACCAAGGACCTCCGAGCCCTTTACACTCTCGACTACAATCATAGATTTGTTTATGCCTTCTATGGGATGACCGTTCTTCTGACTTAAGGGCAATTATCCCTATTCGCTGGTTAATGTTTTGGTCCGTTTTTTTTTATTTAAGCCATTAGAAAATATCTCATTAGATTTTCATATGTCACTGGCTGCAAGATTTATTAGCCTTTACAGCGACCATACATTAGCGGCTCAATTTGAACATAAATTAAAACCCCAAAACATTGACCATTTTGGCTAGAAGGAAAACACATGGTGTTTGGTTTAAAAAAGGAACAAACCTTAAAACTGGACTAATTTACAAGAGTAAAATCGAAGCGCTTTAAATTTCATTGCAATACTCATTGAAGGCGTAAGGAAATAAATGGAATTTTTAAAGCAATACCGAAAAGGATATTTTCAGCTAGCACCATTGGTTACATTTGTTTAGCATGGCACTAGGATATATTTGTCTGTGCGTGGGTAAGAGAAGATATCCCTTTATCCTGCCGGCAGCCGGGGGACCATAAGTGACAATCTTGTTTCCTTTGCCTTTGATTAGGGTTGTGGTCAGGACAAAAAAAGGGCACACAGGACGCACACAACAAACCCAACCCCGTTGGAAATCCTTGTAACCAAAATTGGTTTCGTAACCGTATCCAGCAAGGAAGCAGTGGCCAGTGTAACGATGATTTTGGGGTTTGGTTTGTCAACTTTGTCCATCTCAGCAGTCCTGCTGGTCACATAAGTGTACCAAAGGTAATGGTTATGGGCCATTGAACACATTATAACACGCATAGAGAGAAGGACGGCAGGAAAGTCGTATTGACAATTGTCAGCATATCGGCGAAAATTTCGCAATCAAAAGATTATTAAAGTCGAAGGTAAGCAAATCAAGGACACCTTTATGGCGTCATTCAAACCATTGACTCGGTCTCATAATGACCAAAACAGACATTCAAAGGATATGGTGGCAATTTCCCAATGTGTGCAGCTATTGGCAATATTCACTTCTTGCAATTGAAATTGGGAATTTTTAATTAGAGCCTGGTCCCAAAAATTGGTGTCACATTTATGGTGCTGTTAATGGGATATCGGGGAAGGCTGGGGCAGCGGAAACTGTTGTTTGTTTGTTGCTGTTGTTGTACAGGAAAAACATTGAGAAGCCAATTTCAACGTTCTAGTCCTGCTGCTCCTCTTCCCCCTCCTTTGAACTTCTTGTTGTTTTATTTTGCTAATCTTCTTGTCATGTTATCAGTTTAGTCAGCGGGGAGTCTCTTCGTCAAGGATAAGGAAGGATAACGAACGAGAGTAGTGGTAGCAGTAAATCAATTATATCCTGATTAATATCCGGTAGATGTCAGGCACCGCTGCTCAGAGAGTGTGATGCCTTCCGAGCCTGGGAAAATCAAACAAGTGGCCGTAGTGGGCCTGTGCCAAAAACGGCTTTAAAAATTGTTCACCCACTAATGGCTGCTGTCGTCGCAGAGACAATGACTTAATTTCGTTCCTGCGTAAAGGACCCGCACTGTTGTCATTTCACCATCATTATCGTTTTAAACGCCTACTGGGTTGGGTTAAACAACCATCACTTCCGCCTTGGCATCCGTTCGTTTATCCTTTCGTCCGTCCTTTTTATTCTAGTGCTTTAAAAGCAGGTCGCCGCATTGAATGGGAAAAAATTGCGTGTTGCCAGAATTCGCCACATTTATCAGATAGATCTCCAGTCCAATACAAGATGCGAGGTCTATTTGCCTACATGTACGGAAATATTACTCGTGGGTCACGTGACTTTTACATGACACGTGTTGTTATCCTGCCGCCGCCTACCACTGCTCCTGCTGTTTTGTACTCGTATGTACAGATGTGCGTGTGTGTGTGTGTCAGCTCTTTTTTTATATCCTTCCTATTTGTATTTGGGATTAATCACGCCCCACCCTTATCGCTTGCTCAAAAAAATGTTGAATGTCATAATATCAATTGTTGTTTCTTTGTTCGGTTGCATTTTTGCAATAGCATCCTTTGTCTTCCGTTTTGTTCTACCATAAGAATCCTTAGAAAATTTTAGATCTCCTTTTCATGCTCTTTGTATTCTCTAAATGGAGTTATTATCAATTGCAATATTTGATTATTACAGCAATTATACGCAGTTTGTATCGAATGGATATGGTAACGCCTACATTTGGGTTTTTGTGAGAATGTTTGGAAACGGGAATAGCCCGATAATCCTTACAAATTGCACAAGTATGGGAACTAAAGAGGATAATTACTAAAATAAAGCGAAGCGAATAGTCGGCGGGGATTTTTAATATATTAATTAGTAGAAGTAGTTTCAAAAAATGCCCCAAAGAACCGTTTTTTGGACCCCCAGGATTCATGAGTCCTCGTGTTAATCTCAGCAAAATCTAAAAAATAAATCTGTATTAAGATTCGTAATGAAATTAAATTTACTATAGTTACCCTTATGACCGCTATTATTAGTAGCTGATTGTACTATTAATACGTGACGTTTAATGGGACCCCATGGCTAGCCGTTCTAAGTCCTAGAGTCAGCGAAAACTAAAAAATTAATGCATATTTGTATGGGTAATGAAGCTAGTTTTAAATTGAATCTTCAAAATCCTCATTTACTATTGCATGATTGCTTGAACCATACTGGACGTTTTTGGTGCCCCCGAAAAGTTTGAGTTCCCAAAAAGTGAAAAATCTACAAAATAAACTACTGTAGGGCCTAATGATATTTTCTTAAATACAGGGTGGAGCGCGGTAATTTTCTTTTTGCACTGCAGGCTGTGGCGACACTGTTGGTCAAAGAGAGTGGAGAGTGTGCGTGGCTTATAGTGGCTGACGGGAGATTTGCATTCGTCTGCCTTTCAATTGCCCTCAAGCATTGGACACATGAGTAGAGGTCCGTTTGTGTTGAAGGATATTTTTCAAATGCGCACTCGATCATTGCAGTGCAGCGTGCTTTTCGTTTACGATTCGCTGTTCCCCCCCACGGACGGCAATCCATTGTAAATTGGTTAAAAATATGCGGTACTGCAGTGAAACAAACTCCAGACAACTTCACCAGAGACCTCTGCATTCGGACCGCGTCACTGTGTGGAGCGCCATATTACGAGTAGGCATCATTGGCCCTTAATTTTTCCAGGATAACAGTCTTGACGTAACTCCGAAGAACAGTACTTGACTATGACTCTCGAGGCAATGCAATTAGAGGATACACGGTTTCAATTGCACACACAGCAAGGGTTACCATGAATTGTTTGAAGCAAATGTGTCCTGGACGGCTCATCTCTTTGAAGGATGATGTGAACTGGCCGACACGCTCACCAGAATTAGCCCCTTGCGATATTTTCCTTTGGGGTTGCCTGAAGTCGAAGCGTCCAAACACCTTGGAAGACCTAATTAACAATATCGAGGCTGAAATTAGCAGAATACCAAACGACATGCTTGGTAGAGTTCATGAAAACTTCAGAAGACGTATGCAGCAGTGTGTGGATAGCGAAGGTCGACTTTTGCCAGATACACTACTTAAAACCATGTAATTCTAAAATTCCCTTGCTGTTCAATATAATTAAAATAAGGGTTTTCTATGGTTCATAATTGTATTATTTCATTCCCATATAAGCAATTACCGCGCCCCACACTCGTACTATTTACAAAACATTCTTCTTGTTAAGTTCTTCATATTATTTGTTTTTCGTACATTTCGTGTACTTTTTAAATAAGTTTTTTCGAACTTACGAATTTGCATCTTAAAAGTTTCTTATTTTTACTATCATATGTTTTAAAAAAAAGTCACCATAAAATATTGTTATTCTGGTAAAATTTCCTAATATTTGCATCACATATTTTGCAAAAATATTCTTATTTTGTATAAAATGTCCTCATAAAAAAATGATTTGTCATTTTTAAGAATATAACTTTGTGCTTGTGCCTACGTAAAAGGCTAATTCTCATTCAATTTAATGAGACTACTGTATAACTTATTTGATTTGTGGCCGAGACTGCTTAAGAAAGTCTATAGCCAATACATTTCACTATATTTTTACCGTTCAAGTCAAAATAATTATAAAAGACCGAATAAACGAGAAAACTATTTTATGAAAAAGTTTCATATTGTTTTGTGGAAATATTTCATAAGAAATTATGAACAAAACGTATAATTTTTATGAAAGAAAAAAATGTATAAAAACATAAAAAAATTGTCAGACAGTTAAAGTTTTTTGGCTTAGACGATAAATGCTTCCAAACGATGCTGCCATATAAATAAACGAACTATAATAAAAAAAATATTTTCCGGAATATAGAAACAGGCTTAGCTGTCATTAGCGACATAACTTAGACTTGATTAGAATTTTCGCCACAGATACCCCTCCCTTATTATTGAAAATAACAAACAATTTTTTGTTTGGAGACGACCCATGTTTCTCGTGTTTCGGCCACCCAAAACTGAGAAGAAATTGTTATATACCTTAATTAATTTTTTTTCGATTGGGACATCATTGCAATGTTTATCACAACATTTATGCAAGGACGTATTTATTTTACTGATCAGTTAACACATTACAATCAGTAAAATATGAATTTTATCAAAAAGTACTTATAACTAACAATCAATAAAAACGACCAATACCAATACCGACCAGTTTCAATATTCATCTTAATCTGTTAGGACTACCGATACTTGTTTTCTTCAAGCGAAAGTTTCAGTTCCATATACTAAAAATTAATGCGTATCCATTCAACATTCGGTTGTAACGATGGAATACGTGGATAGTACGTGCAACTACCCACATTCGGTTGGCAAAAAATTCGGTTGTGTGTATATAAAATTGAACTAGAATCAAGTCATAATTCTACTACGGGGGCGACCGCAAAACTAACTGGCCTGGCACATTTTCTGTTTTACTAGCAACCTTTTTTTGTTTTATTTTTTAAAAGCAATCTTTTATAAGCCATCTGTCAAAATTTCCGAAATATTTAATGATTATTTTCTTTGTTACAGGTGATTGAAGTAAACAAGTTTTATAATTTTTGAAAAATGGAAAATAAGGAGTTTCTTGCGGTAATTAAACACTTTTATATGAAAGGTTATACGCCACAATTAATCAAAGATGAATTGGATTCTGTTCATGGTGATAATGCACCATCATACTCCACCGTGAAATCCTGGGTTCAACAATTTAAAATGGGTCGTTCAAGTACGGAAGATGAACAGCGCTCTGGAAGACCGAAAACTGCTGCTACTATTGAAAATACTAGAAAAATATTTAATGAAGTGACTAAAGATAGACGAAAAAAGTTCAGAGAACTTGCAGATATTTTTAAAATACACGAAAAACAAGTTTGGAGTATTTTACATGATGAACTCAACATGAAAAAGCTTTCCGCAAGTAGGGTGCCGCGTTTGTTGACTTTGCCCAATTCCGAGGAGCTTTAAGCTATTTATCAGCGTAATCCAATAGAGTTCTTGCGCCGATTCATAACTGTTGATGAAACATGGATCCATCACTACATCCCAGAATGCAAAGAACAGCCAAAACAATGGATAGAATCTGGTAAAAGTGGTCCCAAGAAGGCGAAAACTGTTAAGTCAGCAGGAAACGTAATGGCCACAGTATTTTGGGATGCAAGGGGTATAATATTTATTGATTATCTTGAGAAAGGAAAAACTTTAAATAGTGAATATTATTGTGCCTTATTGGATCGGTTGAGTGAAGAAATCAAGATAAAACGACCGCATTTAGAAAGAAAAAAAGTTCTTTTTCATCAAGATAATGCTCCTTCACACACTGCATTTTTAACTCAACAAAAACTGGCCGAATTACGATTTGAAATTGCTCCGCATCCACCATATAGTCCAGATTTAGCTCCGTCTGATTATTTCTTGTTTCCAAATTTAAAAAAATTTCTCGGTGGCAAAAAATTTTCGTCCACTAGCGAGGTTATGCTGAAACTGAGGCATATTTTGAAGGTCTTGAAAAATCTTATTTTTCGGATGGAATTAAAAAACTTGAAAAACGTTTGATAAAGTGTATTGAGTTAGAAGAGATTATGTTGAATAATAAATATGTAATAATAATACCAAAAAAACGGTTCTTTTTACTTTTTACTTTTGCGGTTGCCCTCGTAACCTCATTCATTCGGTTGGCAAAAAAATGCGATTGTGGCAATGAATTTGTTCTCTAAGTGAACACATTTTTCGTAGTTTTTAAAAAGCCCACGCTAGATACCAAGTTTCGATTTAAGAATTAAACAATTGTTTTATTTTCTAAACAGTCCGAAGAATATCGATAGTTTGCATGAGAAAAATGCAACTTAAATTAAAGACCGTGCGCTACCATTACGTGAGCTTTTAAGTTAAAATGTTATAAACGTTTTCTATTATTAAATCCAGTAGATAATTTAAATTTATTATTTCATTTCGTTCACAATTAGATTGGCAATGCGGAGGACGAGAACTTTCAGATAGGTATGCATGTATCGTTTGTTCGGAGCATAATAAATTTATTTATGATGTCTTATGTTAAACATAAAATTTATTGTTACATACTTAAAACATACATTATGTTTGTATGTTGGTACGTATGTACTTATATATGTATTATTTTATGTATGTACATACTATATATGTAAAGTTGAATGTTAACCCTCCCCATTGGTTAATAACATTTTACAAAAGAAAAAAAATACATATAAACGAGAATGAACGAGACAACTGGCACCTACGCCTGACTATATGCATACATACACATATTTGTATATATGTATATATAGGGTATGTTAGGCCACCATGCTGCCAACATTATTTGCTACGCTTTTAACGTGGCCTTATTTAGGCACCACCACCTTCTGCCATCTGCCACCAGCCACCAGCCAGCCATTAACATGAAACGCTAGTTTTTTTTTTTGTTTTGCTTTTTCTTGTTTCCTTTTGTGTTTGTGTTTCGTTGTCTCGGCTCTTTGTTGTGTACATATTCAACAAGCATGCGATTGGTAGAGAGGCAACTCACAGCGGCCACCAACACCAAAACCTTGGGGGGGTTGGGGTTCATTGTACTCTTTTTGTCAGCCGCCGCCACGCGCACCAAATGGGCCACACCAAAAGACGGCCAAACCAAACCAAAAAAAACAGAAGAAATAAAATAAAAAGCCACCACAAAAGAGGGGAAGGGCCAAGTCGACAACGAAACGTTTTGAAACATGAAACAGTCAGCCAGAGTCGATAACACCAGCCGGAAGGAAGCACACATTGCACGAATATCAGTTCAACAGGAACAACTGCTAACTGCTGTGCAAAGCAAAGGCATCTGGAAGAAGAACAAGAAATTCAAAATTCCAAAATTCAAGAAAAATTCGACGCGCTTCGGTACGAGAATATCAGACCCGTGTTCAAAGCCACAAGCTGAAATGCAAAAGGATATAAATCGAGATTGGATTAAAAAGGACCAGGTCATGAACTATAGTAGGACTATAATCTGAGTATTTCTTGTTGAATACTTATACTTTAAAGTCACAAGCTCAAATGCAAAAGGATATAAATAGAGATTGGATTGAGAAGGATAAGATGATGCACTAGAGTCGGTATATAACTTGGGCACATAGACAACAGATTCGTTGCCGCAAACGAATTTGTTTGCTAACCGAATAAATGAGGTAGCATGAACTATAACTGTTCCATCAGTGCAACCGAATGTTGGCTGGGGCACTGCAATTGTCAGTAAATGGGACTGAAACTATCGGTAGAAGAAACAAAGTATCGAAACCGCCGCAATTGTTTTTTTAGAACACAAATATCCATATGTGACGCGCAAAATAGAAAGGGACCTAAGGGTAAAAACCAGTTTTTTCAGGAGAGCAGTTTTAAAGATTTAAATACGTGTATCTTTGGTGTACCATCACTTTCATAAAACGCGCATATCTCTGGGAGGGAACACTTTTGGGGCATGGGATCGGTCTCATTCGATGTTTCAGATGTTGTCCACATCAAAAAAAAAGTGAAAAGTTGATGAAAAGTTTTGTTCAGGAGAGCCATTTTAAAGATTAGGTCCCTTTCTATTCTATTCATAAAACGCCACTTTCATATCTCTGGGAGGGAACACTTTTGGGGCATGGGATCGGTCTCATTCGATGCTCAGATGTTGTCCACATCAAAAAAAAAAGTTAAAATTGATTTTTTACCCCTAGTTGTTTTTCAAAGTACGAGGGCAGTTCGGAAAGTTCTTAGCCTATCAATGAAAGAGAATAGTTAGTTTTTCAAAAATATTTTTATTTTTCAATATAATCTCCTGAAACTTCAACTTCAATATTGCTTATCAAGCAATTCTATCCCTTGATTAAAATAGTTTTCCTCAAGGTCTTCAAAATAGTGGTTTACAACTGTATGCAATCATCTGAGGTAAAACGTTTGCCAGCAAGGAATTTTTTTAGATTTGGGAACAGGTAAAAGTCACTGTGAGCTAAATCAGGAGAATAAGGTGGGTGGTCAAGCAACTCGTACTTTAATTCGTTGATTTTAGCCATTGTTAAAACACTCTTGTGCGCTGGAGCGTTCTCTTGATGAAAAATTATTTTTTTGTGTTGTAAGCCAGGACGTTTTTCTCGAATTTGTACATTTAATTGATCTAAAAGGTTGCAATAGTACTCTGAATTTATTGTTTTACCCTTTTAAAATACCTTTGAAGTCCCAAAAAACCGTTGCCATAACCTTACCAGCCGATTGAATTGTTTTTGCCTTCTTTGGGGCACTTCCTCCAGCTTCAGTCCATTGTTTGGATTGTTCTTTTGTCTCTGGAGTATAGTGGTGGATCCATGTCTCATCAACAGTTATGAAACGACGCTTAAAATCCATTTTATTTCACTGAAAACGATACAAACAAGCTTGAGAAATGTTCATTCTTATGCGTTTTTGGTCGACTGTTAACAAGTCCGGCACCCATCTTGCAGAAAGCTTTTTCATCTGTAGTTCTTCATGCAAAATTAAATGGACTCGATCATTTGAGATGCCCATGATATTAGCTATTTCACGCACTTTTATTCGTCGATCATTTAATACCATATCATGCACTTTGGCTACAATTTCTGTTGTTGTTGCTGTTTTTGGACGACCACTACGTGGTTCATCTTCAATGCTTGTACGACCACGTTTAAATTCAGCAACCCAATTTTTTACTGTTGCATATGAAGGAGCACTTTCACAATGATTCGTCTCTTGTTTGTTTTCACCTAACACATTCACCATATCATTATGAATTTCTTGTCCCGATAAACCTTTTTTATGTAAATATTTAATGACACCACGCATTTCTAATTTTTCCATTGTAAAAAATCGCGGATGCGTCTTTTGTGAACACCTGTTTCTATATGAAGGAGTTGCCAGATCTAAACAAAATATAACATGTGTTCATAGCAGAGATGGAAGTTTCCAAAACACTTAACTTTTTTCTTTTTATACCGCGCTTTTTGTGCTAGGCTAAGAAGTTTCCGAACCGCCCTCGTATGTATTCTCCAGCATAATTTATACACTTTTGCATGCGCTCAAACCAATTGTCGAATCACGTTTTCTACTCCGATCAGACACCTCCAAAACATGGTTTTTGAACGCTTCAATAGCATCTTCTGGAGACGAAAATCATTGACCGCGCATTTTTTTTTTTGATGTGCAGGAATAAAAAGAAGTCATTGGGTGCCAAGTCTGGGCTGTACGGCGGATGACCCATCAATTCGACATTTTGGCCGCTCAAAAAGGCGCTGGTTTGAGCCGATGTGTGAGAGCTCGCATGTCATGGTGCACAATGATTCGTCTCTTGTTTGTTTTTCGAATTTCTTCGAAGACTTCAGACAAACAAATTGTGGTGTACCACTCAGAATTGACCTTCCTACATGTGATGGCCAGTTTCCTGGCCATCACGTCCTATAGCCAGTTTTGCCGTAGAAACAGGCGACCATTTGCATCGAAGTGCTTCTTCCACGAACAACTTTCGTTGGATTTGGCTCGTCTTCGAAGACCCACACGGTCGATTGCTGTTTTGTTTCGGGCTCATACGCATAGATCCATGATTCGTCACCTATGACGATCTTATGGACGTCTCTTGAAGCACCGCGATCGTATTTTTTCAAAATTTCTTTGCACCAATCGTCACGAGACTTTTTTTAAGCGATTGTGAAATTGTAAGGGATCCAACGAGAATAAACCTTTTTTACGGCCAGGTGTTCATGCAATATCGAATAAATGCTGGTGGAAGTAATACCCAAGGAAGCCTCTATCTCACGGTATAACACAATCTTGCATTATCAGTTCACTCACAGCATCAATGTTCTCTGGCACAACAGACGTTCACGACCTTCGTCTTTGGGCGAGCGTCGGCCACGATTGAATTCATTAAACCAGTTTTTCACAGTGCTATAGGATGGTGCTTCATCGCCATACAAAGATTTAAGTTCATAGATGCGCTCTTGTCGTGATAATCCACATCTAAAGTTGTGAAAAATCATCGCACGAAAATGTTCACGGGTTAATTCCATTTGTTTGCCAAATCGATTCTTTCAACTCACTGTAAACAACACAAATGATGGTCGTACTTCAAAACGTTGTGAGTACGTTTATGCCAATGGAAATGTCAGATGGCGTCAGGCAACACTTAGTGCTGCCTTGGCCAGAAATATATTTAGCAACCCTCGTAACATTTATTTTTTTGGACAAGTTCATTAGGCAAGAAGATCAGTTTTTTTATTCAAAGATATAATTTAATCGTTAAGGAGAGTTCTCGGGTTTACGAGTACCTAAGGTGATTGTGGTGCCTCCTCAACCTCCCTAAGGGTATCTTGGTTTCAATAAACAGCTTTAGAACAAAGTCGTCTCTCGAAAGACGAAGATTACACTTTTGAAAACGCTCATATACTCGTATATAAAAGCTATTCGTTCTATACAAAGCTGAGACATAAAACTATCAAATGCGTATGAAGTTATTTTAGGAATATTTGAGAGAAAAGTCCTTTGCAAAATTAACAGACCCACCTGTGTAAGCGGGGAGTACATGAGTTGAACGAACCGTAAGCTAGTTGATCTGGCTACAAAAAAATACATTAGACGAAAACTCTTACGAAAAGCGCTGACTCCGGTAAAAGTATAAAGTGGAGAAAGATGCGAAAATCCTTGGTTTTGAAACTGAAGGAAGCTCACCCAAAAATATCTCACAAGAAACCCAGATACTTCTGGTAAAACCAGCCAAACTAGGAACCTTAAGTATAGGGTGATCCATCTAGGGGTATTTTTTCAGAACAAAAAAATATAAAAATTCGAATCAAGTGTGGAAGCTTTATTGGTAATTTGAAAGGACATTTTATGGCGTTTATTTTTTGAATATAATTTTCTTCAAATGTTGGCCGCAACTATGCCTCAGGGTTTTCATTTTGAGGATCCAGATTTGGATGACTCGTTCGAGCCTTTCAACCGGTATGGCTTTAATGACACGCGTAAGGTTGGCTTCCAAAACCTAAATCGTAGCTGGTTTGTCAGCATAGACTTTGGACTTTACGTAACCGCAAAGAAAAATGTCTAAAGGTGTGATATCACTCGATCTAGGCGTCCAACTCACCTGAACAAAACGTGAAATTAGCTGCTTTCCGAAATGAGCTCTCAATAGATCCATTGTTTGAGCAGATGTATGGCAAGTGGCACCAAGTGTCGTCAAGATTATGGGCTTCAATTTCAGGTAGCATAAAGATCGATATCATGGCGCGATAGCAGAACCATTCACAGTTACGTTCCGGCCATCATAATTTTTAAAAAAAATGTGCACCGATGATTCCACTAGCTTTTAAACCGCACCAAATCATGGGTTTCTCTGGGTATAATGGCACGTCTTGAACCTCTTCTGGTTGCTCTTCAGCTCAAATGCGGCAATTTTGTTTATTGACTTTGCCGTTGAGCCAGAAATGGGCCTCATCACTGAACAAATTTTTGGCCAAAAACAGCGGATCTTCCCGTTTCTCACCGAACGCTCATTTCCATAATACATTTGCCAACATTTGAAGGTAATTATTCAAATTACCAATAAAGATTCCACACTTGATTTGAATTTTTATATATTTTTTTGTTTTTAAAAAATACCTCTAGGTGGCCTATACTTAGTAGGGACATAAATACTGTTACAACATTGAACACACCCATTTCAATAGTAGAACTGAACATACCCCGTTAATGTCATATGGGTTGTGAAAGCTAACCTCAATAGCGTTAGTCTGTAACGGGATTTTAAAATTGTTTCAACTTTCATTATGGAGTGATCAGATAATGAGAGCCGTATCGCCGTAATAGCGCTTTTCAAGCGTGAAATGGAAAAAAGCGATATTTTCAAAACGCTCCGGCCACTAGGGATTAGCCGCATGTTCGTCTACCGATGCATAAAACTGTTTGAGGAGACTGGAGATGTAAAAGACCGCCACCGATCGGGTCGCCCATGCTCTGTTCGAATACCGCATGTCATCAAAGCCGTTAAATCAAGAATTCACAGAAATCCGCTCTGAAAATTGAAAATCAACGCCCGTGAGATGAATATCACGCAAAAAGTGATGAGTGGTATCATTAAAAGAGTTGTTGTAGATGGGTTCTCATCCAACACACATAGGCTGACCGCAGGTGTACCACAGGGCTCTGTCCTTTCTCCCTCTTTATTTCTTATTTTCATTGACGATCTATTGGGTCAGACCGTGAATCCAATCTACTCTTTCGCATATGATTGTAACCTCTGTCATTCGTATTCATTCGACCGTAGACCGAGCCTTCAAGATATTGAAGACAAAAGGCTAATTATGGATGAGACACTTGGCCGGGATCTACTGGCCATTTCCGAATGGGGTCGGGTGAATAGAGTAGATTTAAATGCACGTAAGACTCAGTGCTGCTTGTTGTCTCACAGCGATTCGCTGACCCAACAATATCGTCAATTTCTCTCGATGGTACGGATATTGAACAGTCAGAAGCTCTCGATGTTCTGGGCATGAAAATACAATGTGACGCTCGTTGGGCGAGACATGTATTCGAAGTGTCGAAAGAAGCATTCAAGTGCATAGGCTTTTAAAGTGGTGCAGTAAATATTTCACTCCTTCTGATCTTTTCAATATCTATACAACTTAAGTCAGGCCAAAGATGGAATACAACTCCCATATATGGACAGATGCTCCAAAATCATCCTTGGAGCTACTTGACCGTGTTCAAAGGAGAGCGATGGTGCTGATAGGTGACAGTAGGGTATCCAACTCTATTGTTTCCCTTGAGCATCGTCGGAATGTGGGTTGCGTGACGCTGTTCTATCGTTACTTTCATGGTGTGTGTTCATCAGACATCCGTCGCCTTATTCCTGACGTGAGGATGTTCGGCAGGGATACGCGACTTTCTAGGAATTCACACCCGTTTGTTATCGATTGGCCAGTTGACCGCACTATACACTACAGATCAAATTCGTTTTTCGCTCGTACAGTCCGTATGTGGAATCGACTTCCGGCAAATGTATTTCCCACTAATTGCGACATCCAGAAGTTCAAGGCAAGCGTCAACAAACATTACTCCCTCTTTCCCCCCTCCGATCCATTAATTTCCACTCGCCAACGCAATGCACCGCATGTATAGGGGGCATCCCCTGAGTGTTGGTTTTTAAAAAAAAAAAAAAAAAAAAAAACTTGCACAGACAAATTTTGTTCACCGATGAAAAAATGTTTACCGTTCAGGAAAAATTTAACAAGCAAAATGATAGAGCGTAAGCGCGTTCATCTAAGGAAGCATCTGAACTGATCCCAAGGTTGGAAAAGGGTCATCACCCAGCTTCAGTCATGGTTTGGTGGGGTGTCTCTTACGATGGGGTCACTGACCTACATTTCTGCGAACAAGGAGTCAAAACATCGGCCAAAGTTTACCAAGAAACCGTCTTGGATGCCGTTGTGAAGCCTCTTAACAATTCTCTGTTCCAAAACCAGGCATCGACTTTCCAGCGGGATTCTGCGCCGGTTCATAAGGCTTAAACGTCCCAGGCCTGGCTTCGAAACAATTTGCCAGCGTTCATTTCCTCTAAAGAATGGCCCTCAGGCAGTCCGTATTTGAACCCATTACAAATTGTGGACGGTTTTAGAGGGCAAGGTTTGTCACAAAAGATACCCCAACCTTGGATCTCTTAAGACTGCGTTGGTTCTAGCTGTGGCCAATATTCCAAAGGACGAGGCTCGTGCAGCTATTGACAGTTGGCCAGTGCGACTTAAGGCGTGTGTAAAGGCAAAAGGCGGACATTTCGAATAAGTAAATTCTTTTTGGATACTCGTACAATATACCTTAATAAATATATTAAAAAATATTTGGTCCAAAAACAATCAGTACTTTTTATTTTACAGCATAAAACGTGTGCAACAGTATTTATGTCCCTACAAAGTATAATCAAAAAACAATTAATCGTTATATAGCTTGAAGAATTCCTCTCATGAAAAAAGATTTTTTTTTTAAATTTACAGGTTAATGTAAATGGTCTTCAAAAATTTATAGCTGATTAAATTCTAAAAAAAATCTTTTGTAAGAAATGAATTTGCTTTCATCTTGAACTTCCCGCTTTAAGTCGAAGAAAAATGTTTTAAAATGGGCATCGCTTTTGTAAAATTATCTGCGGTAAGAATAATCAGTTAGTCTACATTGAATTTTGCTATAAAGATTATTCTTTAGTACTAACTGAGCTTGACTGTAAATATCGGAAGTCCAGTCCATTCCAGACCGTCTGGGAACCCTAAGTATATGTAAAACATTCATTTTTTCTCATGAAAAAAGATTTTTTTTTTAAATTTACAGGTTAATGTAAATGGTCTTCAAAAATTTATAGCTGATTAAATTCTAAAAAAAATCTTTTGTAAGAAATAAATTTGCTTTCATCTTGAACTTCAAGCTTTAATTCGAAGAAATATGTTTTAAAATGGGCATCGCTTTTGTAAAAATAGCTGCGGTAAAAATAAACAGTTAGTCTACATTGAATTTTGCTATAAAGATTATTCTTTAGGACTTACTGAGCTTGACTACAAATATTGGGAAAATCCAAACCATTCCAGACCGTCTGGGAACCCTAAGTATTTTTAAAAAATAGTATTTTTTTAAATTTGAGTAAAGTGCAACTTATTTTACTGCTCAAGTTCTACAACATCCCTTAAAGAATCAAGGGAAGACTTCTTTTGATCAGTGATCAGCATCTATATAATTATTGTACCCACTGACCGGGACCTTCTTAAGGCTCATTCATTTCAGAGATAAGTTTTTCCATGGCTTAGAAAATAATCTTTCACTTGAAAAGTTTTCGACATTTACTAGGTGAAAACTTATTTTTAGTTTTACTAATTCTAGAGCACAGTCGAAAAAAACCCACAACTATTGGATTTTTGAATAAAATTTGCCCTAACCACAAAATGTTGCCAAAATCTTGGTTCATATTTGTTTAGCGGCTTTAAAAGCTAAACGCATTTGTTGTTTTTGCTTACTAATTTTACACAAATATGTTGTGTGTATGTGTGTGTTTGTATTGGTCGTTAATTAAATCATCTGGCATGGCGCAGCCCTTTTCTTCGTGGCTTTCGACCAGCCTGGCCAGGTCTGGCAGAGTTTGCTGAACCCTTGTTGTGCGTATGACTGAATGTTTTGAATGTTTATTTAAAAAGGGGCTCTTGAGTACCACTTTGACATTTTACAATGACAATTGAAGTGACAAGGAAAACAACAACAACAACAGCAGTGGCTGTGGCTGTGGCATGAACCCAACCAAACTCTTATGAATAATGACCGATTACTGTGGCTGATGAAAGCGAGCTGGGATATGGTGGAGGGTGATACTTTGCTGCTACTTTTGCCAGATCTCGGATCTGGTGGTTGCGATGGTGCTGCAACTGGCGGTGGCGTTAGTTGCCGTTTTGTTGTTGGTGTCAAGTACACTACGATCAAGGTGGCCGGGCTGAATGGGCAGGCATTTATTCGCACATATGCGCTACTCATTTTACGTAATCAACTACAACTGAAACTATCAATTTGTTATTTACGACGCCAGGATACGATATCACTCCCGTTGGCTGTGCTGCGATAATGACGCTGATGCTGGCTGATGCGGACCTTCGAACGGATGGTCTCATAGACGAGTGTACATGATTTGTGCTCGCTGCTTGTATTGCTTTTTAAATCTGCCCATATGGAATGTATGAATTGTATTCATTATACATAATTTTATTTTCTTTTTTCATAAAAATAATAATTATTTCATATGTTGAGATATAAAAGAGGACTCGGCGGCCCTTAAATCACCGAAAGATTGTTTACAAATTCATATCCTGATTAATTTTAAAGGCGACACAGTTTTGTTGATATCGTCATTAGTCAACGCACAACAGGAGGTTGGGTCCTTTACCGACGCCGTACTAACTCTGAGCCAACAGATTGTCAATGAAAATACGAAATAAAGAGAAAGAAAGGACAGAAACTTGTGGTACACCTACGGTAATTCTATGTTTGTTGGATAAGATGGGTGATCTCTTAGAAAGCTCGATATAAATCGAGAAAAAGTATAAGATGATTCATCTAGAGGTATTTTTTTAGAATAAAAAAAATATATAAAAATTCAAATCAAGTGTGGAGTCTTTATTGGTAATTTGAAAGGACATTTTATGGCATTTATTTTTTGCATATAATTTCCTTCAAATGTTGGCCGCAACTACGCCTCAGGGTGTCCATTCTGAGGGTCCAATTTTGGATGACTCGTTCTAGCATTTCGACCGGTATGGCTTTAATGACACGCGTAACCAAAACCTTCCAAAACCTGAATCGTTTGTCAGCATAGACTTTGGACTTTACGTAACCCCAAAGAAGAATGTCTAAAGGTATCACTCGATCTAGGCGGTCAACTCACCTGTCCAAAACGTGAAATTAGCTTCTTTTCGAAATGACCTCTCAAAATGTGAAAGCGCATAGAAAAAGGGGCCTAAGGGTAAAAAAAAATCAATTTTCACTTTTTTTTGATATGGACAACATCTGAGCATCAAATGAGACCGAGACCGAGAATGAGCATCAAATGAGCCCCAAAAGTGTTCCCTCCCAGAGATATGCGCGTTTTATAAAAGTGATGGTACACCAAAGATACACGTATTTAAATCTTCAAAATGGCTCTCCTGAAAAAAACTGGTTTTCACCCTTAGGTCCCTTTCTATTTTGCGCGTCACATATATCCATTGTTTGAGCAGCTGTATGGCACGTGGCACCTTGTCCTGTTGAAACCAAGTGTCGTCAAGATTACGGGCTTCAATTTCAGGTAGCATAAAGATCGATATTATGGCGCGATAGCGAGCACCATTCACGGTTACGTTCCGGCCATCATCAGTTTTGAAAAAATATGCACCGATGATTTCACCAGCTTATAAACCACACCAAACCGTGGTTTTCTCTGGGTATAATGGCACCTCTTGAACCTCTTCTTGTTGCTCTTCAGCCCAAATGCGGCAATTTTGTTAATTGACTTTGCCGTTGAGCCAGAAATGGGCCTCATCACTGAACAACATTTTGGTCGAAAACAGAATTGTCGCATTTGGGGTGCGGAAAATCCTCGAGTGATTCACGAGAAGCAAATGCATCCTCAACGTGTCACTGTGTGGTGTGGTTTTTGGGCTGGAGGAATCATTGGACCTTTTTTTATGAAAATGTGGCAGGTCAAGCGCAAACAGTCAATGGTGTTTGGTATCGTGAAATGATAACCAGTTTTTTCTTGCCAAGAATTGAAGAAATGAATGTGGAGGGCATGTGGTTCCAACAAGACGGCGCCACATGTCATACAGCCAGAGAAACAATTCAATTGCTGCATCAGTCATTTCCCGGTTGCGCTCTTCTTGGGACACCCTTTACTTATATTTTTTTTTGTTCTGAAAAAATACATCTAGATGGATCACCCTATATATAAAAATGTTATGTCCTTAATGGAAACCCCTGTACGAAACTGTTTCAATTCTTAGTTTCAAATTAAACCATTTCATTTTAAATCACTTGATAACATTCCAATTTAAACCGCCTCCAAAATGTCCTTTTCATCCACGGCACAAATAAAAAGGCACAGGAGCACAACAAGTGCAAGGGGGACGGTTCACACCACTGCACTTGCTAATGCTCCTTTGCTTGTGTGTGGGACTAACAATTGTTGGCGTATCATCTATCGTTATACGGGTGCAAAGGTTAACTAACCATGGCCGATTCGCCGCCCGTCCGTCCGTCCGTCGTAATCAAGTATAAACAATTCGATTTGTTTTGTCGCTTTTAAATACAACAACACCAACAACACAATTCACACAAATGAGCAAGCGGAAATTGTGAACAAATTTCAATTGTGTGGTAACTGAAGTCCTTCGTCCTTACGTTGACGCTGACTGAGAGACTGTGGCAAGCCAACGAACCGTCAGTCAACCGCCGAGGATTTGTTACTGTTGGTAATCACCAACACCACCACCACCGCCGCCACTACACCCCACCAACCGGCATAACCAACAGAAGCCACAACAATTCAAATCGATGGATGAAGCAGGAAGGACCAAAAAAAAATTGGAATTAAATGCGAATTGTATGGACCATCTGTGAAAAATCTAATGCTGCTGCTGCTGATGATGATGAGGTGAGAGGAAGGATACACATGATATGCGGTTATACTAGTAAGGATTTAATGTAACACTCATTCGGTTACAAGCGACACAGAGATGGCGTTGGAAAAGGTTAATGGCGAGGGAGTGCCCGCCGAAGAATGGGTAATACTTGATATTATAAATGCAAAGCAATGTCAAATGCTTATAATGCAATCAATTCTGCTTCATTTGAGGCCATTTCAATGAACACAAATTAATTGTGCTCATAATTGATGAACATTATTGAGTTTTTAATTAACATTTGATTATGAATGAAATTTTGCAAACTCGAACCGGTATTAAATTCAATTTTCCTCAAGAGCCACAAGGAAAAGGGGTGGCTTATCGAGTTATGGATTTTTTTATTTTAAGAATTCCTAGCCTTCCTTTAGACTTTTCATTCAACTCTGTCTGCTTGCCTCGCTGTCATTTATTTATGTCTTCGATTTTTCGCTAACTTTCTTTGGTGGGCTTGTGGCGGCATTTCTAACAAATGTCATTTGAACACGTTCCTTTTCGTGGGCCACCAAATTGAAATGTGATTGCCAACTACCCGGTCTATTTTCAATACGTGTAGTAAGTGCAAGTATTGTAAATATCCATTTTTATTATTTGAAATTCATTTTAAATTGACTATTTTGTCTGCGGCATAGGAGAGCGCTTGTCTTTGGAAATCTACGGCTTTTGACATTTTTGTTGATCTCTGCCCGTAAAGTGTCAATTCGGTTTGCATTAGGAATATTAAATGAATTCCAAATGTTCGCTGTGGTGTCGCCAGCAGGTTTGTAGTTTCGGGCATACGAGGGGGCCTTCAATTGAAGATGGCAAAGAAATAAACATTTTGGGCCGTATTCATAGCAATTTTTTAGAAGGTTTAAAATTTTCCATATAAAAATGTTTTTTAAACCTACGAGGGCGACCGCAAAAGTAACTGGCCTATTATAAAAAGAACCGTTTTTTTGGAATTATTATTATTTATTTTTCAACATAATCTGCTTCCAACTCAATACACTTCATCAAACGTTTTTCAAGTTTTTTAATTCCATCCGAAAAATAAGATTTTTCAAGACCTTTAAAATATGCCTCAGTTTCAGCAATAACCTCGCTATTGGACGAACATTTTTTGCCACCGAGAATTTTTTTTAAATTTGGAAACAAGAAATAATCAGAAGAAGCTAAATCTGGACTATATGGTGGATGCGGAGCCATTTCAAATCGTAATTCGGCCAGTTTTAGTTGAGTTAAAAATGCAGTGTGTGAAGGTGCATTATCTTGATGAAAAAGAAATTTTTTTCTTCTAAATGCGGTCGTTTTATCTTGATTTCTTCACTCAACCGATCCAATAATGCACAATAATATTCACTATTTAAAGTTTTTCCTTTCTCAAGATAATCAATAAATATTATACCCCTTGCATCCCAAAATACTGTGGCCATTACTTTTCCTGCTGACTTAACAGTTTTCGCCTTCTTGGGACCACTTTTACCAGCTTCTATCCATTGTTTTGACTGTTCTTTGCATTCTGGGATGTAGTGATGGATCCATGTTTCATCAACAGTTATGAATCGGCGCAAGAACTCTATTGGATTACACTGATAAATCGCTAAAAGCTCCTCGGAATTGGTCCAACTGACGATTTTTTGGGGCAAAGTCACAAACGCAGCACCCATCTTGCGGATAGCTTTTTCATGTGGAGTTCATCATGTAAAATACTCCAAACTTGTTTTTCATGTATTTTAACAATATCAGCAAGTTCTCTGAGCTTTATTCGTCTATCTTTAGTCACTTCATTAAATATTTTTCTAATGTTTCAATAGTAGTATCAGTTTTCGGTCTTCCAGAGCATTGTTCATCTTCCGTACTTGAACGACCCATTTCAAATTGTTGAAGCCAGGATTTCACGGTGGAGTATGATGGTGCATTATCACCATGAACAGAACCCAATTCATCTTTGATTAATTGTGGCGTATACCCTTTCATATAAAAGTGTTTAATTACCGCACGAAACTCTTTATTTTCCATTTTTCAAAAATTATAAAACTTGTTTACTTCAATCACCTGTAACAAAGAAAATAATCATTAAATATTTCGAAAATTGTGACAGATGGCTTTTAAAAGATTGCTTTTAAAAAACAAAAAAAAAAGTTGCTAGAAAAACAGAAAATGTGCCAGGCCAGTTAGTTTTGCGGTCGCCCTCGTATTTAAAGTGTTTATGAATAACACAATACAACACATGATTCGGGACTCAATTCTGATAATAAGTAGAGGTTCCACCAAGCGACCTTGCCAATGGAAAAGCGATTTAAAGGCAAAAAATTCCATGCATTGCTTTCGGAGGTTTGTTAGTGGAGTTCTAAAATTATGCAGTTAGAAGATGAAAGCACCGAAGTTGAAGATGAAGAAATTTGTGGACACACTGAACAAAACATGCCCTTGTCTATCTCGAATGATGAGGTAGACTCAGAACATGAATATGAAATAACTACGAAGAATATAAGGTCATCAGAACCACAAGCGTCAACTTCAACGAGGTTGTATAGAGACAATAATGGAAAATGTTCTAAATTCTGTTTCCATGCATAGATAACATATGTGACGCGCAAAATAGAAAGGGACCTAAGGTTAAAACCCAGTTTTGTTCATGAGAGCCATTTTAAAGATTTAAATACGTGTATTTTTGGTGTACCATCACTTTCATAAAACGCGCATATTTCTGGGAGGGAACCCTTTTGGGGCCTGGGATCGGTCATTCGCTCATTCGATGCTCAGATGTTGTCCACATCAAAAAAAAATGAAAATTGATTTTTTTACCCTTAGGTCCCTTTCTATATGGGCTATCACATATAAAAATCTCATATTTTCTGCGTAATAATAGCTGTAATATGAATCGGAATGTTTATTTTCATGCAAAATAAAGAATCAATAAAAAAGTCATCAATGTTTTTTCCACAGAATTTTGTGCATATCTCGAGCAAATTTTTGAAATTCATACCTTCACTTAATTGTGCATAAAAGAGAAACGAGTAAATCGATTTTCATGATCTCTGTCTCATTTTGTTCATAGGTTATGTGACTTTACGTGAACGTAATAGGACTTGACACTTTTTACCGTTTTGTATTTTTTATGAATTAAAAAAACTAATTTTTAGGCAAAAATTTCTTAATTTTGTTTCCATGCATAGATACTCGTAACATATAAAAATCTCATATTTTCTGCGTAAGAATAGCTGTAATTTGAATCGGAATTTTTATTTTCATGCAAAATAAAGAATCAATAAAAAAGTCATCAAAGTTTTTTCCAAAGAATTTTGTGCATATCTCGAACAAATTTTTGAAATTCATATCTTCACTTAATTTTGCATAAAAGCGAAACGCGTAAATAGATTTTCATGATCTATGTCTCATTTTGTTCATAGGTTATGTGACTTTACGTGAAAGTAATTGGACTTGACACTTTTTACCGTTTTGTATTTTTTATGAATAAAAAAAACTAATTTTTAGGCAAAAATTTCTAAATTTTATTTCCATGCATAGATAGATAACATATAAAAATCTCATATTTTCTGCGTAAGAATATCTGTAATATGAATCGGAATTTTTATTTTCATGCAAAATGAAGAATCAATAACAAAAAGTCATCAATGTTTTTTCTAAAGAATTTTGTGCATATCTCGAGCAAATTTTTGAAATTCATACCTTCACTTAATTGTGCATAAAATCGAAACACGTAAATCGATTTTCATGATCTATGTCTCATTTTGTTCATAGGTTATGTGACTTTACGTAAAAGTAAGATGACTTGACACTTTTTAACATTTTGTATTTCCTTTGAATTCAAAAAAAAAGCTTAAATTTTTTGGGCAAAAAATAATTTTTTTCTTCATACATTTATTTATAGCTGCGAAACTGTTGCTTTTGTAGCGAAACGTTTCGCTACAAAAGCAACAGTTTCGCAGCTATAAATAAATGTATGAAGAAAAAAAATATTTTTTGCCCAAAAAATTTAAGCTTTTTTTTTGAATTCAAAGGAAATACAAAATGTTAAAAAGTGTCAAGTCATCTTAAAGGAATTGTAATTTTTTTTAATTTGTTTCAGCTTATTCGGACTAGTAGTTCTCGAGTTATGACATGCAAAATAGCCTAAAACGTGACAAATTCTCCTATACGATATTTACTAACTTCAAACTAATTATTAAATTATTATTTGATTTGCCTTGACCAAACGAATTCTTCTTTTTGGGGCTACTTTCACAAACAATTATCAGAATTGAGTCCCGAATCAATCACCTGAAAAATATTGTACTGTGTAAGGGTCTCTAGGGTTTCAACGTCGATGAAAAAAATCGACTTTCGACAAAAAAATATATTAATTCTTTGAGATAATTAATTGACTTTTATTTCTGCTTTTTCATATTCCAGATTTTCGTTACTTTTACCTAAAGACGATAATTTGTACAAGATAGGCAATGTGCTGCTTCTTTGCAATAATGTACAAAAAACAGCACTCAGTAACGCACTAATTCTCGCGACTTATTTTTCCACATTCGTTGGTACACAATCACAGAAACGCTGGAAAGTCAAAATTTATACACAAAAAAACATAAAACACTAAATTCGCAAACTTTTAACAAAAAAAACATTATTCCCAAAATAAAACATCATTCCCAAAATGATTATTACTAAAATATGTTTTTCGATTTCTCGATTAAGCTCAAATCGCCTATCTTGCAAAGGGCTTTCCTATAGGCACATTAAAATTTCCTATCTCTATATCAATGCACCCTCAAACATTTTTAATGATCTTTTAGCGTCAAAACGTTGGTCCAAGTCAACATTTTCATTATAGTAAAGTTCACTTACGAACAAATCATTTAAAATTACTACCGAATTTCTAAGCCGGTGGTCGCAACTTCAAGAGCGCTTACTCCAATTTTCGGCCATTAAACAAAATATGCGTTATTGGACAGCAACAAACCCACATGTGCTTAAAGAGACACAATTGCATCCGCAAAAAGTTACTGTGTGGTGTGCTTTTCATGCCGAAGGTGTGATTGGGCCGTATTTTTTCATCGATTAAAACGATCGTCACGTACCGTAAATGGAGAGTGCTATCGTGCCATGTTAGAAACAAATCCAGAAATGGATGAGCTAGACTTCGGCGATATGTGGTTTCAACAAGACGGTGCCTATAGCCACACAGCACGTCTTACAATTGATTTATTACTTAGTAGGGACATAAATACTGTTACAATATTGAACACACCCATTTTAATAGTAGAACTGAACATACCCCGTTAATGTCATATGGGTTTTGAAAGATAACCTCAATAGCGTTAGTCTGTAACGGGATTTTAAAATTGTTTCAACTTTCATCAAGGAGTGGCGGCTAGGGATTAGCCGCATGTTCGTCTACCGATGCATAAAACTGTTTGAGGAGACTGGAGGTGTAAAAGACCGCCACCGGTCGGGCAGCCCCCACTCTGTTCGAACACCGCATGTCATCAAAGCCGTTAAATCAAGAATTCACAGAAATCCGCTACGAAAACAGAAAATCATGGCCCGTGAGATGAATATCACGCAAAAGTCCATGAGTCGAATCATTAAAAAAGACTTGGAACTTGGGGCTTTCAAACGATATACCGGACATTAATTGGCTGCAGCTTTAAAAAAGTAGGATTGAAAAACGCAAACGTCTTTTGGTAAAGCACAGAAAAATTGTATTGACCGATGAAAAATTTTGTACCGTTCAGGAAAAATTTAACAAGCAAAATGATAGAGTGTATGCGCGGTCATCTAAGGAAGCATATGAACTGATCCAAAGGGTGGAAAAGGGTCATCATGGTGGGTTGTCTCTTACGACGGGGTCACTGACCTGCATTTCTGCGAACAAGGAGTCAAAACATCGGCCAAAGTTTACCAAGAAACCGTTTTGGAAGCCGTTGTGAAGACTCTTAACAATTTCCTGTTCCAAAACCAGCTATGGGCTTTCCAGCAGGATGCTGCGCCGGCCCATAAGGCTAAAACGTCCCAGGCCTGGCTTCGAAACAATTTTCCAGCGTTCTTTCCTCTGAAGAATGGAAGAATGGTTTTTTACCGCAAAAAATAATATTTAATGAACACTTGAAATTCTTTTCTTCCATTTTTAACAAAAGTCCAAGAAGTTGTATATGGTGATCCATCTAGAGGTATTTTTTCAGAACAAAAAAAATATATAAAAATCAAATCAAGTGTGGAATCTTTATTGGTAATATGAAAGGACATTTATGAAAATAATTACCTTCAAATGTTGGCAACTGTATTATGGAAATGAGCGTTCGGTGAGAAACGGGAAGTTACGCTGTTCGACCAAAATTTTGTGTATTTCTTCATTTCATATTCATTTCTGGCTCAACGGCAAAGTCAATAAACAAAATTGCCGCATTTGGGCTGAAGAGCAACAAGAAGAGGTTCAAGAGGTGCCATTATACCCAGAGAAAACCACGGTTTGGTGCGGTTTATAAGCTGGTGGAATCATCGGTGTCTATTTTATCAAAAATGATGATGGCCGGAACCTAACCGTGAATGGTGCTCGCTATCGCGCCATGATATCGATCTTTATGCTACCTGAAATTGAAGCCTTGACGACACCTGGTTTCAACAAGACGGACCTCTTGCCATACAGCTGCTCAAACAATGGATCTATTGAGAGATCATTTCGAAAAGCAGCCAATTTCACGTTTTGGACAGGTAAGTTGACCGCCTAGATCGAGTGATATCACACATTTAGAAATTTTTCTTTGGGGCTTCGTAAAGTCCAAAGTTTATGCTGACAAACCAGCTACGATTCAGGTTTTGAAAGCCAACATTACGCGTGTCATTAAAGCCATACCGGTCAAAATTCTCGAACGAGTCATCCAAAATTGAACCCTCAGAATGGAAAACCTGAGGCGTAGTTGCGGCCAACGTTTGATGGAAATTATATTCAAAAAATAAATGCCATAAAATGTCATTTCAAATTTCCAATAAAGATTCCACACTTGATTTGAATTTTTATAATTTTTTTTTGTTCTGAAAAATACCTCTAGATGGATCACGCCATATATTTTGAACAGCTCTTAAAAACAAACTTAATGACGGAACTCTCTCAAAATGTGACAGTCTATTAACAGATGGTTCTTGATGGAAGCAGTGTTGCATTTCATATAACTACAAGGAAAGTTGGAAAAGTCACGGAATTACTGATTACCCTCGTAATTCGGCACACCAACGACATTGAATCGTTATTATCGTTATTATGTCTCAGAAAAATTGAAAATATGGACCATTGGATGGAGGTTTACCACCGAAGCCTTGGTGAACATTTGGCCGATGTTTTGTTTTACACAAGATTGTCCTAGATTCTTCTATAATAAAAAAAAAATATTAAGATAATACGAGTATTCTGACAACTTTTTGTTTTACTTACAATTTACATCGTTGGACCACCATTCAAAAGGACCTACGTTCATTTTTTAGTACCAAAAATATTTTATTGATATAATCAAAATAGTTTTAAGCATCTATCCATTTACGATAGTCATTCTATCCATCATTCTACAGGGCATTATTTAATCAGATTTCCAAAAATCTGCCTTATTTCTGTCGCCTTACCTCTTTGTGATGGCACATGTACTCACATTGGGGAAGCCGTTCTAGATATTTGTTTTGGCACAGTGCCCACAAACATTACAATTCACCAATAATCCCTTTGAATTTATATTTGAGTGAATATCACAAGAATATTTGCTCTCTGTATCCTGGCAAATACTCGTATGTAGTGAAAGTGTATTAAGTGTAATATAGACCGACATAAGTTAGGAATGTGCGATGTTTGGTGACTAACTTCAAATCTTAGGACTGGGCAGAGCAGAAGGCAAATGTAACACATAAAAATTGGTTTTAGAATTATTTAAGATTGGTCCATATGCAAGGGGAAGCGAAAAAAGAATATGTATCAAGCAACAAGAAGAAAAACTAAAACAAGATACTCGTACTAAATTAACATATAAATTGGAATTGCTTGCAATATTGGAGGAGCAGAGCAGCAAAGCATATGCAGGCTGCTTTAGAACAAAGTTCAGAATCTCATAATCGTCGAGTGTAGAAAGCACTCGGGGGTGCCATAAAATTTCACACCCGAAATGTTTTGCATTAAATCTAGTACAGGCGACCAAAGGCAAAATAATGCAAATGACGATAAAACGGGAAAATGGAACAGGAAATGAAAGGAACGGAAATGCGCTGTGGTGTAATCGTATTTCACTAGAGTCGCTACGAGTCACTCACTCAGCCATCCGCTGCGGTATCTGTAACGGTATCTAAATGGTTTTACGATAATTACATGAGCATCACATTGAGCGTACGATATTAAACACATCATTTCCCTGTTACGCTTTTGATTTTCACTCCCCATCTCTTCTACGATAGAATTCCTGTTTTTTTTTGTATGAGCTATAAGGGAAGGGGACACCAAATTTAATACAATTTTGTCTTTAGATCACCAAGGAACCATTAAAATTAGCTTAGAGGTTTTGACAGAGCGCCGTCATGTTCTCTTCGCTGCCTTTCACTTTTCGATTTGGCTTTCAAACATAATTTGCATAAGATGTCGGTGTACTTCTGTCAATGGGATTTGTAGACAGGCTTTAAGTCTTTTTAGTGCTAGTTCGATTTCTTTTTGAAATCCAAAATTTTTTGTTTGTTTTTAAATATAAAGTAATTTTCAATGTTTTGTCAATATTTCCAATCAATCATATTGAATTATCACCAATGACATCAAGCGAAATCCAAATTGACAAAATACCTTAAGAGGGTAAGAAACAACCCATTTAGAAAGCAGCAGCAGTAAAACCCAAACAGAAACAAAAGTATTTAGAGAATTGTTCTAAAAACTTGAAGTATTTTTTAGCTTCCCCCAAGAAAAAAAACACCCTCCTTTATTCATTTACATTCACATACCCATTTCGTTTGTTTTTTATTCCATTTGTCAGCATTAACGCTTCACTTTTTTGTCATCTCTAAAACTTTCAAGGACAACAAGTTGTCAAAAAGGATTTGTGGTATACCTTTTACAAAAAAAAACAAAAACAATAATAACACATTCATATTTCGGAATAACATTTTTTTACCTTTTCGAAATGTTGCTGTGACACAATCACCCACCTGCTTCAAATGCTTTCTTTCAAAGTGTCCTTTATCGACATAAAGTTTTTAGGATGCACCCTACGCAAAAGGTGGCATATACACAACCGAAGTTATGCAACTGAATTTTTTGGTTGAACGTCTTAAAAAAGTATTCCATCGCTACAACCGAATGTTGATAGGGTACACGGAAATATTCAGTAGTGGTAACTGACGATATCGGTTAAAGAGACAAAGTATGGGTAAATCCAACTAATAAGGATGATTATTCGATCTGAATTTGTACATATTCATTATATTTTATTAAAAAAATATTTTTTTTAAGGAAGAAAAGTTTTTTTTTTGTCTTGAATATATTCTAACTTTATTTTTCTAAATTTATTTGACTTAAATGATCCTATATAGGCTGGACGATTTAACAATTTAAATCGGCTATAAAAAACAAAGTACTAATTTTTTTTTAAAATTTCAGGTTTACCTGTAAAGGTTGAAGTTCGCATTTACGAGGGTTGCTATACATATTTCTAGCCTAAGCAGCACTAAGTTTTTCCTGGCGCCATCTGACATTTCCATTGGAAAGTTTGACATTTTTTGGCATAAACGGACTCAGAACGTTTTGGCGTAGCACCATCATTTGTGTTGTTTACAGTGACTTGAAAAAATCAATTTGGCAAAAAAATTGAATTAACTCGTGAACATTTTCGTGCGATCATTTTTCACAACTTTCGACGTGGATTATCACGACAAGAGTGCACCGATAAACTTAAATCTTTGTATGGCGATGAGGCACCATCCTAAAGCACTGTGAAAAACTGGTTTAATAATCTCAATCGTGGCCGACACTCGCTCAAAGACGATGGTCGTGAAGGTCAGAGAATATTGATGTCGTGCGTGAACTGATAATGCAAGATCGCATTAATCCCTACTATACGATTTTCCTTGTCACTTGAGCGATTTTTCTGCCTCCCTACATATCGACCCGTCCTAATAAATATGGTTTCAAAATAAAGTTAAAATCCATTTATTAATTGCATAGTGTTTTTTTAATTTCATCTGGTCACCCCGCAAATTTATGTTTAGGACTTTGGGGTGCTTGCAACAAAGATGGAGCTCTGTAGAAAAGCATACATTTTTAGACAGAAGTATTAAGGGATGACAATAAAACACAATTCACTCTACGGTGAAAAGTATACAAAGAAAATTGGCCTCAAAAAAGGCTTCAGCGAAGGGGGGTCCAAGCATAATGCACGATGTTAATTGTGAGTCACACCTTAAGGTCAAGTTGTTTGCCCAACCTTATTTGACATTTCTTTGTTTCAGTGTTTGACAAATTGAACCATGGCTAGGTACACAATTGAGCAGCGCGTTAAGATTGTTGAATCCTTTTACAAAAATGGGCGTTCAAATCCAAAATGCATTTCGCAATTTTTTGGTTAGCATAACTGGCCAAATGTGTCCACAATCGGGAGGATTGTGCGCAGATTGAGAAGAAAATAAACGAGTGATTTTTGAAAAGCCACAAAGAGCGACCGTTTGGTGTGGTTTATGGGCTGGCATCGTCATCAGGCCTTACTTCTTCGAAAATGAGATCGGTCAAGCAGTTAAAATGAATGGTGTTCGCTATCACGAGAAGAAAACGGACATCTTGTGGCCAGAAATTGAGATCATTTTGTGGTTCCTACGGGATAGAGCCACTTGCCACACAGCCAACGAAGCAATGGCTCTTTTGCTCGGGATTTTCAATGACCGTGTTATCTCAGGTCGTGGCAAGGTTAATTGGCCGTGATTTGACACCGTTGGACTGCTTACTTTGGGGATATTTCAGTGTAAGTCAATACGCCAAGAACAATTCAAGAGCTAAAGGATGAGCTCATTCAGCACATTGAACCTCCATTATGACTCAGATTCATTAATAAGGACCATCGGATAGAATTATGCCACCGAAGCAGTGGTGATCATTTAAGCGATATTTTGCTTCACATACAATTGTCATAGATCCTTCTATCATAATAAAAAAATATTAAGATAATTATCTGAAAAGTTTCTGTTTGATTTACAATTAACATTGTGCGTTTTAGTTGGACCAATCTTTATAAGGCAGCAATTCACTGAGGTTTACTCTACAATTTCCCCATTTGTGCGGTTCGTTGTTATGTGAGTCGTTGCATCCCTAATTGATCTTAGAAGTAAGTCTCCTCTGGAATTTTTGATAAGTTTAAATAAACCCCTATTTTTCCCTCTTTCAGTAAAGAAATTGTGATCTCACCTTTGGATTGATCAGGCATATTTTGGACAACCCTTATATTAAATGTAGTTTAAATCATGAAAATTGCAATAGATTTATGATTTGTTACCTGTTGTAATCTCATAAGCATCGGCTGAAGCACCGCCTGTGTCATTATCTTCTTTTGTTTAGTACTCTTTTTATATTAGGCCAAAAATCCGATTTTGAATGGCCTTCAACGATTTGGCCTTGAGAGAAGGGCATCTCGGTTGATACTGAGATTTCCGCACGTTGGTATGATCTGCATTCTCCATGGCGAGTCAGTATTTTTGGGACAATATTTCTCGCATGAAGCCATAAACTTCTTGTTTTATACTCCTTTTCATATTAGGCCAAACATCTGATTTTGACCTTGGAGAATGGCATCTCGGCTTATACTGAGGTTTACGCAAACCAACTGAAAACGTTGGTCTGTTCAGGATCTTCCATGGCTTGTCAGTATCTCTGGGAAACATCCGACTTTCAATGGCTATCAACGATTTTACCTTGGAGAGCAGGGCATCTCGGCTGATGCAAAGACATTCGCATCTAAGAACGTTGGTCTGTTCTGTAACTTCCATGGCGAGTCGGTTTTTTCGGGATAATATTTTTGACTTAGTTCTTTCCGAAATTCTTTATAAGTTATCGCCAAAAAATGTTTAGGAATTCATTTCTTTTTTAATAAAGGAAAAAACTTTTGTCTTCTAAATTCTAAACAACACGTTTTGATAAGGTTATGATCAATAATGTCAAACTTTCCTGTGAAAATATCAGCTGTCATCTAATTAGACCTAGGGTTGCCGAAGTTTACAATAGAAAAAGCGCCGTCGCACTACTATGCCGTTGAAGTGCCGGCTATAGACTTTAAGGCGAAAGCACACTACAGCGTGTGTTGCTTTCCTTTGAAGCGGCGGACCAAATATAGGATGGAAAGTACGGAAAATCATTTCATTTGATTGATTTATCTTTATATCTGTTTTAATATTTACAATTCTGAGATAAATGACAAATATAAAAGAGAAAACAGCGATTTAACATAAAAAAGGCTTATCTGCTGGCTTTCTTGTGTAAAAACATATATTCCGAATGTTCCAAAATTGCCTTTATGCAAATGTTTAATATTATGCGAATATTCGTTATAATCGTAATAAATGTATACTGTTTTACAACATTGGTCAATACCAACTCCGCTCAAGGCCTTTTAGATCTACACACAAAAGATTTGTTGTCAAATATTCCATCTGTACAAGAGAATGTTAGTTGGTGTTGAGTTAAACGTCAACTATAAAAGAAAAAACTGCCTTTCAACAAAAAAATATGACGCAGATAAAAACTTTAAATGATACATGAGAATTTTTAAAGGTCCAGGCACACTGAAGCTTTTTCTTATACTGTATTATTTTTGAACTTCCTGTAGTCTGAAAAGCAATGAATAAATAGGGTTCAGACCGCAGCGACATGACGATACGCAACCGCTGCGACCATCGTGCCTTTCACGCGACAATCGCTAGTAAAGTTACACATACGCTTGTTATTGCTTTTCGGTACAAATAATTACAATAAATTGGAATTATATTTTTTGGTCAGTGTTCTTTTGTTTCTCAATCTAAAGGTATTTTTTCAAAATAAAAACAACTTCAAAAAAACAAATAAAATGTGGAATATTTGTGATTCTTTCGAAAGGACATTTTATGCCATTTATTTTTGGAATATAAATTCGTTTAAAAGTTGGCCGCAACTACGCTTCAGGGTGTCCATACTGGGGGTCCAATTTTAGATGACTTGTTCGAGCATTTCGACCGGTATGACTTTAATGACACGCGTAATGTTGGCTTCCGAAACCTGGATCGTAGCTGGTTTTTCAGCATAGAATATGAACTTTGCGTAGCCCCGAAGAAAAAAGTCTATAACTGTGATATTACACGATCTAAGCGGTCAACTCACTGGTCCAAAACGTGAAACTGGCTGCTCTTTGTAATGACCTCTTAATAGATCCATTGCTTGAGCAGCTGTACGACAAGTGGAGCCGCCCTGTTAAATCCAAATGTCGTCAAGATTAGGGGCTTTAATTCCAGGAAGCAAAAATTCCGATATCAAGGCCCGACAGCGAGCTCCATTAACGGTTACGATCCGACCATTATCATTTTTGAAAAAATATGGACCGATTTTTCCACCAGCCCTTAAACCGCACCAGACCGTGGTTTTCTCTGCGTATAATGACACCTCTTAAACCTCTTATGTTTGCTCTTTAGCCAAAATGCGGCAATTATGTTTTTTGACGTTGTCGTTGAGCCAGAAATGTGTCTCAACACTGAACAAAATTGTGGTCGAAAAGGGTTTCTCACCGTACGTTCATTTCCATTATACAATTGCACAATTTTGAGACGTTGTTTCGGTGTAAGTCTTTCCATGATGAAATGGCAAACAATACCGAAAAGAAAAAAGAAATAAAGTTGAATACAGCTCACGCGATATCTGTGAAAAAAGTCTATTAAAAAAAATACCTGAAGATGGATCACCCTATATAAAGAAACGAACACAGTAGTTTAAAAATGTTTTATTTGTTTTTTTTTTTACCCAGTGTACCCGCTTTGTTGTGCGGTTTGTTCCATTTTTTCCTTTCTACAGAGTGGACGATTTATCACTTTAAGTTTGAATCGGCTCTAAAAAATGTACTAATAATTTCAGGTTTTATTTGAAAGGTTAAACTTTGTCATTTAATAATGGAACATAATATCATTCATATGACTATTACAACTGGCTCGGCAGTACTTCCTTCGATCAAAACAATTTTTCAGTACATTTTCGATTGCTTCGGGTCGAATCTCTTCAATGGCAACATCGATTTCATGTTTCAACGCTTCAATTGTCTCTGGATGTTTTGGGTTTCATTTATCCTTAATGGCTCCCCACAGAAATAGTCCAAAGGGCCCAAATCACAGCTCCGAGGCAACCAATGACATCACAATTTCGTCCGATTATTCGATTCTCAAAAAGTAAAATATAAGTTTCTATTTAGGATTATTTTGCCATGTAATACGTTTTTGGCCTAGGAGGCTTTTGAAGTTCAATACGAGTATGAATGAATAAATAAATAAATACAGTGCGACAAAAAACAAAACCGCGATCTGCACAGATTTTTACTTCGTCGCTGCATAGCTGATGCGTATTTTTTCAGGTGTAGCTTTAGTATGAAGGCTTTCATAAACACTTGTGTAAATTTATTTTGATATTTAGCTGAATTTTGTCGCGTCGCGTTGTTCTGACCAATACTTTATATGTTGAAAATTAACAAGAAGTAAATATTATTGACGTGTTGCCAAAAGGAAAGTCCTGCCGTAAATTTTTTGTATGTTTTGGACGTCATTTTTAAAGGATTTTAGACAGCCGGAAGTTTAAAGATACGAGTCGTAAGAAAAAAAGCTTCAATGTGTCTGAACCTTAGTTTTAAGGCTGCAAAGCTAAACTCTCTTTGACATTTAAAAGTATTACTTTTAACATATGTAAGGTTTGGGCACACTTAAGCTTTGTTTTTTACGCTGAGTACTATTTAACTACCGGTAGTCTAAAAACCATTGAAATAAGTGCCAAAAATATACAATCAATGTATGGCAAGACTTTTTTATACCCACACTCAAACATCATAAACTTTTTGTAAAATTTTAACTAATATTTCATTGATTTTAAAACAACCCGAAGGTAAGAAAAACGTGTGGTCAGACCTATATGCTTTTATGAATATGGACAATTGTATGTACGAGTAGCTCACATTCTAAACGACCATACTGTCGTTGTGGAAAATGTGAATTCGTTGTTTGTTTTCTCTGTCGATAACTTCTTCATTACATTCGATTGTTTATTTGCAATGGTGTTGACCGCCCCAAGGAATTTCCATTTCTCAACCACACAAAGTTGTACGTGTTGTGTTTTCTTTTCTTTTTTTTTTTTGGGAAAAATATGTAAATTTATGTTGTCAAAACTTAAAAAGTTTCATAATTTTAATAGATTTTCCAATATGGGTTTCCGGTGAAAACTTTTAACTTGAAACGTTCGAAAAAGCATTTTGCAACAGATGTCATAAACTATTTGAGAGAACAGAAGAGGGGAGTTTGTGCGAATGACAGTTTTAAGAATTCGTAAAAGAAAACGGAAAATGGAATTTATTAGTGGCCAACATTTACACAATGTTCAGTGGGAAAGACGTCATGGGCCATATAAATAAAAAATGTACAGCGTCCGAGTGTTTAACATGATTCTCGCTGTGAAAGCTTCAACCGTGGTGCGCCATCGCACTGCAGCCATTACCAAGCGACGGCCAGCGCCCCTTAATGTCAATCCCGCCGGTACCAATTCGAAGCGTGCTATATGGACACAACTTCCCCTTGGTCAGGGGCCGAGGCCTATCTAACACCTCTGCTGTTCTATGGGTCACAGCACCCGGTTGCAATGCAGCTCCACACCGAGCCAAAGCTCTCCCGCGATTTGGGTTTAAACCACAGCACCACGATACTCCCCGAAGGGCCGTACCAAATAGCCAGGCCAGAACAACAGTTCTGGGGGCTCCTGACTACCCGTGAGATAGTATATATACGATCATGAGATAGTATATATGTAGACACAAGTGTCCACATATAGATGTTACGGTCTAAAACCATGGACATGGTTTCCTCACCGCCCAGAGCGAGGTCTATCTCTACCTCTTCCGTTCGACGACAGTGAACGGCACCCATGTCTTAAGGCTAGGCCCGACCGTACCCCAACATGGCCCGAGGGCCTATAATGACTGGGTGGAGTCTTAAAAAAACCCCATAGGCCCCGTGGTACCGGTTAAACTCCGGTCAGGTTCCGTAACCAAAGTTACTCCCAGTTTCAGTTCCATGTAACCAGCGGACTGGTAGCCCCCCTTAGCAGCAAGCGTCAGGTCAAGAGGAACAACCGCCGGTTATAGCGGACACGAGACTAGACAACAACATCACGACGCCTAGAGAAGGCCTGACAGGCGAACTGGCTAATCCTTGCTTGACATGCACTAGTGGAGAGCACCCCACTGACCGTCAGAGAAAACAACGTGCAGGTCACGTATGTCCTCATAGAGAGGGCATTCGCACAGAACATGCAGCCAGTCCTTGACTGGCGCCCCGCAACTGCATTCCTGACTATCGCTCAAGGCGCTCTAATGCAAGAAAGCATAAAGAGAGCCATGCCCGGTCAACAAGAAACCCAAATAAAGGCCGAAGCCAAAATCCGGGTTACTCGCGACAAACCTAACATCTCCAATAAACCTGTACGTTACCCTACCGGTCTCGCTGGCATCCCATCTAGATGTGACACACTCACGCAGAAGCGCTTTGCGATCCCGCACGGCGATACTCTCCACTCCCTCTATCACCTAATCATTAGGCAGCATTGCTAATCCTCTCTTGATATTGAAAGTAATACCGCAACGTATTACCTCAAGGTCAAGCAGAGCTACCCCTAACAGCACCTGCAGGGCCTCAGTAGAGACCGTGTGACACACTGATAGACACGCAAGCAAGACAACTCTCTGACAAGACAGTGTCTTGCGCAACCCGATAGTCGACCTGGCTGTCTCATACCAGACTGATGATCCATATGTCGCGCAGGCAACAAACAGACCACCGTACATAACGCGCACAGCACGTCTGCTAAGACCCAATCTGTCCTTAGAATCCTGCATACCTTTCCTATCACGCTAGTCAACTTCTCCCGCAAGTAGACAAGATGAGGTAGAAAACTCATCCTTTCTCCCATCGTTATGCCCAGGTACTTGACTTGCGTCTTGTACGAAAGGCCCACTCTATCTAACCTAACAATGGGATGCCGGCTTTGTGACATTGCGTCTGTAAGCAACATTGTCACCGACTTGTCCCTTGCCACCTCTACACCAACTCGCGAACCCAAAGCACTTCCTATGTCCATCATCCTGGAGCCCAGCTGTTCCACCGCGGAACGAGAATGGGATTCAACCAGGATGAGTAAGTCATCGGCATAGGCACAAACATTACACTCTAGACCGAGTTGCCGCAACAACGGGTCCCTCATGAGGTTCCAAATAAATGGACCACAGATGGAACCCTACGGACAACCCCGGACAACATCGATCCAAACATGATCGGAAGCACCCACCGCACACGCCCGTCTGCCAGAAAAGTAACTCTTCCAGAGTTCAAATTCCTGGCAGCCTACCTCCCTCAGCCGAGCAAGGACACTGATCCAGCTCAGATAGCCAAAGGCACCTTTGAGGTCGACAAATACCCCTAGTACGTATTTAGCTGGCGACGCCCTAACGCTCTCCTTCACATGCAACCAGGCATCCTCCACACTCCGACCTCGCTTGAATCCGAACTGCCATTCGCATTCAGTCTCATTCAACCTCTCCTGAAGTCTGGTGACCATAATCCTCTCCAGCACTTTGCCAAGCACCGGGAGGGGATTGATCCCCCGATAGGAGCGAGGATTACTCCGCACTCTATCCTCTCCAGCTCTTTACCAAGCACCGGGAGGGGACTGATCCCCCGATAGGAGCGAGGATTACTCCGCACTCTATCAGGCGACTTCAGGAGAAATAAAAAATGTACAGCGTCCGAGTGTTTTACATGATTCTCGCTGTGATAGCTTCAACCATGGTGCGCCAACGCACTGGAGCCTTAAGGCCAATCCCGCCGGTACCAATTCGAAGCGTGTTAGGGGCCGAGGCCTATCTAAAACCTCTGCTGTTCTATGGGTCACAGCACCCGGTTGCAATGCAACTCCGCACCGAGCCGAAGCTCTCCCCGCGATTTGGGTTTAAACCACAGCCATAAAAAATGTACAGAAGGTTCAGGCCCGGACACACTGAAGCTTTTTTTTGTTACATTTGATCTATTTGTAAGTTTATCGGAAACAAAATAAAGCCTCGCCAAAATTCGACTAATGTCCAGTTGTTGAGGGAACCACTTCCTTTTTCCTTTAAAAAGCATTCATTGCCATTTGAGAGCAACAATTAAAGGATTATAGGACTTTCCTGTTTTGTTTTGTTCTACCACCACCACTTTATTACCGTTCTAATTTCTTTTTAACACCTTTCCTGGGGAAACTTCATACTTTGTGGCATTTCGTTGCGCTGACATGCCCACCATGAAGGGATAGCGCGTCTTCTGTAGATTATTAAATTAATTATGTCACTTCACTCTTCAGTTTTCTTATGATTTTTTTACACTTACAAAGTCGTGGCGTAACGCGCCAAATCTTTTATGGATGTTTGGCGGTTCATTTCCAGTTTCCAGCAGTTTCAACTCGAATTACCTCCTTACCCTAAATACAAAGTAATGACAGTACTTACATTTGGCATTTTTTTCTTTCTTTTTTTTTGTTTGTAGATCTTGTAATACAAATTTGGTAAATAAGTTTACAGGCCGTTAGCGAGAAATGTTAACACTTCTACGCAGAATGGCACTCCAAGGCATTTGTGATGGTGGCGATGATGGCGTCGACGCCGGCAAGATACGGCGGGCATAGCGGCTGCGAAAGGGTTGTGTGTGTCCAATAATGACATGCTGTGGAACGACTTGTAATGCGGTGTCATATTTAAATGGGAAGACAATTACTCTGGGGACTCTGGCGCACCAGAGTAGTTGTTGCTTAGATTTATAATTATGCAATTAAATTGGTAATATTATTAATTATTTACAAATGATGCGAAGCACGAAGGCTGCCGGGCTATTTCAACAGTTGTTTAATAAGGAATTATGCCATAACTTCAATTATAAGAGGAAAGGTGGGCACATTTTACTCTGCAAACTTTAAAAGGTAGTAAAACCGGCAACCCTTAAAATTGTATTTGTTGGTTGGCCTATCATTTGCGCGCGTTTTATAATTTTTACTAAACGCCTGTTATTCAAAAAATCCATATCGTGAAATATAGTTTAAAGTTCACCTTATACACCTTTAACATCGTAATGTTGGCCACAAACAATCCCATCTGTTGTGGCAATAGTTTAACAAAATGTTTTAAATACCCTTTACGGGATTTACGGCTCATTTCTGGCCTCTGGATCTCTGGTGTATTGTGCAAACATTGCAAGTGCATGGGGAGGACGATAGGGCGGACGGACGGGCTTGTGTCATTAAATATTGCTCCATAAACATATCACACACACTCATCTTACCCGAGCATGTGTGTTTGCGCAAAATATGTATGTCCTCTTTTGGTAAATTAATTTAATTGAGCTTAAAAATCCCGTAAACAATTATAATTTATATACTTATACACCTTTGTAACCCACACAATGCTAACGTTTAAAACGTTTACCGGGCACAAACATAAAGCAACACTTAGACCTTGAATTACGGTTCGATATACAAAGAAGTTAATGATATGCAATGCGTGATATAAAAATTGTTTTTTATAAAAAAATGTTTCGTTAAAGCATTTAAGGGCTTAAAATCAGTGGTAATTTAGCTTGAACAACCTCGGTGCTTCTGAACTTCCGTATTCTGAAGACCAACCCATACGTGGTGTTTTAGGTTAACCCACACGCAGAGAAGAGATATGGTTACTATATGGTCACCGCAACAATAATATGTTCTCTACAATAAAGGCATGTTCGTCGCAACCAATGTATTGTTTTTTGAATTTCATTTTGACAACAGTATGATTGCTGCAATATTATTATTGTTGAAATGTAACAATATTATTATTGCCAAATTTAGAAATGAAACTATGGTTATAGCAACCATATAAACAGGGTTGGTGCAACAAAAGTATTGTTGTTTAAAATTTACGTTAACAATAATATAATGACGGCAACAATACCGTGTGTTGCAACTATGAACATAACAAGACAGGTTTTATAGAGCATACATGTATGTGTGTACGTATGTTTTTTGGATATATGTACCAAAAAAAAGCATACACACGAAAGAATGGTTGTTGTCGATTATAAAAAACAACAACAATCGGAAGGTAGTTCGAGGGATTTTTATTGTGTTTACTTTGTTCGGTAAAATGCTCTACTACCGACTGGTTCTTGTTTATTTAAAGTAAAGTATATAGCTATTGATTATGGTTTAATCACATTTGTTTCTTGGGGTCTACGCATGATGAAGTAGCATTCACCCCTGCTGGGAACTAACAGTATTTTCGACTGCCGTTGGAATATATATTTTTGTTTCTTGAATGAAATGTTCAATAAAAACATGGCCTCAAATCTGGCTATTATCTAAGTGTAATGCGATTTAAAATAACTTGCTTGATAAAAATCTCTATTTTTAACCCGCCGGCGGGTAAGACGGTACCTGCGGACCTTTTTCATTTTCAAAATGAAATTACTCCTTGATGGTCCATGGAAAGTATACCCGACCACCACATGTATTTCAAGGAAATTTTATCTAGAATCGTTTTAAATAGCAACATTACCCAATCCTAATAAATAATTTTGGGGATCATTTTATGGTTGAGTGAATCATACTATAATTGTAGGGATAATAGTATGGTTGAGTGTGAATCATACTATGGCGGTGGGGATCATAGTATGGTTGTATGAGAAACACGCTTTGGTTGTCAGGATCATAATATGGTTGTGGATATAATAGTATGGTTGAGGGTGAACCATACTATTGTTGTGAGGTGCATAGTATGATTGAGTGTAAATCATACTATGGTTGTGGGGACCATAGTATGGTTATGTGTGAATCATACTATTGTTGTGAGGATCATAATACTCTTGTGCCACAACCATACACCCAACAATAGTATGTTCATCCCCGACCATACTTCTTTTCTGCGTGCAGTAAAATATATTTGGATTAATCTACAATCGAGCAATAAAGAAGTAACTACTTGTTTATCCATTTGGAGCAATAAGCTAACAATCGAAATGTTTTTTTTATTTTTTTTTGCTAAAAAAAATTCGTCGACGTGGGAAAAAACAACTCGCTTTGGTAGACATGCATTGTTAAAAAAGAGTACGAAATGCATGAGGCTCGGAGTTTTACGGAGTAATCCGTTGCTCGCAAATGAGCGACCCAAGTTTAACCTTTGGATGATCTTATTTTTTACTGCGAAGTTCTACAAATAAGACTGGGTAGTTTAACCGCGATAGTAAAGCCATTTGGTAACAAAAAAGTGTAAATTTTGATATTTTATATAGGAAAAGGCCTTATAAAAATTTGTTGCAGCCGTTTTAGTACTTAGCCTGAAAAGAAATATACTCTCATAGTTATCTAGGCTTAGTAGTAAAATCGATTTAACTGCTTCTGGTTTTTTTCCGTAAAATCCTGGCACCGATAGGACCTGCACAACAAGAGGTTTTATCGGCGAATTTGTCAATTAATATAAATTGTTGAAATATAGTCAATGAAAACTAAAACACCTTTGCCTTGTAAAAATTTGTAAAATTTCCTTGAAATATCAGTTTGAGTTGATTTCTAGTTTCAATTCTTCCATCTCGCGGATGTATCCAATACAAATTCGCTCGATTTTGGGATTTTGGGAAACATAGTAAAAACATATGCTTTCATAAAGCAGGGGATGTCATAGTTATTTTTGAGCTGCTACATTAATTCCATCAAATTTACTATGCTATCCTGTTTTTCCCCTAATCTTTGACTTTTTTAAAAAACTGACAAAGCAAATTTGCTTCAAATTTTCGAATCCGTATAAAAAGTATCCTGTGTCCAGACATGTGTATGTCCTTTGCCACTATCACAACCAACTCTTGCCCATATAGAGAAATATCAAAACAATTACCATAAAAGGTCCAGCCCTATGTTATTCTTATTCATTCTTTTTTTTGCAACATTTTTAAAATATCGTAATATTTATGTTAAATATTGTAGTATAAACGAGGCAGTAGCAAAATGTATGGTTTAAATATGAAATTGTTATAAAACTCCATTACAAATTATGTAAATCGTCCGGAGGCAACAACAAACGAAAAAGCAAGGTGTATCCCGGTGTGTTTGGGTTATAAATATCTGAATATAATCCAGGCACTGTCATAATACCAGCGAACAACCAACCGGTCGACCGGCCGAAATAAACAACAGATGTTCAAAATATTGTCGGTGGCGCTCCTCATTATGTTCAAGTATCTGCTGCTGTATGTGCGTACGCTGGCGCTTGTCTCTCTCAAAGGTTGGTGGTAGTACAGATTTAAAAAAAAAAATGAAAAAATAATGCTGCAAGTTATTATTTTTTTTTATTTATTAATTTAATATGCATATTGCTGTTGTTTGCTGTGTATGAAAAGTCCTTAAAATGACAATAAAATAATTAAGGCATAACTTCACACTGTTTTTTGGGCGCGCTGTATTTAAAATTGTTGGTCGGACGGTTGTTTTTTTCTCGCTTGGTCGGTTGTCGTTGTTGTTTACCATAGACAATGATTTCCCAGGGGTGGAATGCCAGCAGCCGTTTGGGGAACCATCGAGTCAAGCGACAGAAACGGAAACCACCAACAACAACAGCGACAGAGTCAGCATCAGCGACACAATATGCTGCTGACCCCCATAAAAAAAAACGGAATCCCACCCACAGTAGCGCTAAGCCACCCACATAATAAAGATGTAAAAAAGCAACAACAGCAACGAAAGCCCACAATAACTTCGGCGGCAATGGCTACAAATTTCCACATAAAATGCCATTTGTTATTTAATAAACTGGCCGAAAGAAGAAGATGAAAAAAAAGAACCAACCACAGGGCCAACCAAAGAGCCAACACAATATACCCCCCAATGTACGTGGGTGGTCAACAAGAAGCCTTAGTTTTTTTTTGTTAAAATTTGATTAATAAATAAGAAGAGGAAAACTGTTACTGCAGTTTTTCGCTTTTTTTGTGCCAACACCAAGAAAACCGTCCATATTTTTAATTTTCTTAAATGCCACACGAATTTCATATGAATAATTGAACTTGTACGAGAGTCAATCATAAAATCGTACGATTTCTGCCGGCCAAAATAGAACGTAGTAAAGAAATGTGGTTTTGTGTCTCGACGATGATAGATTTTGGGACAACTTGTAGCTATTTTGTCGGCGATGAAATATTTCTAAATCATATCTTTTTTGGCAGCGGCAGCAGTTTTCGCTTAAAATATTTACAGAAAGCAACTAAAATACATCTGTGGAACGAAATGAATCGCTTTAATTCCTCATTGGCATCTATAAGTATAAATAAAACTAACATTAAATTCTTTGACAGCTGAAATCCGATAAAATTGAAATCTGGTGAATTTTGTTCTTTGAAAGAAAGAAATGTCAGGAATAGCCCGAATATTCATATCGTGACTTTTTTACTACTCCTTATGGTTGCGGTGATCATAGTATGGTTAAGTGTGAATCATACTATGGTTGTGAGGATCATAGTATGGTTGTGTGTGAATCATACTATTGTTGTGAGGCATCTACTTTTAATTTAAACTAACATTAAAGTCTTTGACAGCTGAAATCCAATAAAATTTAAATCTGGTGGATTTTGTTCTTTAAAATAAAGAAATATCAGGAATGACTTTTTTACTACTTTTTCTCTACCCGTTTGGCACTAAAACTCCAAACTAGGGTTGTAAAAGTCGATAATCGATTAGTTGACTAATCGACTTAATGCTGCAAAAATTTAAAAGTCGTAATCGACTTTTGACTCCGATTTAAATCGACTTTTGATACCGACTGAACAAATGTTTTTACCTTGCACCATTCTGTGGAACAGGGTATTTTAAGTTAATTTCATGGCAAATTTTTGAGCTAGATCCAAGTCTACTGATCGACTAAGAATCACAAGCCGATTCGTCTATCTGTCCGTCCATCAGTTATCCAACTACAGGTCTCAGAATCACTAGCTGATTCGATTTAACAATGTACATATGTATGTTCTATTGCCCGCCCGTCTGCTGTAAATCTAAACTACTTGTTTAAATTGTTGTTCATGAAATTCGGCAGAAGTAGTTTTTTTTGAACTAAGGACGGACGCTTTGGAATTTAAATGAATTCGGTTCCGATTTAGGAATTCGGTTCCCACACATAAGATTAGCTGGTTCTATGTTTTTAGCTTTGGAAGCCACACATTACATCCAATCCTGATGAAATTTGGCATAATTAAGTTTTTGGACTAAGGATTTGCTTAATTAAAGTTGAATCAAATCGGTTTGGATTTAAATATAGCTTCCACACTTATGTACGTCTAACCAATTTCATGTCTTTAGCTCTAGAATGCACATATTACACCAAATCTTGATGAAATTTGGCGCAGTTCATAACGATCGATAACCCAGAAACCAAATCTGGCGACAATGTCTGATATCAGACAATTCTGAACTCTATCGAGGATTCTTACCGTAATCGTTACGAATTTTTTTCGATTTGTTTGAGGATTTTTTATTTATTATGTTCCGAAATATCTGAACGAATTCGGCCCGAATTATTGTAGACTTGCCTGTGGAATTTTTAAAAATTTTTTTGTTCAGACTTCTCTTGAAGAACTCGCAATGAATTCTGAATAATTTATTTGAGGCAGTCTTTTCGTTGAAAATTTTTGTTATTTGCTTCATATTTTACAGTTATTGTTTTCAGATATGTCGGAACTGATTCTGAAAGAATTCTTAACTGTTTGGCTAAGGTATTTTTTATTTAAATTTCTAGTTTTTTGTTTGTTTATATTCAGAATTTACCACGACATTAGCCCAGAATTCGGTTCAAAATGTTGGGAAAAACATCAGAATTTCATAAAACTTAATGCCAGAATTCTGACCGAAGTCGTTCAGAATTCGATCCCAGAAATCAAAATTCGCTCGTATCCCAAGACTACAGTTCATAAATCGGTTAGAAATGTCGGCAAAAACATCAGAATTCCCTCAGAGAAGTAGTTCGTCTCATTTGTTTTTCATTACGAACTCGGTAAGAATTCGGATCTGAAATCGGAACATTTTGCCGATTATCGTACAGAACTCTGAGCGGGTTCTGATCGTTTGGTTAGGTGGAAAGTTACTTTCTTAGATAATATATGTATATATCGGTCCGCGTTTAAATATTGCCCCAGTTCAAAAAGGTCGCTTCCGATTTTACATAAAACCGATCTAGAACACCATTTTAATTGGACCAGTTTGCAACTGGACCGTATGATTCCTTTTTTAAAGAGGAACTTTTTTTCCATAGACCTATTTCGCCTATTTACAGTCAAAACGAGCTTATTACGTTTAGCTGTTATTATGCAACTTTTTAGGATCCTTGGTTAACTAATTTGTCTGCTTCCGTGCTTTCAGCAGACACATGGACGGACGGACAGGGCTAATAGAATCGTCAATATTATAGGGTGGTTAAATTTTAAGGGCCGATATTGATTTTGAATTAAACACAAATTATTTAGGAAATTACAGTCATTTCTTTTTATTATGACAATATTGGCATGGTTCAATTATGTATGGAGCAAAATATCGGCCAAATGGCCGCCGCAAACTCTGCGGCACAACTCCACCAGATGGTCCACATTTTCGATGACGCTGAGGCATAATTGAGGTTCTATGCCGTTAATGTGCCGAATTAACTCATCCTTTAGCTCTTGAATTGTTGCTAGCTTATCGACGTACACCTTTTCTTTCAAATAACCCCAAAGAAAGAAGTCCAACGGTATCAAATCACATGATCTTGGCGGCCAATTAACATCGCCACGACGTGAGATATCACAGCCATTAAATTTGTCGCGCAAAAGAGCCATTGTTTCGTTAGCTGTGTGGCAAGAGGCACCGTCCTGTTGAAACCACATATTGTCCACATGTGACGCTCAAAATAGAAAGGAACTTAATGTTAAAAACCAGTTTTGTTCAGGAGAGTCATTTTAAAGATTAGGTCCCTTTCTATTTCCGCTTAGAATCGTCGACTTCACCTTCATAAAACGCGTATATCTCTGGGATGGAACACTTTTGGGGCATGGGATCACATCAAAAAAAGAAAAAAAAATGAAAAATGATTTTTTTTACGCTTGGGTCCCTTATCCTATGCGCTGTCACACATCCATATATTTCCAATTCGGTAACTGCCTGACCGGCCTCATTTTGGAAAAAATGCGTCCCGATGATGCAGCCAGCCCATTAACCGCACCAAAATGCGGCAATCCTGCTTATTGCCAAATCCACTGAGGTGAAAATGTGTTTAATCACTGAAGATGATTTTTTTTTCAAAAATTGATCATCCACTTTCATAATAAGCCTGAATAACTTTAACGCGTTGCTCGCTTGTGTATCTTTCCATGGTCCAAATTGAGTTAGTCTGAAATTGAGAAATATCAAATGAAATGCAGAAAAAACTTGACGTTTAGGTGTGGTTCACATACAACATCGGCTCTAAAAATTTAAACACCCTTTATTTTATAGAGTATCCAGTCAATATATCATGGTGTTGCAAACGAAATGACAAGTTTAGTATACCATCCACCCATTGTTTGGTGGTATGAAAACTGCGTTAGGTTATTGAAATTTCATGAAAGAAAAGTGGAAAAAAAGTCTATCAAAAAAATCGATTAATCAATTTTTTCTGAAAAAAAAGTCAGAAGTCGACTTTTTCCCATAGCTATGTAGCCCTACTCCCAACTTAAAATGCTGGGTGGTAAGCCAATGCGTAAATAAGCTTCAATTGTAGACGGCTGAGCGCCGCCATTTTGCGCCAAGTCGGCTCCTATCTTTGGCTGTTCTGTCAACTTATGTAATTGATTAAAAAACATCTGATAGACCGCATGGATATTTTATCCTGCAATTAAAAGTGAATTAAACTGAACCTTCAGAAAAGACAAAAAATCAATGGTGCTGTATAAATCCAGCATTAAGAAGGCGAGTTCGTTTCCCACTAAACTTTTTTTGAGTATGGCCCAATGTTCCTGGAAAATATAGTCGGTCTGTAAGCTGCTGCACCGCAAAGTACAGTGAGAAAAAAATCACTGATATAAAGAAGAATCGAAAATTTCGTACATCCTTGGTGGTAGCAGAAGAGATGGCGATCAATTTTGGATTTTGTGCGAGATTTGGGACACCTTCCAGCAGAGCTTTATGTAAGTTTTTTAAAACATACCTTGAGAAAACCTTTGGCAAAAGTGTTGTTGTTGTTGCGGCAACTGTGTGCCGGGGTGACAGCCCTTGGCCTAAGAATTGCTGCTTCGGGTCAATCCGGTCCATAGAACCGTTTGTCGTGGGGTTGAGGCAAAAGCGTAGTTTAAGGGGCGTGAGAGGCAAAAAAAAACCACTTCAGTTTGATGCAGGTCCTACAAAAATCAATGATCCGCCCTTGCCTTTTCTAAATTTCCGTAACACCCCATAAACTTTACTTCAGCCAAACCTTTTATTTAGATAAAATATTTAGTATCATTAGTTTAAAGTTATTACATTGACATATTGAAATTCATCCATTGTTTTCACAGAAAACTCAAACAAATTTAAAACCTAAGTCATTAAAAGAAAATTTAATAAGTTACCAGTGTACGGCACGCCAAAGTCCTCCGGGAACAGTTACCACAGCCTGTGCCTAGAAAATGGACAATTCCCAGTTTGATTGTCCCTCTCTTATTTCTTCAAATGAGGAATTTTATTTCTATGTGTATATTTAGGAACAGGTACTCTAGTATGATTTGTGAAAGGGTTGCCCATAACTAATTGATTTTTGTGTCATTGATACTAGGTACGACCACAGCTTCCAAAAAAACAGGTGTTTGTTTGCCAGCCCTTTAATGTTGTGGGATGTGGTTGTTCGATATTGATTGTAAAATGAGAATTTGTTGATTGTTCTGAACGAAGCCGTAGTCAGTGTTCTTCGAAAACAATTTAACCGTAACACGAACATGAACGAGAGGTTAAGGGTCCAATGTCCATTGGTAAATAGCAAACCACAAACAAACATTGGCATTTTTTTTGCCGTGGTCATTCAATTGGGTCAATTTTGTTTCATGTGGTGACTTAATCAACTCAAACATCATTCGTCGTTGTACGGATATCATCATTCGGGCAGGCAGAGCCACCACAACCAGCAACCCTTTGAAAGTAGAAACAAATAAACCGACAGACTCGCCATCCTCCTGCACTGCTTCCATTTCGCTGTCCCCCCTTCTTGCTTACATATGAGCCAATATGAGCTCTATTTGCCTATCATTTCATGGCCATGTGCACGCACGACTGACCAAATTCTCCAAAAGATGAACTGTCAAAGTGCCACTCGCCCCGCCCGTCCTTTCGGCCCCCGGTGCTTCGACTGGGTGGGTTTATTTTGTGCCAATTTCATCACACACCGAATACCGACCGAACGGTTGATGTGATTTTATTTGAATTTTATTGTTATGGTTATTTTTATTTACGTAATTGAATGGCGGTTTATGGCTGCCATACGATGACCACTTTTACGATTGGTTAGAGGATAACAAAGAGTTTTTTTTCTGGACAGTTGGGCATACCTTTAAAGCTGTGACTTGTAGCTGTCACAGCGAGAAGGTGAAATAAGTAAAAAACAAAAATTACAAGTTGTAGTACTGGGAATCATTGCAGGTAAGACCTGTTACTTTAAGAAAAAATGGGGTTGTTTTTCAAAGTATGTATTTGTCAACATTTTAAATAGTTAACATTTATAACGGGTCATCAATCTAGAGGTATTTTTTCAAAATAAAAAAAATACTTTACAAAAATTCAAATCAAGTGTGGAACTTTCTGCCATTTATTTTTTGAATATAATTTCCTTTAAATGTTGGCCGCAACTACGCCTCAAGGTGTCCATTCTCTTGGTCCAATTTTGTTTGACTCGTTCGAGCGTTTCGACCGGTATGGCGTTAATGACACTTGTAATGTTGGCTTTAAGACCTGAATCGTAGCTGGTTTGTCAGCATAGACTTTTGACTTTACGTAGCCCCAAAGAAATCTAAAGGTGTGATATCACACGATCTAGGAGGCCAACTCACCGATTCAAAGCGTTAAATAAGCTGCTCTTCGAAATGATCTCTCAATAGCTCCATTGTTTGAGCAGCCATTGTTTGACAAGTGGCACTTCCCTTTTAAAACCACATGTCGTCAAAATTACGGACTTCAATTACAGGTAGCAAAAAGTCTGATTTCACCGCGCGATAGCGAGCACCATTCACGGTTAGGTTCCGGCCATCATAATTTTTGAAAAAAATATGGGCCAGCCCATAAGCCACACCAAACCGTGGTTTTCGCGGTGTAAGTCTCCATGTTGAAATGCCAAACAATACCGAAAAAAATATAATTTAAAGCATCTTACGCGTAATCTGTGAAAAAACCCCTATTGATCATCCTATATAAGGACAAATACAATTTTTTTGCTTTATTAATAAATACTTTCTATAAATTTGACATTTTTCTAAGTTAAGTTTTTTCTATCAAGTTTCGTTAAAAGTTTTGTTTATCTAGAAAAAACAATACAATTTGGACAAAACTTTCTTAAAAAAATGTGTGGAACTTCTGCAGAAAAAATGTCATTCGACAAAATTTTCAAAAAAATAACAAATAATTGTTTTTTTTTACATAATTTTTTTTTGAGAATAATAATAAAAATATTCGTGAAATATATTCCGGACTTTTTTTTGTGAAAATGAATTAGTTTGTTTAAAAGAATCCTAAAAAAATTCAAGAAAAAAAATATAAAATTTCTTTTATAGAAAATTTAGTAAACATTTTCTTTTGAGAAAATATATAAAAAAAAATCCCGGAACCTTTTTCTGGGCATTTTCATAAAATTTCGTCGAAGTCTACTATTATGTCTAGACATTTTGTCTAGAATATTTTGTGAACTGTTTGTTTGTGAAAATGCCTCTGAAATTCTTTTGTTTAAAAAAATTATATTTTTAATTATAAATTAATTTTTATAATTGTTATAATTTGACAAACTTTTTTAATTTTTACTTTTTTTGATAGAGGAATTACTCCACAAGCTTATAAGTTCAGGTTTGTTGTTGTTTGTATAGAGGGAAGGAAAAAAAGTCAGCGAAGTAAAATTAATTATCTCTGAATTTTTAGACTTTTGGTCGAAATTTGTTTTTTTTTGTGTAAATTTCATCAATTATTTTTAATGAAAATGACACAAAATTATATTGATTTATTCATTTTTTTACGACAAAAAGAAATGAAATCTATAGAAAAATTTAACTTGACGAAAACTTTCTAGAAATTAAAAGAAATCATACTTTTTCTACAAAATTTTACAATCTTTTTTAATGTTTAGCTCGTTTGTTTTATTTCAGTCTTTTACACATTGAACAGGGATTAAACCGGCTCAAGACCTCTTGCTTCTATATTTAAATAGAAGACAAGTTTTTAACAAAATGGCAAAGTGACACTGATCTTCGTGGCTGCACACTACTTTTATCATGATTTCGGGTCCGTGACAACCCTCTTCAGAAAGCCTTGCTGCAATTGTTGAAAGTAAAACCGAACTCTTTAAGGCCAGGCTCTCCCCAAACGAATGAGAACTACTGTTGTAAACCTTACTTTTCAAGTTTTCTGTATACAATTGCCCACGAAAACACAACTCACTCTTGCCACCTCTAAAGAGACTCCACATCAAGAGCCATCAATATGTTTCTTTTACAACGTGTGTGTGTTGTAAAAAAGGTTTAGTTGACTATGTCAACTTGTGTGCTTTTTTAATATTTTTTCTTACAACTGTTTTCTAAAAATTTTCTTTAGACATTTTGTCAAAATTTGTGTTTTTTTTTTTGCAAATTTCATCATTTATTTTTAATGAAAATGACTGGAAATTATTTTGTTTTATTAAATTTTTTGCCGACGAAAAGGAATGAAATCTTTAAATAAATTAACTTAACAAACTTTGTAGAAATTAAAACAAATTAAATATTTTCTAGAAAATTCGACAAACCCTTTTAATTTTTATTCTTCAAACTTTTTTTCTTAAAATTTTTTTTTAGAAATTTTGTCGAAGCTATTCTTTTTTTAGAAAATGATTTGAAATTATTTTGTTTTCATAAAAATTTTTACGACCAAAAGTATTGAAATCCTTAAAAAAAATTAGTTTGACAAAAACCTTCTAAGAGTTTGTTTTAAAATCATTTTTTTTTCTACAAAATTTGACAAGTACATATATTTAATATTTATTTTATAAAAACTTTTTTTGCTGAAAATTTCGTTAAAACATAATTGGTTTTTGATTTTTTTTAGTGAATTTGATTTTAAAATGTTGTCCTTTTCTTTGTCATTTTGTTAACAGTTATGTATTTTAATTTTTTTTCAAAATATTTCTTTTTGTTGTTAAAGTTCAATATTTTTTTAAACTCTTTTCTAGAATTTATATTCTTACATGATTTGTCACATGTTAATTTATTTTTCAACTTTATTTGCTATAAAAATGTTTTCTAGAAAATTCCTTGAACATTTTATCTTTTTAAATATTGTTAAATAATCAATGTCGCGTTGCCATTTTGTAGAAAACTTGTCTTTCAATAAAATGTAGATGCAAGAGGCCTCGAGCCGGTTAATTCCCGTTCAATGATATGTTAAAATATATTTTATTTTTAGAATACTACGTCAACAGTTTATTTTCTCAAATGCCACTGACATTTTTTATAGAGAAATTTCTTTGAAAATTTGATTTTAAACCGTTGAAATCTCTTATAATAAAACTATATGTAAATTCTTTTTATTTTGTAGAAAATCATCAACTTTGTTTTAACTTATGAGAGAGTTGACGAAGTTTTAAGATAACTTGTTCAAGATATCATCAACACAATAACAAGTAAAGATAACCAATGCGACTTTTCAGCTTTAATGCTAACACCCTCTTAACACTGGTATAATTTTGATGTCAACTCCATTAAAGAAAAAACAAACAGATAAAAGTTTATGGGTAAATTTAAAATTGAAAACGATCCTGATAACAAACAAAATAGCACCCAAGCTGTCAGACAGACTACACAGTTCACGGAATATAAAATTAAATTTTCATTTCGAAAATGAAAGACATTTCTTTGGCGAATACGAGTATGTTATTGTCGGAATACGATATGTATATTTAACCGTGTTATGCGACCATTTGTACTTGTTGTACCCCCCGATAATAATGTTCAATGGGAATCCCTCCCCCTCACCATTACTGCGAAAGATTAAAGGTGAAAATGTGTCGTTATAACGCCGTGAAATATCGTAAAAAAATGTTACAGCAAAACATGGGCCAAAGAATTTTGTTGGTGTTCATACCGCACCACATTTCCAGGCTGTCATGTTTATGCGGACGTTAAGAACGGAATAGGAAACACCAGCTTCTTTGCTTCGCTTACCTCGTGGTGCCTTGTAATATTCAATAGCAAATTGCTTTTTTTAAAATTCTACCAAGAAGAACATTTTTTCACTAGTGGGTACTGAGTGGTTCGTACGGCCGCCGCCTTGTCAGCCGTAAATGTGAGTGGTTTAAATATTTATGTAAGATGTAGTGCAGGTCGCATGAATAACTTGGAGGCTATGAATTTTCAATTGACACATCGTTAGTTTCTTTTTTCTCCCTGTTACTTGCACACATACGTGTTTTTACGTCGCTTTTTGTCCTTTCGGCCAGCCTGTAAGGAGAGGGTTGACAATATTTTGAGGCTTCATTTTGCTGCAAAAAGGGGTGAATACTTTTAAAGGAATGAAAGGGGTTTTAAGGACAATATTAAGACATTTTAAAAGGAATACTAGTAATGGTTGTTAGTTATTCCAAATATTGTAGCAGGCGAATATTTGGGATCCTCGGTCTGGCAGAAAAATATTTTAGACTCAGGTTAGTCGGGTCACTAAAAACTAATTTTTCCAGTTCAAAACCAAATTCGGACTTAAATTTGGAATTTTAGTACAAAAAGAAAGATTTTAGCTTAACTAAGAAATAAATTATTACATTTATTATAAATGTAAATCTGAAGTGTTAGAAAGTGTTGCCTTATTTAAATTAAGGGTGCTCCAACTAAAAAGCACAATGTGAGATGTAAATAAAACAAAAACTTTTCAGAGTATCATCCTAATATTTTTCATTATGATAGAAGGATCTATGACAATTATGCGTGAAACAAAATATCCGCAAAGTGCTTGCCAAGTCTTCGGGGGCTTATTTCTACCCGATGGTCCATATTTTTAATGACTCTGAGACATAATGAAAGTTTATTTCATCCTTTAGCTCTTGAATTGTTCTTGGCTTATTGATGTGCACTTTTTCCCAAATGTCCGCAAAGAAAGAATTCCAACGGTGTGAAATCACATGGTCTTGGCAGCCAATAAACATCGCCATGACGTGAGATAACACGGCTTTAGAACTGCTGCCGCAAAAGAGCCATTGTTTCGCTGGCTATGTGGCAAGTGGCACCATCCTGTTCGGGTCCATATCCTCAATTTCTGGCCACAAGAAGTCCGTTATCATATCGCGATAGCGAAAATCACGGTAACTGCTTGGCCGACCTAATTTTCGAAGAAGTACGGCCCGATGACGCCGCACACTGGAGATTTCGCGGAAAAAAGTAATATTGTCAACATACCCTTCGTGCAATATGCATTGGTGTTTTGAAATTGAATACTAAATGTTACAATCAACTCAAAAATAATAACTTCGACCTGACTGCTAGTTTTTCATATCCGTTTCTAAAGATCCCTTTTTTTTCATACATTTGGATCTGCTATTTTAGCTTTACTTGCCAACAGTTGAAAGTCACTACTTATATACTCGTATTGTCTCATATTTGTTTTTACGGTTTTAATCAATTTCAAGTGCCACCAGGTGTCACTTCTCAATTTGCGACTTTTAAAGCCGATTTTTACAACTTGCCTATACGGTGTCCGATAGCTTAAGTTGAGTTAATGTAAAGGTACGAGTATAAGTTGCCTTTTTAAACTTTTTATTCAGGGCTGTCATTGAAACCAATGTTGTCACTATTGGTTTGGAAAACGATAAGAAAAAATGCTTTGGTGTCATGAAAACCAATGTTATCGGTTTATCAACAACAGCTGATTCGAACATTGGTTTTATTTACATTCGAAATGGACAAAACCAACTTACATAGTTTCATGACACCAAATGAAACCAACATTGGTTTGCAAAAACGACAATTAGAAAACCCGACTTAGTTTCTATGACAGCCCTGATTATTACATTTTCCCTGTAATAAAAAGTTATATTTTATATTATTAAAAATTATTAAAAAATCATTTCTAATTTGTTTGTTAGTTAGGCCCTTTTACATTGTAGGTGACGAAATATACTTCTCCAACTTTTTTTAATATTCATTACTTTTTTGTTTTACTATATAAATAACACTAAATTTGTGATGAAATCACAAAATTTTTTGAAAAATATTTTTTGGCCTCACCTCCATACAAAAATCCCCATTGTGCGCCGCCAGCCCATAAACCGCACAGTCACTCCTTGTGGATGCATCGTCTTTTCAACAATCACTAGTGGATTCTCATTTACCCAAATGCGGCAACTCTGCTTGTTAACGTATCCACTGAGGTGTAAGTGTACCTCGTCTCCGAAGATGATTTTCTTTGTAAAGTAATAATTCACTTCTGTATGTTTAAGCCAACCATTCGGCGTATTGACGACGCTTGAAATGGTCAGTAGGCTTCAGCTCTTTCGAATCAATGGAGCCTTGTAAGCGTGATAATTCAAATCTTTGTTCAAAATTCGCATCAGTGATGTTCGTGAGATGTTCACGACGACGCGTCGAAGTTGGTGGCTCTTCTGTCACACAATCGCGAAACATCAATTTTTGCGCAGAAGGAACTAGGCGAGCATGCACTAGTGTTTTAAATATCCTACAGACCTTGCTGAAATTAGAGCACAATTCTTTCCATTGTGAACACATTTAGTTGATTATGCCGACCAAAAAAAAAGTCTCAAGGTATTTTTGATTTGAACGCCACCCATTTTCGTTACAGGCTTTAAAATTCTTAATGTGCTGCTTAATTGTGTACCTCTTTATGGTTGAATAGTTGTCAAACACTGAAACATAGATATGTCAAATAAATTTGGGCCAAAAACTCAACGTTAAGGCGTGACTCGCAATTAACATCTAGCATTATGGCTGGGCCAGCCTTTATACTTAAGTACGAGTGCTGCCAAGTTTATAGTTAATGATACGACGTTGTTTCTATTTACACCCATTGGCAAACAGTGTACAGAATGGTCTAAATCCACGTTTCTTTCCAAAAATTCCAAAAGAAATGTGGGCACCGCTCTGAAATCCGTACCCAACTCTCACACTCTGAGCATGCATTGGCTTCTCGGCGAACACGTGCAGGTCCAATCCCCAAATGTGGGTGTTTTGTGTTTTTTTTTTAGTCTTGAAGATGAAAATGTTTCGAACAAAACTTTGCGGGTACCTAAAATGTTGATATTCGATGGCGAGTTGATGTTCCATACTTTTGGAAATTTCAGCTTGTATTTTTTTCTGTGTATATTGCTATCTTCGGAATTTATAATGGCTGTGTTCTATTGGCAACTCGCTTAGGAGTCGCTAACGCGATAACTTCACAACATCCCTCCTAACATTTGGAAGTTTCTTTAATCGTCCGTTGTCAAATGCGTTACGCTTCAGTCACTTCCAGACGATAATTAGAAGATAGTTTAAATTTTACAAGAATAATTTTCTTTACAGTCGTCTTTAAATCATCCAGACGGCAATTGGAATATTGTTTGTTGTTTACAACACCTGCCGACAACAACATTATACACTTCTGCCAAAGTCGCAGTGACTGCGAAATAAAATTAGAATCAAAAGTAACTTCCAAGAAGGCACTAAGAAGTGACTCTTTGTAGTTGCGCAGAAGTGACTTCTGAAAGTTAACTCCGGGGGGTGCAACTTCTCGATACGGAAGACACTTTTGCGATAAGAAAATGGTATCGCAGACGATGTGTTCCTAGCGCCACTTCTTAGTCACTTCCGCGATAGAAAATGTTGGCAGGATTGTACAAGAATATAAAAAGAATACATAAACTATATCCAAATTGCATTATAACCCGTTTGTATTAAATAGTTAACATTTTTGGGAAGAAAGTTATTCTAGAATAAGCTTTAGCGAGTTTAAGCGAGCTCGGTTATTGCTCGCTTATAGTATTTCTTGAATAACTTTTTTTCTCCAAGTAACTAGATTTCAAATCAAACGGTTTATAATATAGCCAATCAACTGTTGCATATAAAAAATTTCCAAATTTCTTGTATGGTTTTCAAGTTACTTACTCGTTTAATAAGCGAGTACCAATAGAACACGGCTAATGCTACTTAACTACAGTGTATATACGAGGGCGGTTCGGAAAGTTCTTAGCCTATCAATAAAAGAGAATAGTTAGTTTTTCAGAAATATTTTTATTTTTCAATATAATCTCCTGAAACTTCAATACACTTAGTCCAATGCTTATCTAGCAATACTATCCCTTGATTAAAATAGTTTTCCTCAAGGTCTTCAAAATAGTGGTTTACAACTGTTATTGCATCTTCATTTGAGGTAGAACACTTGCCAGCAAGAAATTTTTTTAGATTTGGGAACAGGTAAAAGTCACTGGGAGCTAAATCAGGAGAATAAGGTGGGTGGTCAAGCAACTCGTACTTTAATTCGTTGATTTTAGCCATTGTTAAAACACTCTTGTGTGCTGGTGCGTTGTCTTGATGAGAAATTATTTTTTTGTGTTGTAAGCCAGGACGTTTTTCTCGAATTTGAACATTTAATTGATCTAAAAGGTTGCAATAGTACTCTGAATTTATTGTTTTACCCTTTGCAGATAGTCAATCAATAAAATACCTTTGAAGTCCCAAAAAACCGTTGCCATAACCTTACCAGCCGATTGAATTGTTTTTGCCTTCTCCAGCTTCAGTCCATTGTTTGGATTGTTCTTTTGTCTCTGGAGTATAGTGGTGGATCCATGTCTCATCAACAGTTATGAAACGACGCTAAAAATCCATTTTTTCGCTGAAAAATGTTCATTCTTATGCGTTTTTGATCGACTGTTAACAAGACCGGCACCCATCTTGCAGAAAGCTTTTTTATCTGTAGTTCTTCATGCAAAATTAAATGGACTCGATCATTTGAGATGCCCATGATATTAGCTATTTCACGCACTTTTATTCGTCGAACATTTAATACCATATCATGCACTTTGGCTACAATTTCTGTTGTTGTTGCTGTTTTTGGACGTCCACTACGTGGTTCATCTTCAATGCTTGTACGACCACGTTTAAATTCAGCAACCCAACTTTTTACTGTTGCAAATGAAGGAGCACTATCACCTAACACATTCACCATATCATTATGAATTTCTTGTCTCGATAAACCTTTTTTTATGTAAATATTTAATGACACCACGCATTTCTAATTTTTCCATTGTAAAAAAAATCGCGGATGAGTCTTTTGTGAACACCTGTTTCTATATGAAGGAGTTGCCAGATCGAAACAAAATTTAACATGTGTTCATAGCAGAGATGGAAGTTTCCAAAACACTTAACTTTTTCCTGTTTATACCGCGCTTTTTGTGCTAGGCTAAGAAGTTTCCGCCCTCGTAATATGAAAAGTTTCATAAAAGTCTATGATTCAATATAGAAATTGTCATTGACGCAATGACAAAATTTCAGAATTGACCTAAGGGACATAACATTTAGGGGCACAGTAAAAATATTTTCTTTTCCATAAAGCTATTCCAACATTCGCTAACTTGATGTTGCACTCTAAGGTCTAAGGTTGCCGCGTAAGTCTCAATTGGCGAAAGTTTTGCTTGAGCAACAACGCCTCCATAATGTATGACTCGGCCCAACCATGGGACTTAATAGCCCAAAGTGCACTTTTTATTTATTTTTATAAACGGCAAACTTCTCTAGAGTTTTGTGGCACTTTTTCTTGTATTTAATTTAAAACAAAATCTCATATTCATATTAGCCTCATAAAAACAGAAAGAAAAAATCTGAACAAAAAAAAAATAGTATGAGACTGGGTTGGCTGGCCCTTGCAGCCAAAATGCCAGTAAAACCAAATGAATGAATAACTACCAGGAAATCTTTGGCCGTCCCTCAGTCATAAACTCCGAGCTCGGGGATAATATTAAATTAATTTTGGGTAATTTTTTTCCTTTACAATTCCTTTTTTTTTAATTTTCTCGCCACCAACAAAAAGGGAACCGAGAAAACGCTGAAGAAAAAGTTGGGCCAACGAAAATCAAGCAAGTACGAGTAAGTACAACGAAATATGTTTGTACGGCGAGGACAGTAGACATTTTTGTATTTGTACAAAAACGAACGAAATTCATTTATTTTCATTTATTGTTTCACATTTCCCCCAGGACAACCAGGAGATGGTTGGCAGTTGCAATTTTAACAATATCATAAAAACAACACAAGCACAACCGGCCAGCGACAGGCAGCAGACTTACGGAGAGACGATTGACTGACTGAAAGGAAACAACTTCCGACGCATAAAAACTTTTCTTATGACCGGCCGGCCAATAGAGATTCCGATGAAAAAAAATGCTGTTCATAATTTGTGCTGAATTGTCGTGTAGACTGTGAATATTTTCGAAGGATTTTCCCCTTTTGCTGCAAGGCACCATCCTCTCCAGGACCTTGTAATTGAATCAAATGTCAAAAAAAAGAAGAATAAAATTACCAACGTCAAGTTGAGTTAAAGGATAAGCGGGGGTGGCGAAAGGAGATGAAGTCAATTTTGTTGTCTCAAACTTTGCAAGTGCTGCTTGCCGCAAACTTTGTTTGGTGATGTCCAAAAAAAAAAAACACAATAAAGGGGTTTTTGATGAGGACTTCCAAGGGCCTCACAAGTCCACTAGAAGTTAGTTATCACTTGTAATTCAATTGAGAGCGTAATAAACTTGTTCTTGGCTTGTAGTTTTGCTAGGGCAATGAAAAGGGTTGCCTAACAGCAAACATTTTAATGGGATATGAAAACAATTCAAACCATGGCTTTAATTGGTGGTGGCTTTCAATCGAAATCATTTCTTTCAATCATTGATTCAAAGTGTCGGGTAGCTACCAGTGGGGGTTGTATCCTGTCCAAGTTACCAATATCTCGTCAGAGTATTGCTGCTGTGGATGAAGAATCACGCATATTGAATCATCAGCTTATTTTTCTTAGAGGATTTACTAAAAGAAGTTATTTTAGATATGTTACCCACTTAAACTTCATTTTTAAAATCGGCTGTATCGAACAGATTGTTTCGCCTCTATTAAATTCGAATTTAATTTAATCGAATCAGGCAATCCTTTCTCACGTATTGCCTAAAGTTCTTTAACAGCATTACCAATTGGAAATGTACTTGCAAAATCATAAGAATCCCTGGTTTTACTCATCGTAACGCTTCCCATACTTTTTCACAGAATTTTTTTAATACAAAGGGTGATCCATCTAGAGGTATTATTTCCATAGAGTTTTTTTCAGAGTTCACGCCATTTTATCATAGGAAAACTAACACCGCAACAACGTCTCCAAATTGTACAACTGAATTATGAAACTGAAAAACGAGAAGATCCGCTGTTTTCGAACAACGGTTTATTTAGTGATGAGGCCCCTTTCCGGCTCAACGGCCACGTCAATAAATAAAATATCCGCATTTGGACTGAAGAGCAACCAGAAGGGGTTCACGAGCTGCCATTATACCCAGAGAAAACCATGGTTTGGTGCAGTTAATATGCTGATGGAATCATCGATCCATATTTTTTCAAAATCAATCCAATAATCAATTCAATAATCAATCCATATTTTTCCGATATCAAGGCGCTATCGCGCCTTGATATCGGACTTTTTGCTACCTGAAATTGAAGCCCGTAAGCTTGACGGTATTTGGTTTCAACAGAACGGTGCCACTTGCCATACAGCTGCTCAAACAATGGATTTATTGAGAGGTCATTTCAAAGAGCTGCTAATTTCACGTATTTGACCAGTGAGTTGGCCGCCTAGATCGAGTGCTATCACGAGTTAAGACTTCTTTTCTTTGGGACCACGTAAAGTCTAAAGTCTGCGCTGACAAACCAGCTAAGATTTAGGTTTCGAAGCCAACATTACGTGTGTCATGAACGCCATACCGGTCGAAATGCTCGAACGAGTCTTCCAAAATTGGACCTTCCGAATGGACACGCTGAGACTATTCGCGGTTAACAATTGAAGGAAATTATATTTTAAAAATAAATGGCATAAAATGTCCTTTCCAATGAGCAACAAAGATTCCACAATTGATTTAAATTTTTGTTTTTTTTTGTTTTGAAAAAAAATTGGACCTTACGAATGGACACGCTGAGACTTATATTTAAAAAATAAATGGCATAAAATGTCCTTTCGAATGAACAACAAAGATTCCACACTTGATTTGATTTTTTTTTGTTTTGAATAAAATACCTCTAGACTGATCACCCGATACAAAGGGTGGTCCAACTTAAACGCACGATGCGTTAATTGTTTATAAAACAAAAAGTTTTTAGAGAATTATCTTAATATTTTGTTTTAGCACGTTTGTTTTATTTCGGTCTTTTGCTTTTACACATTGAACAGGGATTAAGCGGCTCGAGACCTCTTGCGTCCACATTTTAATAGGTATTTTTTATTATGATATCCGATGGTCCATATTTTCAATGACTCTGAGACATAATGGAGGTTCAATGTCGCCAATGTGCCGATTTTTTCATCCTTTAGCTCTTTTCTTTTAAACATCCCCATAGAAAGAAGTCTAACGGTGTCAAATCACATGATCGTGGCCAATTAACATCGCCACGACGTGAGATAACACAGCCAGTGAATTTTTCGCGCAAAAGAGTCAGTGTTCCATTGGCTGTGTGGCAAGTGGCACCCTGTTGAAACCACATATCGCTCAGATCCATATCCTCAATTTCTGGCCACAAGAAGTTCGTTATCAACTCGCTATAGCGAACACCATTCACGGTAACTGTTTGGCGGACCTCATTTACAAATATGTACAGCCCGATGACGCCGTTAGCCCATAAATCGCACCAAACAGTCACTTTTGGTGTCACACATAGTCTCTTAAAGAATCTCTCGTGGATTTTCATTTGTTCAAATGCAACAATTCAACTTGTTAACGAATCCGCTGAAGTGAAAGTGTGCCTCGTCGATGAAGATGATTTTCCTTGTAAAATCACAATTCACGTCTGTATGTTCAACCAACCATTTGGCGTATTGATGACTTGAAATGCACGCAGAAAAAAAGTATGGTTGTGGTGACAATATTCGAAGAGGATAATACTATTGTTGGGTATATGGTTGTGTTACAACAATATTATGATACTCACAACAATAGTATGATTCAAATACAACCATACTATGACCCTCACAACAATAGTATGATTCACACATAACCATACTATGATCCCCACAACCATAGTATGATTCACACTCAACCATACTATGATCTCCACAACCATAGTATGATCACACACAATTATACTATGATCCCCAATATAATTTATTAGAATTTGTTTAAGTTGTCGACAATAGATTTGATCCCCAATATTATTTATTAGAATTGGTTTAAGTTGTCGACAATAGATTTGAATTATGAAAATTATTCAAAAATACATTAAATTCAAAATAATAGGAGTGATTCATTTCACAGTAGAAAAAATAAGTTTAAATAAACGTAAGCGTTTTTATTAAAAATATTTCAGTTAAACAAAAACTGCTTTAGCTTGTTCAAAAAATTTTAATTTCGATAAAAAAGTATTATTGCATTAGATCCGTACCGATAACATTTGTTGTAAAAAGCATATTTAAAAATAAAGAAAAATTACAATCATACAGTATGATTGCCGTAATCATATTATTGTTAACATAAAACGCAAAACACAATACTTTTGTCGCACCAACCATATTTATATTGTTGCTATAACCATATTTTCATTTTTTAAATTTGGCAATAATACTATTGTTACAATTCAACAATATTAATATTACGGCAATCATACTATTGTCAAAATTAAATTCAGTAAACAATACTATGGTTGCGACGAACATACTTTTATTGCGGAGAACATATTATTATTGCCGTGACCATGTAGTAACCATGTTTTTTCTCTGCGTGTGCTTAATGCATTGTTTTAATGGTTAGTTTTAATGAAATTATTGTCTTTCTAACGAACCCGGTTTGGTGCACATCGGTTAAATGGTTTTAAATTCAATAGCGGACAACGCTAAAAACTTATTTGTGTTTTATATAAAGGGTGATCCTTTTTTGTCGAAAACAACGGATCTTCCCGTTTCTCACTTTCAAAAAATAAATGCCATAAAATGTCCTTTCAAATTTCCAATAAAGATTCCACACTTGATTTGAATTTTTGTATTTTTTTTTGTTCTGAAAAAATACCTCTAGATCACCCCATATATGGATTACTACGACAAACCTTGGCTAGGGTGTGCTCACGAAGGACTCCTTAATCTGCAGATCGTACCAAAATTAAACAGTGTTCTTATTTTTAGTCTTAGTTGAGCATGTGAGTTTTGTGTTAATTCCACCAAAAGTTAAGATACCAACGCCAACAAGCATTTTTATATATGACTGCTGAACAGTTTTTTTTCTGTTTTGTTTCCAACTCTCATATAAATATCTTCAGACTCCTTGGGGAAATTTGAAAATCGCACTCCATTTTCATTCACTCTATGAACTGTTCCCTCCTGCGTATGTACGGTGCTCGGTGTTCTTCTGTCCTGGTTTTTTTCCCCCTCACATCTTAACACTGCTGGTGTTCATTTGTTTCTTGTTTAGAGATCTACTACGTTCGCACTGCTTTAATGCTCTCTAACAAATCTTGTACTGAATATGTGGTTTTTGTTTCATTATTATTATTATAATATTGTTCCAGTTGGTGTGGGCAATGCTGGTGTGTCGGTGATAGAGAAGGAGCTGATGCTGATGGCGATGGTGCTGTTGCCAGCAAGTCATTTGATTTAACTGGGAAGGAGCTCGTCCTCATTTCATTTACTGCCTGTGCAGAATCGCACAAGAAACAAATGAGCAACTTTTAAATAAGGGGGGAAAAAGGCGAAAAACAAATATACTTTTTCACACTTTTGCTAGCCGAGGTTTATTACATGATGTATAAGTCTTACATGCCCTAGCAATACATAGGTTTATATTATTTACATATGTACTATGTACATACATAAAATCATGTAAGTATGTGTGGAACGGGCAAATAATTAAGAGAGGCGTGAAAATTGCATTTATTCCGTTTATTGTTCAGGGGTTGGTGGCGGCGTTGGCTGATTTATTAAGTGATTAAACACAGTTGGAGTTGCTTAGAGTTCAAATACAATTGTAGTCGCTTACTTCAGTGACTCTAAAACTCGCAAGCGTTAAATCTTCAAGGAAAAGATAGAGCGACTGACAGTCTAAGTTCTCATTTTTTTTTTTAAATTTACAGTAGCCCTGTTGTTTGGGCTTACTGCGAGGGTTTCTATTTATTTTTCGAGTTCGACAATAAAACACAATACTTTATCATTAGAAATGGTTTTATTGTTTTTCAAAATATTCTCCTTTAAGATCAATACACTTTTGCATGCGCACAAACCAATTTTCGAAGCACTTTTTCCACTCCGATTGAGACACCTCCAAAACATGATTTTTGAACGCTTCAACAGCTGCTTCGGGCGATGAAAAACTTTGACCACGCATTTTTTTTCTTAAAGCTAGGGAATAAAAATAATAAAAAGAGTGGATGGCCCATCTATTCGACATCTTGAGTGGTCATAGATCATCGTTTTAGGTGATGTGTGAGAGCTCGCATTGTCGTGATGCAAAATGAACCGTCTTCTCTTATTATCTTTTCTCATTTCTTCGGCAAACAGATAATTGTATACCACTCAGAATTGACCTCCTACTTTCCACTAAAGGCACTGTGGCAACATGGCCGGTTATACCTAAAAAAAACGCAATCATTTGCTTCGATGTACTTCTTACACGAACAACTTTTGTTAGATTTGGCTCGTCTTGAAAGACCCATACGGTCGATTGCTGTTGTGTCGGGTTCATATGCATAGATCCATGATTCGTCACCTGTGACAATGTTATACACTGCCTTTGAGCTACCGCAGTTATACTTTTTCAACATCTCTCTTCACCAATCCATACGATTTTTGAGCATTCGTCAAATTGTGTGGGATCCAACGAGAAAAAATTTTTGTTCAGGGCAAAATGAACATGCAATATCTTATTGATGCTTGTCATACTAATGCCCAAGGATGCCTGAATCTCACGGTATGTCACATGTCGGTCTTGCTAAATCAGTTCACGCACAGCAACGATGGTTTCTGGCAAAGTGACCAAAGTTGGACGTTTTTCACGAAATTAATCCTGGAGCGAAAGGCGTCCGAGACTGAACTTTTGGTACCAGCGATTATAAATGGTGCTTAATCGCCAAAAGTCGAAACAAGTTGATTTAAACACTCTTGTCTCCATAACCCACGCCGAAATCGTAAAAAAGCACCGCACGAAAATGTTCACGGGATAATTCCATTTTTTGACTGAGATGAATTTTTCAACACTCTGTAAAAAAAACAATTCGCCCTCAAATGACAAAACGTTCTGAGTGAAGTTGTGCTAAAAAATGTCAAAGTTTCCAATGGAAGTTCCAGTTTGCATCTAGAAACACTAGTATTGTCAGGACCCGAAATATAAAAAGCACCCCTCATATGAAGCTAGTTGTACTATTGTATTTTTAGACAATCTGTAATAGATTTCCGGTCAAAATTTAAAAAATTGTAAAAAAACGCTTTATTTTAGAAACTCTAGAATTCCATTTGAAAAAAGATTAGTGACTAGAACCGTTTAATTATTATAATGTTTATATTCTGATGTTGGGATAACCAATAAAATTTAACAACAGTGCACTAAACGGGGTTTGGTTACTACAAAGAACTCAACTGTTGTCTCCACCAATTATTGGTACTAAAGCAAAATGTATTTTACAATTGGTTGTTTGCTATAACCCTCAGCTGTGCCAACCAAAAGTTTTGCTGATTTCGGTTGGTATAACCGATTTATTGGTTGCGAGTACTGTAATATTATCGTAGCTACCAGCTTATGACAATTGGAATCATGCATCCATGTATCAATACCATGGTGATTTCAACAGAAAATGTGTTTTCCAAACTAATTTTTGTAGCTCGAGTAGATTTCTAACCGATTTTTTCTCTGTGTGCATCAAAGAGTATTAAACTACAAGAGGTTTCATCGGCGAATTCTTCAAAGGCAGACAACAAAAGACTATGAGTTATAATTAATTATTCAATGAAATATTTTAAATTAAATAATTGTTATACTTTTGTATTGTAAAGATGTGTTAAACTACAAGAGGTTTCATCGGCGAATTCTTCAAAGGCAGGCAACTAAAAACTATAAATTATAATTAATTATTCAATGAAAAATTTTAAATTAATAATTGTTATACTTTTGTATTGTAAAGATGTGTTAAATGTCTTTTGATTACCAGTTTAAGCTGATTTATAGTTTACTTATCCCATCTCGTGCAGATATACCCAATTCAAATTCGCCGATGAGACTTCTTCTCGTTTGATAATTTGTGTGATGGAAATGTAATGCCAGCAAACCCAGTATCAACCACGGTTAAGAACATATAAAAATTTTTGAGCGCTAGGGTTTTCCATCTCGTAAATGCCGGCGACTTTACGAGTACGAGATTTATCACTCACGCTCTTAAAATATAAATTACAAAACAATGTTCAATGTGTAAAAGCAACAGACCGAAATAAAACAAACGAGCTAAACACAAAGCCAAATGTTTATATTATTGAATTATAATTTTAAATTAAATGGAATCCCTTAGCCCTGTAAAAATGTCTCTTTGAAAAGCATTTGTCGTTCAGAGATGTTAGACAGTAGGTCCCTGTCAGTATGTATAAGAAGTACACTTAGTTCCTTAATGGGATGTTGTGGGATTTAAGTAAGTAGTACATAACAAAAAACATGTTTTTTTTTAAGCAGGGTGTGTCATGTTCAAATTATTTTGGAAAAATAGTGTGGCAATTCTTACTCGTTTGTTTATCGACTTAAGGCCAACTAGCTTGCTAACTGAGTAACTTTCATACAACTGTTAGTTAATTAACCTGGAAAGACAAAGCTAATCTTTGGAACATAAATAATAATATTATGGTTTTTAATCAGCCCACTATCTGGGTTTCCCTTTTTTGATTAAAATATTACCCTATTTTGTTTTGGAATGTATCAGAGATAAACTGTCATATTTGCAGCGATAGCAGTGACTAAAGTTTTTAAATGTCTCCACGTAAAAATAGCTAAATTCAGACGCAGCCGACTGAACACTATTTTCCTATTCAGACTCCGAGCCTTTGTCCGAAAATTGATAATATATAAATAATATGTGATATCTAGAGCTAAGAGAAAATATTTTATTAGGGCTGAATGAAAACGTTGATCGATATGATCCAGGGTTGATTATAGGTTTCAAGTGTTTTAAATGTGTTCTCCACAAGAATCTGAAATCGGAAAGAGTTTTGTACAGGGTACATAATTAGTTGCTTATATCGCACAATGCTTAATTTAAGAAATATCGAATTAAAATGTGGCTTGTAAAGCAGCTGATCCTCAAATTGTGAGGGACCTTTTCATGGACTCTATATGAAAAAATTAACGGATATGCACGATCTTAAATAGGGTTGTTTATAAGTCTCTCGTGGCACACCGTGCGAAATTTGAGCAAGACCAAAAATACGAGGGCGACCGCAAAACTAACAGGCCTGGCACATTTTCTGTTTTACTAGCAACTTTTTTTGTTTGTTAAAAGCAATCTTTTATAAGCCATCTGTCAAAATTTCCGAAATATTTAATGATTATTTTCTTTGTTACAGGTGATTGAAGTAAACAAGTTTTATAATTTTTGAAGAATGGAAAATAAAGAGTTTCGTGCGGTAATTAAACACTTTTATATGAAAGGTTATGCGCCACAATTATTCAAATATGAATTGGATTCTGTTCATGGTGATACTGCACCATCATACTCCACCGTGAAATCCTGGTTCAACAATTTAAAATGGGTCGTTCAAGTACGGAAGATGAACAACGCTCTGGAAGACCGAAAACTGCTACTACTCTTGAAAACATTAGAAAAATATTTAATGAAGTGACTAAAGATAGACGAATAATGCTCAGAGAACTTGCTGATATTGTTAAAATACACGAAAAACAAGTTTGGAGTGTTTTACATGATGAATTCCACATGAAAAAGCTATCCGCAAGATGGGTGCCGCGTTTGTTGGCTTTGCCCCAAAAAATCGTCCGTTGGACCAACTCCGAGGAGCTTTTAGCGATTTATCAGCGTAATCCAATAGAGTTCTTGCGCCGATTCATAACTGTTGATGAAACATGGATCCATCACTACATCCCGGAATGCAAAGAACAGTCAAAACAATGGATAGAAGCTGGTAAAAGTGGTCCCAAGAAGGCGAAAACTGTTAAGTCAGCAGGAAAAGTAATGGCCACAGTATTTTGGGATGCAAGGGGTATAATATTTATTGATTATCTTGAGAAAGGAAAAACTATAAATAGTGAATATTATTGTGCATTATTGGATCGGTTGAGTGAAAAAATCAAGATAAAACGACCGCATTTAGAAAAAAAAGTTCTTTTTCATCAAGATAATGCTCCTTCACACACTGCATTTTTAACTCAGCAAAAACTGGCCGAACTACGATTTGAAATTGCTCCGCATCCACCATATAGTCCTGATTTAGCTCCTTCTGATTATTTCTTGTTTCCAAATTTAAAAAAATTGCTCGGTGGCAAACATTTTCGTCCAATAGCGAGGTTATTGCTGAAACTGAGGCATATTTTGAAGGTCTTGAAAAATCTTATTTTTCGGATGGAATTAAAAAACTTGAAAAACATTTGATGAAGTGTATTGAGTTGGAAGGAGATTATGTTGAAAAATAAATAATAATAATTCCAAAAAAAACGGTTCTTTTTATGTTAGGCCAGTTACTTTTGCGGTCGCCCTCGTATAAATGTAACGCGCAAAATAGAAAGGGACCTAAGGGTAAAAACCAGTTTTGTTCAGGAGGGCCATTATAAAGATTTAAATACGTGTATCTTTGGTGTACCATCACTTTCATAAAACGCGCCTTTTTTCTGGGAGGGACCACTTTTGGGGCATGGGATCGGTCTCATTCGATGCTCAGATGTTGTCTATCAAAAAAAGTGAAAATTGATTTTTTACCCTTAGGTCCCTTTCTCTATGCGCAGTCTCATATTGTCTTCTAGAGCGACAGTAATCCAAATCCAAAGTGATCTCTGTATGCTGGATTTTTGAAAATATTGAACCTATATAATTTCATGTTTTATTTAAGCAAGAACAGTTTGGTTCGTAGGTCGCCAGGATCGCATGTAGTTAGGGCCTTTTGTACAGGGTGGGCCATTAAAAATTTCAAATTTGCATCGGCTGTAAAAAAAAGGTCTAAAAATTTTGTTCAAATTTCTGGGTTTATTGGTAATGTTGAACTTTGTCATTTAATAAAGGAACACCATCCGATGCGTTTTCGCTTCGCTCAATGGGCTGAAGATTGTTTGGCATGAAGAATTTTACCGAAAAGTCGTGTTTTCAGATGAAGCTCATTTTCATCTTGGTGGCTATGTCAATAATTGCTGCATATGGGGGTTCAGAGAACCCACACGTGGCTATTGAGAAGCTAATGAATCCACAACGGTCCAATGAAGACATCTTTAGGCAATTTTTTTTAAAAAATAAGCATGGAACCGACGTAGCCGTCAACGGTGGGCGTTACCGCCAAGCTCAAGGAATTTTTGTTTCCAAAAATTCAAGAGAATGACATGGATGACATTTGGTTTTAATAAGACGAGGCCACATGTCACACAGCCAATGCAACCATCGACATTATAAGTATACGCTCTGTTTTTAAAAATCGAATAATCAGACGAAATTGTAATGTCAGTTGGCCGCCTCGGAGCTGTGATTAAAGCCCTTTGGATTATTTTCTGTGGGGAGCCATTAAGGATAAATGTTACACATAGCACCCAGAGACAATTGAAGCGTTAAAACATGAAATCGAAGTTGCCATTAAAGAGATTCGACCCGAAACAATTGAAAATTTACTGAAAAAATTGGTTGATTTACGAGGTACTGCCGAGCCAGTTGTTGTAGTCGAATGATAGTGTGTTTCTTTATTAAATGTTAAAGTTTAACATTTCCAATAAAACCAGAACTTTAAAACAATTATCAGTATTTTTTTACAGCCGATTAAAATTTGAAATTTTAAATGGCCCAACCTGTACAAAAGGCTCTAACTGCGATCCTGGCGAAAATAACTTTCCAAAAAACCAGAAATTTGAAAAAAATTTTAATACTTTTTTTTAACAGACAATGCAAATTTAAAATGTTAATTCGCCCACCATGTACGTATACATTGTTTTAGGGAACCTTTTAGAACCATAATTAAACAATTTTAAATTAAAAGTATTTGTACAAGTGTTCCAAGTAGGCAGTATTTAAATAAAACACTACTCAGGCACCAAAAAAAAATCATCACTCCCAGTCAATAGACCGGAGGGAGGTTGCATTGAATTCGACCACACCCCAAAATTTACAGCACTCACACGTATCAAGTGTGAAACTAAATGTGTAAGGGTAGTAATTACACATACTTGAATACTCGTGCATTCAAGAAGACAATAATCGCTTCTCATTTCCAACCACTTACACATCCTGACGAGAATATCCTCGCATAGTCATAAAGTTGTAATTAGAATTTTTGGTTAGCTTTTGCGAGCAAAAACACAAGCACCACAACAATTCATAGCCGCTCAATATCGCATACGAGTATTATTTGTGAAATTTCCAATTAATTATGAATGATTAATTATTTTGCCAATTCCTGAGAGTGGTAGGAAGGATAGCAAGAACAAAGTTTTCTGGCATTTCATTGTTCGATATGACGATTCTCTGGATTACGAGTGGTCGTAGTTAGGCTGGGTATGCTCGCATACTTTCGTGGAATATTTGTGGTTGTTTATTATAAATGGATTACCACCATTCAAGTGTCAAAGTTAATTAGGTCGAATGACGTTTTGAAAAGCAACACCAAACAGCAGAAAAACAAATAAATCGAATATTTCTATAAATACAAACATTCAGAGGAGAGAGAGACTCATATTTAATATGTACTTGAATATTAAATACAGTGTTAAGCAAGAAAGACTTAAAGTTCATATCTTTCAAGGTGAACTTCTAAAAGGCATTCTTTTCGGATGCTAGGCACATTCTTTTAGGCCTTCCGAAATAAGAATTCTCATTAGAGTGTCAGCTCAGGTAAAAATGGGCCATATCGGGCCACGTTTTGATATAGCCCCTGTGCAAAAATCTCTCCCGAATAACATACACCCCCTCTAGTATATCCATTTTAAATGAGATTTCAATCTTTCTTTAGAGCTGGCAAGAGTGAGTTGTATTTTCGTGGGCAATTGTGTGAAGAAAACTTGAAAAGTAAGGTTTACAACAGTAGTTCTCATTCGTTTGTGGAGAGCCTGTCCTTATAGAGTTCGGTTTTACTTTCAACAATTGCAGCAAGGCTTTCTGAAGAGGGTTGTCACGGACCCGAAATCATGATAAAAGTAGTGTGCAGCCACGAAAATCAATGTCACTTTGCCATTTTGTTAAAAACTTGTCTTCTATTTAAATATAGAAAACAAGAGGTCTTGAGCAGGTTTAATCCCTGTTCAATGTTTCAATCGAATTTCATATGGTATATTACGATTGACAAACAACCAATCTTGGACCGCTTTAAGCCATATGGGCTTATTTTTTTAAATATTTCTCGAACAAATTGTCCGTGGGCCCAAAACATTTACATATGGCTTTTAAATAACTACAATTTTCCTACGAAGTTGAAAAAGAAATAATTTTTGCTTTTAACACGTCTTTAAAAAACCGAAATGCCGGTTTTCTTCAAACCCCTCCTATCCTAACGCCGTTTTTCTACAATTTCTGCTGAAGGCCTTGTTTTACTATTATTCATTCAACCTTAGGAATTAATAGTAGTGTAAAAATGATTGATTGCCAATATTTAAGTAGTTTGTTAACAAAAAGTGTCAATGCTGTTTTTGTTCCAAAATTCCAGAAGTACTAGAAGCTTTCGCACTGTTCGAAGACTATACGCAAAGGGTAATTCTCATTAACCATAATGGGACTCCCGTATAAGTCATTTGATTTTTAGCCGAAGTAATCGTTGCCAAATACTGCTGAAGAAAATACTTGGCTGTACAGTCTGCCTAGCAACCGTAGCCAATACATTTCACCAATTTTTTAGTTGATGCTAAAAAAGTAACAACAAAAAGGTCTTGAACCATAATAAAAACTTTTCAAGTCATAATAATGAAAATAGACCGAATAAATGTTAACAATTAGTAGGTTAATTTAATATTAAAAATTGTAACAGTAACTATATAACTGGTTAAAAGAGGTAACCAATCATTAGTTAACTAAACATTAAAAATGATTTCTATAACAGTCTTTATAGTAAATAATATTAAAAATTTCATTGTTAAATTGAACATGTATTGTTTCAAGAAATTTACTATGAAATTTAAATATTAACAATTTTCATGGTTAAAAACAATGTATTGTTAAAACAAAGAATTATTTTAATAATACAAAATTTAAGGGTTAAAAAACTCAACAACCCATTGTTAAAACAACAAGATTTATTTTAAAATTAACAATTTTCATGGTTAAAAAAATGCAATCATAGAATAGTTAAATTAACTATTATTATTGTTAGTATATATTTAAGACTCATTTTATCAAACTCCTTTAGAAGACAACTTTAATCAAGTTATTGTATACAATTTAATGTTTTCGTTTTTTAATTTTATTTCTCTGCCGGATATGTTTAAATATATTTAAGACTGATGATTGTGAGGAAGTTTTAATTAATCGGGAATACTGATACAGCAGCAATTCTTCAAGAATCTGAGCTGGATACTTTGGATTATTCTCCAGCCTCAAATAAAATGTGTTTTTATTCAAAGTTTGTATAACCTTGTTTCTGATTAATTATATCTTCAAATAGGTTTTTTTTTTAATTTTATTGCCTTCATTATGTAAATATTTAAAACATAAATTTTTTATGCATTTGTTTTTAATAACTAAGGAAAAAAAGAACTATTCTTAAACTCTTTGCAATGTAAATTTGAATTTATCACTTATACTAATAATATTATATAAGTAAATAAATAATTAAATTTCTGATTAATTTTCAAAATAGTTATTAATTGTATTTTTTTCATAATCCCTTCAATTTAGTTCAATTTACCACCACCAGCAGCCAAACATGGACCAATACCACTACAGTCGTGCTACCATATTAACCTGTCGTACACAAATGCCTACACACAAAGAACAGATTCGTTTGCACAACCGATTTTTTTGCCAACCGAACGATTAAGGTTACATGTACTTTGAGTATTCCATCAGTACAACCGAATGTAAGTTGCTGCTCTGTAATTGTCAGTATTTGGAACTAAAACATCGATGAAATATACGAAGTATCCGAAGCTTCAGAAATGAATTTTTTGACCTGAAAATCAACATGCTGCACTTGATCAACGCAAAAATATATAAATTTTATCAGAGGCAAAAAAACTGTTTGCTTAAACACCTCAGGTACTCTGAAACATAGCTGGAAATGATGATGGACGATTTTTACTGGAAAAAACACTGGATTCATTAATTGGCTTAAGGTCAGTAATAATTGAATTATATTATTCTAATAATGTCCATTCAAACCAAAAAAAAAAAATACCATTCAACAACCCTTAATTTTTCTTATCATCACTAATAATTTGTTGGAACAAAAAATTGTTTGCAAAACTATTGCTTACTACAACCGCCAGTTGTGGCAACTAAATACTTTTTTCGCGATTCTGTGGTATAGCCGATCAATAAGTTGTGTGTAAAATACGATGATCATATTTATCATCTTGTGGTATGTTGAACCGAATATCCATAACGATTATAAAAATTTAGTGACTGCAGTCGAAATTCTTCTTTTGCAACGGAATTATTGCAGTTCCAACAGACTTTCAACGAATATTTTTCTCTGTGCGTAGGGATCAACCGCTATTTCGAATTTTTTTTCAAACAACAACTTTGTCTTCTAAAACAAAAGTATTCAATTTTCTTTCATCTGCAATTATTTAATTCAAATACGAGTAGAATAAACAAATTGGTTCACGCATAGTTGTGAGCAAACAGCAAAAGAACATAGTCATTATCAGAGCTTACAAATGGTATGTTAGGTGCATTTTTATCATTTGGTCCATTCATTTGAAGGACTCTCCGAATTGTCTCGGCTTTACACCTTATATTAAAGTGTGTCTCCAGCATATTTTGAAGTTTTGGAGCACTTTACCTTGGAATATGCCTTATTTATTTATTTAATAACTAAGCGGTCGCAGAATAGTGTTTTTGGGCTGATTTTCGTCATACTTACAACTTGGCTTTCATTTTTAGACCGGCAAAAAATATACTCAACTATGGTGCGAACTTTCTTAAAAATTTGCAATATTTTTCTATGACACTTTAAATATTTTTTGTACTCAATAACTAAATTAAACAGCTCTTGCGTAGTTAGGCGTCCCACCTTGCTTTTAATAAATAAAAAGCATTGTGAAGCTATCTAAACCGTCTTTGTTTCAATACAGATATGCTAATAAATGTTAACGAAACAAAATAACAAAAGGATATGTGAAAGCTTCATACTTTTCGAAGTTTTATATTGTGGACCATTGTTTTATATAGCTTAAAAATAATTTTTGAACAAAATGAATTTAAAATGAAAAACTTTTTTGTGTATTTAAAATGTAAATACCATAAACTTACTGTTCAAGCCTCTACTTTTGAATTTCATATTAAATTCTTCGATTTTTGGATATATTAAATGTTTTGTCCAAAGTGGGCCATTTTTATTGTGACTGTATATTTCAATTTTCTCATACCAACTTTCGCTACATCCCTAATCACAACCTACCGGTTAGGGTACGCCCCCCAGTGGGGATAGCGTCATACCAAGTCATGCCAAGTTTCATCACTCGTAGAGTGATGAAACTTGGCACCAAGTACTTTCTTAACGCTACTATAAAAATATAAATTGTCATTAAAATCAACCACGCCCAGCATATACCACCCATATAACTCAAAATTAATTTTTCATACGAATTTTTTTCTTTTGGTACGACTGTATTAAAATTAAGCACAGACATTACAATTGATAACATGAAAATGTTCCAAAAGTTTTATTAAAATCTGCCTCGTCCATCACAAAGCGCCCATTTAACTACAAACGAATTTTTCATTTAAAATTTTATTATTTTTATGTACTATTATTCTAAAAGAGCCTTAACATGGTCGCTTATATCACCATGCTTTTTTTGAATAAACCAGGGAGTCGAATGTGAGATCATGGGATCTGATATTACCATCATTCGGTGCGTAATATTTTCGTTCATGGCAAGTCGACTGCATTTTCTGGAGTGTCTGAGGCGATATTTTTTATAGTCTTTGTTACGACTTTCCTGTGCCTATTCGGATAGTAAGCCTACAGGAAAATTAGACTTTTCAATTCAGCAACCATTTTGCCAACAAATTTTGTGCATATTATCTAACGAGTTTTTGAAGTTCATTTAGTTCGTTTATCCATATTCATTTAACGTTTTATAGCAATGCACGTACATTGGGCAATAAATGAGCGCAATCATTAACAGTCGTAAACGCTTTTAAAAACAAAACTTCTTTCAACACGCTCTCTTTGAATTATTAAAAAAATATAATAGGTGGCACTTGAAATTTATTAAAAATGTAAACACATGTATGAGGCAATACGAGGGCGGTTCGGAAACTTCTTAGCCTAGCACAAAAAGCGCGATATAAACAGAAAAAAGTTAAGTGTTTTGGAAACTTCCATCTCTGCTATGAACACATGTTAAATTTTGTTTCGATCTGGCAACTCCTTCATATAGAAACAGGTGTTCACAAAAGACGCATCCGCTATTTTTTTACAATGGAAAAATTAGAAATGCGTGGTGTCATTAAATATTTACATAAAAAAGGTTTATCGGGACAAGAAATTCATAATGATATGGTGAATGTGTTAGGTGAAAGTGCTCCTTCATATGCAACAGTAAACAATTGGGTTGCTGAATTTAAACGTGGTCGTACAAGCATTGAAGATGAACCACGCAGTGGACGTCCAAAAACAGCAACAACAACAGAAATTGTAGCCAAAGTGCATGATCGACGAATAAAAGTGCGTGAAATAGCTAATATCATGGGCATCTCAAATGATCGAGTCCATTTAATTTTGCATGAAGAACTACAGATGAAAAAGCTTTCGCAAGATGGGTGCCGGACTTGTTAACAGTCGACCAAAAACGCATAAGAATGAACATTTCTCAAGCTTGTTTGGGTCGTTTTCAGCGAAATAAAATGGATTTTAAGCGTCGTTTCATAACTGTTGATGAGACATGGATCCACCACTATACTACAGAGACAAAAGAACAATCCAAACAATGGACTGAAGCTGGAGGAAGTGCCCCAAAGAATGCAAAAACAATTCAATCGGCTGGTAAGGTTATGGCAACGGTTTTTTGGGACTTCAAAGGTATTTTATTGATTGTCTATCTGCAAAGGGTAAAACAATAAATTCAGAGTACTATTGCAACCTTTTAGATCAATTAAATGTACAAATTCGAGAAAAACGTCCTGGCTTACAACACAAAAAAAATAATTTTTCATCAAGACAACGCAACAGCGCACAAGAGTGTTTTAACAATGGCTAAAATCAACGAATTAAAGTACGAGTTGCTTGACCACCCACCTTATTCTCCTGATTTAGCTCCCAGTGACTTTTACCTGTTCCCAAATCTAAAAAAATTCCTTGCTGGCAAGCGTTTTACCTCAAATGAAGATGCAATAACAGTTGTAAACCACTATTTTGAAGACCTTGAGGAAAACTATTTTAATCAAGGGATAGAATTGCTAGATAAGCGTTGGACTAATTGTATTGAAGTTTCAGGAGATTATATTGAAAAATTAAAATATTTTTGAAAAACTAACTATTCTCTTTCATTGATAGGCTAAGAACTTTCCGAACCGCCCTCGTATATTAGTAATAATTTCCAACTCTAGGCAATTCCAGCTGAAATTTCAGATCCAAATATTTAATGAAAAAAGGGATTCTTCTAATAAGTTCATAAAAATAAAAAAAAAACTTATTTCTCTCCAGAATTTTAGTTTTTCAATTTTAGTATATTAAAATCCTACTTTAAATAAAAAATAAAAAGAAAAACGTTAGCTCACATAGAAAAATAATATTCGTCTTGAAATTCATTGGTTTATATTGAGTCACTTTGGTAAAATAAACTGGTAAAAGTACTAAGTTTGAAACGGTTAAAAAATAGCAGTTAGATCAAAGTGATTATTTTTGATTTGATTGTACCATTAAAGTCGTAAATTTCAAAATACCACTGCATATTGCATGAAGGAGTATGTTGAAAATTTGAATTTTTTCCGCGAAATCTCCAGTCTGCGCCCCTGAAAGGATATTTTGTTATGACGCCAAAAATCCACTTAATAAATCAAACATTTTGGCTTGAAAAGTTTACTTTCTGATGCATATCTTTAAATCATGGCAGCAAACCCCTCATGCTACCGACTGTATAATAATAATTATAAATATTGACTTTAAACATGTCAATGGTTTTGGAAAAAAAAACAAAACACGGCACAGAAATCAATTCGCGCTAGCACAGACGGCGCAACCCACAAACTGTGAACACGTACCACCACGTCCTTCTTTGCGGTGTCACCAACAAAATTCACAAAAGGATTCCATTGAAACTATTGTGTACGGAGAAACAAAAAAATGTCCGTTAAAAAAAACTTTTTTTTTTTGAGGTTTTGTAATGCAAATGCTAATACAAACGAAATCTTCCATAAGAAAGCCAAAAAAGGTAGTTCCACACAAAACCAAAAAATGAATGAAAATTTGCATTTGCTTTAGAACTGAAATTGTCATCAGGAAAATATCCTAAACCTTCCTCCAACCACTACGATAAAGCAGTAGTAGCATGATGGCTGCTCAAACAGGAATGAGAGAGTTCACATTGAAGTGGAAACGCTTCGAAGTGTTACCGGTGCGAGGAGGCCGGCCGCATGCCACCCACCATCGTCTTCGTTAACACATCAATAATCTCCAAGACATTGTCAGACATGCCACATCAGGACATGGTGGCTTTAGAGCACTTCAAATTATTTGAAATGTACGTTGAGACACGCTGTTACTTCGCCATGGTTACACTCAATTGAACAATTCTAAAATTGATATGACAATCCGACAACAACAACAGCCAGTCAGTCATTCAGTCAGGCCACCCAACTCGTTTTGCCTGTTAACTCCTTTTGTCATCCTTTGGTGTTGTTGCATTTCTTAACATTTCGTATGCCATTCATTGAAAGGATATCGAAGAATGTAACGTCTTGAGTTGAGTGTCTTTAAAAAGGAAACCCCGTATAAATTCACCGAGATTCATTCATTTTGACAAAGTGTTTGGGGATTTGAATGAATCTCAACAGGTTTTAGCTTTTAAGCCTTTTTCGAACGTTTCATTCCTTTCGTTTCGTCTCCCCGCCATTGTCATCATCACCATCAGACCTCTTGTCATTGGCAAGGATACGGCAACGAATAGGAAATACAACGACTCTAGGATGCCTCTATGTGTGCGTAAGGAATTTATTGATCTGGCTTTTTAAAATATTATGTTTTCATGTGTTTGTATTTATTTTCATCTGACAAAAGGACAAAGGAAGCAACAATGCCGCCTTTAATGGCTTGTTTGGTATTGAAATCTCAGTACTATTTTTGGTCCCCAAAATTGAATAAAAATATGCGAAACATACCGCCATCATTGTTGGTTCAGATTGTCACCAGTTTGAGGTGGGAGTAACTGCTTTACATCTTTAGTTATTGTTGCTGTTAATGGATTAATGGCAAAATATGCAAACAATAACAAGTTTAATTTCGGAATTGTTATGTGGAAGGGAAAATTAGCTACACCTACCAACATTGTGGGAATTATACACTGTCAGGCATTAGAATAGGATCATGTGGAAAATTCTAACACCAAACCGAAAGGAATATTGACCCCAAGTTCATTTAACCGACCGACAATCTATTCGTCTGTCCATCTTTTGTGGCTACCTAAGTACAGAAAGCGAATTAGTAGGGATATCGTTTGATATACACGAAGAAAGAAAGTATGCTTAGGGTGACAATATTCGAAGAGCATCATACTACGAGGGCGGTTCGGAAAGTTCTTAGCCTATCAATGAAAGAGAATAGATAGTTTTTCAAAAATATTTTTATTTTTCAATATAATCTCCTGAAACTTCAATACACTTAGTCCAACGCTTATCTAGCAATTCTATCCCTTGATTAAGATAGTTTTCCTCAGGTCTTCAAAATAGTGGTTTACAACTGTAATTGCATCTTCATTTGAGGTAAAACGCTTGCCAGCAAGGAATTTTTTTAGATTTGGGAACAGGTAAAAGTCACTGGGAGCTAAATCAGGAGAATAAGGTGGGTGGTCAAGCAACTCGTACTTTAATTCGTTGATTTTAGCCATTGTTAAAACACTCTTGTGCGCTGGTGCGTTGTCTTGATGAAAAATTATTTTTTTGTGTTGTAAGCCAGGACGTTTTTCTCGAATTTGTACATTTAATTGATCTAAAAGGTTGCAATAGTACTCTGAATTTATTGTTTTACCCTTTGCAGATAGTCAATCAATTAAATACCTTTGAAGTTCCAAAAAATCGTTGCCATAACCTTACCAGCCGATTGAATTGTTTTTGCCCTCATTGGGGCACTTCCTCCAGCTTCAGTCCATTGTTTGGATTGTTCTTTTGTCTCTGTAGTATAGTGGTGGATCCATGTCTCATCAACAGTTATGAAAAGACGCTTAAAATCCATTTTATTTCGCTGAAAACGATTCAAACAAGCTTGAGAAATGTTCATTCTTATGCGTTTTTGGTCGACTGTTAACAAGTCCGGCACCCATCTTGCAGAAAGCTTTTTCATCTGTAGTTCTTCATGCAAAATTAAATGGACTCGATCATTTGAGATGCCCATGATATTAGCTATTTCACGCACTTTTATTCGTCGATCATTGAATACTATATCTTGCACTTTGGCTACAATTTCTGTTGTTGTTGCTGTTTTTGGACGTCCACCACGTGGTTCATCTTCAATGCTTGTACGACCACGTTTAAATTCAGCAACCCAATTTTTTACTGTTGCATATGAAGGAGCACTTTCACCTAACACATTCACCATATCATTATGAATTTCTTGTCCCGATAGACCTTTTTTATGTAAATATTTAATGACACCACGCATTTCTAATTTTTCCATTGTAAAAAAATAGCGGATGCGTCTTTTGTGAACACCTGTTTCTATATGAAGGAGTTGCCAGATCGAAACAAAATTTAACATGTGTTCATAGCAGAGATGGAAGTTTCCAAAACACTTAACTTTTTTCTGTTTATATCGCGCTTTTTGTGCTAGGCTAAGACGTTTCCGAACTGCCCTCGTATTGTCGGGTTTAAGGTTGTGGTCCAACAATATAATGATCCTTAAATAAGTAGTATGATTTACACACAAACTGATCCCTACAGCCATATTATGATCCCCACAACCAGATTATGATCATCACATAGTATGATTCTCGAAACCAAAGTATTTTACACATACAACTATAGTTTGATCCTCACAACTATAGTATGATTTATACGCAATGACTTTATAATCCCTACAAACATAGCTTAATCCCACTCAACCACACTATAAAGTTGTTATTCAACAATAGGGATTTTTTTTTTAGTTAATTATTTTAAAATACATTTAATTCAATATAATGAAAGTGCTTACGAATATTTAAAAATAGAAAAAATTCAATTAAAAAAGTAGCTGTTTTATTTTATAAAAATATTTCACAAAAATTCAAAGCAGTTTGTTTTAAACAATTTTAATAGACAGATAAAATCTACTAATACTGCATGAGATTCGTAAAAAGAACATAGTTCTAAAAACCATATTTAAATTTAATGCCGTAATCTTAACGTAAACCCTAAAAAACACTACTTTTGTCGCACCAACCATATTTATATTGCTGCTACAACCATTTTTTATTTTAAAATTTGGCAATAATACTTTTGTTGCATTTCAACAATACTAATATTGCCGCAATCATACTGTTGTCAAAATTAAATTTAAAGAACAATACTGTGGTAGCGACGAACATAATTTTATTGTCGTGGCCAAATAGTAACCATATCTTTCCTCAGCGTGTACTCAAGGGTAATTTATCTAGTACAACTTATCATGCTGCTTTTAAGACCTAAGAGGAAAGGATATATGAAATGATTTCTGTCACTCCTTCCGTCTGTCAAACTATCGTTAAGATCAAAGTCCAGGTCGAATATATATACCAGTTTGCATGATGCTCTTCGAATATCGTCAACCCAACCATACTTTTTCCCTTGTTTCTTTTTTTTAGTTAGTTTGTCAGGTACGACTGCACGGGGTTATGGATGAAAAAGACTCATGGTCATGATTGTATCCTAGATAAGCTTCCGGTTGAATTAAGGTCATTGTCAGGCTATGACTTTATACGACTTACAGGCAGGAGATGCTGGCTAAGATTCCCTTTCAAAAGTGAGTGAAAATGAAACAGCCTGTTAAAGATATGACATGATGAGGTTAAGCTTGAGCAGGTGTATTCGATCTACGACACCACTATTCTCTTTCTAATTCTAGGTACACATAAGACTACCTTTGCAGCCTTGTTGAAGCAAGCGTTGCTTCCTGTGTTGCTACGTGCTTTGCGATCAAAAAATTTTGCTGCAACATGTTGCAGTTGCCTTGTGTGTACCTAGCATTAGAAAATCAGCGTTGTCCAGGCGGAAAATTTCGCAATTAAGGAGGCGTGTTCTTTATTGCCAGTAAATGGTGCAACGGGCTTCATACTTATTTACGTTGACAGCCAGGCGGCTCTCTTGGCCCTCAAATCCTGAACAACCACATCATCATATTATGAAACAAAGAAGAACCCACCAAGTTGGCATCACGACCCATGTGACTCATGTGAATTCCAGGACATAGAAACCTATATAGGAATGAACGGGCGGCTAAGCGGATAACAGCTGGCCTATCCTCGGACCATCCTATCCAGTAGAAGTATCTACGATAATATAAAAGGGGTAATCCACAGACATAACCTCGGAATTGCAGTCTTAAACAGGAATACTTTGGATTCGTGTAGGATATCTAATAATCCTGGCCGGAATAAGATAACAGGAGGACAAAATTCCTCACCAGCCACAGCCGAGAGGACATTGAAACAATAATAGCCGTTCTGACGGGATACTGGCCGATTAGAGATCAAGCACCGGCGTCACATTAGTCTGAGATCGAGATTTCTGGAGGACTTATCGTGTATATCATTAGACCTGGAGTTTTCTTAACTGTTCGGCATGATTACGAAAAATAGACATAGACGACAGACGATTGGTATTCTGAGTGATGTGGCACTACTCAAAACGGTGTGCATAACACTAATTTTTGGAGCGGCCACGTAAACCAACCAACCAAACCTTTTTTAATTGACCATCATCTGACCATCTTTTCGAATATTCTTCCCACAAAGGTCACTACCGACTTGAGGTCCTGTGGCTTTAAAAGCCTCATATTAAATTCAATCGTGCTCAAATCTACATATTTACGGATGGTTTAAAATTCTAATTTTTTTTAGAGTTCTCTTTTAATCTCGTTGTAACTTTTTATGAAAATGTTGATAAGTATAAACGATTAGTTGGGAAATAGTATGTGGTGATCTCATGTCTACAGTAAAATTCAACAGGGATTATTTTTCATTGACCTTTTGTAAATTGTTAACTTTCATTTTCGTAATTTTTAATAATTGACTACATAAGCACTGAAACTCATTCTGTTTCTACTTAGTAGGGACATAAATACTGTTACACACGTTTTATGCTGTAATATAAAAAGTACTGAATGTTTTTGGACCAAATATTTTTTAATATATTTATTGATGTATACTGTATCCAAAAAGAATCAACTTATTCGAAATGTCCGCCTTTTGCCTTTACATACGCCTTAAGTCGCACTGGCCAATCGTCAATAGCTGCACGAACCTTGTCCATTGGAAAATTGGCCACAGCTCGAACCATAGCAGTCTTAAGAGATCCAGTGTTGGGGTATCTTTTGTGACAAACCTTGTCCTCTAAATCCGTCCACAATTTGTAATTCAATGGGTTCAAATCTGGACTGCCTGAGGGCCATTCTTCAGAGGAAATGAACGCTGGCAAATTGTTTCGAAGCCAGGCCTGGGACGTTTGGAACAGGGAATTGTTAAGAGGCTTCACAACAGCTTCCAAAACGGTTTCTTGGTAAACTTTGGCCGATGTTTTGACTCTTTGTTCGCAGAAATGCAGGTCAGTGACCCCATCGTAAGAGAAACCCCACCAAACCATGGCTGAAGCTGGGTGATGACCCTTTTTCACCCTTGGGATCAGTTCAGATGCTTCCTTAGATGACCGCGCATGCACTCTATCATTTAGCTTGTTAAATTTTTCCTGAACGGTAAAAATTTTTTCATCGGTGAACAAAATTTTTTTGTCGGTGAACAAAATTTTTCTGTGCAAGTTATCAGCGTGCTTCACCGAAAGACGTTTGCATTTTTCAATCCTATTTTTTTTTAAAGCTGCAGTTAATAAATGTACGTTACGTCGTTTGAAAGCCCCAAGTCCCAAGTCCTTTTAAATGATTCGACTCATGGACTTTTGTGTGATATTCATCTCACGGGCCATGATTTTCTGTTTTCGGAGCGGATTTCTGTGAATTCTTGATTTAACGGCTTTGATGACATGCGGTTTTCAAACAGAGCGTGGGCCGCCCGACTTGTGGCGGTCTTTTACATCTCCTGTCTCCTCAAACAGTTTTATGCATCGGTAGACGTTTTGAAAATATCGATTTTCTTATTTCATTTCATTCACGCTATTGAGGTTAGCTTTCAAAACCCATATTACATTAACGGGGTATGTTCAGTTCTACTATTGAAATGGGTTAGTTCAATGTTGTAACAGTATTTATGTCCCTACTAAGTATTTTGAGAATGGTTATATATGGAAAGATCAAAAAACCTTCCTGACCCCGCTTTTTATGTAATGTAGGCTTTCAAGCCTGGTGAGTAGGGCAAAATAGAAGATAATGTTCTTAGCGATGGGGAGCCCTTTTGTTTAGTGGGCCAGTATACGAGTATAGACTATCGAAATAGAACAAAAATGTATTAGATTAAAAGTCCAAAAATATATTTTTTAAGGTCTTCTGGATTTCCAAAAGATAGAAGAGTGAAAAGCTTTCCTCTACAATCTAAATCCTGTTGAGAGTAGAATGCAACAAACATGTCTCTATCTATTAAGGTCTTGCAGAGACCTCCCTTTTCCGCTTAGAGACTTATAAAAAACATTAACAGCAAAAACGTGATAAATGCAATTCATTATAATTTGCATTACCAGGTAATGACCGCTCATTACCCTTTGCAGTATTTCCAAACCAAAAAGAAGTACTTACATATTATAGAATATAACTAATGTTTGGTTGTAGTTGAAAAAAAAGGTCAAGTTGTATACTGTTCAGTTTTCCTCCTTCTTCTCAGTTTTGATTAATGACTCAACGTAAATTACACTTAATTCATTCCAGTTATGTAAACGGAAAAGATACGGCTGTGGTGCAGAGTCCAATGTCTGTGTTTCCTAACCACTGTTTTAAATTGGCATGCTTATGTTTCTACAATTTTTCGGCTATAACTCCCTCTCTTAATCTCACACGCAGAGTACAGATTATTGAACTTCTCGCATGCTTGCCGATAATGTACTTGGAAGCACTTTTCTCTAATGTTATTGTATTTCAAAACGGATCCAAATTTCAAGCAGTGCAGGCTCTTGATTGTGCCTTATGCTTAACACCGTCTCTAAAGACTACAGAGTCGTTAAATGGTCCTGAAGCCACTGTGCAGACATCTGCAAACATAGGCGCACCTATGAAATTTATAATGAGTGTTATTATATTAAAATAAATTTGGGGTTTATTTTAGTCTGAAACCTTTTTCTGTAACGTCAGAATATTAAAGTAAAATATTTGTCTGTATTTAAGGATGCAGGAAGCTCTTGTTTGCCTATGGCTGCGTGAGTATGTGTGGGTGTCCACACATATGGACATATGTGAATATAGATGCATAATGCCAAAATATTTTACCACATACATTATTTTATAGTCCAATTAAACCCTTGTAACATATGAGAGCTATTTTTATATAATAAACTGCTCTTCTTCACTACATTTTTCCATTTACGTTTTCTGCTTTGTTTTGTTGTTGTTGCTACTGTCATTGCTAATGCACAAGGGTTAATACCCCCCCAACTACACTCAACAAAAACGAGCGGCAGGACTGCCTCCGATAAACCATTTAAGGTCAGTGGAAAAAGGGTTAAGATGATGCCCATCATCCTTCACGCAGTCCTCAAGTGTAGGGAGAAACTGTAGTCCTTTTTAACAGTGTACTTGGTTTTTGTTCGTTTTTTTGCTGTTCCTTGGCTAATGTCCTTTTTTTGTTTGCTTTAATTATACTGGCTATCAAAGTTGTCCAGCTACACAGAGTGTATGTGTTATCCTGCGTGTGCCTCAGTGTGTGTGTATCTTGCTTTGTTTTTATTTTCTACATATAAATTACACATGAACTCGACAAACAACACACAAAAAAGGATCATGATAATTTACGAGATAGGATTTTGGTTGGTAAGTTTTAAGGATAACCGAACTAGAATGTCATTTTCGTTGTTTATTTTTTGGAGTTTTTGCCGAAACCTTAAGGGAAAACATCCTTGCCATCTCGTCTTCGTTGGGTTTGTTAAACGGTATCAAATAAGTAGTATGGAGTTATTTGTGGACAGTGTCCCTGTATCTGCTGTAGACAAATAAGTTAGTGTGCCCATTGTTCACACATAAAACGTATTAAAAACATATTAGGTAGAGAATTGCATCTTAATAAATCCCACTCTCCTAGGAGGACTTGGGCTTTGTTCGTCTGGCTTTTTTAATTGATGTGGCCTTTTTAGCCATAAGTACCGGTCTCTCATTGTCCCCATTTACACTAGGAATTTTTTTGTTTCCCTTTTGAAAATGCCTTCTGTGTTCACACAGGGCAATTCGGTTTTGGCAACTTATGTTTTATATTTTGCCTTTTCTGACATTCTGTGATTTTTCGTTCTGATTTTTTTTGTTAAAGAAATACATAAGAAAACAAAAAAGTTGTTTATTTAATTAATTATAAGTGTGGTGGGATTTTATCACAGATTTTTCAAAGTGTTTTACAGTTTTAATGAGAATTGTTTTTTTGCACAAGAAATTTATAAAAACAAAAAATCAAAATAATCTTCAGTCAACTTCACACCACACCTATACGAGCAAGTTTTTTTCCCCATCCTTTCCCCTTACCTCTCCAACAAACTGAGAGTTGCGGCAAGTAAAATTGCCTAGTGTGAATGAGGACATTGACTTAACTTTATATTACTTTCCGTAGGACCCAAAGAAAACTGAGTCTGGCATTTGTCAAGGCATTACAAAGTATGTTCTGGGGATATCTAGATGTTGCTTTAATACAGGTCTTATTTTAAAGTTGTAAAAGAAATACATTAGAAAATAAAAAAATTGTTTATTTAATTAATTATAAGTGTTGTGGGAATTTTTCCCAGATTTTTCAGAAAGTTTTATATTTTTAATTAGAATTTGTTAATTTGCACAATTTGTTGCACAAGAAAGTTAAAAAAAAAATATCAAAATAATCTTCAGCCAACTTCACACCACGAAACACACAAAAGGAATTGGCAGTACAGGGAAGTCCTTTTCCTCTCCATTTTCCTTGCCTCTCCTTCTGCAAACTGAGAGTTGCCGCAAGTAAAATTTTCTGATGTGAACGAGGACTTGACTTAACTTTATTTCATTTTTCGTACGACCCAAAGACAACTGAGTCTGCTGAAGATCAATCACAGTGTTTGAAGCCGAATCAGCTTCATAAGGCCTGACGACGCCGTCATCGATTAGCGTAGCCGTTGTCGATTTAAGTTCAACTAAAGTCGTTTCGAAAAATGTTAACCACTGTTGCTAATAGGACCCCGCACGCCAACGCTTTTAAGTGCCAACTCGTGTTTGGCTGTGCAGCGTTTTAGATAATAAAAAACTGCATGCAGCTTTTTTGCGTTTTATCAGCTTCGTAATTTTGCCTTGTCGATTGCTTTTCAATTTCAAGTCGACATTTTACTTTAAATTGAAAATATTTAGACAAATATTTGGAAATATGTTGCAATTGGTTAATATCAATTTCATACATTTATAATTTTCCGTTGAGTAAAACAAGATTATGATTTATAAAAATTTGCTGCGATTAAACTTTGTTGGTGTGCGCCGCCTACTGCTGTATGTTGTTGCGCATATTTTGTTTTCAGAAAACACGCACGCTTCAGTGCGCTCGGGCCTTTAATCAGCCAATTTCAGTTAAGTCGTTGTTAGAAATATTATTAACAAATGCATTAAATTCATCTCAATTCGGAAATTATATTTTTAGAAATTCAGAAATTGTATTTTTGTTACAGACATAATTTTGTGACTGTTTAATAAAACTCTTTAATGTATTCTAAAGTTAATATCTGAAATATTGATATTACAAGTACACTTAGTAGGGACATAAATACTGTTACAACATTAAACACACCCGTTTCAAAAGTAGAACTGAACAAACCCCGTTAATGTCATATGGGTTTTGAAAGCTAACCTCAATAGCGTTAGTCTGTAACGGATTTTAAAATTGTTTCAACTTTCATCATGGAGTGGTCAGATAACACTAGGTCACAAATAACAAAATTTTCTCTGTTATTTGTTTCTAGCATACTTTTTCCCATTGATTTTGACCTACTAAACACGAAAATGTGTTTTAAAAATTTTTCTGTCGATTGATTTTCGAGATACAAATTTTTGAACTTTTTTTTTAAATTTTTGGAGGTACACTTACAATTTTGAGCATATCTTTCGTCTTCTTTGACATCTTTGATCCTACTACTACTCAAATTAAAGAAAATTGAGCCGTCTACAACTCATTCTCAGAAAATTTTCAAATCGGGTAAGTAGTTTTGATGTTGGCGGCTTAAAAAGGTTAAAAAACGGCGTTTTTTTAGTAAAAATGTGTCAGAAAAAACCATATAAAAATTCATATAAAATATAAAACACGATGCTAACAGCAATTTTTTTTTACGTATAGCTGGCATTTTTACAAAGAAAATAAGCCCTTACTTAACAAAATCTGACAACATATGGCGGATTTTTTTGGTAAAAGACCGAAATTCCGCTATTTCACGATATTTTGATTTTCATTATTTGCACAGCTTACACAGAGAAAACAAAATTAGTTACACGGCGCGTGTAGAAACGGCAATCCTAAGCGATTCGTATCGTCGGTCTTTTACCAAAAAAATTATAAGTCCGCCATTTGTTGTCAGATTTTGGTCAGTAAGGGCTTATTTTCTTTGTAAAAATGCCAGCTATACGTAAAAAAAAATTGCTGTTAGCATCGTGTTTTATATTTTATATGAATTTTTATATGGTTTTTTCTGACACGTTTTTACTAAAAAAACGCCGTTTTTTAACCTTTTTAAGCCGCCAACATCAAAACTACTTACCCGATTTGAAAATTTTCTGAGAATGAGTTGTAGACGGCTCAATTTTCTTTAATTTGAGTAGTAGTAGGATCAAAGAGGTCAAAGAAGACGAAAGATATGCTCAAAATTGTAAGTGTACCTCCAAAAATTTAAAAAAAAAGTTCAAAAATTTGTATCTCGAAAACCAATCGACAGAAAAATTTTTAAAACTCATTTTCGTGTTTAGTAGGTCAAAATCAATGAGAAAAATTATGCTAGAACCAAATAACAAAACGACTGTTGGCTAGTGTAATGAGAACCGTATCGCTGTAATAGCGCTTTTCAAGTGTGAAATGAAAAAAGTGATTTTTTCAAAACGCTCCGGCCACTACGGATTAGCCGCATGTTCATCTAACGATGCATAAAACTGTTTGAGGAGACTGGAGATGTAAAAGACCGCTACCGGTCTAGCCGCCCACGCTCTGTTCGAACACCGCATGTCATCAAAGCCGTTAAATCAAGAATTCACAGAAATCCGCTCCGAAAACAAATGAAATGAATATCACGCAAAAGACAATGAGTCGAATCATTAAAAAAGACTTGGAACTTGGGGCTTTTAAACGACGTACCGGACATTTATTGACTGCAGCTTTAAAAAAAATAGGATTGAAAAATGCAAACGTCTTTTGGTGGAGCACGCTGATAACTTGCACAGAAAAATTTTGTTTACCGATAAAAAAATTTTTACTGTTCAGGACAAATTTAACAAGCAAAATGATAGAGTGTATGCGCGGTCATCTAAGGAAGCATCCGAACTGATCCCATGGGTGGAAAAGGTTCATCACCCAGCTTAAGTCATGGTTTGGTGGGGTGTCTCTTACGATGGGGTCACTGACCTGCATTTCTGCGAACAAGGAGTCAAAACATCGGCCAAAGTTTACCAAGAAAAAGAAACCGTTTTGGAAGCTGTTGTGAAGCCTCTTAACAATTCCCTGTTCCAAAACCAGCCATGGACTTTCCAGCAGGGTTGTGCGCCGGCCCATAAGGCTAAAACGTCCCAGGCCTGGCTTCGAAACAATCTGCCAGCGTTCATTTCCTCTGAAGAATGGCCCTCAGGCAGTCCAGATTTGAACCCATTGGATTACAAATTGTTGCCGGTTTTAGAGGACAAGGTTTGTCACAAAAGATACCCCAACATTGAATTGTTTTTTGAATTTAATTTTGACAATAGTCATACTATTGTCATAATTGCGGCAATACTTGCGGCAATACTTATATTGTTGAAACATAACAATAGTATTATTGCAATTTTAAAAATTAAAATATGGTTGTAGCACCAATATAAATAGGGTTCGAGCAACAGAAGTATTGTTTTTTGGGTTCTATGTCGACAGTAATATGATTAAGCCTATCATATAAAGTATAATTGTAATCATTCCTAATTTAAATATGGTTTGCAGAACAATGTTTTTGTTTGGAATCTTATGCAATTAAAGTAAGAAGACTGCTTTGGTTCGAGCTGGGGCCAATTTTCCAATGTTCGAGGTTCGTGCAGCTATTGACGATTGGCCAGTGCGACTTAAAGCGTGTGTAAAGGCAAAAGGCGGACATTTCGAATAAGTTGATTCTTTTTCGATACAATATACATCAATGCATATATTTAAACACATTTGGTCCAAAAACATTCAGTACTGTTTATTTAACAGCATAAAACTTGTATAACAGTATTTATGTCCCTACCAAGTATTTATACCCTGAGTATATTTACCTGTTACCACCCAGCCATACGTCTATCTCTTTGTCTAACCGAATTTTCTAAATCATATAAAGTTTTCAAAGTGTTGCTTAAATACAAATTTCCTTTCCCCTTAAGAATAATCAACATTTCCAAATGTAATGAACTTTACACAAAGTTTTGCAAAAGTCTAAATGCTGCTCCATAAAAAGGACAAAGCAACAGAGCGGTCCTCTACAAGTTCCATTCGCATGCATGAGTGTATCCGTGCTGATGTCCTTAGTGCACTAACACTAGCCGCATTTACCACTAACCAGGTATGAATGCAAAGGGGTCATGAAATGAGTGTTACCCCTTTTTATGTATTACACACATGATTAAGGACGAAATGTTGTGCCCGTTGTAGTGGTAGTAAAATAACTATAAACACATATGGACACATATCCTTTCATAATGCTCATTATAAGCGAATTGTTCTCAATACTCACATACGTACCTATGTATGGGTGTGTGCCTACAATGTATGGTGGATAGCAGAGTGCAATACAAATGTAAAAATCACTTATATACTAGTCCTGTAACAAGGACCTGCAGCATTATCCGACCATGTTGTGTTGGATAATTTTGAAGGTGTTGATTACACGTTTGATATGCAAATGTGTTTGCTGATGTAGATAATTGTAGGCTTATAAAGTGCCCACCCGCTCCTGTTGAAACTTCTGTTCTGTTATCCTTTTGCATGACCTGGTCGGTCAAATAGCCATAAAAACGTACGCATAAACGCATCTACTCGTTAAGACTTATACGAGGGCAGAGGTGAAAGTGTTGTAAGTAATATATGAACTACTCGTAACTAAAACAAATGGTAAAAAAAAGTTCGACTGGGCTGAAACTTACAGCTGTGCTCAAAATAATAGAAGTGGTTATTAAAAGAATAATTAAAAACCTTTATTAAGAACTCCATTAATAATTGAATACATATTTTGTCTTAAAGGATATAAAGGAACAGGTAATTATAAAAGAGTTTAAAAATTTAGTTAGTTTTTTTTTTCTTTTTCATTTTTATTTAAAACTTGAGTAGTTTAAAAAATTATACTAGTACTTAGTTCCATGGCACTTGATTCCAGTTACAACTGCCTCGGCATCGAGTCCACAAATGTTGTCCTTTTTTCAAGAATTGAACTTCAAGCATGCTTCAAGCATGCAACTTCCTAAAGATGAGATACGCTTGTTGATTGAGCTTGGACAACTGTCTTTTTCACATTGAACCATAACTTATTTATTGCATTGAGGTCTGAGGACCGTGATGGTAATTCAAGGACATTTTTATTGGTGTCCTGGAACCACTCTTTAACCACTTTAGTGGTATGCTTCGGGTCATTGACTTGCTGAAAGACCCAAATCAATGGCATATCCTAAATGGCATACGGAAGCATTATTTCCTGCTTAATGTGGTGCCTATCCATGACTTCCTGAATCCAACATATGGACCTAACACCGTAATACGAGAACCATTCCCAAATCATAATAGAAGCACCTCTGTTTTTAATAGCTTTCGTTGTGAACTTTGGATTGTATTCGGTGTTTGGTCGTCGGGCGTATTGCCACGATCCCTTCCACCATAAAACACTTTTTCGTCCGTCTATTAACAGTTCCTATATTACTGGCCTCTGTACTGCTGACAGCGTTGCTCTAATTATACCATACACATAGAAAAAATACAGCCTTAAGATTCCGAAAGAAAAAATGATATGTGAGAATTATTACCTCTCAACTAGAGTGATTTTGACTGTGTTTACATTGTTTGGTGGTAAACTCTGCTGCCGGTAGTTCTCGTTAGGTATGAATCTACCTGTCCTTAATCTGTATAAACGCTGATCATAGTGAGAGCATATTCGTTGATTGGGTTCTAATGATGGTGAAGTTACCCCACTTGCTTTCATATGTTGTAGTTTTTTAATGGCGTCTGATTTTGATTGTGTTTATATTGTTTGGTGGAAAACTCTTCTGCCGGCAGTTCTCGTTAGGTATGAATGTATCTGCCCTTAAAGTTGTATAAACGCTGATCGTGGTTACAGTACATTCGTTGATTGGGGTATGTTGATGGTGAAGTTAGCCTTTCGCACCGAAACTGCCGTCACACCTCCTTGCCTTTAAAAGTATTTTTGACTGCTTTTTAAATACTGTTTGAATTATTTATTTTTGTTCAAACTTAAGGTCAGTTTCTCTTATTTTTATTTATTTGTTTCGATATATCGCTATCCTTCAGATAGCATCTTCAGGAAATGGGAGTAACAATAACCAAACGTTACATCAAATCAACATCTTATATTGCACAGGAAAAGATATCGTGTATATTGTGGCAATCGACTAAGAATCACTATCATTGGACCAATCCCGATACCAGTTCAAATCATGGCGTATATGAGTCAAAGTTTCATTCCTGGTCGAGGCCTTTTTAATACCTCTGCTGATCTATGGGTCTCAGCGCCCAGTTGTGATGCGACTCCATTAAGAGGGTCCCTCCTGATTTGAGGACATGTCGCTCTAGGGGCGCATTAAAAAAAGTAATTGTTTTAACGCTCTACCGAAGCGATGAGTCTTCTGTATACCACAGTGGTGTAGGGTATCCTATAGTAGATGAGTGGCTTGTTTTATTTTGATTGCTGTAACATTAAGTGGGAACATGTTTCTATTCGGATGAGAATTGGTTTTTGGAAGCAACTAGGATAGACAATTGTAAAAAATCTACAACGAGATCTTACAATAACAATATTTGCCTACAACTTCTATACCCTACACCACACTGTGGTACCGGGTGTTATGACTTAATGTTTGCAACACCTTCAAGGACCCTAAAATAGACCCTAAGTCAAATATACCGATCGACTTAAAATCACTATCTGATTCTTTTTAGCCATGTCCGCCAGACCGTCCGTCTGCCTATCTATCATTGTAATCAAAGTACTGGTCGGAATTATGAACCGATTTCGATGAAACTTGGTACATTCTTTAAGTTGAGGCCAAGGATGAACAATATTGCAACTGGTCCACATCGGTCTATACTTTGTTATCATACATAAGGCTTTCCCGATTTTAGAAAAAGCCACATATTTCATCCGATTTCAACTACATTTGGCACAGAGCATTTCGAGTGACCAACACTTATATTTGGAGAAATTTGTCCATATCAGTCCTCGGACTCGTAGCACTCAAACAAAGGTCCCTCCCGATTTGAGGTGCTGCAGGTCTAGAAGCCACAAATATTGATTGTTACGTAATGAGCGACTATTAATTCACTAAGGTAAAACAAGATCACATAGGTCTACATTTTCCTGCAGTCACCCACCAAAGGTCCTTACCGATTTTAGAATTTGCTGCTTTAGAAGCTACATTTTATATCTCTACCAAAATTCGCATAAATCGTTAAAAGCAACCAACACCAATGTCCTGTAACATTGGACCATATCGGTCCACGTTTTCGAAAAGCCTCCCACACAAAGGACCCTTTCTATTTAAGGTCCTCCAGCCTTAGAAGCCACAAACTTTACCCCATTACGCTCAAATTTGTATGGTACGTAATGCGCGACAAATAATTAACTCTAACATATTCAGTCCGACCTTGCTAAAGCTCCTGCCAAAGGTGCTTAATTCTGTGAATAGCAGAGTGGTGAGGGGTATCTTATAGTCGGTAACTTTCTGACTTATTTTTTATATACAATCAAAACATTTTCCAATTTCCCTCGTAGATCATTTAACATCCAACACTTGTGAAGGTGTAATCTAAGCCATAAATGGAGGAAGTTTCTTATTCTGGCATAAACACACACGTAGCCCATTTTGATATGATAATTTTCAGTTCGGTTCACCTTTTTTTGCCGAAAACCTTTTAAACTAATTTTACAGGAATTTTATTCCAATCCTTGCTAGTCTTGGTCTTGGTTGGTGTCAATGTCGGTGTGGAGCACGTAATATTTACGGCCGTAAGTATATGCGTAGGGGGGTGCTCAGAGTGTTCAGACTTTATTACTGGCCTAATTATGTGTAAAAGCTTTTAAATGACCCAAAGGCACGCATCAAGTTTATGTGTGTGTGAGTGAGTAGGTGTCTGTGTTGGTGTATGGGTATGGAACTCTTTAACTCTAATTTCGTAAATGTGTGAAAGCTGTCAAAGAAATTTATTGCCCACAATTACGCCTATAATTTAAATTTCTGTTTGTCCAAAACAAAAAAGGGAAAAGATCCTACTTTTGAAATGGAAATCCACATTTGATGGCCATATAATGAGTTTATGGCTTGTTACTTCTATGGATGTTGGTAGCTAATCAGGCTGACATCAGCATACATATGTGGACGGAAGGTCTTGAACAAAGATTTGTTGTAATGTAATTACTGAACAATACATAAGCATTTATGATGGAAAACTTCATGGGCAAGTGAGACACTAGTACTAAAGACGATATTACTTATAATATCAGATTTAAATAAAAATTCAGATTACAATAAAAATCCTTTATGTTTTGAATTTGGAGGAACAAACAAGAAATTTCTTTAATACTTGAGTTTTTGAATACTTACTGACCAAAACCTAATGTTTAAAACTTACTGTCTTCTCTGCAAAGACTATCTATAAGACAGACATCCTAACTAAGTTTTCTGTCATGAATTGTCAAACTGTGCTAACATTTAGCAAGAAGGTATTAGTTTTTCAAAAAGTCCAGTTTTTGGTTGTGCGTAATAAAAGGAACAGTAAGTCAATTCACTTAAATAAATCAGAATATTCAATGAAAGGTACGAGGGCAAGGATCAATAATTCCATGACTTTTCGAATAAAACACAGTTTTTTTTGCAAATAAAAATTATTTCTCAACATAATATCCTTTGAGCTCAATACACTGAGCCTATGTTTCTCCAATTTTTGTAAACCTTTCAATAAATAGGATTTTCCTGTTCCATAAAAGAGGCATTTGTTTTTTTTTTAACCATGTGTCTGATATAATTTTTCATGGTAAATGTTTGATAACGAAGACAAAATAACGTTACATAAAGTCAAATGTGCATACAAAATAGTTGAGTTAACCTTATATAAGGTTGGTTTTTTCAAGAGAGAGGCAGAAAAATGTGCGACATAAACAAAAAGTTAAAGATCATTCGGCTCTGTTGTATCGAAGTTTTTTATCTGCTTTGTGCTATATGAAGTTCAGAATTAAGTTAAACGAAGTTGCAACGATTGCGACTGCCTTTTTCCCCACGCCCTCCCCCCTATTTTTCATTTCTTCCTCTGCTCTGAACGTTTGTAATTGTGAGAAAGATCATAAGACAACTTATCTCGCTCTTTTAAAAAAACACCACCAAATTCTAGCGCAATATTATTGCTAGATTGCTTTTCGCACAGTTTGAAGACTATACGCAAAGGGTAATTCTCGTTAATCATAATGGGACTCCCGTATAAGTAACCGTTGCCGAAGACTGCTGAAAAAAACAGCTGTACAGTCCGCCTGGCAACCAAACGCAATACATTTCACCCAATTTTTAGTTGACTCTGAAAAAGAAACAACAAAAAGGTCTCGAACCAGAATAAAAACTGTTCAAGTCAAATTAATGAAAGAAGACCGAATAAATGTAAAGAAAACAAAGACATAATTAGTAGGTTAATTTTATATTAAAAATTGTAACAGTAGCTATATTCTCCGTTAAAAGAGGTAACCAATAATTAGTTAATTTAACAATAAAAATGGTTTCTATAACAAAGTTGATAATATTAACAATTTCATTGTTAAATTGAACATGTATTGTTTCAATAAATTAACTATGAAATTTTAATATTAATAATTTTCATGGTTAAAAACAATGCATTGTTAAAACAACAATAATTATTTTATTAATACAAATTTTAATGCTTCAAAAACTCAACAATGCATTGTTAAAACATCAATAGTTATTTAAAATTAACAATTTTCATGGTTAAAAACAATGCATTGTTAAAACAACAATAGTAATTTTAAATTATCAATTTTCATGGTAAAAAAATTCAACCATAGAATAGTTGAATTAACTATTATTATTGTTTAATACCAGTCAACAACAAAATGTTCGAATTGACCATATATACCGTAGACTCCTATTCATGTTTATTTACGGTTAAGTTAACCTTATATAAGGTTATTTTTCTTCTCACTGTAGGGTTGGAAGTAGGAAATAGTCACTGGCAGCTAAATCCAGAGAATAGGGCGGATGAGGTACCAATTGTAACCAAATTCATGCAAATTTGCCATTGTGTGCACCCATACATTATCTTGATAAAAAAGATAATGCACTCGGCCATATGGGGTCGTTTTTTTAAATCATCGATAAATCGGTCCAAAAAGTAAGCATAATATTCGCCGTTTATTGTTTTTTTCCTTTTTGAGGTAATCGGTGTGGATTATACCGCGTGCATCCTGAAAAACTATTGCCATCACCTTATTGGCCGTCAAAGTCCCCTTGGCCTTCTTCCGAGCCAGTTCACCCGAAGAAACCCATTTTTTAGACTGCTAGACTTGGTCTCCGGAGTGTTTCACCCACAGTTACTAAACGCCGCAAAAACTCATTCGAATTGCAGTTAAACAACTCCAAACAAAGTCCTTTAAAGTTCTCACACGATTACGTTTATGGTCAGTTGAGAGCAAACGCGGCACACATCTTGCAGACAGCTTTCTTGAATTCAACTGATCATGTAAAATTGAAACCACAGTGCCATACGAAATGCGTATGGCATCAACAATCTCACGCACTTTTACTCTTCGATCGGCCAACACCATATCGTGTATTTTTCGACATTGTCGGATGTATTGACCTCAATTGGACGTCCGCGACGTTCAACGTCATTTGTACTTGTGCAACCACAACGAAAGTCAGTAAACCACTTTTGTAACCATTGAAATCGATGGTGCAGAGTCCCTATAGTATTTATCAAGATTTTCCTTGGTTTGATTGACGGTTTTTTTCGCAAAAATAATATTTAATGAGCACTTAAAATTCACTTTTTTCCATTTTTAAGAAAATCCACGAGGATGTATGATTTGAACAGCTGTTTAAGACAAACTAAATGAGGAAACTCTTTTAAAATGTGACAGTACGAGGGCTGCCTTATATATTTCTGGCCTAATAATGAAATGCGAATATTAATTTTCAAAAATGGTTTTATTGTTTTTCAAAGTATTCTGCTTTTCAAAGTATTATACGCTTTTGCATGCGCTCAAACCAATTGTCGAACCACTTTTTCCACTCCGATTGAGGCAGCTCCAAAACATGGTTTTTGAACGATTAAACAGCATTTTCTGGCGACGAAAATCGTTGACCACGCATTTGTTTTCTTGATATGCGGGAATAAAAAGAATTCATTGGGTGCCTAGTCAGGGCTGAACGGCGGATGACCCATCAATTCGACGTTTTGTTGGCCGGTCAAAAAGGCGCTAGTTTGAGCCTATGTGTGAGAGCTCGCATTGTCATGGTGCACAATGATTTGTCTTCTCTTGTTCTTTTTTCGAATTTCTTCGAAGACTTCAGGCAAACAAATTGTGGTGTACCACTCAGAATTGGCCGTCCTACGTTGCTCAAGCGGAACAGTCGCCACATGACCAGTTTTGCCTATGAAACAGGCGACCGTTTGCTTCGAAGTGCTTCTTTTACCAACAACTTTCGTTGGATTTGGCTCGCCTTCAAGAACCCACACGGTCGATTGCTGTTTTGTTTCGGGCTCATACGCATAGATTCATGATTCGTCACCTGTGACGATCTTATAAACGTCTTTTGAAGTACTGCGATCGTATTTTTATGTACGCTGGTGGAAGAAATGCCCAAGCATGCCTCTATCTCACGATATGTCACATGACGATCTTGCATTAACAGTTTGCGCACGGCATCAATGTTCTCTGGCACAACGGCCGTTTTTGGACGACCTTCGTCTTTGAGCGAGCGTCATGATTCAACTACAACCATACTATGATTCTCACAATGAGATTCATGATTAACACATAACCATACTATGATCCCAACAACCATAGTATGATTCATACTTAACCATACTATGATCTCCAGAACCCTATTCACACTCATCCATACTATGATATCTACAACCATATTATTATCCTCAGAACCACAGTTTAATTCACACACAACCATAGTATGATCCTCACAATCGTAGTTTGGTTCACACGCAACCATGTTATGATCCCTACAACCATAGTAGGATCACACACAATTATATTATGATCCCCAAACATTTTTTTATTACAATTGGGTTAAGTTGTCAACAATAGATTTGATTTACGAAAACTATTTATTATTTATTTATTATATAATAGTGATTTATTTAACAGTAGAAAAATTCATTCTTAAAAACGTATACGTTTTTAATAAAAAATATTTCATAGTTTTTTTACACAAAGGGTAATTCTCATTAATAAAAATGAGTCTCCCGTATAAGTCATTTGATTTGTGGCCGAAGTAATCGTTGCCAAAGACTGCTGAAGAAAAACCTTGGCGGGTTTAGAAACAGCTGTACAGTCTGCCTGGCAACCGTAGCAAATACATTTCACCAATTTCTTCTTTTTAAGTTGATTCTGAAAAAGAAACAACATAAAGGTCTCGAACCAGAATAAAAAAACTGCTCAAGTCATAAAAAATATTTCAGTTAAACAAAGCCAAAGCAGTTTGTTTAAACATTTTTAATTTTCATATAAAAGTACTTATTATTGCATAAGATTCGCAACAATAATATTGTTCTCAAAAGCATATTTAAATGAAGAAAAATTACAATCATACAGCATGATTGTCGTTATCAATACTATCAATACAATACTTTTGTCGCATCAACCATACTAGTATTTATATTGCTGCTACAACCATATTTTTAAGTTTGGCAATAATACTATTGTTACATTTTAACAATATCAATATTGCGGCAATCATACTATTGTCAAAATTAAATTCAAAAAACAATGCTATGGTTGCGACGAACATACTTTTATTGCGCAGACACTATTATTGCCGTGACCATATAGTAACCATATATTTTCTCTGCGTGATGTAACCATCAGTACAACAGAATGTTTGTGATTGCAACAGAAAGTGTGTCGCACCGAATTCCAAATGATGTTATCCCTGTGTGAAGTTATTTTTATTTTGTACAAAAGACAGCCTGTCTACTATCAACTGAATCGAGTTCTTATGGGTCTTTAAGCGCTCTCTAATAAAATAATCCAAAGTAGGGGGAATCGCAACAGTGGGCGGGCCGGTATAACAACTTAATGATAATGTAAAAATCACATTTAAATAGTCCATAAACAATTGGGAGATACATTAAGTCATAAATTCCTATATTCCCATAGCATTACAAGAGTCGCCAGAAACAGCAACATCAGCAGCACCACCATTATCAGCGAGCTCACCAGCACCCAGCCACCGTTGTTGTCGGTGTAAAGGCACAGGCATGCTGAAAAATACTCGACTCAATTACCCGATTGTTTATTCATGTAGAAAAATTATCACTAATTTAATCTGCACAGCATCGATGCGTTTTTAACATTCGCAGCCATAGACTGGCAACATAAATTCGAATCGGCGTAGGCGGAGAATGACTGTGTGCCATTATCCTTATCGGCTTATGTGACCCTAGATGGTATTTCGCGAATGACTGGCAGCTACCATAGGCACGGTTACGGAGACCGCCTCCCCCAATACCCGGACAAGCCATAAAGTCTATTTACATTAACATTAAACAACTACTAAACACCACCGCGACAAGAATTCAAAACGAGCGAATGAAATGATGTTTGGTTTCGCAATTTTTTTCTTCTGGCCTGCTTAAAACGCAGCTTGCAGAAATGGCAGCCTCCACTTCTACGCTGGTTGAAGGAGAGGGGAGCGTGTACAAAAAAAACCGACAACATAAATCGCTGTTAACCCAAAAGACAAAAGACTGACAATACTTGAACATGCAAATTCCTAAAAAGGTACAACGGGCAACACACACAGATTTGCTAATGCCCTCTTCCAGCATGCAGAGTGAATCTGCCAGGAGACATTTGCCACCCAAGCCAAAGCCAGTGGCAGCAGTGCACGCGCCCTCCTCTGCCACCGCTCTCTAGAGATGGTGGATTTTTGCCAGCATAAACAATTTATGGCGAAAAAATTCAATCGTAAACAATGCAATCAAAAATTCATTCAAACAAAGCATTAACGCTTATCCTTCGCAGTTCATACGGAAAAACGGCGAAAACCAAAAACAAAAGCAGCACCAACAACAACAACAAGGGCAGCATGCCTTGGTGACGGTTTTGGTTGAGGGGTAGGAGTGGGAAATTGCTGGAGTTGAATAATAGTCATACCAACTACCACCTCGCAGGATATGTTTCCTTAAATTACGTATGAGTGCCGCATTTTTGTTTCGCCATTTTTTTTTTTTAATTTTCTATTTCCGCGGATTTTTCTTCTTTGTTTGTTTTTTTTCTGAGCCAAGCACACGCACATCCTTAACTCCTGGCACAAGGTAGCATTGAAAAATATTCACCGCCACAATTCCTCCTCGCACCTTTGATCTCCGTCACCCATAAACACTTGTATTACAAGGATACACCCATCCACCCATACATATACATTTACACATAATAATGCTGGAGTACATGTGTACATCTGTAAGGATGTTCTTCTAGGATATATATTTTATTTTTTTTTATAATAAATGTTATCTGACAGTATTTCTGAGAGCAATAAATTTAATTTACTTAATTTACCTAAAAAAAACAACAACGTATGTCTTAGTCCTGGCACGTACATCCTTCTCACGAATGAATGGCAAGATGAATGCCATCATTCAACAATTAAGTGGTTATTAATATTTCCAGGACTTGGCATGTACTGCTGTGGAATACGAAAACTGATCATATATTGTCTTAATGGATTGGGCAATATTTCGATTGCAACTCAATGCCCCGGTGGGCTGAGCAGGACTTGGTTTAACTTGATGTGTATTAAAAAAAACATTTAGCTCAAAATTATAACGTCCAGGACCGACTCTACCAGGTAGGCTTACTAGGCAAATGCATAGAATGCAATGAAGGGGCGCATTTCAAGCTGAATATAAAACGTTTAAAATCTTTACATCGCCTCAAATGGAAGAACGTTGGTACATACCCATATACACTAGGGTGGGCCGAAACGGCGGAAGTAAGACATGTCAAATTTTAACTTAGCTTCAAATTGGAGAACGTTGGTGCATACCCTTATACACTAGGGTGGGCCGATTTGCAAGGACAAAAATTTGATTCGATTCTCGTGGATTTTGTAAAAAATGCAAAAAAGTGAATTTCGAGTGCTTATTAGACAATATTTTTCGCGGAAAATAACCGTCAATCAAACCAAGGAAAAGCTTGATAAATACTAGGAGGAGTCTGCACCATCGATTTCAATGGTAAAAAACTGTTTTACTGACTTTCGTTGTGGTCGCACAACTACGAGTACATGTAACGCTCAACGTTCTGGACGGCCAATTGAGGTCAATACACCCATAAATGTTGAAAAATATCAACGATATGGTGTTGGCCGGTCGAAGAGTAAAAGTGCATGAGATTGTTAATGCCATACGCATTTCATATGGCAGTGTGGTTTCAATTTTACGTGATTAGTTGGGTTTAAGAAAGCTGTCTGCAAGTTGGTTGCCGCGTTTGCTCGCAATTGACCATAAACGTAATCGTGTGACAACTTTCAAGGATTGTTTGGAGTTGTTTCACCGCAATGCGAATGAATTTTTGCCACGTTTTGTAACTGTGGATGAAACATGGAGCCATTACAACACTCCGGAGACCAAGCAGCAATCTAAACAATGGGTTTTTCCGAGTCAGCCGGCTCCGAAGAAGGCCAAGGTGACTTTGTCGGCCAATAAGGTGATGGCAACAGTTTTTTGGGATGCAGGCGGGATAATCCACATGGATCACATTTAAAAGGAAAAAAAAACAATAAACGGCGAATTTTATGCTAAATTGTTAGACCGATTTAACGAGGATTTTTAAAAAAAAGACCCCATATGGCCAAGGAGAAAATTATTTTTCATTAAGATAATGCACGGTTGCACATGTGTGCAGTTTCTATAGCAAAATTGCATGAATTGGGTTACGAATTGTTGCCTCATCCGCCATATTCTCTGGATTTAGCCGCCAGTGACTATTTCCAAACCTAAAGAAATGGCTCAAAGGAAAGAGATTCAGCTCGAACGATGAAATTATTAATCAAACAAATGCATATTTTATGGACCACGAAAAGTCCTTTTTTTGGAAGGGATAAAAAATTGGAGAAACGTTGGACTAAGTGTACTCATATTAAGCTAAAAGGAGATTAGCTGCCTGGAGCCATGTGACATTTCCATTGGAGAGTTTGACATTTTTTAGCATAAACGTTTGAGTGCGTTTTGATGTACGACCATCATTTGTGTTGTTTACAGTGACTTGAAAAAATCAATTTGGCAAAAAAAAATGGAAGTAGCTCGTAAACATTTTCGTGCGTTCATTTTTCACAACTTTCGACGTGGATTATCACGACAAGAGTGCATCGATGCACTTAAATCTGTGTATGACGATGAAGCACCATCCTTTAGCAATGTGAAAAACTGGTTTAATGAATTCAATCGTGGCCGACGCTCGCTAAAAGATGTAGGTCGTCCAAAAACGACCGTTGTGCCAGAGAACATTGATGCCGTGCGTGAACTGATAAGATCTCAAGATCTTCATGTGACATACTGTGAGATAGAGGTATGCTTGGGCATTTCTTCCACCAGCATTCATTCGATATTGCATGAACACCTGGCCGTATAAAAGGTTTGTTCTCGTTGGATCCCGCACAATTTGACAATCGCTCAAAAAAAGGCTCGTGTCGATTGGTTTAAAGAAATTTTGAAAAAATACGATCGCGGTGCTTCAAAAGACGTTTATAAGATCGTCACAGGTGACGAATCATGGATCTATGCGTATCAGCCCGAAAAAAACGGCAATCGACCGTGTGGGTCTTCGAAGACGAGCCAAATCCAATTAATGTTGTTCGTGGAAGAAGCACTTCGAAGCAAATGGTCGCCTGTTTCTTCGGCAAAACTGGTCATGTGGCGACTGTTCCGCTTGAGCAACGTAGGACGCTCAATTCTGAGTGGTACACCTCAGTTTGTTTGCCTTAAATCTTCGGAGAAATTCGAAAAACGAACAAAAGAAGACGAATCATTGTGCACCATGCGAGCTCTCACACATCAACTCAAACCAGCGCCTTTTTGACCGCCAAACGTCGAATTAATGGGTCAGCCGTACAGCCCTAAGTTGGCCCAATAAATCATGATGGAAAATACTTTGAAAACAAAACAAAAAATGTTGATAATAAATATTCGCGTTTTCATTATTAGGCCAGAAATATATAAAGCAGCCCTAGTATCTAGAGTAGTAAGAGCGCGGAATTCCTTTTATATACTAAAATTTGTCGAAGATTTATTTATAGGATTAGGCAATTGAAGTGTTACCTTATCAAACGACCATAAATTTTGTGTGAAATTATTTATTTTTGATTTAAAATTCAAATGTGTGGAAATAATTTAAATTTCAGAACCCATTTACTTAAGCTCACCGATAAAATTTAAGACTTATTAACCCTGTGGTACAAAGTATAAGGACATAGTGCTGCTGTTCTTCTGACCTTAAAGGAGATTGACCCTATGTTTCTAATACCAAATACTATCTGCAATGAAAAATGTCTGTCCTTCTATCCATCTTTCGTTGTAATCTTAAACAATCTTAAGGTTTAGACCAAGGTGGAATGCTAAGTTAAGTTGGTCCATACCGATCCATATTTTATAAGATACAAATTTGTTCGATTTCTGGACCTGCAGCTTTAAAAGCTGCCTATTACATTCGATTCTGATCTAAGAGCTACACAGAGCTACAAGCTACATACGAAGGCGGTTCGGAAAGTTCTTAGCCTATCAATGAAAGAGAATAGTTAGTTTTTCAAAAATATTTTTATTTTTCAATATAATCTCCTGAAACTTCAATACACTTAGTCCAACGCTTATCTAGCAATTCTATGCCTTGATTAAAATAGTTTTCCTCAAGGTCTTCAAAATAGTGGTTTACAACTGTAATTGCATCTTCATTTGAGGTAAAACGCTTGCCTCAAATGAACAGGTAAATGTCACTGGGAGCTAAATCAGGAGAATAAGGTGGGTGGTCAAGCAACTCGTCCTTTAATTCGTTGATTTTAGCCATTGTTAAAATTAAAACACTCTTGTGCGCTGGTGCGTTGTCTTGATGAAAAATTATTTTTTTGTGTTGTAAGCCAGGACGTTTTTTTCGAATTTGTACATTTAATTGATCTAAAAGGTTGCAATAGTACTCTAAATTTATTGTTTTACCCTTTTGCAGATAGTCAATTAATAAAATACCTTTGAAGTCCCAAAAAACCGTTGCCATAACCTTACCAGCCGATTGAATTGTTTTTGCCTTCTTTGGGGCACTTCCTCCAGCTTCAGTCCATTGTTTGGATTGTTCTTTTATCTCTGGAGTATAGTGGTGGATCCATGTCATCAACAGTTATAAAACGACGCTTAAAATCCATTTTATTTCGCTGAAAACGATCCAAACAAGCATGAGAAATGTTCATTCTTATGCGTTTTTGGTCGACTGTTAACAAGTCCGGCACCCATCTTGCAGAAAGCTTTTTCATCTGTAGTTCTTCATGCAAAATTAAATGCACTCGATCATTTGAGATGCCCATGATATTAGCTATTTCACGCACTTTTATTCGTCGATCATTGAATACTATATCATGCACTTTGGCTACAAATTCTGTTGTTGTTGCTGTTTTTGGACGTCCACTACGTGGTTCATCTTCAATGCTTGTACGACCACGTTTAAATTCAGCAACCCAAGTTTTTACTGTTGCATATGAAGGAGCACTTTCACCTAACACATTCACCATATCCCGATAAACCTTTTTATGTAAATATTTAATGACACCACGCATTTCTAATTTTTCCATTGTAAAAAAATCGCGGATGCGTCTTTTGTGAACACCTGTTTCTATATGAAGGAGTTGCCAGATCAAAACATAGCAGAGATGGAAGTTTCCAAAACACTTAACTTTTTCTGTTTATACCGAGCTTTTTGTGCTAGGCTAAGAAGTTTCCGAACCGCCCTCGTACAGTGCAAAAGTCGTTCTGCAATCGGCTCGCACTGCAAAAATTCTGTTGGACGAGAAGACTTTCTGTGTCAATCACTAACTGTTAATAGTCTTGATGGTAATTCAGTTCGAAATACCATAAGACGGTGCCTTGGATAATAGTATGACAGAACTAACTATTCGGTTGTATTAATGAAATGAAGTGAAAATTATTGGTTGTCAGAACCGCGCCCTGTGGCTACAAGTAATTCTGCTTAAATTTGGTCATTGAGTTCAACAATTAGTAAAAAAAACAAATTAAAAAATTTTAAATTATTTTTATTTGTTTTAGTTTATCCATTCTTTCTATTTAAAAAATATAGGACAGATTTTTTGAAAGAGTGAATTACTTCACAAGCTAATACTCGTAAGATCAGGTTTGTTGTTGTTTGTCGTAATTTAATGACGTTATTACGTCAATTAAAATTTCTTTCTCCAAATACCACAACGAACCCGTAAAATTAATTGCTGACATTGGAGAATTTAGTCTCTTAATTATCGCCCGAGTTTTCGGATAGTCTCTACATAAGGAACATCTCCAATTTGAGGTCCTTTCGCTCCAGAAGCCGGAAATAAAATCCGATAGTAATCAAATAAATAGTGAGAATTTAGTCTTTTAATTATCGCCCGAGTATTCGGATATTCTCTACATAAGGAACATCTCCAATTTGAGGTCCTTTCGCTCCAGATGCCAGAAATAAAATCCGATAGTGATCAAATTAAATACTGCGTTGTCAGAAGAAAATGAAAATGAAAAAATTCATTGATTTAAAGAAAAAAAAAATCTATTATAGTTTTTATGTCATTTTTCTGCATTTAGCACATTAGAGTATTTCTATTAAAATATGCATAAAATTATTATATACGTGATCCAAAGTAAATCGTATTGTTAAGCTAATGGCTTTTGAGCATAAATCATAAATTTATCTTCATCATCATGTTCATCCTCCACGTATGGCATGTCATCCTCAAACGGAACAGCTCCATCATCCGATGTGAATAATCAAAAGCTAAAAAGAAGGCGTCCACATTATTCACCTGCGTTGACAATGCCAAAAGGTTCACAAGTTTAGCTAAAGTTTAAAAGGTTGTTTTTGGCTTTAATTGATTTAGGATACAAAGTTTTTCAAATGCTTAAAATAATTAAACCTCGCAAGTTTTCCTTTGGTTTAACCAAAAATATTTGCTGTAATATATGAGCATAAAGTTATACGAACTTTTCCATTTGCTTAAGAGATGCTAAACGCAGGAGTGAAAATGCCTTCAAGTTAAAAACGCGCAAAACTTTTGCTTCACAAAACTTCTTCTTAGTTTTAGCCGTAGTTTTGTGTTACGTAAACTAATAAAGTTTAGCTTGGGATAGTTATACGCCCACATACTCGGTCGTATGTCAATATTCCTTTACATTCACATATGTATCTACAAGTTTACGTATATATTTATTAATGTCTGTCGGTATTCTTGAAATTTAGTTATTTCATCCATAATTTGTTAACAACTTTTGCCCCTCACTCGGGTGCGTTGTGCATACTTTAGTAGAGGTTCAAAGATGAACTTTCGCTAAGGATAATTAAATACCACTCCATCATTGCGGACGTTTGCATGACTAATGCTTATTAAAGTCCTTGACATCAAGCATATGATATCACCGAGAATTGAGATGATAATACGGATGTTTTAAAGTCTATAGTGTAGTATTATTATATTTCACATCACTTCCGTTTTTGTTTAAGTATAAATTCGTTCCCCCTCTTTCAACTGGCGGATTTTTTTTAATCAGCCTTAATTCATTTGATTTCATTTCCATCCTTTGGCTACAGAAAATTATCATTTTGTCTGTTTTGTTTTACATGAATATCAAAGCGAACCCAGAAAGAAGTACAAATAATTTCGAGAATTACTTGTATTTCCTCCATTTTTTCTCGTTTAATACTCGACAGACTGGAAATATTAAAAAAATGTATAAAGCGGCGGAAATAAACACAAATTACAAAATTGTAATTCGAGAATTTAATTACAAAACAGAAAATAAAACACAGGTAAATAAAACGTCGTTATGTTCGGCCCCTCCACAATGGGTACTCTGTTCAAATGGTAAAATAACAATGGTCCATGGAAATGGAAATTTTATAAAAGTATATAACTAAGGACTGGGAAGGATTCTTTTATAGACGACTGAGAAAGAGTCTTTTATAGACTACTGGGAAGGAGTCTTTTATAGACGACTAGGAAGAAGTATTTTATAGACAACTGGGAATGAGTGTTTTTAAGACGTATAGGAAGAATTATTGTTTAGACGACTGGGATAGAGTCTTTTTTAGACGACTGTGATTTTCTGTGTTTTATACGACTTGGAAGATCTCTATTATAGACGACTGGGAAGAAGTCTTTTATAGACGACTGGGAAGGAGTCTTTGATAGAAGACTGAGAAGGAGTCTTTTATAGACGACTAGAAATGAGTCTTTTATAGACGACTGGGATGAAATCTTTTTTAAGACGACTGGGATAGTCTTTTTTAGAATACTGTGATGGTCCCTTTTTATACGACTTGGAAGAAGTCTTTTATAGACGACTGGGAAAGAGTCTTTTATCGACGACTGGAAAGGAGTCATTTACAGACGACTGGGAAGGAGTCATTTACAGACGACTGGGAAGGAGTCTTTTATAGACGACTGGGAAGGAGTCTTTTATAGGCGACTGGGAAGGAGTCTTTTATAGGCGACTGGGGGATTTTTATATAGACCACAGGGAATAAGTTTTTTTATAGACGACTGGGTGGCCGACGCTCGCTCAAAGACAAAGGTCGTGAAGGTCGTCCAAAAACGGCCGTTGTGCCGTTCTCGTTGGATCCAACAATTTTGACAATCGCTCAAAAAACGCTCGTGTCGATTGGTGCAAAGAAATTTTCAAAAAATACGATCGCGGTGCTTCAAAAGACGTTTATAAGATCGTCACAGGTGACGAATCATGGATCTATGCGTATGAGCCCGACACAAAACAGCAATCGACCGTGTGGGTCTTCGAAGATGAGCCAAATCCAACGAAAGTTGTTCGTGGAAGAAGCACTTCGAAGCAAATAGAAGTCTTCGGAGAAATTCGAGCTCTAACAAATCGGCTCAAAGCAGCGCTTTTTTAAACGGCAAAAACGTCGAATTGATGGGTCATCCGCCGTCCAGCCGTGACTTGGCACCCAATAACTTTTTTATTCCCGCACATCAAGAAAAAATGCGTGGTCAACGAAAATCGTGACTAGAAGATGCTGTTGAAGCTTTCAACAAACATGTTTTGGAGGTGTCTCAATCGGAGTGAAAAAGTGCTTGGTTTGAGCGCATGCAAAAGTGTATACATCGTGCTGGAGAAAACTTTTAAAAACAATAAAACCATTTTTGATGATAAGTATTCGCATTTTCATTATTAGGTCAGAAATATATATAGCAGCCCTCGTATATGACTGTCAAGGAGTCTGTCTAGATGACTGCAAATGAGTTTTTTTGGACGACTGCCGGTGACTCTTTGTGCACTCATTTTGTTCTACAAATCCTGATATCTTCATCTTTATCAAACTTTATGATAAACTCAGTACTCAGTCCTAAAATGCAAAGATTATATAAGGAAAACATACAAGTAAGAATTGCAATATCTTAAACCTCATCAGATCTAATTTTAGGGAAATATTTCTAAACATGATATAATGGGTGATCCGTCTAGAGGTATTTTTTCAGAACAAAAAAAATATAAAAATTCAAATCAAGTGTGGAATTGTTATTGGAAATTTGAAAGGACATTTTATGACATTTATTTTTTGAATATAATTTCCTTCAAATCTTGGCCGCAACTACGCCTCAGGGTTTCCATTCTGAGGGTCCAATTATGGATTACTCGTTCGAGCATTTCGACCGGTATGGCTTTAATGACACGCGTAATGTTGGCTTCCAAAACCTGAATCGTAGTCAGCATAGACTTTGGACTTTACGTTACCCCAAAGAAAAGTTGGATATGACGCGATAGCGAGCACCATTCACAGTAAGGTTCCGGCCGTCATCATTATTGAAAAAATATGGACCGATGATTCCACCAGCCCATAAACCGCACCAAACCGTGGTTTTCTCTGGGTATAATGGCACCTCTTGAACCTCTTCTTGTTGATCTTCAGCCCAAATGCGGCAATTTTGTTTATTGACCTTGCCGTTGAGCCAGACCATTTCTGGCCTCATAACTGAACAAAATTTTGGTCGAAAACAACGGATCTTCCCGTTTCTCACCGAACGCTCATTTTCATAATACAGTTACCAACATTTCAAGGAAATTATTTTCAAATAATAAATGCCATAAAATGTCCCTTCAAATTACCAATAAAGATTCCACACTTGATTTGAATTTTTATATTATTTTTGTTCTGAAAAAATACCTCTCAATGGATCACCCTATATCAGCATGTCAATCTGGTAAAATTCTACATTCCGAAATAATATGGTACTCATAACCTGGAGCCAAAATCTAAAGTTTACCTAGATGGAAAACTACTATATCCATCTAGAACATTTTCCTATATTATCGCTTTTACAGAACTTGATCTAGAACTCATGACATGGAGTTTAAATGTAAGGCTTATCTAAGGATTAACTCTTAGGAAATCCTGGAATCTTATCTTAAACAAATATTAGAGCTTATTCCAAATTAGATACATCCTAAATTTTAATATACAGAGTTAAGTGTCTTTTTTCATCACTTTCATAGAATCTAGTGTGCAGCTCATTACTTGGAGCCGAAATCTTAGGCTTTTATAAGAATTGAGAATTAACGATAGGACATAGATAGGAAGGAATTTTCCTTAGATTTCAATTCTGAAATTCTGTTGCAGAATATTATTAACCCCTAATTTATAATTTGTTATATAGGACTTGTTTAGGACATTTGACCAATGACTTATGATTGTGGCTGTTCCTTATAATTGCCAAAGACATCAATTTCATATTTTTAGCCATTTGGGAAAATGTTTCCAATTCCAACAATCTCAAATCATGAATGAATAGTTTCACGCACTCTCACCCTCTCCCCTTCGAGTGGAGAAGACGTGTTGTCTTTGATTGAACTCTAATTACCCGAAGAAATCTTTGCAATAAAATGTATTCTCTTCTCATACATGAATAAATATTTATTCAACCCAAGCGAAAGCAGTCCAGCACACAAATGCGTCAAAGGATATTAAATCCTTTTTCTTTGCCAAATGTCCTGGTTCATCAAACTCAAACTTCGACACTTGCTGTAATTGCCCCTGATATAAGGATTGCTGCAATATTAGGCCACACCATGACGAGACGGAGGCGATGATGATGGCCGTGGTAATGGGGACGGTGCTGCTGGTGGTGGTGGTCCTGGCACTGGTATTGTTGATACTCATTGCTATTGGATTACTACACGATTACAATGAAATTCCTGGGGGACAATCTTGTTAATTACTACAAGTGCTATACCGATGTACATCGCAATAGTACACAAATACCCATACGTATTTACCAGAATGCCTCTCCCTTCGTATATGTAGAGCTGTTCCAGTAAAACTAAACTCTAGATGTGCTCTTAACATTCAATCCATCCAACCAGTCCCAGTTCCCTTCCAGCCACAAGTGGTTGGTCGGCTGTTCTTGATTTACGCCTTTTTGTAGCGCTGCTCTGTACAATTTCTCTTTGGCAATTGCCATCAATTGAGGGGGCAGACAGACAGACTAGCGGACAATGGCAGCCAGGAGTTAATAAAAATGGCAATTTTTTAATCTAAGCACGTATTTTAATCACTGTCCCCCAAGTAGTTCCAGACTCCTTACATTTTTTTCCATTCGCCAATTGTAACTATTTTCCTCTTGAAACCAAAATACAAAAGAAGCCACGTTGGTGACGGTGCTGCTGATGATGATGACTATGATGGAGCGCATGATTACCTCATGGCGATGTCCACAATGGCATTGTGGATTGTTTTTCATAAATCAAGAAATATCCTTGAAAAGAAAAAAGGAGTAAAAAATGATTTGTTTTTTTCTTGTTCACGGAGGCAGGCACTGCCATTGTCGCGGGCGGCATGTGTCTGGGTGAGAGGAGAAGACGCCTTTTAATCTTCTAAAAAGGTTTTGTGGTTAAGCATTTCGTGTAAATGACACAACAGGACCAACACCACTCAATATTATTGATGAAAGTGTTAAGGACAGCAGCACATGAGTCCTGTTGAAAATTTATGAAAGCCGCCAATAAAAAGTGCAGTCATTTGTAGTGGGTGAGCTACGAAGGAGAAGAGAAATGTTAAAGAGTTGGGAACATTTGTAAAAAAAAATATTAAATTGAATGGATATTTGAAATAAAAATTCGTTTATTAATTTCCCTATTCAGGATAATAAAATAAATGCTCAAAAGAAGAAGGTAACAGATGTGCTTCCACTTAACACAAATGAGAACTACAGAAGCGGAAAACTTTATAGACGATTGAAAAGAAAGCTCTATGGATCACAGAGATGGAGTCTGTAATAATGACTGCCAAAGAGTCTTTTTAAACTAGGGGAAGGAAGTTTTTATAGACCACTAAAGAGGAGTCTTGAAAGACGACTTAGAAGGAGTCTTTTGTAGGAGACTATGAAGGAGTCTTTTCTAGACTAATAGACTCTTTCTTATAGACGACTGGAAAAGAGTCTTTACAGACGACTGGAAAGGAGTCTTTATAGACGACTGGGAAGGAGACTTTATAGACGACCGCCAAGGAGACGACTGGGAAAGAGTCCTTATAAACCACTGGGAAGGAATCTTTATAGAAGGAGTCTTTATAGACGACTAAGAAGGAGTCTTTATAGACGACTAAGAAGGAGGCTTTATAGACGACTAAGAAGGAGTCTTTATAGACGACTAAGAAGGAGTCTTTATAGACGACTAAGAAGGAGTCTTTATAGACGACTAAGAAGGAGTCTTTATAGACGACTAAGAAGGAGTCTTTATAGACGACTAAGAAGGAGTCTTTATAGACGACTAAGAAGGAGTCTTTATAGACGACTAAGAAGGAGTCTTTATAGACGACTAAGAAGGAGTCTTTATAGACGACTAAGAAGGAGGCTTTATAGACGACTAAGAATGAGTCTTTATAGACGACTAAGAAGGAGTCTTTATAGACGACTAAGAAGGAGTCTTTATAGACGACTAAGAAGGAGTCTTTATATACGACTGAGAAGGAGTCTTTATAGACGACTGAAAAGGGAGTTTTTATAGACGACTAAGAAGGAATCATAATAGACGACTGAGAAGAAGTCTTTATATACGACTGGCAAGGAGTTTTTATAGACGACTAGTCTTTTACAGACGACTGGGTTAAAATCGTTAAAAAAGATAATGAAGGAGTCTTTATAGATTACGGGAATGAAGTCTTTTTAGGCATCTACAAAGAGTCTTTATAGACGACTAAAAAGAAGTCTACGGAAGACCTACCAGAAGTCTTTATAGTCACCTGAAAAGGAATTTTGGCAGAACACTGAGAAGAAACTTGTTTAGAAGACTATGAAGGAGTCTTTATAGATTACTGGACGACTTGGAAGAAATCTTTATATGCGTCTGAGAAGTAAAATTTTAAGGTTAATGAGAATAAGGCTTTAAAGAAATCTGAGTATTAGTTTTTGTGTACTTATATGTAGAGTTTATATCCTTTCTAGCAAGGTCATAATGGTTGACTGATTAAATTGTTCACTTTTCAATTATTGCATGCCTACCTTCTCACTTAGTCAGTACATCTTATACTTTGCATACATTCTAGAGTACCTGCCTAACTGGCCTTACATTCATCACATTCTCCTCCTGGCTACATTATTTTTGGGAGTCCCCCCATTTTTCTGTGGTAATTTTAAATGAATTCAGTTAAAACAGCCTGTCATATTAAATTAATTGAACTATAAAGTTGATGCACGGCATGTAAATGTATTCCTTGCGAGAAGCACTCTTAAAATGCCTTCATACTTAATTGTAAATGCAAAATACTGGCATATTCATTTATTTCTTTTTTCTTCTTCTTGTTCTTGTGATCCTAGACGGACGAGCCATCTTCAGCAGCATCTTCTCCTCAGTCCTCGGCGACGGACAAATTAAACATGCGAGTAGTGGTTACATGCATGGCTTCAGCGGGGGGAGCAGGGACGAGACTACACATTATTATTAATCCAGAACAGCAAACAACTTGAGCAGTGATGATAAATCATAAACCGCCTAAAGTTTGTTGGACAGATACGAGAACACAACAGCCGACACCAGCGAGCATCCACAAAACAGAAGCCAAAAAACATCCATACGCAAATATCCCAAAGAAGACCTCAAACTTAAGCAGCACAACAACAAGGAGCACATGCATGTAGAGGGATGTAGATCTGGCCTGGCGAAGGAACGTACGTAACAATATGTGAATATGTTATTTGCTTGGGGAATTCCCAAAATCTCAACAGGTTCCCTTACTTTGCATACACCCGTAATTTTTAATTCAAAAGAAAGAATGAACGACCGACGGACGGACGGACGGACAGACCGACCGAACTAACGAAGCAACGAATGAATGAATGTTTGGTCGAATGGATGGAAGACATAGAAACCTTCAATGTGGCTTAGTTTGTGGGAGTTTTATGTGGTAGATATGAAATGGTCCGCCATGAAAGTGGGAGGTGGGGGTTATTGTATGACAGCTATAAATGTGCCCGCCCATAATGTGGTCTTTTGATGTACGAGGTTAATTAGGAAAGGTTTTTAATTTGCAGAGGAATAAAAAAAAATTCGGACTTAATATGTGAAGGGAAAAAATATTACACGCTAAAGGATTTAAGCGTTTTAGGCGATAATCTGTGGCTGAGTCGAGTATTAGAATCAATATCTACTAAGTATACATTGAGAAAAATAATCTTAGATTTAAGGAAAATTATGATTGGAGCATCAAGCAGATAAAGACGAGAAACAGTTTACTTTATTTATCCCATAGTTTGAATTCTAATCATCTTTAAATAGAATCTCTGAAAGATAGTTTTCTTCTTTTCTTTTGTAGGATTTGGCAGGAAGGAAGCACAGCAGTACCGCGTTTCTTCCTCCATCTCAGTAATGTCTCGGACGATTTTCCCATTCGTATTTGAATCGTAAATAGATTATCTGCATATAAGCGTTCTTTTGGGCACCCTACAAAAAAGTATAACTAAGTCATACCGCACTTAATAAGACGCGTCCTTTCGTCATTTCCAAGACGGCAGATTTCACAAAGTTGTCTATAAAGACTTCTGCCCAGTCGCCTATAAAGACTTCTGCCCAGTCGTCTATAAAGACTCCTGCCCAGTCGTCTGTAAAGACTCCTGCCCAGTCGTCTATAAAGACTCCTGCCCAGTCGTCTATAAAGACTCCTTACCAGTCGTCTATAAAGACTCCTTACCAGTCGTCTATAAAGACTCCTTACGAGCGTCTATAAAGACTTACCAGTCGTCTATAAAGACTCCTTACCAGTCGTCTATAAAGTCTCCTTACCAGTCGTCTATAAAGACTCCTTACCAGGCGTCTATAAAGACTCCTTCCCAGTCGTCTATAAAGACTTCTTACCAGTCGTCTATAAAGATTTCTTACCAGTCGTCTATAAAGACTCCTTACCAGTCGTCTATAAAGACTCCTTACCAGTCGTCTATGAAGACTCCTTACCAGTCGTCTATAAAGACTCCCTCCTAGTCGTCTACAAAGACTCCTTCCTAGTCGTATATAAAGACTCCTTACCAGTCGTCTATGAAGACTCCTTACCAGTCGTCTATAAAGACTCCTTACCAGTCGTCTATAAAGACTCCCTCCTAGTCGTCTACAAAGACTCCTTCCTAGTCGTATATAAAGACTCCTTACCAGTCGTCTATGAAGACTCCTTACCAGTCGTCTATAAAGACTCCTTACCAGTCGTCTATAAAGACTCCCTCCTAGTCGTCTACAAAGACTCCTTCCTAGTCGTATATAAAGACTCCTTACCAGTCGTCTATGAAGACTCCTTACCAGTCGTCTATAAAGACTCCTTCCCAGTCGTCTATAAAGACTCCTTCCCAGTCGTGTGTGAAGACTGCTGGCTTGTCATTTATAAAGGATTCCTTACTGTCATCTACAGAAGACTCCTTCCTCGTCTGCTACGAGAAATCTTTCCCTGTCATGTAAAAAAATTGTTTCGTAATCGTGTATAAGGTTTCCTTTCCAGTCACCTATAAAGACTTTTCTGAGCGTTCCTTGTCGCCACTTAAGATTTCTCGCTAGTCATTTATGGATATCCTTACTGGCATCTACAAAAGATTCCTTTCCGTCTGCTACGAGGACTTTTTACGTATTGTCGTCTAAAAAGTTTGCTTCCCAATCGTCTACAACGATTCCTTCCCATTCACATATAAGTATTCGTTTTAAATCTCTAATAAAGAGTTCCTACTTAAGAAGACTACTTGGCAGTCGCCAATAAAGATTTCTTGCCAGTGGAATATAGAGACATTTTTCCAGTCATCTGTAAAGAATTCTGGCCTATAAAGACTCGTTCGTCAATAAAGACTGCTTGGCCGTCGTCTACAAAGACTCCCTTTGGTCGTCTTTATTAAGTCTGGTTGGCCGTCGCCTGTAGGCTCCTTCGAAGGCTTCTATAAAAAGTCTTCTATTAACACATTGACTTTCCTGTCGACCCTCGTATATAACCACAAAAAACAAATAAATACTCATTTGTAACATATATACATATGTGTGAGTGTGGGAGTGTACATATATGTACGTGTGTATGTGGTAGTATTCACCCATAAACATTTGTTTGTACTTGGTTTAGATACAAAAACCTTAAATATTTGTGGATTATTCAAATAAACACAAATACAAATTGTAACCGGAGCTGAAGTAAATATTCAAATACTTCTCGTTAACTCTTGAGCTCACTTGTACCATCAGGCTACGCGTTTTCGTGCGTCCTCGTCCTCGGTGTGTCCTGTTTAGCTGAACTTCGACATCGTGGCTGGCATTCCATTGCCATACGGCATTGGTTAAGGTCTGTCAACGCGACATTTCGCACTTGGTTGTGGTAAAGTTTTTAATTATTATAATTAAGTACTTTGAACTTTTGAGCTCGTAACTCTTTTTTGTGAAGCTAGACACATAAGGACTCCGGAATGCTGGTGTCACCCACCTACCCATAAGGCATGTCGGGGTAAAGGATGACAGAAAGACCGTACGAGTCGCACACGTTCGGAGAAGCTATTAATTTACCGTATTACCATGCTGAGGTTTAATTTGTTCGCAGCTACTCTTGATGTTATTTTAAGAATATAATCAAGTCTATGTAGACACACACACACACAAATTCCATACGTATGTGTATTAGTATGTGAAAGGATTATAAGGCTTAAAAGGATTTCGTTCTGGAATTAAGATTTATTCCACGTTTTTGTTTTCTATGATTAGAGTAATTAATTTTTTTAAGAGAATAGATGGATGATCTTATTATGGAACGGATTTCGAATGGTGGTAGTTATGAATTAAAATGGGTCCATATATCAGCTATCTATGGCACCATATATAAGGGTGTCCCAAGAAGAGCGCAATTTTTAAATGACTGATGCAGCAATTGAATTGTTTCTCTGGCTGTATGACATGTGGCGCCGTCTTGTTGGAACCACATGCCCTCCACATTCATTTCTTCAATTCTAGGCAAGAAAAAACTGGTTATCATTTCACGATACCAAACACCATTGACTATTTGCGCTTGACCTGCCTGATTTTCATAAAAAAAAAGGTCCAATGATTCCTCCAGCCCAAAAACCACACCACACAGTGACACGTTGAGGATGCATTTGCTTCTCGTGAATCACTCGAGGATTTTCCGCACCCCAAATGCGACAATTCTGCCTATTGACGAAGCCATCAAGATGAAAATGGGCCTCGTCACTGATGATGATTTTATCGGCAAAATCAGCATTTTCATGTTGTCTCTCCAATACCCAATTAACGAACTCCCTTCGCTGTCCATGGTCAGCTGGCTTCAGTTCCTGAGTCAATTGAATTTTGTATGCATGAAGATGCAAATCTTTCGTCGAAATTCGCTGCAAAGTGGATTTGGAGACACCAATTTGCTGAGCTCGGTGTCGAATTGAGGTGGATGGAGTTTGAGCGACATCATCACGTACAGCTGCGACATTTTCGGTCGATCGACCTGGTCGATGGCGCGTTGTTGTCTTTACATCACTAACAGACCCAGTTTCGGCAAATTTATCCATTAATCTCTTTACAGTTGACTCTTTTGGAGCATTATTGTGACCCCAAATTGATCGCAATTTGCGAACTGTAGCCGCAAAACTTTCACCATTTTGGTAAAACAATTTCACAATGAGAATGCGTTGTTCATTCGTGTAGCGCTCCATTTTTACTAACCTCGTACCTTCTACTAACAAACAATAACAATTGTTCAAATGTCAAACAATGACACTTCGAATGTTGCCAGTTTTAAAAATTGCGTTTTTCTTGGGACACCCTCCACTTGCCACACAGCTATCGAAAGTTTGTAGTGGAGAGCTAAAAAAATTGCTGCCATTTTTGAAGCAAACTCTTCTGTTAGAAAGGAAGTGTTGCGATACATTAAACTTTCTGTCATATTCGGCTTAAGTTGTGTTTATGTTGTTTTATATGTTTAAATGTAACGTTTAATTTAATGTAAAATTCTAAAATTAATACTACGAAACCCCTGAGGAAGTCAACAAATAATTGACAAAACGTTGGGTAAATGTAAATTAAAAGGAATTTTATTTAAAAGATAATTTAGGTCCTATTAATTTAAAAACACAATAACGAACTAATCCGATCGATTCCATCTGTCTGCGCATAAAAAGGGTTTTTGTGATTTTCAATCTGGCCACACCTTTTTCGGAGTTGGTCTTTTTGACAGCTGTCGCTTGATTAATGCTCGATTTGGTTTGCCATTTCAAAATGAATAGGGGATACACGACTTTCCAGAAATTCACACCCATTTGTTATCGATTGGCCGGTTGACCGCACTGTACACTACAGATCGAATTCGTTTTTCGCCCGTACTGTCCGTATGTGGAATCGACTTCCGGCAAATGTATTTCCCACCAATTACGACATCCAGAAATTCAAGGCGAATGTCAATAAACATTACTCCCTCATTCCCCCCTTCGATCCCTTGCTTTCCAACGACCAGCGCAATGCATTGCATGTATAGGGGAAAACCCCTGAGTGTTGGCTAATTAAAAAAAAAAAAAAAAAAAAAAAAAAACTTACTCCGGAACAACTTTTGCAAATCTTGGTGAAAGGGCCCCAAACGAGATAGCCACAGATCCTGATTTTTACACGAAATTTTTTTTCAGCGATGAAGCTCACATTTGGTTGAATTGGTACGTTAATAACCAAAATTGGCACATTTGGAGTAATGAAAATCCACAAGCCATTGTTGAGACGCCGTTAGTGTGCCGTTGGTGTGCTCTATGGGCAGAGGGAATCATTGGTCCATATTTCAAATTCAACCTTTCTAATCACACCAGAAATTTCAAAAAATTATCAAACTTTTTTAATACAGCCTATTTAAACTTACATTTTTTTGGTCTTTACGAAGATAAGTACCTATATGGTCCAGTTTTACTAAAGGGTGGTTAAATTTTAAGGGCCGATGTTGATTTTGAATAAAACACAAATTATTCAGGAAATTACTGTCATTTCTTTTTATTATGATAATATTGGTATTGTTCAATTATGAATGGATCAAAATATCGGCCAAATGGCCGCTGCGACCTCGTTAATGTGCTGAATTATCTCATCCTTAAGCTCGTTCGTTTCGTTTCTGGCTTATCGACGTACACATTTTCTTTCAAATAACCCCAAAGAAAAAAGTCCAACGGTGTCAAATCACATGACATGATTAACGACGTGAAATATCACGGCCATTAAATTTGTCGCGCAAAAGAGCCATTGTTTCGGTAGCTGTGTGGCAAGTGGCACCGTCCTGTTGAAACCACATATCGTCTACATCCATAGCTTCCAATTCGGGCCATAAAAAGTTTGTTATCATCTCATTATAGCGAACACCAATCACAGTAACTGCCTGACCGGTAAGTCAAAAACAAGGTCCGATGATGCCACCAGCCCATAAACCGCACCAAACAGTCACTCTTTGTGGGTGCATTTTTTTCGACAATCACTCTTGGATTATCATTCGCTCAAATGAGGCAATTTTGCTTATTGACGAATCCACTGAGGTGAAAATGTGCCTCATCACTGAAGATGATTTTCTTCAAAAATTGATTTTTCATTTTCTTATTAAGCCTGAATAACTTCAACGCGTTGCTGGTTTATCTTTCCATGGTTCAAATTGAGTTAGTCTGAAATTGAGAAATATCAAATGAAATGCAGAAAAAACTTGACGTTTAGGTGTGGTTCACATTCAACATCGGCCTTTAAAATTTTACCTTTAGAACACAACGTAGATTTAAGATGTGAACGTGATCTTTTAGAGCTGCATGACCTTAAATCGGTAGGGAATTTCGTGTGGAATCTATTCCTAGATATGGTCCAATTTTTCCAGAGAAACTTGATGAATTTACCTAGTTTCCTTAAAATCGGTTCATAGCTACTACCTGGACTATATTTACAACGACAGACGAACAAACAAAGATTGTTCAATGGAATCAGAAACTGATTATCAATTGATCAGTATTCCTTACATAGGTTCCATCTCCATTGCTTTAAGGTGTTACAACCTTCAGCACAAAGTCATAATACCCTGTGCCACATTGTGGTGTAGGGTATAAAAACCCTAGGAGTTGGCATGGCTTTAAAGGTTGCCCAACAGGCTATGAACGAATGTTTTGTCGTTAAGTTGGACCTAGTTTCAACTAGGCTCCTATAGAGCAAATCTAATAATACCAAATAAAGCATTAATAAGGGAAAAGAAAGTTCGACCAGGCCGAATCATATATACCCTCTACCGTGAATTAAAGTGGTCCGTTTTTTTGTGTCCGACCTGAATCTCAGCCCGATCTTTTATACAAATCCATCTTGGGATTCGTAGTTGAAAGGGTTTCAATTTGATTAACCTTACTCCTATAATTATCGGTGGTTCTCCTTTTGAACAATTATACATAAGACCCGTTTTTGGCTCCCTTCGGCTTATCAGTCCGAGCTTTATCTTAGCCAAAACCACCAACATTTACTATGGTTATCCTTTAGTCCATTGATTGATTAATTGATTGAACTTTTTTTGGGCCAGAATTCTCCAGCAAATATCTCTTATGTCCCACCCAAGAGTGGGTGGTATATAATCAATTTCTTTTTCCGTTTGCAACACGACGAAATATTGATCGGAGACCCCTTAAGGTATATAACGGGTGATCCATCTTAAGGTATTTTTTATTAGGGGTTTTTACACAGATTATACGTAATTTGTGTAAGACTTTATTTGTTTTTCTTTTCAGTATTGTTTGTAATTTTATCATGAAAAGACTTACACCGTTGCCGATTTAGTGTTTGGGCTCTTCAGAAGCTCCAAGAAGATCCGATGTTTTCGACCAAAATGTTCTTCAGTGATGAGTCTCCTTTTTGGCACAACGGCAGCGTCAATAAACAAAATTGCTGAAGTGCAACCAGAAGAGGTTCAAGAGGTGATATTATACCCAAAGAAAACCACGATTTGTTGCAGTTAATGGGCTGATGGAATCAAATCGAAGGCCGTTGTCTGGACGACATTTGGTTTCAATGGGATGGTGCCACTTGCCATACATCCGCTGAAACAATGGATCTATTAAGAGTTAATTTCAAAGAGCATCTAATTTCACGTTTTAGACCGGTGAGTTGGCCGCCTAGATCGTGTGATATGACACCCTTAGACCTTTTTCCTTCGGGCTACGTAAAGTCCAAAGTCTATGCTGACAAACCAGCTACGATTCAGGTTTTGGAAATCAATACGAAGCGTGACATTAACGCCGTACCGATCGAAATGATCGAGTGAGTCATCCTAAATTGTACCCTCAGAATGGACACCCCGAGGAGCAGTTAGGGCCAACATTTAAAGGAAATTATATTCAAAAGATAAATGCCATAAAATGTCCTTTCGAATGAACACTTGATTTGAATTTTTGTATTTTTTTTTCAAATTCTAAGACGATCTAGCCTTGTCCGTCCGTCCGTGTGTCTTTTGGAAGAACTTTAGCGGTCAAACGAATCAACCTAGGGTCCTGAAATTTTTCTTGACGATGGATTATGGTCATAGGCCTTTTAGGATTGTAAATGGGCGAAATCGGCACAGGGGGGAAAAGTTTCCCTTTAAGAGACTCAAGGTACCTTGGTAAAAAGTCCAATTTTTAACAATTCTCTAGCTACGTTCCTCTTTTAAAAGTAAACTTTTTAACAAGTCATAATATTTTGTAGACGGACAATGGTTGTACCCATTGTACTGCTGATTGGGACGCACTAAAAACCCCGGAAGACTGCGCTCATGGGCTTTAGTAGTTTCGGAAACAGTGGAGAGTACGTTAGGCCGAACTTAACGATTTTTTTAACTTGGTTTAATTGAAATTTACATCCTTTTTCCACAGACACAGTGACGAACCGGCGGATCGACATGGCTTGATTGTCTAAGAATTGTACAATTGTGTCTCCGATGAATTTATCAAGGACTAAAAACGGAATAACAATTTAAGTTTACATTCTAAAGGGTGGTACAACTATACGGCACGACGTCAATTGTAAGTCACACCGTAACGTAAAGTTTTTTAACTTAATTTGAAATTTATTTATTTCAGTGTTTGACAAATTCAACCATGGAAAGGTACACAATTGAGCAGCGCGTTAAGATTGTTGAAGCTTTTAAAAAAAGGGACGTTTAAATCAAAATTCATTTCGTGTCCGCAATAAATTCGTTAACAAGCAGAATTGCCGCAAATGAGAATCCACGAGTAATTGTTGAATGGCCAATGCATCCACAAAGAGTTACTGTTTAGTGCGATCTATGGGCAGTGGGAGTCATCGGGCCGTACTTCTTCGAAAATGAGGCCGGCCAAGTAGTTACCGTGTATTGTGTTCCCTATCGCGGGATGATAAGAGTTATTGTGACCAGAATTTGAGGATATGGACCTGGACAATATGTGGCTCCAACAGGATGGTGCCATATGCCACACAGCCAATGGAAAAATGGCTCTTTTGCGATAGAAATTCAATGGCCTTGTTACGAGTATCTCACGTCGTGGCGATGTTAATTGGCCGCTCCAATCATGCGACTCGACACCATTGGACTTATCTCTTTCGGAATATTTGAAAGAAAAATTAAATTGACTTGTCGTGGCGAGTCATCGGGCCGTACTTCTTCGAAAATGAGGCCGGCCAAGCAGTTACCGTGAATTGTGTTCCCTATCGCGAGATGATAAGAGTTATTGCGGCCAGAATTTGAGGATATGGACCTGGACAATATGTGGGTCCAACAGGATGGTGCCATATGCCACAAAGCCAATGGAAAAATGGCTCTTTTGCGATAGAAATTCAATGGCCTTGTTACGAGTATTTCACGTCGTGGCGATGTTAATTGGCCGCTCCAATCATGCGACTCGACACCATTGGACTTATCTCTTTCGGGATATTTGAAAGAAAAATTAAATTGACTTGTCGTGGCGATGTTAATTGGCGCCCCTCTCATGTGATTCGACACCGTTGGACTTCTTTCTTTGGAGATTTTTAAAAGAAAAAGTGTACTTCAATAAGCCAGGAACAATTCAAGAGCCAAAGGATCAGATAATTCGGCACATTTACGACATTTTACCTTCATTATGTCTCAAAGTCATTGAAAATATGGACCATCGGATAAAGGTATGTCACCGAAGTCGTGCCGAGCATTTATTTGGCCGATATGTTGTTTCACAGATATTTGCCATAGATCCTTCTACATAATCAAAAATAAATGGTGATACATCTTGATGTATTTTTTCAGAACAAAAAATATATAAAAATTCAAATCAAGGGTGGAACCGTTATTGGTAATTTGAAACGACATTTTATGGCATTTATTTTTTGAATATAATTTCCTTCTAATGTTGGCCGCAACTACTTCTCAGAGTTTCTATTCTGAGGATCCAATTTTTGAATACTCGTTAGAGCATTTCCACCGGTATGGCTTTAATGACACGCGTAATGTTGGCTTCCAAAACCTGAATCGTAGCTGGTTTGTCAGCAAAGACTTTGGACTTTACGTTACCCCAAAGAAAAATGTCTAAAGGTGTGATATCACTCGATCTAGGCGGCCCACTCACCTGTCCAAAACGTGAAATTAGCTGCTTTTCGAAATGACCTCTCAATAGATCCATTGTTTGAGAAGCTGTATGGCAAGTGGCACCGTCCTGTTAAAACCAAATGTCGTCAAGATTACGGGCTTCAATTTCAGGTAGCATAAAGATCGATATCATGGCGCGATAGCGAGCACCATTCACGGTTACGTTCGGCCATCATCATTTTTGAAAAATATATGCACCGATTATTACACCAGCTTATAAACCGCACCAAACCGTGGTTTCCCCTTGAACCTCTTCTTGTTACCTCTTCAGCCCAAATGCGGCAATTTTGTATATTGACTTTGCCGTTGAGCCATCATTGAACAAAATTTTGGTCGAAAACAGCGGAGCTTCCCGTTTCTCACCGAACGCTCATTTCCATAATACAGGAGCCAAGATTTGAAGGAAATTATTTTCAAAAAATAAATGCCACATTTGGCTTGATTGGAATTTAAAAAAAAAATCTGAAAAAATACCTCTAGATGGATTACCCTATATTAAGATAATTCTTTGAAAATTTTTTGACCACAGGGCCACCTTTATCTTTCGGAGGAGGGTAAAAAATAGGTTAGACCAACAACAGGCTGTGGAGTCAACTTAGGTAAATACAGGGTGTCCGCCGGGAAGGTATACATACTACTTTGCTTTGCCGCCATTTTGGTTAAAATTAGTCTTGACAGTTCATATTTGAAGTCGTGAAGTAGAGACGTGGCAAATTTATTATGGAAAAATATTCGATAAACCAACGTGTTTTAATCGTTAAAACATTCATCAAAATCAATCATCGATTACTGTGACGATGAGGAAGTTACGTGAAATTTTTGGGAGAAACAACGTGCCAACAAAACGCACAATTTATCGTGTTATGAATGATTTCGAAAAAAGAGGGTCTGTAGGCGATAGGCCCAAGCATGGACCACAACATACTGCAAGACGGGCAGTAAACATTAATACTGCTCAAGAAATTGTTCAAAACAATCCATCAACCTCAATTCGTCGCCGTGCTGAGGAGCTTGGTCTTCAAAGAACAAATTTGGCCACAATTGTGCACAAGGATTTGCATTTGTTTCCATTTAAGATACAGTTAACACAAGAGCTTCTACCACAAGACCATTTACGCCGCTGTACATATGCCAATAGGTTGTTACAGCTCGCCCACGACAATCCCGATTTACATGAAAAAATCATAATGAGTGACGAGGCACATTTTCATTTTAATGGATATGTGAATAAACAGAATAGTCGGTTCTGGACAATGGAAAACTCTTAAATTATTCATCAGTCACCTTCGCTTCCATATAAAGTGACAGTCTGGTGTGCAATTTGGTCAGGAGGAATCATTGGACCTTACTTCTATAAAAATGAAAACGGCGTAAAGGTAACTGTCAATGGGAAGCGATATCGCGATATGATTGAAAGCTTTTTAACGCCAGAACTTCATGCTTTGGACTTGATTAACATGTGGTATTAACAATACGGTGCCACATCGCATACAGCGAGGATTACAATGAAATTACTGCAAGACCTCTTTCCACAATAAGTTTTTTCAAGAAATGGTTATGTTGGTTGGCCTCCACGGTCGCCTGATTTGACTGCTCCGGACTTCTCTTTGTGGGGATATCTGAGAAGCAAGGTTTATGCAAACAAACCAGAAACGCTTGAGCAACTCAATCAAAATATTCGTGATGAAATTAATGAAATACCGCGTGAAATGTGTGAGAATGTAATGAAAAATTTACTCAAAAGGGCTTGCATTTGTGAGGCAAACAGATATTATCTGATATTGTATTTCATGCATAATTGCCGACATTAAATAAAACATTTATCAATATAAGATCCATTCTCTTTCATTTAATCAAAAATTATAAACAAACAAAGTAGTATACCTTCCCGACGGCCACCCTGTATGATCACTTAATACAATTACAATGAATAAAATAAGAAATTCAAAGTTTTTATAGATCGATGTGCATAATTAATAATCACCAACCAATACCTACTTATACAAGAAGCTGTTTAGTAATCTTAGGTAACATTGATCAGGAAAAGCTTAAAAATACTGTAACCTGGAATAGTTTACAATGAATGGCATTAGGTTTTATAGGGCTAAGACAAAAAACAAGTTGTGGAGTAAACTTAGGTTCATAAGACCAGAAAAGCTTAGATATACTGTAACTTTTAACTCATTACACTGAAAGGCTGAAGTAATCGAAATTTCAACCAAACCGCTAAACCTGGATATGAGGGATACTGGCCCCCTTCTGCCAATCAGATTATTTCTCATGTATATTTGGTTATAAAAATACCTAAGTACTTAGTAAATATTCCAGATAATTGTAGGTTAAATATTTATAAACTGCATATGCATGAAGGATATGTAAAATATGCCAATGAATAAGGACGCTACATTAAATACTTGTTTGTGTATTTATGTCCTTACGTGTATGTTTTAATACATTTCCTGTTCACATACACATGTGTAGAGGCCCCACGCATACATATATTCACTCACTGATTTGGATTAATGCATTTCGATGTAATGAAATTTGTACATTATTTATGAACTTATGTATGCAAATTGAATTAGAACACCGAACATGGCCAGTGTGTGTAGCACCATCTCTCATACACAGTGCTCAGTTCCAAAAATATGAACAAGGATACAAACTCACACGCACACACACACACTTGCATAAATATTGTACAATATTTCCGAAATGGTTTCATAAGCATATTCTTACACGTTTACCCTTTGTTCTCCAGCCGGAATTCGGCCTGGTCCTGGGCCGAAGTGGGCTGATGATGTCGTTACCAGCCATTGTCTTCTTGTATGTCCTGTATGCCATTTGGCAAATGGAACTTTGTGTGTGTGCAGTGGGCGGAGTATGTGAAAGGATGTGCTCTAGGTGTAGAGTGCTGTTGGCCGGGGGTGGCGTAAAGCAGGACAAGTGTGTTGTATGCAAGACAAGTTAGTTACAGCTCTGAGAAGAGCTGTACCGAACGGAGCATAGCATCTTGTATTCTAATAAATGTGCAAGGACAATTCCCAAGATAAACATTTATTGTGATTATGCACACAACAACAACATGTCCTTCTTGTTACTGCTGCCGTTTTCTATTCTATCCTTCGAATACTTCCTCCCAACACATAATATGGTTATAAAGGGTTTTTTTGCAGTTGTTGTCTTTCTGGCTGTAGTTCCTCCTGACTTTTAGTCGCGGGGTAGTACTTCAATTCAATTTTTTCGGCATCAACCCAAAAAAAAACAGTGCTCCCCGGAATCCTGGCGAAACATAAGAATTGCCATAAAAAACAATAATGGCATGCAGAAAGCAAATATTGAATTATTAAATTATTATCATTCGATTGTTTATATTTTTCGTTTTTTGTGTGGAGTTTTTTTTTTAAATTGACTTGTTCTCTGACTTTTTAGCCCACGTTACCAAAACATTGTTAACATTGTGGGGGGCGAGTCAGACGGACGTTTATGGGGTTGCAATTCATGTTATGGCAACACGACAACCAGCCAGGATTTTTAGACATTAAAGGATAATGTGGTGACTTTTGATCCCCGTAACGAGCAAACAACAATAAAAGGCTACAGCCATCGTCGTAAGCATTTCCACACATTATAAGTTTTGGTAATGAAGACATAGTACGGTAAAGGGGTTGGTAGTGTGGGCTCTCACAGTGAGGTGTAAAACAAAAACTACAGTTTTTGAATTTCAAGTTTTTTTTGTTGTGTGTACATGACTTTCATACAAGTAACTTAGATTGAAAGGTGGGAACGTCTTAAACGTTTGGAGCCAGTCCGTGAGTACTTGTATTGCTGAATATTTCAATCAAAAATATATACTTATATATACACTTAAATTACACTATTCTGCAAAAATTAACTTTTGAACCCTCCTTTAGACAAAAACAATCTGATCCTTATGTAAATTCTAGGATTTTTTAAAAAAAAACTACTATAACTCCGGCAATTTTCGTTGGATTATCAAAAATTATACAACGTTATAAACGTAACAGTACGTTCTTTTGATGCTTTTGTGCAAAAACAAGAGCTCCAGAATTGGGCTACAACTGGCAATTGAAAACAAAATTGTTTAACGATAAAAACAAAATGATCTAGTGCGCACTTGAAAAATACGCTTCGACACAAAATGACCTCTCCTCACGTGTCCAATGCATTAATAGCCACTGAAGGACAGACGAATATAAATCTCCCGTCTGCCACTATAAGCCACGCACACTCTCCACTCTCTTCGACCAACAGTGCCGCCACAGAATGCAGTGCGAAAAAAGCAAATTTCCGCGCTCCATCCTGTATAAACATATTTGGAAATTTTCTGTCAAAATTGAAGAGAACACCCTAAATTTACTTGATCACTTTACATCAAATACTCAGAAGAGCTTTCAGAATTGCCTAATCGGATTCAGGTGCCCCAACTCGCCCCTGCATGAGAGCGGAGAATATGACAAACAGTTAGCTTCAGAATGCGCCTAATTGATCGATTACTGCCTTGGCTTCTTAAAGAGCGGGTAAGTTGCATTCTACGCTGCCACTAGTGAACTAGTGTTTTTACTCCAACTGTATTTTCTGGCTGTTTATCCACTTCCGTCACCAGATCTTGATTTATATCTTCAGAGGTGTTATTAGGGCAATCGAGAGGAGCCCACTTGCGGTCTTGACTGAATAATTGCTGAATAATTTGAATTCTATGATTGGAATTAGTGCGTCTCTCCAATTGTATCTTCTACTTTCACTTCCGTCACCAGATCTTGATTTCTATCTCCACAGGAGTTATCTTGGCACTCTAGGGGAGCCCGCTTGCAGTCTAAGCTTCTTCTACGCAGAATATTTGACATTCCATACCGACGTCTATCAATACAACTAGTGAGTCACTCCAAAAGCAACAGATGGGAAGAGTTTTCTACACAGATCCGCCAACAGATCTCAATTTATATCTCTACAGGTATTAACTGTTATTTGGTCCGCCAATTTCATTTATCGTTTCTTTAATCGAAAAAGACGTTTCTCCTCCTACTTTCTTACCTTTTTAGGCCGATCCCATGGAAGTTTTTGTACGCTGTTGCGTTATGGGCAGCGTATTATGTTTTTGTGACCCTTTGTGATGATTAGATTGTTGGTTGGCTTCCGCTACATGTCTTCTTCAACCAATTATTCTAGTTGGAGAAACTCCTCTCCACATCTGCGTCCACTAGATCTAAATTTATAAGTGTTGCGTTTTGGGCAGCATATTATGCGTCTGTAGCTCTTCGTTACAACTAGATTGTTGCGCTACACGTCTTCTTCAACAGATTCTTCTGATTGAAGAATGTAGATTTATATCAGACTTTTTACCTTTTTTTTGGTCCAAAGCATCTATATTGCAACCTCCTCTTGTTTGGGCTAGGATTTTGCTGCATTCTTACCTTTTGATACCGGACCCACTGGCAAAAGGGGCCATAAATATGATAAATATTATTATACCGGGTCCACCGACAATAGGGGTCAAAAATATGATGATACCGGGTTCATCAACAATAGGGGTCAAAGATATGATGATACCATTTCCACCGACGATAGGGCAAGGGCAAAAGGGGCCATAAATATGATAAACATTATTATACCGGGTCCACCGACAATAGGGGTCAAAAATATGATGATACCGGGTTCATCAACAATAGGGGTCAAAGATATGATGATACCAGGTCCACCGACGATATGGGTCATAAATATGTTAAATATGACGATACTGGGTCCACCGGCAATAGGGGTAATAAATATGATGAAACTGGGTCCACAGGCAATAGGGGTCATAAATATGATGAAACTCGGTCCACCGGCAATAGGGGTCATAAATATAATGACACCTGGTCCACCGACAATAAGAGTCATAAATATGATGATATATAGTTCTCCGACAAAAGGGGTCATACACACGATATTACCGGGTCCACCGACAATAGGGCTCATTAATATGGTAAATATGATGATACTGGGTCCACCGGCAGTTGGGGTCATAAATACGATATTACCGGGTCCACCGACAAATTGGTTTATTAATATGATAAATATTATGATACTGGGTCCACCGGCAGTTGGGGTCCATTAATATGATTAATATGATGATACTGGGTCCACCGGCAGTTGGGGTCATAAATATGATGATTTTTTTTCTCCTATTTAAAAAGTAACTACGCAGTGGAGGGTTAATATAAATTAGTCTAGGGCGAGCTTACTGCCGTATTTATTTGTTGTGTCATCTCTAGATTATGCTTCAGTTACTTTTGCTCTCCACTGTATGTTTTCATGTCGATTCGGTAGGTAATATTCTGCTATTTTTGCACTGTCGGTTTGGTGTTTCGTTGATGATAAAATAAAACTGCTTAAAAATATCCTCAAAAGGGTATATTAAGAGGCGAAACGACAACGAGAACGACCTCCCGGCCCGCAGTAGACATTCGAAAGCATCAATCTTATTTCTTACATTTGATGGTGCGTACGAAAAACTTCTCCACCTTCCACATATCATCAACCCCACTCCCAGAAGAAGAAAAGGAACCCACGATGAAGTGTAGATTTTCTGCACAAAAAAGTAAAGGAGACACGTATAGGACATGTGACCAACTGTGGGTCTACTTCAAAGGATGCAAGGAAAAAGGAGCTACGCTCAAATTAGGACCTTAGCAGCAGATACATTTCGTACATATGCTGATTCTGATCTGCATGTACTTGTATCTGATGATAGGTTGGAGTATGGGTTGATTTGAAATGGATGGACGGGAGTGGAGGGATGGTTATGCTTAAAATTACCCAAGATGCCGTTAGCAGTTCGTTGTTTTCGATTCTTGTTTTGTTTTTTTTCCACTGAATACAGAAAATAATGGTTTGGTTATTTGCATTTCCAAATTGCAGGCAACACGGCATCACAGCAGCACGCAAAGGGACACTACCGCTGACAATCGTCAAATTGAGTTGTGGAAAGAAAGGACGAAACGACCGACCAGCAACAACCATATACAATATTTGTCTAATGGCAATACAAATACGGTGCATGTTCACACATGTGGAAAATTAAAATCTCCACATTAACAGCTTTCCAGCAGCGAAATGCGTAAGGCCCAGAAGGGGGAATAATTTACAATTCAACTGAGATGCGAGACCTTCCAAAATCGTCGAAACACTTTTAAAGCTTAGTGCTTCAAGATGGACAGTTAGGAGGGCTTTTCTTTGGCGTTTAATTTTCCTTATTCGTTCCTAAAGAGACCCTATACAGTGTTTATATTTTGGAGCTTAATGCATTGGTTTTTACGATTTTCCTTTTTAAGACGTTACGAATATTCGGTATTTTCTACATTTTGTTGTTTGTTTGCCAGTGATTTCGCTGTTTATTGGAACATCAACGATTCAGAGATAAAGCACTTTTAGTTTTTAAAATAAAACCTTGAAAAAGAACCCAGAATTTAGTTAGCTGAATTTAAGCGTGGTCGTAAGAGCAGAACAACAACCCTGCAAAAACACAGCAATTGCTTTTCATTTGCATTTTCATTACCTGATAATGACCTATCATTGCCCTCTACATTACTTAAAACCAATAATAAGTACTTGCTGATAGTACGAGTAGATTAAATAAATACTAATACGTCTGATGTGTGTCTGCACTCCAAGCGAAAAGGAAGGAAAATGCCAGAACTTCTAATAGGTGGGCCATTTTAAATTTTAACTACCGATTACTTTTATTTTAAATGATAGAATAACATTTATTTTTATTTTCAGGTTGATGATAGACATTTGCAAAATGGGACGCTGTATGCTCGAACAAAATTGGGAAATGTTATAAACTTACTTCCAAAGTATTGGGGGTTTAACGCAAACTGTAAGAAAATTTTCGAGAAAAGATCGAAAATTTTCGAGAAAAGATCGGCCTTCAGATCAGCGAACAGGAAGGAAACAGCCAGAACTTCTAAGAGGTGGGCTATTTTAAATTTTAAGTACCGATTACTTTTATTTTAAATGATAGAATAACATTTATTTCTATTTTCAGGTTGGTGTTAGACATTTGCAAAATGGGACGCAATATGCTCGAACAAAATTTAGAAATATTAGAAAACTTACTTCCAAATTAGTGAGTCCTTAAAGCAAACTGTAAAAAATGTACGTGGAAAATTTTCGAGAAGAAATCGGCCTTTAGTCCAGTTTGTGCATCAATTTGTGAAGCGAGGTAATGAAAATGGATCGTTATTGGATAAACCAACCCGAGTACGTTCTCGTCTCTTGGCTGAGAATGTTCAAAAGTATCCACCAACATTAACTCGTCATCGTTTACAGGAAGTGAACATTTCTCTAACTTCTATTAGAAGAATTTTGCATAAAGACCTCAGTATGAAGGCTTACAAAGTTTAATTGGTTCAAGAACTGAAGCCTCATGATCATCCGATGCGTCTTCGCATTGCCCAATCGGCTAAAGATTGTTTAGCAGGATATGAAGAATTTTACCGAAAAATCGTGTTTTCCGATAAAGCTTATTTTCATCTCAGTGGCTATGACAATAAGCAAAATGGTGCCGCATATGGGGTTCAGAGAACCCACACATGACTATTGAGAAGCCAATGCATCCACAACGGTTAGCGGCATCATTTGGAGCAAGAAGCCGTCGCTGTTACCGTTAACAATGAGCGTTGCCGCTTCAAGCTCAACGAATTTTTGTTTCAAAGCTCAAGAGAATGACATGGACGACATTTGGTTTCAACAAAACGGGGCGACATGTCCAACTGCCAACACAACCATCAATATTTTACGCACTGGTTTGGAAAATCGAATAATCAGCCGAAATTGTGAAGTCGATTGGCCACCTCGGAGGCTGCGATTTGAGTCCTTTGGGTCCAAGAGACTCATTTAGGATAAATGTTACGGAATTCTTATCCAGAGGCAATTGAAGCGTTAAAACATTAAATCAAAGTTGCCATTGAAGAGATTTGACCCGAAACAATCGAGAAACTACTGAAAAATTGTGTTGATCGGATGAGGACTCTCCTCGCCCCTAAAAACAACTTCAATCGACCAGTTTAACATTTTCTAATACAGAGTGAACCATATGAGACCAAATGATGTAAACCACAAATAAATTTCTTATTTTCTACCATTATTTTTATTCTTGTTGCAGATTATAAAAAAAACTCTTGGAAACTAAAAAAGGAAAACGTGCAAAAACGTCCCTCAACTACCCGCTAAGAAACAAAGGGACAATTCTCTGAAATCATTGAGCTGCCCACCACATAATTCTTATACTCACTGCACCCACAGTTTAATGTAGACTCTGAACGTCTAATGCATTCTATAGAGGATTTTTTACATGGCCTAGAGATCAATCCCTTACTTGTTAAGTGGCTGGTATTTGCAAGGAGAAAACCCGCCGCTGAAAAATTGTTAAATGTTCTTAACCGGAATTAAACCTGGGTTCACTGGCTCTCTACAACCAGCCGGTAAGGTGGACCAGATTGACCCGAAGAACTATTCTTCGGCTAAGGGCTGTCACCCGGCACATAGTTGCCGCTACAACAACAACCATTACTCAACAAGGCACTTATACTATAAATTTTCCTATTCTTCTCAACAAAGGAATTGTTTTGAATTGGCGAAATTACTCGTATCGCCGTTTTCAAGATTACCCATGATTAAAATGTGAGTTCGACGTTTTAAGGAACTGGATTCAGTTGCCGTCCATCGTGGAAGAAATGCTCATCGAAATATTTGCACTAAAGACACCATGAAAGATTTTCTTCAGAATGCTGCAAATGATCTATTTGTCTGAAGTCACCATTTTCGCGAGTTGGGTATACCCGGAGCAACATTGCGGAGAATTTCTAAGTTGGATCTTAAGATGTGCTTATACAAAACCCAATTGTGCAACAATTTATTCCGCAAGACATCACTAGGTCTCATTTGGACCACCCCGATTAGTTGACATATTACGATTCCAAACAAAAGGTAATCAAATATCATTATTGTACTAAATTAACATGTGTTTTCTGTTTCATTTTAAGGACATTTGGTCCTAGGGGCCCAGAAAAGAATGCAAGATCAAAACAACCAACTTATTTAAATATGAATATATCTTCTACTCCTGCACACTAACCATCACACCACAGATTCCAACATCAGGATATATGGATTCAAAAATGAAAGGTAATTTCTGCAAATTCAAAATATGGATTTATTGTAATAAGTAGGCTATGATTGGCGTCGGACACAAAGAACCTAAAAAATCAGATCAAATGGTTTAAACACTCTTCCAATAGTAAATATGGTTAAATAGGCTCTCAAGTTAAAGCAAATTTCGTAACGAATCTAAATATGGATTCGTTTCAAACGTTCGGAGACATGGGCTAGAGTAGGGTTATTTACTTAAGACTAAAAGTCGACTTTTAGACTATTGACTTTTACAAAAATATCAAAAGTCGACTTTTCGACATTTTATTATAGTCCTTCAGGTAGTCATTTAATTGTATTAAAACACTAATGCTATTCATTAGGCCTTCTATACCCAATTTTTTCCTCTTTCATGGTCTTGGAACACACAATCTCTTCGGCCACATCGAGAAAAATAATAATAAAAAATACTTGTTATACTGCTGAGTACAATTTCAGTGTAAGTATTCTTCCCGACTTGATTAATTGCACTGATGAATGTAAAACATTTTTGAAGGCATACGCTTTTAACCACGGCATACAATTAAATAAAACGTATGTACAGTGCGCTCGGGATAACGTCAACTAATTAAAACGTATGTACAGTGCGCTCGGGATAACGTCAACTAATTAAAACCGCCGGTGTTGACATTTACCAGATTGTTGACGTTTATCAATGTACAAATTTAAGACCAAAAAAATTATCAATACTGTAGTTTAAAGCGTTTTTATAACTTATAAATCAAATCCAAAGAAAAACAAAACAAAAAAGGTTTTCAACCTAAATAAAGTACATAAAGCAACAAAAATATTCAACATGAGATCATGCCATATGTATTAGTAATATCTATTCTTTAACAGGTATTAAAAGAAATCTGTTATTTTTTCTATTGTTTTTTCCTCTCTAATAACTGAAATACAGCTATTTGCCTTAAACGTCTTAATACATTTAGGTCATCATGAGCAACATTCTCGCATCCGGCCCAATCCAAAGCCCGGTTAAAAATTTCGATGTAATAATACAAATAAAAAAGGGATGTTGACGAAATGGGGGGTTGACGTTATCCCGAGCTCACTGTATATCTTAATCGTCGAAATAAATGAAAGCGCATAATATATTTAAGCCTTACACATTGTTTCGATAACAATTACAAATATTTTAAGTTAAAATGAAAAAGTCGACTTTTAGACTTTTTTAGGAACTAAAAGTCGACTTGCCGACTTTGAATTTTTTATACCCAAAAGTCGATTAAACGGTTAGCCAAAAATCGACTTATGCAACCCTACCCCAGAGAGTCCCAAAAACGAAGCTTTTTTACAAACAATTAACCAATAGAAAGTATGAGATATTGATACTAAAATTAAAGATAGCTGCAGTAGGAATTTAAATCGCATTCATTTGCAGGATCAGACTGAATATAAAGCTCAAAAAGGGACCCATAAGGTCAGAATAGGCCACTAATAAATAGCAAGCACTTACTGAGAAATCTTAGGTGGTCAACGCTTGAAACTACAACTTTTCGGTTGCAAAAGAAGAATTTCGGTTAGAATAGCCAAATGTTTATACTCGTAATAAATATTCGGTACGAAATACCACAAGATGATAAATATGATCATCGTACATAAAAAAGTTCGATTATTCGATTCGTAGTACTCAGATTGTCCTTTTTATCGGTAGGCATTCACGCACGCTCAAAGCACATGCCGTTGCATCGGATACGTCTTCGTCGCAGTTCTGGGTAGAAAATCCTCCTTCAACATCTGTAAATAAAGACTCCCATTGACAGTCACTGTTACATGGTTTTTCTTCAAAGAAAACAGAATGATGAAACTGCGCACCACAGAGTTACTCGTTCTGGGTGCAGTTCCGTCTCATTGAGTATTTGTGGATTAGATTTACTCCATGTACGGCAATATTACTTGTTACATTGCCGTTTAGAACAAAATGGGCCTCACCAGACATAAACAAGCTATTTATCAAGCTGTTGTCTTCTGTTGGCCACTTCAATAATTTTTTGGCAAAATTCGATTCGAATAAGCAAATCCAGAGTGAGCTCAAAACGGCTTTTATAAAACAAGGGCTTTTTAGAGTTTAAACTATTTAAGGAACAACCAAGATTTTATTATTTCAAGGCCTGGTCATTTGCGAGAGGCTCGCCGATATTTTATTTAGTATACAACTCTTATTCAAGCCTTTATTTTTAATAGTTTTCAAGACTAAGCACCAAATCGGCTACAAAAAATTATTTTTAATTTTTTTTGAGAGTCAAGTGATATTGGATGTATCCTTGAATTATAATTAACATTTTTTGTGAAAAATACTTAATTCAGTATTGTTAATATAAAGGGTGTTTTTTTCAGACGTGTGGTTTTCAAGAAAAAATAAGACGCGTATAACTTAATGTTAATGCCAAAAATTTATCATTATTATAAAGATAAGAGTTAGCCACTATGTTTTAAAAATGATTTCAAGCAAGTGGCCGCTGCGGATGGCTCGAATAAATTCCAGCCGTGAGGCTTAGTTTTCGACCACTTTTTGCAGCATTTGATGCGGTTTGTCAGAAATAACGCGCCTAATATTCTCTTTCAAGGCGTCAATCGTGTCGGGCTAATCTGCCTGGACAAGTGACTTCACATAACTCCACAAAAAAAAGCGCTCACCAAAAGTTTCCTTCAATAAATTGATTGTTTTGTTGGCTTATGGCATGTAGCGCCGTCTTGTTGGAGCCAAAGGTCGTCCATATCAACACATTCCAATTCAGGCCGGAAAAAGTCATTAATCATGGCTCTAAAGCGTTTGCCATTGACCGTAACATTATGGCCGGCTTCATTTTTGAAGAAATATTGACCAACAATTCTCTCTGCCCATAGAGCACACCAAACAGTGCATTTTTGAGGATGTTACGGCGTCTCAACAATGGCTTGTGGATTTTCATTACACCAAATGCGACAATTTTGGCTATTAACATACCCATTCAATTAAAAGTGAGATTCATCGCTGTACAAAATTTTCTTGTAAAAATCGGGATCGGTGGCCATCTCGTTTTGGTTCCATTCACCACGATTTTTAAACGTTGTTCCAGACTAACTCTATTTATTATAAAATGGCAAACCAAACTGTGCATAAATCAAGTGACAGCTGTCAAAATGACCAACTCCGAAGTGTGGCCAGATTGAAAACCACATGTCTAAAAAACACCCTTTTATTGTATCCCAAATTTGCAGTGTCGTCATGTTTTTATTGATGCTATCGATAGTAAAAAAACTATATATATTGACGCAAAAAATATCGTTACTATCGATTGCGGTATCGATAGTTTGGCAGCTCTAGGCACTAGTGGCTTAAAAAAGTGTCCGTATGATTAAAACAAGTGATCAATAGTAAGAATGAAAACGTTGATATCCAAATTATAGCAAGTTTTTCTTCAAACTCAAATATTTTTTTTTAAATAAGCCTTAAATGAGGACTCGGGAAAATGAACCCTAAGATTCCAAAAATACTGATTATTGTATATCTCCCATTTTATTGCTAGGGTTTAACTAATTTGTCCTGGCCGAACTTAACGGTGTTTTTTCTTGTTATCTTTAATTAAAGAATATTCATAAATTTTTTCAATAATATTTGAAATAAATTTACCCCAGTGTCTAGGGAAATTATCCCATCGTTTTAGCTACTGTTTGTCGACAAGTTTCGACAGTACTGCTCTTGGAATTTTAATGCGAACACCATCCAAATTCAAGAACACCTTGTCCACTTTAACATTTATCCCAAAAGCGTTAAAGCTTTAACCCTCAAACTTGTTAAATCGCCCTTCAAAAAACTTAAGGCCGAGTGATCATTTGTTAAACATATTTCGTATGTGTCGAACAGCAGCCAAATAAACTGTTTTATTTTTATTATTTTGCTCGGATACTTCTGACATTGGCCCATGTGAGTGTTTTTTACCACATATTGGCCAATGGTGTCCCATGACGGCTGTCAAAGTTAAACACCTTACTCACCACTTATCATACTTAACCGCAGGACACTAGGACTTGCTCATTGCGAGGATTTGGGATGGGTGTGAGCAGACATGGGCAGACGACGTGTCATGGATGTGCGTAGTATAACCTTTGAATAGAATACAACAACATAAAACTTATCAAATGCATTTATATGTTGTTGTTGTTGTTGTCGTAGATAAACCTCTAAGGAAATTTGTAGCCTGCGAATGAAATATTTCATTTTTGTACTTTTACAATTTATAAAAAAAAATGTGTCTAAATTTCAACACGTCGTGGTTCCTTTCTCTCTTTTTTTTGGCAGTTTGGCAAAAAAAAAGTATTTTGTATTGAAAAGCACCAACCGCCAGCAACGGCAGACATACCCTCCTGTATGCAGGACCAGCCGTACTTCTTAGATGACCATGGCATTTTCCATGTCCCTCAACGGAATGATTAATGTTTGGCTAAACTTTTTAGACGGATATTTTGCCCAACCAAACCAAAAAAAAACAAACTGGCAAAAATAGAAACAAATAAACGTATTTTTGTTTGGAAGGGGGTTTCATATTTTGGCATATGGTGACGATGTAAACTGAGGACGGTGTGAAATGATAGTAAACCGGGGTGGGTGTGTGCTCTTGTCATTCCGCCGTCATTGAAAGTAATCTTATCAAATCCTCAAATTATCAGTATAATGACAATTGAAAAGATTCCTGCTTGAAACGTGTTACAAATATTTCTCGCTTTGAATTGTAATCCAAAAAATATTTTCATATAGAATTCTTTAAAAAGTTTATACTTCTTTGAGTTTAGTTTTTATTGGTTTATTTGGTTTTATAATGGCAAAAAATGGTTTCATATTAAAGGCTGTTATTTTAATTCAACAATTTCTTGTCCGTTTCTTCTTTTTTTTCATGGTATTTTCATCCATTTCGGCTTCGTATGCCACAGCGATTGTACACAGGGGAGTGATTGTATTGAACCACAATTCAGCATCAATGGATATGATGAGGCGGCAAGGCAGCCGCCTGGCCAGCCATGTAGCAGAGGCAAAGGTTGGGGCAGTATTTGAGTAGAATACTCTAAGCTTAAGCATGAGCAAGCACTCAACGTGGCTGGCTGCCTCATATTGCATGACTATTTGGCCATACACCCTCCCACTCCAAAGCATTTGTCCAATTGATCTCTACGAGAGTGTGTGTGTCGATGGATGTGCTAGATGATTCCTAATTTAGTCTTTACAATTTCGTAAGTTCATTGGGATTAATTTATTTTTTCCGGGCTTCAATTTGCTTTTTGTTGTTTTGCTTTTTCTCTCAATGATTATAAATTATCAAAGAAATTGAAGTTGAGATGGCCAGGATATGATTTCATTCTGCTGCTAGTGTCTCAAGTTTTAATTGAGGGTCAAATATCGGCGAAAAGGGTGTTTAAAGAAACCAACAAATCATTTACAAATCTATAAAGGATGATCCTCTACATAAAGTACAGTGAGAAAAAACGGTTGGATAGCGGTCCAAAATACAAAAAAGCTCAGTGGTGGGAACTTGGTCTAAACTACTTAAATTCCGTTTGAAAAGGTGATCTCTGTTGTCTATAATTTTTAACAAAAGCCGGGTGGTCATACTATAAGAAAACAGCTTTAATTATGGCCCAGACAATCACAAATTAGGTTTTACTAATAAAACACAGTCAAAATTGTAGGTCATTCAGTTGCCAGTTGTGGCAATTAACAAATAGTAATAGGAATACAGAAACAAAACCGAGAACTTCTCTTAAATCAGTGAGCTTTTTATAATATAGGGTGCCCCATATGGTGTTTAGAGAATCCACACGTGACTATTGAGAAGCCAATGCATACACAGCGAGTCACTGTTTGGTGTGGATTTTGGGCTGGCGGCAATATTGGGCCATTTTTCTTCGAAAATGCGCAAGGAGCCGCCGTTACCGTCCACGGTAAGCGTTACCGCGCCATTCTCAACGAATGTTAGTTTCCAAAAGTTCAATAGAATGACATGGAGGGCACTTGGTTTAACAAGACGGCGGGACCACAATAATCAACCAAAATCGCGATGTCAATTGGCCACCTTGGAGCTGGGATTTGAGCCCGTTGGATTATTTTCAGTGGGGAAAATAATCCAACGGAAAATAATCCAAACAAAGCATCTAGATACAATTGAAGCGTTAAGACATGAAATCGAAGATGCCATTGAAGAGATTCGACCCGAAACAATTGAAAATATACTGAAAAATTTGGTTGACTGGATAAGGTACTGCCGAGCCAGTTGTGGAAGTCATATAAATGATATTGGGTTCCATTAATAAATGACAAAGTTCAACCTTTCCAATAAAATCAGAAATTTGAAATAATTTCGTGGGCAATTGTGTGAAGAAAACTTGAAAAGTAAGGTTTACAACAGTAGTTCTCATTCGTTTAGGGAGAGCCTGACCTTATAAAGTTCGGTTTTACTTCCAACAATTGCAGCAAAGCTTTCTGAAGAGGGTTGTCACGGACCCGAAATCATGATACAAACAGTGTGCAGCCACGAAAATCAATGTCACTTTGTTAAAAACTTGTCTTCTATTTAAATATAGATGTAAGAGGTCTTGAGCCGGTTAATCCCTGTTCAATTTGAAATAATTATCAGTACCATTTTTTCAGCCGATATAAATTTTAAATGGCCCACCATGTAATTCTTCGTTCCAATTAACAATTGGCAATGTCAATACAGAAACAAACCCAGAACTTCTCTTCAATATGTGAGCTTTTCACAATACAATACTTATACCCGGTGACCGGGACCACTGTTTAATGGCGGCTCTGAATGACCAACAAATTTTATAGAGAAGGTGGAGATTTGCCAAAACTACTGATTATTATATTTCTCCCATTTTATAGTTAGTGCTTACATTTGTTGGCCGAACTTAACAGCGTTTTTTCTTATTGTCATTAAATTAAATGCAATGAAAAATATTTGAAATAAATTTGCCCATGCCTAGAGAATTTATCCAATCTACAAAGCTACTGTTTGTCGACAATTTTTGACAAATTTTTGCAACTTGTACAGAGAAGGAGAAGATCTGCCGCTGAAAAATGTTCTTACCCTGGGTTTTGCTTGCACGCTTACCTGCACACCAACCAAGACTGTTTAATCAATATCAAACGGACACCAAAAATTAGACTGATCTGGTGGGCCCTATCATATATATTCTCTATTATAGATTCAGCATTTAATGCCAAACAACAATTATTCCTATAGTCTTGTTTTAATTTACCTAGGGCCCATGGGTATGAGCCACCATATCTGAAATATAGTTATAATTATTTTTTTTTTGAGTATACATACTCGTGGTGATTTTTTTTATTTGTTTACTATATTTACTATGTTTCGCTTTTTTTGATCATAAGGGCCGTTTTGCGGCCCTTGGATCCAAATTATAAATATAAATTAAAAAAAAAATATTTGGATTCACAAAGAAATTATATATAATTTGAGTTCTTAATATACATTTTTCAATGGTTGTATGTTGTAATAGTAAGGGCCGTTTTTTTTGGGCCTAAAAGATGAATTTCTCCGAGCCCCAACCTCAGCCTAATCTTTAAAATGAGCTCGTACTTAGATTCTAAAAGAATATTGCTTTAATTTATTGTACGCGTATGTCAATAAATACTATTGGTTGCTTATTTTGATTATAAGGGCAGGTTTTAGGAGAAGAATCCGTGAACCTTAGCCTAAATTATGCAAAAGGTAACTTCTACAGTGGCAAGTCATCAAATCGGGAAGGACATGAGTCACTTAATTATTAATCGCTCATAACGTACTATGCAAAATTTAAGTACAGTCTGGTTTAATTTGTGGCTTCAAGAAACACAAGTCCTTTAATCGAGAGGAAAATTTGTGTGGGGCTATTCGAACACATGGACCAATATGGTCCAACTTACTAGAGATAGGTGTATATTAAACTAGAGATAGGTGTATATTAATGTTCGATCGTCTTTAATTTATATGTAATCAAAACATGAACCGTTATCGACTAATTTCAAAACGTTTAGTCCCTGGACTAGTCAATTCATAATTGCAATATTGACTTTGATTACGACGTTAGATGGATAGACGGACATCGCTTAATGGGAATCAGGCATTGATCCTATATCGATAGGTATACTGACCATTGGGTCTGTCTCCATTCCTTTAAGGTGTACCAACCATAGTGCGGTCTGGGGGCATGAAAAGACAACAAATCGGAACGTTTTGTAAAATGTAACAAATAAGCCCAAATAAGCCGCGGTTGTATCACTGTACTTTTGATCCCAAAAATGTATCAAAAAATACAATTGTATCAACTTTTGCATCCCTTGTTTCCGAACATAATGCAGTCGTTGTTTAATATATTTTTTTTCCTTTTAATCGATCATTTTAAGCCACAAACTGCAAAGCTTTATGAATATTAGTCTTGCTATGACAATTTCGAACCACAACGAAAAAACTAGAAAGTAATGGCCCGAGCATACTCCTTGCTCGTGCCATTAATTTCTAGTTTTTCGAATGTGGTTTGAAATCGTCGTAGTTCACAGCAAAAATACTATGTGTAAATTTTTGTTTTTTTTTTTACTGTCGCTTTTAGTAGTCCTATTGGTCATACATGTACCCCCCAAACCGTTTTTCGATATCTTTATTGGTTCATGATTTACAAAAAGGCCTACGTGTATTAAATTATAAAAATTATCATTATGGAAATTATCATAAAATTATTGAAAAGGTCGATGTGTTTTTATTTCACACAGGGCTTTTAATATTCGAATCTGTTATTCTAGTTAGCCTTTTATATATTTCCAATATAAATGACAGAAACGAAGGTAGCATTTAGTATAGAAGGCGTTAGGTTCATTCGAACTCAATCTGATATACCCTCTAACATGGATTATGTATGTCAGCTTAATTAAATCATGGGCCAATATGGTCCTAGACAGTTAATTTTCATTTCATAGAACTACTTTGTACTACATTTTGTCCAGATCAGACAATAAAAGTGGCTTCCAGAGAGTCAGGAACTATTTTTGAAATTATGCGTTCACCAAAAATTTCACGCAGCATGTACATAGTTTGCCTAGCAGTATGTGCAGTGGCTCCATCTTGTTGAAACCACAAATTAGGATGTTGCTCCACTATTGGCCGCAAAAAGTTGTCGATCATTGTTCTGTAAGAAGCCCAGGAAACCGTTTCTGGCGTTTCATCCTCAAAGAAATATGGGCCGATGATTTTTGTGGCCATAACACCGCACCAAACAGTGCATCTGATTGGGTGTAACTGATGCTGATGTATTGCCAACTGCAACCCAGTTCCTCAAAACGGCGAACTAAACTTGTAATCGTTGAAGATGTGGGCGCTGATCTTACGTTAAAAAAACGGCGATAATTTCGCTGCGTCAGAACAATTGATCGTTGAGAAAAATAACAAAAATCGATTATTTTAATGCGCTGTTGTGGACTGGACTGTACGTATTCATTTTAAATTTCCAAGAGTTCAGTTATAATCTGCAAAAAGAAAAAATAAATTATGCTAAAAAATAAAAAAGTTATTTGTGTTTCACATCAGCTGGTCTTATTTGGGCCACCCGTTACTTATATTGATTGCAGACATAAGTTACTTTAGTGTGTTGCCACTGGTATACTTTATCCTAATTTCGAGAAGTTTCAAACGCAATGACAAATTTAGTATATACTCAGTCCATCGGACTGACAAAAGAGTTACCCTAAATCGAATACATAAGTACCAATGCCAGGTTATTAGAAGTTTGCAGAAACTAAGGATACAACTTTAAAACGCCAACTTTCATTTAAGTAAATGGGGCAGTGTCCACAACAAGCATTTCCTGAAATATAAATTATTCACACCACTTCGCTTTGCTAGTCATGCTTACCTCCAGACCCATAAAGATGTCTGAAATCAGTCACAACTCATTCAGCAGCAATTAAAAACGACAACGAATTTAGTTGCCAACATTCAACTCTTTCAGCTGTTTACTACATTTATATTTTGTTCATACGAGTAATCTTAGTTGTAGGTAAATGACTTTGGTTTAATTTATTTAACGTGATTTTTTCAAAATAAAAACAAAAAAAATGTATGAGCCAAAAGGAAAACAAAAAAGTAATCTAAAGAAAGTATTCTAATGAGCTAGATTAGTTGGGAGATAATATATAAAGTGATAAAATAAAAAAAGAGATGTGGAAACACAAAACGCTTATCAAAGGTGATAAATCCTTTCCTATGAAAAATACATGCTATAACAAGATCTGTAAATACTGTTTTCTTTCTTTTTTCTGTTGTTGTCGTCTTTATAATAAACCAAAACGGGGTTGGTCTAAATGTCGGTCCGTCCGTCATTCGGTGGGAGTACTGTTTTAAGTAAATCTGTATATAAATACAATAAATATCACATTTTCGTTAGTACCAAATCAAAAATAAACAAACAAAAAAACAGTAACTCTCAACTTAAATTGCCAAAAACAAATGTAGATAACAAAACAAAAACCGAAATAACTTTGATCTCATTGATGATGTCTTCATAAAGAAACCTGAGTTTTTTGTTGATTCTCATCTTCGTTCTCCGCATCATCCTCCTCTTTTGTCTTATCATCAGTCTTATAGACCACCTCCTCTATTGGGAGTTTTTCCTTAACGATCTCGTCTCCTTGGTGAAGTGTTTGTAATTCCTTGTCTTTTTTGCGTGAATTGTAGTCATTCCAAGTCTGCAGCGTTGAATCGCCAAAGAAGACATACAGGACACCACTGCCTATAAGCATGGCGGCACAGATGAGGAAAACATGTTTCCAAGATTCAAAAGTTTGCTATACAATAGAAAGAAAATTATTTAAAGCAAATATCAAGACTTGGTTTTGATTATGATGGGTCACTTTCTTGATCGTATTAAACACTTTTTAGTTACAATGATTTGAAAAGTGCTAATAACTATGTTTTTTATTACTTCAGCTATAATTTTTTTATATTTAACTTAGAATATACTCGTATCTATTAAAACTCAGAAATTCCATTTATTTTAATTTAGAAAATATTAACTGAAATTAATGACATCAATTGAAAAAATTCATTTTAAATTGCAAAAAAAAATTAATTTTGTAAGATTCCATAAAATTTTGAATATTTAATTTGAAATTCACAAAACTCTATTTGAGGTACAAAAAACACAAATTTGAATTAATTCAGAAAAATCCATTTTAAATTTAAAAAAAAAAAAATATTTAAATTTCAAAAGATTCCATTAAATTTTATTTGAAATTTACAAAAGCTAATTTGAAATTCAAAAGATACCAATTTACATTTTCTAAAGATTCCATTTGAGATACTAAATGTTCTATTTAAATTCAGATAATTCTATTAATCATTCAAACGATATCATCAAATGAAAATTACATAAATTTCTTTCAACTTCAAAGTACTTCATTTGAAATTAATAAATTGCACATACACTTCAGAAATTGTGTTTAAAATTCAGTAAACCTCATATGAAATTCAAAAGACATCAATTGAAATTCAGAAAAATCCATTTGAAATTTAGAAAATTGAAAAATGTCATTACAACTTCGAAAAATTTTATTTTAAATTAAAAACATGTTTACAGTTCTGAATATATTAATGGAAATTTAAAAGACATCGACTGAAATTGAAAACATTCCATTTTAAATTCAAAGTACTCCATTTCAAAATTAAGAAATTTAAAAGTCACTGATTGAAATTCAAAAAAAACCATTTGAAATTCAGAAAATTCAAAAATGTCGTTAAAATTTCCATTTACCTTCCATTTGAAATTCAGAAATTTCAATATAAAATTAAGAATATTCTATTTGAAACTCTAAATACATAATTGCAAATTCAAAAGACATCAACCGGAATTCTAAAAAATTTATTAAAAACTCATAGGATTCCATTTAAAATTGGAAAATTCCACCTTTACTTCAGAAATTGTATATAAAATTCATTAAACCTTATATGAAATTAAAAAAAAAAACATTTGAAATTCAGAAAATTCAAAAATGTCATTAAATCTTTAATTTATTTTCCATTTGAAATTTAGAAAATTCTATTTAAAATTAAGAATATTCTATTTAAAATTCCAAATACATTAATGAAAACCGGAATTCCAAAATTGGATTTCAAATTCAAAGGATTCCATTATTCCACTTTAACATCAGAAATTGTATTTAAAATTCAGTTAACCTCATATGAATGAAATTCAAAAGACTCCAATAAAAATTCAAAAAAACACATTTTAAACTCAGAAAATTCAAAAATGTCATTAAAATTTCAATTTATGCCTTTTGAATTTAAAATGAAATCTTTTGAATTTCAATTGGGGGTTTTCTGATCTTCGAATGGAAATTGAATTTTCTGATATTAAATTTTTATTTAAATTTATTTAATCCTTTTTTTAAATATCAAATAGACTATTTAAATTTTAAATGGAACTTTCAAAATTTCAATTGACGTCTATTCTGTTCTATTGGTATTCGCTTGTTAATGGATCAAGTGGTCGTCGCTACGGCAATAAATTCATAACTTTAGCAGAAGTTTTGCATACAAGAACTGACTTATTTCTGCATCATAACCCGATTAATTTGTAATTTGTAGGATAAAATTTATTCAAGAGATGCTACAAGAGACTAATAACCGAGATCGTTTAAACTCGCTGAAGGTTTTTTTAAATAACTTTCATATCATCAATTTTAATTATTTTAAACAAACGGGGTTTAACGCAAATTGTCTATAGTTCTCCAGAATCATTTTAATATTCTTTTACAATGGTGTGAAGTTATCGCGTTTGAGACCTCCTTAACGAGTTGCTAATCGAACACAGCCTCTGTATTCCAATTTATGTCTTTTAAATATCATTTCATGGTTTCTGAATTTTGAAAAATAATTTCAAAATAGTAAAAGAAAGTTCTTAAATTCCGTTGATATCTTTTGGATTTAATTAAAGCTGTGAAACTCTTTCAAAACCCATTGTGATTTCAAAAGTGTTTCGGCAAAATTAAGAAATGAGACCACACAACTTACATTGCCCAGCGTTAGAATGCCCACAATATAGGGCGATATAAAGCCTGGCAATACTCCAATCATGCCGCTAATACCCAACACTATGCCCGCGAAATTGGGCGATATATCTACAATCGAAGCCAAAGGCCCGGATGAAACGGCACCATGAAACATGGTAGCCAAGGTCAAAAAGATAATGGCCGCCGTGGAATCATGACCAAAATAGGCTAAAGCCACCACCACCAAACCCTTGACGATGCAACCTGCAAGAAATTTAAACGTGAGTGTTAAATATGGCTTAATAGTGTGAGGTGAAATGCAAACAGCCGTAAGTGGACTTTTCAAATAAACAGAAATTTAAAGTACAAACTAAATCTCTTAAATGGCCTAGTTTTTAGACGGTTCATCGTGCTGTTATTCTATTATTACCACAAAGCCAGTTCCAAATACGAATATTAGTAAAGCCTCTTTCTTATGTACAATAAAAGAGTCCACATTTACCAGATTCATGTTTAAATCTATTACAATTTGTATGAGAATCGAAAGCAGAAATTTAATTAAAATAAACTTCGGTAGATTTCGTTCGTATAGGCGAATGCCGTTTCTGAATATCTTAATTTTTTAAACCGAGTTTACCTTGAAACTCTTGGGACTTTAGTGCAATACTAAATTATTTCCTAGAATATACGAGGGCTGCTATATATTTTTCTGGCCTAATAATGAAAATGCGAATATTTAACATCAAAAATGGTTTTATTGTTTTTCAAAGTATTCTCCAGCAAAATTTATACACTTTTGCATGCCCTCAAACCAATTGTCGAAGCACTTTTTCCACTCCGATTGAGACACCTCCAAAACATGGTTTTTGAACGCTTCAACAGCATCTTCTGGCGACGAAAATCGTTGACCACGCATTTTTTTCTTGATGTGCGGGATTAAAGAGAAGTCATTGGATGCCAAGTCAGGCCATCCACCCATTCGACGATTTGGCTGGTCAAATAGGCGCTGGTTTGAGCCGATGTGTAAACGCTCGCATTGTCATGGTGCACAATGATTCGTCTTCTCTTGTTAGTTTTTCGAATTTCTCCGAAGACTTCAGGCAAAGAAATTGTAGTTTACCACTCAGAATTGACCTCCTACTTTGCTCAAGCGGAACAGTCGCCGCATGGCCAGTTTTGCCGAAAAAACAGGCGACCATTTGCTTCAAAGTGCTTCTTCCACGAACAACTTTCGTTGGATTTGGTTCGTCTTCGAAGACCTACACGCTCGATTGCTGTTTTGTTTCGGGCTCATACGCATAGATCCATGATTCGTCACCTGTGACGATCTTATGAACGTCTTTTAAAGCACCGTGATCGTACTTTTTTAAAATTTCTTTAAACCAATCGACACGAGCCTTTTTTTGAGCGATTGTCAAATTGTGTGGGATCCAACGAGAACAAACATTTTTTACGGCCAGGTGTTCATGCAATATCGAATCTATCCTGGTGGAAGAAATTCCCACAGATGCCTCTATCGCACGGTATGTCACATGACGATCTTGCATTATCAGTTCACGCACGGCATCAATGGTCTCTGGCACAATGGCTATTTTTGGACGACCTTCGTCTTTGAGCGAGCGTCGGCCACGATTGAGTTCATTTAACCAGTTTTTTACAGTGCTATACGATGGTACTTCATCGCCATACAAAGATTTAAGTTCATCGATGCACTCTTGTCGTGATATTCCACGTCGAAAGTTGTGAAAAATGATCGCACGAAAATGTTCACGAGTTAATTCCATTTTTTTCCAAATAGATTTTTTCAAGTCACTGTAAACAACACAAATGATGGTCGTACGTCAAAACGTTATAAGTGCGTTTATGCTAAAAAATGTCAAACTTTCCAATGGAAATGTCAGATGGCGCCAGACAATAGTTATTGCTGCCTAGGCCAAAAATATATATAACAACCCTTGTATTATAGTAAGGAACAAACGAGAAACTTTTTATTCTTAGTGAGCTATGTACGATATAATTCTTATACTTAAGGATTGGGACCTACAGTTATGCATTTAATTGAGAAGTTTTCACATGGTTCAAAGATTGTCCCCTTACTCGTAAACTTGTTTGCGTTTACGAGATGAAAAACCAGCCGCGGATAAAATATTCTTTTCCGGATTTGAACCTGGGTTTACTTGTGTGATACTTGTTCACACTTCTCATTACACCACCTTGGTCCACATATTTTTTTCACAGAGCCTAAAAAAATCCTAGAAAGATAAACTGGCATTAAAGTAAAATTATTCGCGATTAATACCTCTTATGTTGTGGAAACACACTTAATACTGTCAAACCTATAGCCGGAATTATTTAATTTTTGCTCCATTGCACTAGTTTACAAATTATAATTTTCTCCTTGTCCACAGATCCAAATATATTTTTACTAAAGATTTTGGCCTCCTTTACACGAAATGAGTTTTAAAAAATTTTCCTCTGATTAGTTTTCAAGATAAAATTATTTGAATTTTTCTACGATTTTTTCATGAGATATCTAAGCTTTTTGAACCATAACTCACAAACCCTATTGATCAAGAGTTGTCTCAAACGAAATTAAATTAGCTTTTCTAAAACTTTTTCATACAAGGTTTAAAAATCAGTTTAATAGTTTTAACGTTAGAGTCGACGAATTTAAAAAAAATATTTTTTGGGCAAAAATCACGACTTTAAATTTAAAAAAAAATTATAAACAATAATATAAAAATATCCTTATATGAGAAGATCTGTGATTCGCTTAACAGTAGACAATGGCTAAAAAATAGCTGATTTTTTAGTGTTCTTATGAGATACATTCTATTGTTGTGTATAAACACTTGCATTTATGATTGCTACTACAATGACCCGAATTTATCCTTAATGCCTGCTTCTTCAATCACAATAGAGTCATTACAGTAAATAACGGATATAAGAACATTTCTTATAAAAAAAATCGCATACAGTAGATAACGTTTATGAAAAAGTCAACAAGTACCACAAATTTCTTTCTATATGCGTTTATGCTTATCAGCATTTATAAACAATCATAATTAATTACAAGGAGTTTTTCAAACAGTTATTTTATACATTTTGTACTCATATGAGATGTTCTAATCTCCGCTTAGCAGTAGATAACGGATATAAGAAAATCAACAAGTAACTCAAATATCTCTCCTTTATGTATTTTTTGCTAATACGGAATTATAAAAACCATTACACGGTGTTTTGCCAACAGTTCCTTTATCTACTTTTTTCTTATATTAGATGTTCTTATATCCTTTATTTTATAACAATAGATAAGGGATATAAGAAAGTCAACAAATACTACAAATTCCTTTTTATGTGCGTTTTTGCTTATAAGGGGTGTTTTTTATTGGGGTATAGAACTTTAAGTTGGCATCACTTTTTTAACTGGCGGCCATTTTGTCAGCTGTCAAGTGATTAATATTTAGTTTGGTTTGCCATTTCATCATGAACAGGTTGACAAAAGAACAACGCTTGCAAATCGTGCAAATTTATTTCGAAAGTAATGGTTCAGTTCGCGAAGTTCACCGCAAGCTCCGTCCATTTTATGGTCGACATAATCGTCTATCAGAGCAATTAAATCGGTTAACCATGGATCGGTTAACATGGACCATTGGATTATTTTCTTTGGGGATATGTGAAGTCGCTCGTCTACGCCAACAAACCAGAAACACGTTAGGGGACTTGGAAGCCAACATTCGTGGCGTTATTGCCAACATACGGCCCCATATGCTCGAAAAAGTGGTTGAAAATTGCACCTGTAGAATTGGCTTTATTCGAGCCAGCCGCGGCGGCCACATGCCCGACATCATATTTAAACATTAATGGCATAAAATTATCCTTCCAATAAAGCCAAATTGATGGACATTAAAACGATTTTCTTGTGTTTTATTTCAATTCGAAGTTCTATACCTCAATAAAAAAACACCCTTTACAAGTAAACAATCATATGAAAGTAAATTAGCTTTTCTTAAACTTTTTCATACAAGGTTTTAACATCAGTTCAATAGTTTTGACGTTAGAGGCGACGAATTTAAAAAAAAATAATTATTTGTGCAAAAATCACGATTTTAAATTTAAAAAAATTATAAACAATAATATAAATATATATATAAGTAATCAAATTGAGCATAAATTTTGTACATTCTCGAGCAAAACTATTTATTTAAGACTTCTTTTGATCAAATCAGTAATAGCGTTTGGGAGTTATGGTCCATTAAGCTGAGACATCTCGTAAAAAAATTGCAAAAATTCTATCTTGAAAACTATCAGACGAAATTTTTTCAAAATTCATTTTGGTGTTTAGGAGTTCAAAATCAATAGGAAAAAACAATTTAGTAATCTGTACCAAAATGGCTGTAAACTAGCGTTGTGATAAAAATAAACAATGAAATACACAACCTCAATTGGAAACATAATTTTGTACGAAGTCTCTTAAAAGCTATCGTCTACTTAGGCCACTTCACACTTACAAAAGATGCCAAACTTTAGTCTAAATATAGACAACATCGTCCAAACACTTCCATCTTCCTTCGAGCACACCAAGTTTGGTGACCTAATCTCAATTATAAATTGCATCACTTTTATCGCCATATTGTGATTGATATAATCACGGAAATACACTGGCAACTGTGAAACTGGCTGTTATAATCGCACTCTTAATTTACAATGCAAACACTCCGTAAAGGGGCAAACAAACTATTGTGTGAATGCTTCTGTATGAAAATATCGTTTATGATAGTCACATTTTGTTATACTTCCATCAGCGCAAGTTTTTCTTTTGTTTACACCAGAAATTATAATCGCGCTTATCGCCGTGTGTTTGACATTTACTAGTGTATTTCCGTGATTATGCCAATCACAATAGGCCGACAATTGGGATTAAATAACTAATGTAAACATAACCTCAATGTGTTTGACGGTTGCTGCCGCATATATCAGTTCTATTTTTTAATCACAATGTATGTTTAGATTCAAAATTATAATAGCGATTATCAATTTTATTGTTCATATGTCTCTTGAGTTAATATTAACATGAATTCTGATAGTTGAGTACCTACGCATAACCACTTTCATAACACGCATCAAAACTCCAACTCTTGTCAGCATAAATCAAATTTTTACTTCGAGTTAATGGCTGCTGTTCTTGCCAAATTTCCTTATAAACGCTCCACCTCTTTTTAACATATATCAAATTTTCAATTCAAGTTAATTGCTTTTGCTTCTTGTCAAATTCCTCTATAACTTTCCAACTAAGTGATCTAGGCTCAGAAGAGTTGTTGCATATATGTCCTTTGAACTTATCAATAAATAAGTGCTAATGGGATATCAAATACAAATATAACGCCTCAATTTTTTAAATTTATTACATAGAATATTACCCGCTTTATTACCTTAACGCTTAATTGCCTTTTACGTTTATTTACCTTAATTTCTGAAACCCCGTTCGTTTTCCACTCCTCCAACATAAACAACCACGGTTAACTTACTACCATCGGTTAATTACCCATTTTGTTTAAAAATCCAAACATTTTTTCGCCAATTTAAAATATACTTTTAATTACTCTCGCGTATGTAAAAGCAAATTTGGGCAAATTCCTTACAAATTCAAAAATGACGTCAATTTTAAAATCAGAGAAAATTAAAAGCCCGTCCCAGGGAGTCCAAAAACCTTTTTTTAATTGGCTTTTCAGTACATATTATACCCTGTGACAAGTGCAGGTCACGCCCGATTTCGGCGTTTTTAACTAAAGTAGTTTAATTTAATCGTATTTTAGTATTCAACTAATTGCATTAGTTAAATTAGCCGTATTTCTTTAATTACCCATATGAGGTAAATAACCGTATATATATATACTTTCCCATGTAAAGTAAATAACCTTATTTCTATAACTACCTATATGAGGTAAATAACCATATTTCTATAATTACCCATAAAAGCTAAATAACCGTATTTCTATAATTACCCTTATGAGGCAAATAACCGCATTTCTCTAATTGTATGTATGAGGAATTTAAGCGTGCCCCTGTAACTACATTACCCCGATAATTACATAGTAATATTGAGATTTTAAACGAAATAATTCAGCAGGTTGGTTACCTGTAATTAATTCATTATTTGTTGTAAAAATAGCTGATTTTAAAGTGTGTTCATGAGATAAATTCTATTGTGTATAAACACTTGCAGTTATGAGTGCTACGATGAAACGAATTTATCCTTAATTCGTGCTTTTTTCAATCACATTAGAGTGATTATAGTAAGTAATGAATATACTTAGTAGAGACATAAATACTGTTACAACATTGAACACACCCATTTCAATAGTAGAACTGAACAAACCCCGTTAATGTCATATGGCTTTTGAAAGCTAACCTCAATAGCGTTAGTCTGTAACGGGATTTTAAAATTGTTTCAACTTCCATCGTGGAGTGGTCAGATAGTAAGAACCGTATCGCTGCAATAGCGCTTTTCAAGTGTTAAATGAAAAAAAGCGATATTTACAAAACGCTCCGGCCACTAGCGATTAGCCGCATGTTCGTCTACCGATGCATAAGACTGTGTGAGGAGACCGGAGATGTAAAAGACCGCCACCGGTCGGGCCGCCCACGCTCTGAACGAACAGCGCATGTCATCAAAGAAATCCGCTCCGAAAACAGAAAATCATGGCCCGTGAGATGAATACCACGCAAAAGTCCATGAGTCAAATCATTAAAAAAGACTTGGGACTTTCAAACGAAGTAACGGACATTTATTGACTGCAGCTTTAAAAAAAAATAAGATTGAAAAATGCAAACGTCTTTTGGCGAAGCACGCTGATAACTTGCACAGAACAATTTAGTTCACCCATGAAAAAATGTTTACCGTTCAGGAAAAATTTAACAAGCAAAATGATAGAGTGTATGCGCGGTCATCTAAGGAAGCATCTGAACTCATCCCAAGGGTGGAAAAGGGTCATCACCCAGCATCAGTCAGGGTTTGGTGGGGTGTCTCTTCTGCATTTCTGGGGTCACTGACCTGCATTTCTGCGAACAAGGAGTCAAAACATCGGCCGAAGTTTGCAAAGAAACCGTTTTGGAAGCTGTTGTGAAGCCTCTTAACAATTCCCTGTTCCAAAAACAGCCATGAACTTTCCAGCAGGATTCTGTGCCGGCCCATAATGCTAAAACGTCCCAGGCCTGGCTTCGAAACAAGTTGCCAGCGTTCATTTCCTCTGAAGAATGGCCCTCAGGCAGTCCCGATTTGAATCCATTGGATTACAAATTGTGGACGGTTTTAGAGGACAAGGTTTGTCACAAAAGATACCCCAACATTGGATCTCTTGAGACTGCTTTGGTTCGAGCTGTGGCCAATTTTCCAATGGAGGAGGTTCGTGCAGCTATTGACGCTTGGCCAGTGCGACTTAAGGCGTGGATACAATATACATCAATAAATATATTACAAAGTATTTGGTCCAAAAACATTCAGAACTTTTTATTTTACAGCATAAAACGTGTGTAACAGTATTTTTGTCCCTACTAAGTAAGAACATCTCTTAGAAAAAACAACGCTTACAGCAGATAACGGATATAAGAAGGTCCCCAAATACCAACAATTGTTTCTTATATGCCTTTTTTGTTTATATGCAATTATAAACAATCATAATTAATTACAAGGTATTTTTCAAACACTTCTTATATGCATTTTTTCTTATATGATCTAATATCCGCTTAACAGTATATAAGGGCCACAAAAAAACTGATTTTAAAGTTTGTTTATGAGATACTAATTTATCCTAAATTAATTCTTTTTCAATCACAATAGAGGGATTACAGAAAATAACGGATATAAGAACATTTCTTATAAAAAAACGCATACGGTAGGTAACGGATATAAAAAAGTCAACAAATACCACAAATTCCTTTCCTATATGTGTTTTTTTGCTTATAAGCAACTATAAAAATCATTATTAATTACACGGTGTTTTACACACAGTTCTTATATCTACTTTTATATGAGATGTTCTCATATCCGCTAAACAGTAGATAAAGGCTATAAGAAATTCAACAAATACCACAAATTCCTTTCCATTATGCATTTTTTTGCTTATAAGCAATTATAAAAACCATTATTAGTTACACGGTGTTTTGCATACACATCTTATATCTTTTTTTCCTTATATGAACTGTTCTTATATCTGTTAATGACTGTAAAATATTTTTTTGCAAAACATCGTGTAATTTATAATGGTTTTTATAATTGCTTATAAGCAAAAAATGCATAATGGAAAGGAATCTGTGGTATTTGTTGACTTTCTTAAGCGGATATACGAATATCTCATATTAGAAAAAAGAAGATATTAGTGTATTGTAATTGTTTAATATAAAACAACACACATATAAGAAAGAAACTTGTGGTATTTCCTGACGTTCTGATATCTGTTATTGAAAATCGCTTGATCCAAACATGGCCTTTTGTCTTTTTGCATTTCACCTTACTCCAAAAGAATACTTACAAATAGCTGTAGCTAGCTTCCTTAAATTCGTGCGACTCATTTTCTCCGTTTTCAGCAGATAATCAGCAAACAACGAAAATCCATAGGCAAAAATCATGCGCATCAAATGAGGCAAGCCCGATAATACGCCAGTCTACAATATACCAAAAATGCACTCTATTTAATAACCTCTGGACCTTTTAAAAACCTTAATTTCCTATTAACTTACCGCCTTAATATTCCAATTGTGTATCACTCGGAAGTATGTGGGCGCCTGAGTCATCAGCGTAAATAGGCCCCATATACCACCCCACTGAGCAATGACATTCATCCATACCGGCTTAGAGGTAAATATTGCCTTCCATGGTGTACCATGGGCCGGTGTTGTATGCACAGAGGCTCCCAGAGATTTTTCAATATATCTTACTTCGGTTTCATTAATACGCGGATGTTGGGCCGGACTGTCGTAGACAAAGACCAACCAACCCAGCCACCAAAGAGTGCCCAAAATGCCACAGATGTGGTAGACCCATTCCCAAGAGGTCCAGTGCATTACATAGCCAAAGAGGGGATAAAACAAGGCAATACCCACTGAGCTGCCTAAATAGGCGGTTACAAATTTACTTCTCTCATTGGGCGGTATCCATTTGGCGGTAAGCACATGCATGGCCGGCCAAGCTAAGCCCTGTAATTGTCAGGAGTTAGAGGAGAGGAGTAGATTTAAAGGATTTGCTCATTATGCTTACCGTTATTAAACCTTGCAAGACTCGAAGCCATATCAGGGCCCTGTAATCCCAGTAGGACACAGCCGGTATGAGGAAACACATCCAGCAGCCAATGGCATTAGAGAGACCAAACACTAATTTGGTGCCGTACTTTTTGGCCAAGATGCCGCCCGGTATTTGTGTTACCCAATGGGCCCAGAAAAATGAACCCAACACCAAACCCTGCTGATATTCATTCCAATCAAAACCTTGGGGTATATCGAAGTCAACCTGAAAAAAACAAGAATACAAATTTAATAATTTCTTTACTGGCATATGCAAACTAGATCTACTAAATTTCATAATTATTGGATTCAGACCGTCAATTGTAAAAGATTCTGAAACGAAATCTTCTCATTTTAATATGCGAATAATATTATATTTTTTTAAATAAATGTGTTTTAAATTGATTAATAATATAGACATTAGAAAACTATTTCTAATTTTATTAATTGATTTATTGAATTAATTATACTGCATGTACATAAAGTATAACATTTATTGAAAATACCGATCTAAATCTGTCAACACAACGATTAAATATGCGAAATTGTTAATAAAATATGAATTATTAATTTAAAACCTACAAGTTGTAAATCCAATTATGACGTAGTGTGTATTGGGGTAGGTTGAAAGCCGTCTGGCTATTAATTTTTCAATGTTTTTCGGGTTCAACCCGATTTTCATTTAACTCGAATTTGATCGAATTGATTTTTCTAAGCACAATTTCATACCGTTAACAAAAAGTTGTTCCCATCTACAGACAGACGAATACCCACATCGAAACGTTAAATAGTTCTATGCACATAGAAAATACAAGCCACCCTAGTATGCTTTGTGGTTCTTATGAATCAATATCGGAATTTAAAGCGTAAAATATTTTTTTTTCAAAGTCTGTTATTCACTGTGGGACACTAAGTATGTCGTCATTCCACAAATTTGAATACGAGGTAAACGTGAATGGGTATCCCCAGCACGTGAAATGTCTGATGAAATGGAATTGACAAATGAAATCAGCAAAATAGATTCAGACAACATGTTCCAAAAGACTAGGGGGATAGACCCTTCTGTCAACATTATATACGGAGACGTATAATTCCAACGCAATATATCTTCACACATGAGAAATAATGCCCATGAATAGATCCCGATTTTAATATGGCTACCATAAATACAATTTTTGAAGAACTCCAAACTTTAGCCTTGTATAATTTTAAAAACTTATCTGAAAAATCAACTTTTATAAAAAAAATCAATGTCACTTTGTTAATTTGTTAAAAACTTGTCTTCTATTTAAATATGTCACTCGCAAAATAGAAAGGGACCTAAGGGTAAAAACCAGTTTTGTTCAGGAGAGCCATTTTAAATATTTAAATACGTGTATCTTTGGTGTACAATCACTTTCATAAAACGCGCATATCTCTGGGAGGGAACACTTTTAGGGCATGTGATCGGTCTCATTCGATGCTCAGATGTTGTCCACACCAAAAAGGAAAAAAAATGAAAATTGATTTTTTTTACCCTTAGATCCCTTGCTCTATGTGCTGTCACATATAGATACAAGAGGTCATGAGTCGGTTAATCCCTGTTCAGTGTGTAAAAGCAAAAGACCGAAATAAAACGAACGAGCTAAACAATTTTTACAATATTTAATGAAAATCACGTCTAAATATTATTATTGTTGAATATTTATACTCCTTAGAATATAAGTCCAATTTGTTTTAATAAAAGTTTTAGATTTCGTCGAATTTATCTCAAAAATCAACTTGTATAGTTTTTAGAAAATTTTACGAAAATCTTGTCGAAGTGTTATTTATTTTTGAATAAATTTGCTCTTTAGATTATTAGTGAAATTTGTTTTAATTAGAGTTTCAGATTTCGTCGAGTTGTTTTTTATACATTTTTTTTATCGATCAGGTTGGTTCGAAGAATCTGTTGTTGTCAAATATTATTTGTTTACAGAAACTGTCAAATTTTGCTTAAAGACAGTTTTGCCGAAATTTTTTTTCACAGAAATTTGGTTAATTTTTTATCAAAACAAAAATTAACAAGTTTTGTTAAAAAATATGTTGCTTTGCAAAAAAAATCGTAAATATTGTTGTAAAGAAAGGTTCCCCAAAAATATGTCTATGCAAATTTGTAGAAATATTTCAGAAACATTTTACTTTAATTGAAATTTTTTTCCAAATTTTATATTGTCAGAATTTTTTTTAACTTGGAAATTTCTTGAAATACTTGATTATATGTTGTTGAAGAATTAAATTTTGCTTAAAAAAGTAATATATGTTGACATCCTTTTCTATAGAAAGTAATAGTTTCAAATGTTGTTAAAATATATTTGTAAAACTATTTTAGCAAAGTTTGTTGCAGTTTTTTTTTTTCCAAATTTTGTGGAAAGTTTGTAAAACAATTTTTGATTTCAAACAATTTTGTCGTCAGAAAATGTTTATCAAAATTACTTTAGATGAACGTTTTTACAAAATAATTGTCGGATTTTTTAATTCAAAATTTGTTGTTATTTTTTACGAAAGTTAATTTTATCATTGTAATGAAAATTTCGTCGCAATTTTGTCTATACAAATTTGTATTAATTTTACACAAACAGATTTGTTTTTTTTGTACAAATTTTGTTAGAACATTATCACCTGTTTTTAGGCATATACATTTCTTTAACAATTTTCTATGGAAAGTACGAATTAAAAATGTTGTAAAAATATTTTAGAAAATTTTATTGCAATTTTTTATTACAATATTGTCGACAGAAAATTTTTATTTAAGTTGTTGTATATGAAAGTTCTTCAAAACTGTCGTCAACATTTTTTGTATAGACAAGTGCGTCTCCAGTTTTTATAAAAAATATATATCTCTTCTATTTTTCTGTATTTTTTACATTTATGCCGAATTTTTTATTCACATTTTGATGATATTTTTTACGATAATTTGTCAAGTAATTTTTTTAACGTGTCAAATTTTACTGAAAAAATATTTTAGAAAATTTTACTGCAGTTTTTTTTTTAAATATTGTTTTGCTGTAAAGTTAAGCCTTCATCAACAGTACAATATTTTAAATATATTTTATAGTAAATTGAGTCGAATATTTAATTTTTTTCCTTGAAAATTGCTTCTCATTTTATGATAATTTGTTGATTTTTTTTTCAGAAACTATCAAATTTTGCTTATGAGACTTTTGTCCAAAATATGTTTCTAGAAAATTTGTCAATTTCTTATCTAATCAAAAAAAAAACAAATTTTCGCTAGAATATATTTTTTTTTAAAAAATCGTAAATAACATTAAAATCAAAATATCGGCGCAATTTTATCTATTAAAATTTGTAGAAATTTTACAAAAGCAGATAGTTCTATTTTTTTATTGAACATTTTTTAAAAATTTTATTTAGCCACAGAATTTTGTAAATTTTTTAAAACGTTTTCAATTTTTTTTTAACATGGGAATTTCTTTTAATATGTGTTGTTAAAAATGTTTTGATTAAAAATAAACTTTTTGCTGTTATCATTTTCTATAGAAAGTTCTAGTTTAAAATGTTATAAATATATATTTGTGAAAATATTTTAGAAAATTTTATTGCAGTTTTTTTTTCCAAAATTTTATGGAAAATTTGTGAAACAATTTTGTTGACAGAAAATTTTTATTAAAATTTTGGTATATAAGAGTTTTTCAAAAATGTAAAAAAAATTTTGTATAGACACAAGTGTGTCTCCTTTTTTTTATAAAAATGTTTTTATATTTTGTTAATATTTGTTTACGATAATATCGTCAAGTAATATTTTGTAACGTGTCAAATTTTATTCAAAAAATATTTTAGAAATTTGTATAGGATTTTTTTTTCAAATATTGTTTTGCTTAAAAGTTTAATCTTATTCAATGTTCTTTCCTTTGTAGTAAAATTTATTAAATATTAAAAATTTATTTTTTTTTCTTTAAAAACTTGTTGCATTTTTTTTATAATTTGTTCATTTTTTTTTACAGAAACTGGTGAATTTTTTTTTTTAGACAATTTTGTCGAACAATCCAAAAAAAAAATATTTTTTTCATCGCCATTTTGTCAACATTTTATTTTGCCAGAAAACTAAAAATTATATTTTTTCGGCATCTTTTTTGAAAATGTTGTTTTGTTGTTATTTTTTCATCAAAATTTAAATTAATACAAATTGATAAATTAAATGGTTGATCCTTTTTATTGTATAATTTGTTGGTTAGTTGATTTAAGCCGAACGACAAAGCAACAAAATTTATATACTTTTTAAGTATTACTTTTATCGAAAATGTTGTCCAAATTTGTATATTTTTTTAGAACTTATTGTTTATTTTTTTAAATATTTAGAAAAGTCGTCGGCAATTGTGTGAAGAAAACTTGAAAAGTGAAATCTACAACAGTAATTCTCATACGTTTGGTGAGAACCAGGTCTTAAAGAGTTCAGTTTTCCTTTCAACAATTGCTGCGAAGCTTTCTAATAAAGGTCGTCACGGACCCGAAATTGCGATAAAAGCAGTCCCGAAAATCGAAATCACTTGGCCATTTTGTTAAAAGCGTGTCTTCTATTTAAATATAGATGCCAAAGGCCTCGAGCCGGTTCATCCCTGATCAATGTGTAAAAGCAAAGAACCAAAATAAAACAAAAGAGCTATACATTTGAGAGCATTTTCAAAGACATTTTTTTTTCGGCAATTTTTTCATTTTCAATGTTGGCAACTAGACACACACCTAAACCTGGAAATTGTCCAAAATCGTATGTAACAGGTCAATGTCCCGAAAATCACCAAACTACTTATTAGTTTAATTATTCAATAGCGGCCGGCCTTTGTTTCACAATGAATTCAATTCAACTTTACAGACTAAAAAAGAACTACCGACCGATTATGTGATATGTCTGATAAGTATTTAATTTGTCGTTCAACTGAATTGGATCAGTGCCCAACTATTGTGACCAGGTAATGTTATGCACTCTATTCATTCATTTACTTACATGCGATGCATTCAAAAGATGTTGTTGCTCCTCCAAACTAGAATTCTCATGCCTCAATATCTTAAAATTCCCGGAAGAAATATTGTGCTTAGCTATTGTTTCCTCAAAACTGTTTCGCGATGTCATAGTGCTGCTGTTGGTGGGCGAAAGTAGCGCTGACGCTTCGACTAAGTTCGGTGGAGGCGTTGCAAGAGGGTCGAACTGTTGCAGTTGTGATGGTGCTTGTATCGTTTTACCTTTGCTGGCTACCATTTCCACAATTGTTATATTCAGATTGATACGTATCATGTAATTGACCGCAAATCCGACAAATACCAAATACCACAAAACGGTACGAGCTTGAACTGTAAGAGAACAACAAATTAACAAAATTATTAACATAACAATCAATAGGTAGGGATCTGATTCACATGCACTATTTAACAGAGTTATTAACATAACAATCAATATGATTTATATGCACTATTCTGTTTAAAAATTTAAAAGAAAATCTTGTTGAAATTTTACTTTCTTAATAATATAAGTATGTATATTGTCAATAATTTGTTTTTTTAAAGAAAGTGAAGAAAATTTGTTTTGAAAGCAAATTGTATTGTCCAAATTCTAAGGAAAAAAAGTTTTTTTTCTTTTGTTTAGAAAATTTCATCAAAAATATTTCGCAGAAATTTAATTTTTTTAAAGATAATTTCGACGTTTTTTTATAAAATATAATTGTAAAAAAGTTCTTTTCTGTAGAAAATATCGTTGAAAATTCTGCGTTTTATATGACATTTCATCGAAGGCTATTATTAAAAAACAATTATAAAAAATTTCGTTGCAAAATTCGATGTTTTTTATAGAAAATGTAAAAATTTAATATTATTTAGAAAGTCAAGTCGTTTGCCAAAATAAATATTTATAGGCAATTTTGAATTCTGTTTAATCTAAAATTTCCTTGAATTTTTTTTTACAGAAAAGATTGAATTTTTTTTTTCAAAAAAATTTCATCAAAATTTATATTTTTTAACAAAATTTCGAAGTTTGATATTTTATAAGTAAATTTCGTCGAAATTTAATATTTTGTAGAAGGAATACGTCGAATTTTTTTTATTTCGTAGTAATTAATAATTCGTCGAAATTAGATATTTTATACAAAAGTTCATTGAAATTAGATTTTTTTATAAAAAATTTGGTTAAAACTATATCGACATTTGAAATTTTTTATTTAGCATAAAATTTTTTTAAAATTCTATTAAATGAAAAACTTGTTCGATATTTTATTTGTAAAGCAAATTTTGTTAACATGTTATTTGTCGAATTTTTATCTTTTTAAGGGGGTTTTGTCAAAACTTTCCCTTTTAATATAAAATGTAATAAAAATTCCATTTTAATAGATTTTTTTCTTTCATATTTGAATAAAAAATATTTGATTTTTTTATTTTAATAGATACTCGTAGTTTAAAGTACATTTGTTTTTACTGAAAATATTGTACTCTGCCGCTTTTTCTTTGGTTTACAATTAATCCTTTACTATTATTTTTTTTTTGTTCTAATATAAAAAATTCGCTGATAATTTATTCTTAATAGATTTCTTCGAAATTTACTATTTTTTTACTTCGTCGAAATTTAATTTTTTTAAAAATTATATCGATTTTCTGAATTTTTATATTAACAAGTATTTTGTTTTAAATTCTTTTAAATGGAAAACTTGTTCAATTTTTTATTTCTAAAGCAAAATCCGTCAAAAAATTATTTTTAAAAATAATTTTGTCGAATTTTTATTATTCTTTAAAGGGTTTTGTGGAAATTTTCTCTTTTAATAAAAAATTTAATGCACATTCTATTTGAATAAAATTTTGTTTTCATAAAAACTCGAAATTTTTTATATTAAAAGTTAATTTAGAGTACATTTGTTTTTTTTCTGAAATCTTTTGCAGTTTACAATTAATTCATTGTCCTTATTATGATTTGATTTTTTTATACAAAATTTTTGTCGAAGTTTAGCTTTTGATAGATAGTACTGTAAATTTAACTGTTTTTTTCTTCGTCAAAATTTATTTTTGTTAAAAACTATATCGATTTTTTTGAAATTTTATTTTAACAAACATTTTGTTTAAAATTCTTTTAAATGGAAAACTTGTTCGATATTTAATTCTAAAGCTAAATTATTATTTATTTTTAAAGAAAACGTCGAATTTTTATTATTCTTTAGGGGGTTTTGTGAAAATGTTCCCTTTTTAATTCAAATTCTATTTTAGTAATATTTTATTTTCACATTTAAATAAAAAAATCAGAATTATTTTATTAAAATAGTTAATTTAGAGTACATTTGTTTTTTACTAAAACGTTTTGCTTTGCAGTTTATTAATTCAATGTCCTTATTATAATATGATTTTTTTCATATAGAAATTTCGTCGAAATATTACTTTTGGTAGAATTCTTCAACATTAACTGTTTTTTATTTCTTTGAAGTTTATTTTTTTTCAATTTGACAATATTTTAGTAGAAATCCAAATAAGATGACATATAATGGAAATCCGTCCCCTCTTCACTTGCTTACATTCATAACTATTTTAGTACACTTACCGTTGGGCATTTTGATGAGTAGAAATTACACTTTAGCCACAGTTTTAGATATCACAGACAATTCTATTTTTGTATTTTTTGTGGATAAACCTTTAATACCCCGTCCGTAACGTTTTGTTCGTTCCTCAGCTCGTTACGTTAACCGTTCGTTAGCTAGGTACTTATTAATGCCGCCAAATGATTATCAAAAAACATGTTCCTCCTTTTGTGGCGATTTGTAGTTGTCGATATTTCGTTTGAAATTTTGAAGTATCACCGATGTTGGATTGAATGACACGCGGTATTACTTTGCTATTAAATATATAACATCTATACTGGTTGTTGTCCTCTGCACTACACCGAAAGACAGGGGCCAGAAGAGACCACCGACCGACCGAGTTACCGACCAATCGGCCATACACACTCGCGTTGTTGTTCCCTCTAGAGTCAATCTCCAGATAAAATTGTTGAGAATTTTCCAATGCTGCTTGTGTTGCGTCTTGAATTTAATTTGATTATTTTAATTTGTTTCGTTTTACTTAATAAATAAATGGATGATGGATGTTGTGTTTCTTGACGGCGACGACGACGACCTTACTTAGTTAGTACGACGAGTAGGTAGTAGAGCAAAAGTAGTTACTAGCTCTAGTGCCAGTGCTAGAGTGTGGCGGCGTACACTCTCGTTGATCTGTACGTTTGGAATATCAAGAGTAGAATGCAATCACTTGCTGTGGATCCGCTTAATAACGACTCGCTCACCCACAAAACACAGTCGCTGTTGTTTTTTCTTCGGATTTTCAGTTCCAGTGATAACAGAAACTGTTCTCTTCTCCTCGAAGCGAATTTTATACAAAAAAAAACAATCTACTACGCGTAATAAAAGTAAAGTCAGCGATCGGTACCCCGTTTGTATCTACTACTTTTATTATTTTTGTATAAGCTGCACGGCACACGCTGACGACGACGAGTTCAAATTTGCTGATAGCCGCCTGGAGGAGAGCATGTGGCCACTTGTACATACGAGTATATCTACTAATTACATGCAGACATAGTATGTTTGTGCGTGCCTATAAAGATTAAGTATGAAGATTAAATATGTTGTCAAATATTCGCCACTTTCGCCCGTAATCTGCACAGTGGTGCATAGATTTTGCTGCAGAAAAAAATATATTTTAGAGCTAAGAGAATTTTAATATACATATGTTCCTTAAGGTGATGCTAAGAGTAGTTTGTTAGAAAGTTGGGTGATATATTTAATTTCGGTCTAAGACACTATGACAACCCTAGTTGTATAAAATAGTCCTTTTCGTTGATAAAGGGTGGTTGTATAAAATAGTCCTTTTCGTTGATAAAGGGTGGTCCTACTTAAACGCACATATGTTTTTGTTTTGCTCACATTTATTCGGTATTTCATCATTATTATGACTTCTACAGTTTTTATTCTGGTTCGAGACCTTTTTGTTGATTCTTTTTCAGAATCAACTAAAAAATTGGTGATATATATTGGCTACGGTTGCCATGCAGACTGTACAGCTGTTTCTAAACCCGGCAAGGGTTTTCTTCAGCAGTCTTCGACAACGATTACTTAGGCTACAAATCAAGTGACTTATACGGGAGTCTCATTATGGTTAATGAGAATTACTCTTTGCGTATAGTATTTGAAATGTGCGAAGAGCAATCTTTATAGCTCAATGTCATTTCCACCAATTCCGTTTCGCATGGGCTTTCGTTGAATGTTAATTGTAAATAAACCAAACATTTTTCAGAAAATGATCCTAATATATTTTTTATTACGATAGAGTAAAATATTGGTCAAATGCTCGCCACGCCTTCGGTGCCATACCTCTATCCTATGGTCCATATTCTTAATTACTCTGCAATATAAGAGAGGTTCAATGTCGTTAATGTGCCGAATAATCTCATCCTTTAGCTAATGAATTGTTCTTGGCTTATTGACGTACACTTTTTCTTTTAAATATCCTTAAAGAAATATGTCCAACACAATTAACGTCAAATACCAGGACTGGGGAGTCGATGTTTCGAAATTTGCCCACCGTCGACCCCGGATTAACGGTTGAAATATAATTCAAATTCACATACGAGGGCTGCTATATATATTTCTGGCCTAATAACGAAAATGCGAATATTTATCATCAAAAATGGTTTTATTGTTTTTCAAAGTATTCTCCAGCATGATTTATACACTTTTGCATGCGCTCAAACCAATTATTGAAGCACTTTTTCCACTCCGATTGAGACACCTCCAAAACATGGTTTTTGAACGCTTTAACAGCGTCTTCTGGCGACGAAAATCGTTGTCCACGAATTATTTTCTTGATGTGCGAGAATAAAAAGAAGTCATTGGGTGTCACGTCAGGGCTGTACGGCGCATGACCCATCAATTCGACGTTTTGGCCGGTCAAAAAGGTTGGTTTGAGCCGATGTGTGAGAGCTCGCATTTTAATTGTGCATAATGATTCGTCTTTTCTTGTTCGTTTTTCGAAGTTCTCCGAAGACTTCAGGAAAACAAATTGTTGTGTACCACTCAGAATTGACCGTCCTACGTTGCTCAAGTGGAACAGTCGCCACTGGCCAGTTTTGCCGAAGAAACAGGCGACTATTTGCTTCGAAGTGCTGCTTTCACAAACAACTTTCGTTTGATTTTGCTCGTCTTCGAAAACCGATCGATTGCTGTTTTGTTTCGGGCGCATGCGTAAGATCCATGATTCGTCACCTGTGACGATCTTATAAACGTCTTTTGAAGCACCGCGATCGTATTTTTTCAAAATTTCTTTGCTCCAATCCACACGAGCCTTTTTTTGAGCGATTGTCAAATTGTGCGGGATCCAACGAAAACAAACCTTATTTACGGCCAGGTGTTCATGTAATATCGAATGTATGCTGGTGGAAGAAATGCCCAAGGGTGCCTCTATCTCACAGTATGTCACATGGCGATCTTGCATTATCAGTTCTCGCACGGCATCAATGTTCTCCGGCACAACGGCCGTTTTTGGACGACCTTCGTCTTTGAGCGAGCGTCGGCCACGATTGAATTCATTAAACCAGTTTTTCACAGTGCTATAGGATGGTGCTTCATCGCCATACAAAGTTTTAAGTTCATCGATGCACTCTTTTAGTGATAATTCATGTTCACGAGTTAATTCCATTTTTTTACGATTTGATTTTTTCAAGTCGCTGTAAACAACAAATAATGGTCGTACGTCAAAACGTTCTGAGTACGTTTATGCTAAAAAAATGTCAAACTTTTCAATGGAAATGTCAGATGGCCCCAGGCAACACTTAGTATTGCCTAAGCTCGAAATATATATAGCTACCCTCGTACTTGATCTTTACGTTTATCATTAAATCAAAAAAAAAGTTTCCCCCTTTAGGAACTATTTTTCGAATTTCCGACTCTGTTCTTAGTGAAAAACCTTTTAAGAATCTCCTCGAGGAGTTCAAATTTATTAGATCTTCATATGAATAAAATATTAAAAATTGTTTCGGAAAATTTTGCCAATAACGAGAATAATTTAAAAAAATTATTTCCGCTAAAACACCCCTATTACGATACACTATTACGATTTAAAAGTTCCCGAAGTTCAAATCGTTCGCTATTTTTTATCCGCATATTATAAAAATCATATCTTTATTTTTTCGATTTGTTAAGAAGGTCACTTTTATTCTTAAGGAGTGCAAATTTATTATATCATATGAATAAAATATTAAAAATTTTATATGGTAAACTCCAGAAAATTTTAACAATAACGAGAATAATTTAACCCAGTTAAAATTTATTATTATTTCCGATAAAACACTCGGGGACTTTCAGTTTGTGAGAAAAAAACTATCACGATTTAAAACTCCCCGAAGTTGATTTCGTTCGCTATATTTTAACCGCGTATTTTGAAAATCAAATCCCTATTTTTTCGATTTGCTAAGAATAAAAATTGGCCTATACCTGAACACTTTTAATTAATCACAAGTTTTTAAAAGAAAATTAACCGCGGTAAACATTTGATAAATAGTCTTGTGTCCGGACACCAAAAACGTTGAAGATTATCCATCTAATTTGTTGAACACGTATGTTACTGACTGAAAATGCAATAATCATATTTGCATTACAAACCCATGTTTAAAAAATCTATATTTGTAAAGCCCGCAGCTCGGCTTTACAGAAATAGGTTTTGTTGTTGTCATTAACTATAAATGCTGGTTAGCTCTGCCTTTATGCTAATGAAGCTACCATAAAAATGCGGTTATAACTAGAGTTTTTTCTCAGGGGAATCCTGGTAATTTTTCATTCCCGGTTTCCCGGGAAATTCTTGCGAGATTCCCGGGATCAATATCTTTAACAGAATAAAAATTGATTACCTAATAACTCAATATAAAAGGGACAAGAAGAAGGTGGCAAAACAACAGAAAACTTCACCAATTTATTTAATACACTTCTGACAATAAGGCTAACATTTGCGGAAAGCAAAAGAATATTTTCTAAAACTGGGCAGTTTGTGAGTAAAATAACAGATTGTCTAATGATTCCATTAATACTATTTTAGTTCTAAAACATATTTTCGTAATGAATTTAACGAAATTTTATTATAAAACTTAATTATTATTAAATACTTTGAAACGTATACAGGGTGCGGTGATTGAAGTGCTACCATTTTCTACTTGACATATCTGTCAAGCTATCAGTGCTGTCATATATATATTTTTTTTGATATGGCAATACCGTGCAACATTGTTCACAAGACCAAAGTTGGCGAAAGACATGGAATCAAAGCGGAACAGTGTGTTATCACTTTATTTAGCAGGAAAATCGTGTCCAGCGATAGTCCAAGAACTAAAAAATTTAAATAAGTTATACGAGTATATACAATAAAACGATACAAGGAGACAGAAAGTGTTAAAAAAAGACATAGCGGCGGCAAAAAAGCAGCAACTTTGTCAGAAATGGTCCGAAAGGTGAAGGCAAGAATTGGGAGAAATCACAATGCTAAGAAGGTGACCGCAGATCTCTTTATATCTGATCAAAGCCTTCGGGATATTCTTAAAAAGAAGCTCGGCCTGAAACCTTACAAAATCCAAAAGGCACATAACTTTAAACCTAAGCAAAAACCGCAACGTTTGCAAAGAGAAAAAGGAGATAAAACGGTTGCACGCCTGCGGCCAATAACCAAAGTCCCCATTAACACGAGGCAACTTGCTTCAATTTTTACGATTCCCTTTTAAACTTGCCTCTTGTGTTTACACAAGGCAATTCGGTTATGGCAAGCTTTCAATCGTTCTGATTTTTGTGTGGTAAAATACTAAAATAATCGCAGCCAACTTCACACTACTAAAAACACAAAAGGAATTAACAGTACGGGCAAGTTTTTTTTCCATTTCCCTTACCTCTCTCTCCACGAACAGAGAATTGCGGTTAAGTTGTCTCGTGTAAATGGGGAGAAAAAGCGTGTTTTCTGGCAAGAAAAATTGCCCAATAGTGCAGTACGTAAACAAACAGAAAGACGGGATATGGTAAGCAGAGAGGTTGTATGATTAAGATTGCTCACTACAACTCAAGCTTGTCCTCACGTCATGGTTTGGGCCGCAGTAACCGCCGATGGACGCTCTCCACTCGTATCTCTGGAAACTGGTGTTAAATTAAATGCAATTGTGTACCATGAATCAGTCTTAGAACGCCTTGGGCACAGAAACATTTCGGCAATAGGCCTTTTACTTTTCAAAAGGAATCTGCATCTTCGCCTAAGGCACGAGAAAATCAGGATAGTTTCATTTCGTCAGAACATTGACTTTTAAATCCACCGAATGGTAATCCCTGGATTTCGGTATTTGAGGTATTTTGGTCTTCAAAGTTCTGACAAAAAATACACCTGTATTGACGCATTAAAGAAATGGACGGCGACTCAAAATCACATTCGTGCATCCTGCACCTTTTTTTAAAGGATCGATCAAATTATCAAAGCTTAAGGGGGATGTATTAAAATTTTAAAGTATATTAAATTTCTATTAGAAAAAAATTTCAATGCAAAATACCAACAAAAAAAATTGTATAACACTTTCAATTGGTAACACTTTAATTCCCTCACCCTGTATGTTTTTTTTGTTATGTTTTTATTTCATCTACATTTAATCTCAAGAACTAAAACAAAATAAGTAAATATGTAAATTCTGCAAAATTAACATGGTTTGTTTTATTTTTGTGTTACAGGGAAATTTCCGGGAATCTCGGGAAGTGCGAATATTATCCCCGGTTTTGCGGAAAATGAAAAAGAGAAACTCTCGTTTAAATATTTCGATTTCAAAAAAAAAATATTTACTGCTATAATTAATGTTTTTCCCGCAAGTGTAATTTATTTGAACCACAAATTATTTTCCTAACTTTGTGTGGGATTTCAAATTGAATATCAAGGGTATCTCTAGGTAACGAACTTATTTGATAAATTTGGATTATCTTGATTTGTATTCGCCCTGATTAAGGTTGTCCGTGTCGAAATACCACTAAGAGCCCGGGCACACTGAAGCTTTTATTTCTTACGCTGCGTTTTCCTTAACTTCCGGTAGTCTGAAAACCACATTGAACTGGTATTAACCGGCTCAAGACCTTCAAAAAGTTTAGATATTGATGTGTCGCACAGTGCTCCGTTTCCATACTACCATTGGACAAAAATAGAAGCAGTTTTCAAAGTACAATGAAACTTTCTAAATGGATTATGATGCACTGTTAAAAAAATGTTATCGGTTTTTATGTATGGCTTCCGTAGCTTCCGTGGCTTCCGAGCGTGGAAATCGCTCTACCGGAGACCTGTTGGCGTTCTTGTCGGAGCGTTGGAATCGGTCTATCCACCAGTTTGGTGAGAGTAGGGTCGTTGCTCTGTAAGTAGATATATCCAAAGCCTTTGATACGTACGTTTGCTCGATTTATATATAGATCGCACTATTAGAATTGTAGATGGTTTCTCATCCAACACACATAGGCTGACCGCAGGTGTGCCACAGGGCTCTGTCCTTTCTCCCTCTTTATTTCTTATTTTCATTGACGATCTTTTGGGTCAGACCGTGAATCCAATCTATTCTTTCGCAGATGATAGTAACCTCTGTCATTCATATTCATTCGGCCGTAGGCCGAGTGTTCAAGATATTGAAGACAAAAGGCGAATTATGGATGAGACACTTGGCCGGGATCTACTGGCCATTTCCGAATGGGGTCGAGTGAGAAGAGTAGATTTTAATGCACGTAAGACACAGTGCTGCTGGTTGTCACACAAGCGATTCGCTGACCCAACAATATCGTCAATTTCTATCGATGGTACGGATATTGAACAATCAGAAGCTCTCGATGTTCTGGGCATGAAAATACAATGTGCGGATTGTAACCTATAACCTTTCAAATGATATCAAAAAAATCAAATTCGAAGTAGATCAGTTTTCCGTGTTTTTTTTGTCAACGAAACGGAACACTGTGTGTCGGCATAGAATAAGCCTGCCATGTTAATGTTTGTACATTTTGAACGTTTATTTTAATGTTTTTTTTTTAAATGTCGTTAGTTAAAAAAATACTGGAAAAAGTTTCAGTGTGTCTTGGCCTTAATGTACTTTTTGTCGAATTTTAACGTAATTTACACTTGTAGTTTCTAGGCAACGACAACCGTAGTCAGTGCCATTGTACGTATCTCAACAATGTCGCAATATTATATATATGGTACCACTGTGCATAGTAATAATAATAGTAACAATTTCTAATTGGTTTTAAAATACTCGTAATGCGATCTACTCGAACTCTAGCCCTTAATATAACCTTTCCGGCCAAATACTGGGTAGCCCAAATAAAACTTAAGGGTTTACAAAAAATGGTACGAAAAAGTTTCATTTTAGCTCTTGCTGCATGCGCAGTGGCTCCATCTTGCGGGAAAATGTTTAATCATAATCCTATATAGGACCCCGGTAATGGTTTCTGGTTGACCCTCCTCATTTTCAAAAGTATATAGACCGATAAATTTATCAACCATAACAACGCACCAAACAGTACATCTGGAGGGGTGCAATTAATTGACGCTGATGTTATACCCTAGGTGACTGACATTAATCACTGTTCCCTGTTTCTTAAAATGGGAGATTAAGTTCCCAATCATGCTGTTACTGGCTGCTGTTCTGACATTAAAATGACGACGATAATTTCGTTGAGTTGAGATAATAGACTTACCAGAAGAGTAATAAAATTCAACATTAGGGTGGGCCGATTTGTAAAGAATAACATTTGTCATTTTTGTGCCATCGATTTTTCGACAGCTTTCGGCATAAGGAAAAAAGTTCCACTACGGTATATCAATAAAATCATTTTCGATTTTCTACGATTCTTTCAGTCGTATTTCTATTCTTACTCGCTCATATGCATTTTTGTAATGTATGTGGCAATGTATTTTTGTATGTCAACTTGGAAAGGCAATATTTAAAGAAAAAAAAAATTTTATTCCCTACTAAAAAAACCTTAAAAACAAAGTTGAGAAAAATCAAAAAATTTAAATTTGGGCGCCTTGAAAATGATTTTTTTTATATGTCGCAGTGGGATTTTTTCCTCATGGCACAATATCGATTGCTAAATCGACCTATCGACCTACCTATGTACAACATATGTAGTCATTATACAGGGTGAAGCGCGATAATTTGCTTATTTGGAAAAGGAAAAAAAAATTATGAACCTTAAAAAAATTGATTTTATATTTTAATTATATCGAACAGTAAGGGAATTTTTAAATTATATGGTTTTTCTGAAATTTTCATGAACTCTAAGAAGCATGTCGACTGGTATTCTGCCAATTTCAGCTCCGATATTGTTAATTCAACATCAGGTAACCCCAAAGAAAAAAATCGCATGGGGCTTAGTATGGTGAGAGTGCCGGCCAGTTTACATCGTCCTTCAAAGAGATAAGCCGTCCAATAAACATTTGCCTCAAACAATTCATGGTAACCCTCGCTGTGTGTGCATTGCCTCAAGAGTCAGCTGAAAAAAATCCAGGAAATGCCAAGAGGAAGTGAAAGCTTCCAAACAGAGCGTTCGGAGATTGCAGTACTGCTGCTCTAACTCTCGATGTTTTGTGGTGTTGTAATCCTTCTCTCAGGTCCCCTTCGTACACATGACACATTCCCTACTGTTCTCAATGAAGTTACCCAATTTACAATTGATTGCCGTTCAGGAACACGTCCGCGTGGGGGAACAGCGAATCGTAAACGAAAAGCACGCTGCACTGCAATGATCGAGTGCGCATTTGAAAAATATGTGTCCAATGCATGATGGTAACTGAAAGGCAGACGAATACAAATCTTCCATTAGCCACACACACTCTCCACTCTCTTCGACCAACAGTGCCGCTACAGCCTGCAGTGCAAAAAAGCAAATTACCGCGCTCCTCCCAGCATATCTCCATAAAAAAACTGTATAACCTGCAAAAGAGAAAAAATATAAACAAAAAGGTTATAAATATTTTTAACCTTTCAGTCATATTTGGGCCACCCAGTATAACTGGTCCTGTAATAAGTGCTTTTCACAAATTTAATAATTTTTTCCGTAATTCTATTCAAACTCCCTCTCTATAATTGCCTCAAAATAAATATTTTTAAAACCCTGAACTTAACGAATATAAATGATGTTTTTATACTTGACCCATTTCTTATTGGTTTACTGATCGTTTTTATTAAGAATATTACATCTTTCTCATATTATTATAAATAAGCAGATAAGTGTTTTTGTACAGTATCGACATTAACTGATTAAGGGCCGTAAATTTTCCAACACGAACTGATTGATTATCGCATTGTTAATAGGTCAGTTATATATACATTTCTTTCGCAGTCCGTTATTATGACACAAACTCAAATAATTATTTTTGTTTTCAGACAGACCAGACTGACAGACATTTTAATTAAGTAAGTTCAAAAGAGACAAGTTTCGCCCCCATGTCCTTTCACATATACCTAAGCCAGTAGTCCTCTTTTTGCCCGCTCTTTGAATTGGATGATTCAGCCTTGAAGGATACTTTAAAGCACTCTATACTTTCAATCCATGCCCCTTATGTGGGTCAACCCTAGTAAATACACATCCCCTTAGAATCGGGATCTTTTGTCTGCCAGAACTGGGACACTCCTTCGTCGTCCTCCCTGCTTGCCCTGCAGACAATCTTCTTTTCGCATCCTTTGTTGATGCGCCTGTAAGCCTGTGTGTCCTGTAAGGACATCAAGGTTCTTTTAATCTCTATTTGGCCCATTTTGATGAAAGGTGTTCGATCTCATTGTTCTACACAGAACAAAAAATATTCCTAATTTTTTTCCGCAAAGATTTTTTTCCATTAAAAATGTGAAAAGCATTAAGGTTTTTTTTTTCAGACGTGTGATTTTCAAGAATAAATAAAACGCATAAGTATAATTTAATGTTATGGCCAAGAATTTAGCTATATTATACGAGGGCGGTTCGGAAACTTCTTAGCCTAGCACAAAAAGCGCGGTATAAACAGAAAAAAGTTAAGTGTTTTGGAAACTTCCATCTCTGCTATGAACACATGTTAAATTTTGTTTCGATCTGGCAACTCCTTCATATAGAAACAGGTATTCACAAAAGACGCATCCGCGATTTTTTTACAATGGAAAAATTAGAAATGCGTGGTGTCATTAAATATTTACATAAAAAAGGTTTATCGGGACAAGAAATTCATAATGATATGGTGAATGTGTTAGGTGAAAGTGCTCCTTCATATGCAACAGTAAAAAATTGGGTTGCTGAATTTAAACGTGGTCGTAATAGCATTGAAGATGAACCACGTAGTGGACGTCCAAAAACAGCAACAACAACAGAAATTGTAGCCAAAGTGCATGATATGGTATTAAATGATCGACGAATAAAAGTGCGTGAAATAGCTAATATCATGGGCATCTCAAATGATCGAGCCCTCGTAATGATAAGGGTTTGCCATTATGTTTTAAAAATGATGTCGGGCAAGTGGCCGCCGCGGCTGGCTCGAATAAATTCCGGCAAAAAATTTCGACCACTTTTTGCAGCATTTGGGGCGATATGTCAGCAATAACGCGCTGAATATTCTCTTCCAAGGCGTCAATCGTGTCGAGCTTAACTGCGTAGACAAGCAACTTCACATAACCCCACCAAAAATAAGCCAGCGGTGTTAAATCGCACGCTCTTGTAGGCTACGCCCGAGGCCCACGTCGCGAGATAATGCGCTCACCAAAAGTTTCCTTCAAAAAAGTGATTGTTTCGTTGGCTGTCTGGCATGTAGCGCCGTCTTGTTGGAACCAAAGGTCGTCCACATTAACATCCCCCAATTTAGGCACGAAAAGTTTATTAATCACGACTCTATAGCGTTTCCCATTGACTGTAACCGTCTTCATTTTGAAGAAATGTGGACCAATGATTTCCTCTACCCGTAGACAAACCAAACAGTGACTTTTTGAGGATGCAACAGCGTCTCAACAATGGCTTGTGGATTTTCGTTACTCCAAATGCGACAATTTTGGTTATTAGTATAACCATTCAACCAAAAGTGAGCTTCATCGCTAAACAAAATTTTCTTGTAAAAATCAGGATCATAAAGACCGAAAAGACTACGAAAAAAGTGTGGCCAGTTTGAAAACCACACGTCTAAAAAAACACCATTTGTATGCGAAACTTTTCATGAATACTATAAACGTTGTACATACACGCAGAAAAAAAGTATGGTTGGGGTGACAATATTCGAAGAGGATCATACTATTGTTGGGTATATGGTTGTGACACAACAATATTATGATCCTTACAACAATAGTATGATTCACACATAACCATACTATGATCCCCACAACCATAGTATGATTCACACATAACCATACTATGATCCTAACAACCATAGTATGATCCTCACAACCATAATATGATCCTCACAACCATAGTATGATTCACACGCAACCATACTATGATCCCCACAACCATAGTATGATTCACACTCAACCATACTATGATCCCCAAAATTATTTATTAGGATTGATTATTGTTGTTATTCAAAAATAGAGGTTTTTATTAAATTAAATTGCATTACTATTAGTTCATAGCCAGAATTGAAGCCATGTTTTTATTGAACATATCATTCAAGAAACAAAAAATATATATCAACGGTCAAAAATACTTTTAGTTGCCAGCAGGGGTGAATGCTACTTCACCATCCGTAGACACCAAGTAACGAATGTGATTAAACCATGATCAATGGCTATATACTTAAGTGCAGTCAGATTTTAAATAAACGAGAACCAGTCGGCTGTAGAGTATTTCACCGAACAAAGTAAAAAATCCCTCGAACTAACTACCTTCCGATTGTTGTTTTTTTTAATGGACAGCAACCACTCACTTTATAGTGTGTATGTGTTTTTTTTTGTATATCAAAAAACATACGCACACACAAACATATATGCTCTACAAAACCCGTTTTGTTATGTTCATAGTCACAACCATACTGTATGATTGCCGTAATCATATTTTTGTTAACGTAAATTTTAAACAACAATACTTTTGTTGCACCAACCATGTTTATATGGTTACTACAACCATATTTTCATTTCTAAATTTGGCAATAATACTATTGTTACATTTCAACAATAGTAATATTGTCGAATTCATACTATTGTCAAAATTAAATTCAAAAAACAATACTATGGTTGCGACGAACATGCTTTTATTGGAGAGAACATATTATTGTTGCGGTGACCATAGTGTAACCATATCTTTTCTCTGCGTGTATACAGGATGGACGAGTGCCCATTTTAAATTTGAATCGGCTGTAAAAAAAGCACTGATAGTTTTGTTTCAAATTTCTGGTTTTATTGCAAAGGTTGAACTTTTGTCATTTAATAATAATTCATATGACTATCATAAGTGCCTCGACAGTCCTCTTCCGGTCAACCCATTTTTTCAGTACATTTTCGATTGTTTCGGGTCGAATATCTGTAAAGGCCAATTGACATCACAATTTCGGCTGATTATTCGATTATCAAAAACAGTACGTAAAATATCGATGGTTGCGTTGGTTGTGTGACATGTGGCCCCGTCTTGTTGAAATTAAATGTCGTCCTTGTCATTCTCTTGAATTTTTGGAAACAATAATTCGTTGAGCTAGGAGCGGTAATGCTCACCGTTGACGGTATCTTTGCTCATTTTAAAATAAAACTGGTCCAATGATCCTGCCAGCCCAAAATCCACACCAAACAGTGTCTTGTTATGGATGCATTAGCTTTTTTTTTTAAAAATGCTCAATGGGCTAATGTAGGGATTGAACCACGGACGTTAGAGTTGCTAAAAGCTCAACTTAGCGAGTTGCGCCAATTCACCACGCGAGTTGCACTAATTCACCACCTTCTTCAATAGTCACGCGTGGGTTCTCTGAACCCCATGTGCGGCAATTTTTCTTATTGATTATCTGAAAACACGATTTTTCGGTAAAATTCTTCATTTCCTGCCAAACAATCTTCATTGGGCGAAGCGAAAACGCATCGGCTGGTGTTCCATTATAAAATGACAAAGTTCAAACTATCCAATATCGTAAAACCAGAAATTTTAAAAAATTATCATTATTTGTTTTACCGCCGATTCAAATTTAAAATGTTAAATAGCCCGCCCTTTCTAAAAAAATATTTCATTGGGGAAAAGTCTTAGCAATATTTCATGGATAAAACGTAGAATTTCATTATACAGTGTAGACGTTATTGCCCTAATATCCATTTGGACATTTGTACAAATATTTTCATACATATGTATGTACATTCGTCAGACTCGTGTTAGCGCTACCTCAGGTATCTGATCGGCAACTACTGCCAGGTCAGTAAATTTCCCTCTTTAATTATCTGGTGATCGCTTTCTTTTTTTTTTGTTCTCACTTAAAATCTTATTGCTGTAAAAATTGTCTCAAATGCCCTAGAGGAGCACACATTCATTTGACCTTGTGTAACATTCTTCTGTGACACTTATTTTCTATTGATTTTAGCGTTCTACTGATGTGTAGGTTAGAAATAGCCTAATTACGCTTTTATAAAGCCCGTGTGGCATTTTGGAATTGGAACCTCATTTCGAGCCTATAGCTCTTCTGCATAGTGACCAACATCTAAGAGCATTCGAACATTCGTTCGCTCGTGTGTGTGCGTGTGTGACACTTCAACCTTAGTTCCCTGGTGAAGATCACTCCTAAGTACTAACCGTGTGCGATATCGAAATTGTCTTCCAACATATGTGAGCCTTGTTCGCTCGTTTCTACATATATGTGACACCTCCACTTAATCTGTTTCCTTGTAAACAGACAGATTTCTGTTTTATTCCAGGCTTGAAGCCAGCCATTGTGTGACGGGATGTGGATGGAGTATATGACTTTGGCCCACTAGCACCGACGACACCACGGAGACAAGCGCTTCTATGTACCGGATTGAGCCGAAGCAGCAATCTTCGGCCAAGGCTGTCAACGCTGCACTACGTGTGCCACTACAACAACACCACGGAGACGCAACACCATTACAAGCCTAAACCGCGGACTCAGGAACACCCCAGTCGCATTATGCAGCAGTCGAATTGTTATCGTCATCAGACTGGTTAAAATCCCTCGTAAAGGTAGAATGCTTAGGAGACTGTATAGTAGTACTAAACTTACTACAGTTCGATAACATCAAGAACAGGAAAAAAACTTCATTATGTTCCTCCCAGCCGTATTTTGTATTCCCTTCACCGTGGATTGGCTAATTAAATGAACAATATAACAATTATTTTGTTTATGGTCTCATAAGTTCTTTTAACCTAGCCCCAATCTAATTTAAATCAAACTAGAAAAAATCTTAAGTCGGACGTGGCCGACTTTATTGTGCCCTGTATTTCTAGATGTGCTAAAATGTCAATTAATAAGGAGGTTTTGTACCCTAAATTTAACCAGATTTTTTTCAGACAAAAATAATGTCATATCTAAATTTTGTGAGAAATTTCTTTTTCGTTTTAATTCGTTTTTTTGCTTCAGCGCATTGAACAGCGATTAACCGGCTCTGGAAACCTCTTGCGTCTATATTTTAATAAAAAGACAAGTTTTTTTTTTTAAAAATTGCGACGTGACAATGATTCCCGTGGCTGCACACTGCTTCTATCGAGATTTCAGGTCTGTGACGACCTTCATTTGAAAGCTTTGCAGCAATTGTTAAAAGAAAAACCGAACTCATTAAGACCACGTTCTCACCAAACGTATGACAACTACTGTTGTAAATCCCACATGCCTGTGTTGAATTTACCCAAATTCCAAAACTTGAGTTTGGCTTCGTAAGAAAATGTTATTATTTCATACCCATATTTTCATGTTAATGTAAGCCGCTTTTCGGGCCCAAACTGTTTGTTTGGTGACTGTAACAAAATTTGGTCCTATATCGTTCCAATTGGTCCAAGACTCATTGTATGTTAGAACAAATTTGATCAAAATCGGAATTAAAATGGGTGTTCTTGAGCGGTTGTAAGTAAAATCGGAAAGATACCTTTGTAATGGGGCTCTGAACCGAAATCACCTCTTCCTATCTGAGCTGGCAACTGTTCGATAGTTATGAACTGTGCCAAATTTTATTAAGATTGGATATTTTATGTGCCTTCTAGAGCTAAAAACTTGAAATCTACTGAACATACTTTGTGTATGTGGGAGCTATATCTAAAATCTAAACTGATTTTCTTCGTTTGTCCTTGGCCCGTAAAACTAGCTTCTGCCGCATATCATGAAGATGGTTTTAATAACAAGCTGTAGTTTTAATAACAAGCTTTAGATGGAAGGACAGATAGAAAGATATCGTTTATTGCAATCAGTTTAATGATCAGACGTCGGTTGGTACACCCAAAGGTAGGTCGATTTCAAATGTTTTTGGTAGTTACAAACATTTGCCATGAAACTTAGTATCCTAAGAAGCTTCCTTTCCATTCTAAGGAACTCTGCTTTGGCGATATTTCTCGACGTACCCATTTCTTTTCAAGTTTGAGCGGCTGGCTGACGATATATCTTCCAGAATTAGGGCGACGTAGAGTCGTAGCGTTGTCTTCGCAGTACGTATCATCTTCTTCTGACCTGTTACCACTCTGAGGCAATAAAAGGTGTTACCAAATTTAAGTTGTCATATTATTTTGTTTTTTGACGCCCTTATGATTTACGAGTAAAAACTGTTTTTATGAAAACATGTCGTTATCTTGCCAGAATATATATTTTATCGCCGAACAGCATTTATCTTAGTAAGCAACAAGCATATCTGAAATGAGTTAGCAGCTACACAAATCGTATCTTAGAGAATCATTTAAATTTGGCACTTATCGTGGCCTTATCTTTGTGATGGGCTTTCTTTTATGTAAATATGACTACAAAATGACAGCAAGAATTTCAAAATTATCATCTAGGGATCACTCTTACAAGGAATGCACGTTAAGCTTCAAAGTTTCATGTATATTCACATTTATTTTTCGATCCGCCAAATTAGAAATAACTCAATAAACCATAAGATCCAACGGACAAAGGTTAGTACAATGTTGTATATGTAGTAAAGTAATTTAATTATATAAATGTATATAACATATATGTATGTATGTGAGTGAGTGTATGTATATGTGTTTTATGTTGTGTTTTAAAATAAAATGTAAATGTAAATGAAAAGTTCAGTTATACTATATATTTATAGTTACATACAATAACGACAATTTGTTGTTTTTTCTTTTTTTTTCTTTTGTTGTATTCTGTTTGTTTTTTGTTTTTTAGAGCCTATTCAGCTTCACTACTATCTAACAAAGAAACGCTTAAGGGAAATCGAACCTCCCAGGCTGCTTCCCATAAACGACTCCACATTCATCCCACGTTCTCGTACGACATGGCGGGACGATCTGTGCTCATGCCCGGTGCCGATGCAGCGGAATTGCCAAATATTGAGGGGGGATGATGCTGCTGCGTCTGCTGGTGCGGATGCTGCGACTGCTGCGGCTGCTGGTGCGGATTGTGGGCGTGGTGCTGTTGGCCACCGCCAGGCTGTTCGTTGCGTATTTGCGGCAGGGGAAACATGATGCCGTGCGGCATTTGTGGATGATGTAGATGTTGTTCATTGGAAGGCGGTGGTGGTGGCGGTTGTTGGTGAGCACTCTGGTGTTGTTGATGCGCCGTCTCGACATGTTTGCGCTGCTCGTTCTGCTGGTGTACCTTTTCGGCTGTGGTCTCCTCGTATTTCTTTTGCAGTTGGAAGAGCGTGTGCGGTATTTGCTGGGGCGCATGCAGCGACACCGTGCTGGTGGCTGCCTGATCGCGGCTATGCTGTTGCACACGCTCCACTTGCGATTGTGGTGAAGGCTCTTTTTCGTTTTTATCGTATTTCTTTTGCAGCTGATACATGCTGTGCGACAGTTGCGTATGCTGGGGAAGTTGGATTTTTTCATTGGGTGTTGTGTTGCCGGAAGACTTCCCCGAGCTCGACGACGATTGGGTGTGAGTGTGATGGGTTTTCTCCTGTTTGATGGGGGACTTCTTTTGATACCGCTTCAAGACTTGTATTAATTCGCTCTTGACATCCAAGCGTATATCTTCGGGCACTCGTTTGATCTCCTCGTATAGGGAGAGCAAAAACAGCTTGTCGGGGTCGCGGCTTTTACGCTTTTTACTCTTTTTGGGAAATGCATCTTGCATGAAAGCCAGCAACTTTTCCTCGAAGGCTGCCTCTCGATGAAAGGCAGCCGAGGCATGTTGTTGGCGGCGCATCAAATGTGGATGCAAGCCACCCGAAAAGGCCGGATGTGTGGGCAATATATTGTGCTGTTGCAAAGTACCCGTTGAATTCGAGTGTTCGCCATTGTGGCCCGGCATCTGGGAAACACCGCCCTGCCCAAATGCCTGCGTGTCATTATGGCTGGAAGACCCCGGTGCATCATTGGTTTCACCATCATTCGTATGATGATCCTGTTGCTGCTGGGCAGCATGCTGTTCCTTTTGATGCTGCATATGCTGCTGGCCACTCGAGACGGCCGCAGCCGTCAGTATGGCATCACAGAAATGTTCAGGAACGTAATCAAAACCTGACATGAAGTTTTCCGGTTTAAGTTCGCCATTCATTTCTTCGTAAAAGTACTCGGTACCCACAATATCAATAATATCGTTGTCCTCTTGACTCAGTTCAATGCCGGGCGGCGGTGAACCGCCAGCCATTTGGCAGCGTTTCAGTTCGGCAAGTTTTTTGCGTGTTGTCAAACGCATATCGCGCCAGCACTTTATAAAAGGGAGGGGAAAACTTTAAATAAAGGCGAAGACTTGTATATTTTAGTGACGACTTACCTTCTTCCACTGTATGATGGTCTTTTTTGGTCCGATTTTATTCAAGGCCTCCTGTATTTTCTCCCAATACCATTCTTTCTCCTTTTTGCCTTCCATGTATTTGGTCTCCCTCAACAATGTGATGAGCATTTTCTTCTGGGGCTTGGTGACACGATCCTTGAATAAAATATTGAAAACCTTGAAGTTAAGAAACGAAAGAAATTTGCAAAAATTCGAAAATTCACACAAAAATGCAGAATACTAAAAGTAATAGTTGAGGTTTTCACGACCGCACGTAAAACGACCTAAACGCTGTATATCAAAGAGTCGCAAACGAAAATTCGCACAAAAAGAAAGAGGTTTACAGCTATTGAATGTACTGCGTTTAGGTTGGTATACGCCGGTTCATGAATACCCCAAGAACATGTAAAATAGAAATATATTTTGTAATTCTAGATAAGTGTAGTTTTACATAAGCCTACGGTGTTTCATATAGAAAGCAAGTGTCGTTTAGGCGAATTTATTGAAAGATCCTAAAATTAGTCAAGTTGGAGAATTCCTATCGAAATTCATGGGCCGCTGTGGTGCGATGGGTATGTGCACGACTATAATGTAAAGCCAGGATCGAAAACATCTTACAATTATTTAGCGGCGGTTTCTTCCTCGTAAATGCCGACAACTCTACGAGTAAGAGATTTATCTCTAAGCCATGAAAAAACTTCTCTATAAAAATAGATAAGCCGTTCTGAGCTTGCGTTAAACAGAAGGTCCCAGTCATTGAGTATAAGAGTTGAATCGTGCACAGCTCACTGATTGAGAGAAATCCGCCTTTGTTCCCTAATGGGATGTTGCGGGACTGAAGTAAGTAATTCATTTGACTCGTTGAATAGTTGCTGCTATAGAAGGCCAATCAACGATCTGTCGAAGCATCTAAGGTTCCTTTGAAAATCGGCTGTCCTATTATTGTTTTAAAATATCTAATGTGTAGGTCGGTTCGACGGTGGTTTAAATGAAGTGGCTGATCAATGGATTCACTACAGCCGATACAATGGAACTGAAAATAAATGTACAGGCAATACCGTAACGAAATGGAGAAACTCATCGATCAACTAATCAGAAAAATATAAATCTTTAAATACAAATTCGATTCTTACCTAATCAAAAACTAGCAAGCAATTCTCTGCTACACGGGTGGGGAAAATATCGTTTTAAACAAGGAAAGGATAAATTCAGGGTTCGTCCAACTATAAGTATATTATGATATACAGCACTTTTAAAAAATGGACAACGCAACAAAGTTTTTATATAAAACACTTACTAAGGCCTTCTATTATTTATCTGAATTAGCCATCCACCGTTTAAGATAGAACTTTGGATGGCATCAATAGTTAATCTATTTCAAAAATGTATGCGAGTGTGGTTATTTAAAATCCATTTTTTAATAGTGCTGTTGATCATAATATATTTGGACGAACCCTGAGTTTATCCTTTCCTTCTTTAAATAGATATTTTTCCCAACCGTAGCAGGGAACCATTCGCTAGGTTTTGATAAGGTAAGAATTCAATTTAGATTTATATTTTTCTGTTGAGTTGGTCGATGAGTTTCTCGATTTCATTCCTATATGGCCTGTACATTTATTTTCACTACGTAGTCGCACAAGATAACATTTTTGGAATAGATTAACTATTATATTCACCAAAGATTCAAACAGCGACAAAATTTAGTTTGTGAGCTGACATCGTCAAATTTTACTAAGGTTCTCAATGTGGTACAGGGGTATATGAGCTAGTGCTGATGAAATGAGCTAGAAAAATTGTGGTACGTAGACCCAATAAAAATTAAACCTGTCGTTTCAGAATTATTTTCTAAGTCGTTCAATTGGAGGTTGCGAATTATTTGTTTTCGGCTAATAAAGGTCGTTATTGAAATTGTGAAAAAGTGGTCGAAGTTCTGACTTAGCCCCCATACTTCCCGATTTGGGGTCTAACTGACCCTACAGCGGCAAATTACAGCAGATGGCAAAATTTGGCCGAACAGCGGCCATTTTCATAAGAGTTCAATAAAAGCTGAAGTGCGACTTAACTGGTTAATGGTTTCATATAACCATCCAACCTTCCGATTCAGACCAATAAAACTAATCAAAGATCAGAAACTTTGACTAAAATTTTACGAGTGATTGTTGAAAAGCCGATGCATCCACAAAGAGTGACTGTTTGGTGCGGTTTAGCGACAAAACTTAGTTTGTGAGCTGACGTCGTCAAATTTTACTAAGGTTCTCAATGTGGTACAGGGGTATATGAGCTAATACTGATGAAATGAGCTAGAAAAATTGTGGTACGTAGACCCAATAAAAATTAAACCTGTCGTTTCAGAATTATTTTCTAAGTCGTTCAATTGGAGGTTGCGAATTATTTGTTTTCGGCTAATAAAGGTCGTTATTGAAATTGTGAAAAAGTGGTCGAAGTTCTGACTTAGCCCCCATACTTCTCGATTTGGGGTCTAACTGACCCAACAGCGGCAAATTTCAGCAGATGGCAAAATTTGGCCGAACAGCGGCCATTTTCATAAGAGTTCAATAAAAGCTGAAGTGCGACTGAACTGGTTAATGGTTTTATATAACCATCCAACCTTCCGATTCACACCAATAAAACTAATCAAAGAGCAGAAACTTTGACTAAATTTCTACGAGTGATTGTTGAGAAGCCGATGCATCCACACAGAGTGACTGTTTGGTGCGGTTTATGGGCTGGCGGCGTAATCGAGCATATCTTCTTGAAAAAGAGGTCGGCCAAGCCGTTAGCGAGTATGAGGTTTGCAATCGCGAGATGATAACGGACTTCTTGTGTGAAATTATGGATAAGAACCTGGTTCCAACAGGATGGTGACACTTGGAGAAGTTCAATGACCGTATTATCTCACGTTGGAGCGATGTTAATTCGCGGCCACAATCGTGTGATTTGACACCGTGTTGCACTTCTTTTTTTGGGCATATTTAATAGGTAAAGTGCGCGTCAATAAGCCAAGAACAATTTAATAGCTTAAGAATAACTTAATTCAGCACATTCACAACATTGAAACACAAATATATCGCAGAGACATTGAAAATGTGGACCATTGGATAAAGTTATGATACCGAAGCCGTGACGAGCATTTGACCCATGTTTTGTTTAACACTTAGATCCTTTATAACATTTAAAAATATTAAGATAATTCTCTAAAATCTTTTTGTTTAATTTACAATTAACATCGTTCGTTTAAGATGGATATAAACCATTTTCTTTAAAAAAAAAGTTTTGTTAATACCCTTTCTTTAAAAAAAAAACGCAATTAACATTGTTCGTTTAAGGTGGATATAAACCATTTTCTTTAAAAAAAAACGCGAGTTTTTTTTTCAAATAATTTTTCTCCTGCGGTGCTCTTCTCTAATATCACAATCCATTCTCCTCAAAAATTAAACATCTTCATTTAAAAACAAGAAAAATTATTTTAAAAAAATCGCGAAAAACATTTATGATCAGTATTGTAAATTTTTTCAAAATGTGCATATTTTACGCATATGTGACTAATTGTGATTAATTTTCACTTTTTTTTTGATGTGGACAACATCTGAGCATCGAATGAGACCGATCCCATGCCCCAAAAGTGTTCCCTCCCAGAGATATGCGCGTTTTATGAAAGTGATGGTACACCAAAGATACACGTATTTAAATCTTTAAAATGTCTCTCCTGAACAAAACTGGTTTTTACCCTTAGGTCCCTTTGTATTTTGTGCGTCACATATAATGAAACAAAAATGCCAAAATCTCCGACATTTATTGGGTTAAATACCAAAACTAATGAAAGCTTAAAGTGTATATATAAGTAAACTAGTAGAAAAAATACATTTCTTTAAATTGATCATTTCCGAGTTTTGATCTATTTTTTACGGAAACTAGGGTAAAAAATACACAAAACAACCCCCCAACCCACATTGGGATGAATAAAATTTATATACCGTTTCAAAGGTATTTTCATAAGCATTCTAACCATATCGCCTAGGTCCGATTCCAAATGTCGCAGATATACCGAGTTGTAGGTCCGAAATTTAGGGTCCCGTAAATCGGAAAATATGGGTTGGCGCCGATTTTTTTTTAAATTATTCGTTTTTAATGCCTTTTTTGAAAAATTCTGCAAAACTAGACTTGTTCCAATTTCTTTAAGGGAATAAAAATACTAATATATTTATTTGGGGTTTAACGCAGTTTTACATGAAAAGACTGGCTTTAGTACAAGGGAAACCAGGTTCGTTTGTATATGGGAAACCCTATGATTTGTTTTCCAAAGGAATGCCAAACACATGTTTGTTGCCAAAAAAAAGGCATCGAATACTTGTTTGATGCATTTGATGATGCAAAAGCATTTACTTTTACACAATGTTTTTTTCAAGACTCATATCAAATTTGAAACTCCGTCACAAGAAGCCCTCGTCTGAAGTGATTGTTAACAATATTAGTTTTAAGCAATTTACATATCCTCACTGAACTGTCATAAATTTCTTCAATATATTTTGATAATTACAAAATATTAACACTTCATCTGCCTGAACGAGCACCGTCATTATTTTTTAACTCACTATATAGCCCTGATAGAAATATTTAAACAGAAAAAATGAATTCAAAGCGTTGAAACATGACCAATAGCTGCAACACTCGTAACAACTCACAATAGCATACATTCACTAACAAGGTGCCCGGCAGCGCCATCCCTCCAACTAACCTATTGTGAATGGTTGGCGTTTTTGTGTGTTTTTTTGTGTTCTTTTTCTTTCGTCCAACAACACTCCAGGGGAGGCGGCGGGAGGCAGGGGAAGCTTCCTTCTTTTTTTTTTGCTTTGGGGAGCACCCAATTCACTTGAACAATTCTTCACATTTCATTTTTTGCTTTAATTCGACACTAAACAACTGGAATTCACGCTTTACACTTACCATTTTACAAAATGTTGTAAATTTTTTTAATTGGGAGCACACAATTTGTGAATTATAAAGGAAAGTAAAGAATTTTTATTTTTGTTGAGTTTTTAGACCAAACACTAGTTTTTGTCTTTGCCACAGTTCGTCATTTTACACTGAACTGACTCGACTGTCGTTCGTCGTCGTTTCTGTGGTGTTGTTGTTGCCAACATTGTTGTTGCTGTTTTCTTGTTTTCGTACGACCGTCACACCCGTCTCACTCGCTCAAATACATAAACGTCAATTGAATTAATTTCCATTGAAGCCGCTAGGAAATTTATGCAGGCACTTGTACTGAAAATGGAACAGTGCTTAGATTTGTTTGAAATTTGGTACCGCTGATAAAAAAAAAACTGTACTTTTATGGGGCGTGACGGAAATTTAATAAAAAAAAATTATGTCATCGTCCATATATTTGAGGAAAAATAATGAATGAATGGTTATAATAATGACACCGCCCACTTTCATATAAGTGTGGGTTCTCGAAAGGAATTCGCTCATGGATGGCGCGCCTCTAGAGGTGCTTCCATTGAAACAGCTAGGAAATTTATGCAGGCACTTGTACTAAAAATGGAACAGTGCTTAGATTTGTTTGAAATTTGGTTCCGCTGATAAAACAAAAAAAATGTACTTTTATGGGGCGTGACGGAAATTTAATAAAAAAAAATTATGTCATCGTCCATATATTTGAGAAAAAATAGGGAATGAATGGTTATAATAATGACACCGACCACTTTCATATAAGTGTGGGTTCTCGAAAGGAATTCGCTCATGGATGGCGTGCCTCTAGAGGTGCTTCCATTGAAACAGCTAGGAAATTTATGCAGGCACTTGTACTGAAAATGGAACAGTGCTTAGATTTGTTTGAAATTTGGTACCGCTGATAAAACAAAAAAAATGTACTTTTATGGGGCGTGACGGAAATTTAATAAAAAAAAATTATGTCATCGTCCATATATTTGAGAAAAAATAGGGAATGAATGGTTATAATAATGACACCGACCACTTTCATATAAGTGTGGGTTCTCGAAAGGAATTCGCTCATGGATGGCGTGCCTCTAGAGGTGCTTCCATTGAAACAGCTAGGAAATTTATGCAGGCACTTGTACTGAAAATGGAACAGTGCTTAGATTTGTTTGAAATTTGGTTCCGCTGATAAAAAAAACTGTACTTTTATGGGGCATGACGGAAATTTAATAAAAAAAATTATGTCATCGTACATATATTTGAGAAAAAAAATGAATGAATGGTTATAATAATGATACCGACCACTTTCATATAAGTGTGGGTTCTCGAAAGGAATTCGCTCATGGATGCCGAAAAAAATTACTTGGGCGTGCCTCTAGAGGGGGCTTTTAAGATCCAAAATGGTGAATCGCCAGGCCCTTTGGGCACCAATAATAACCGCAAAATAAGGAATTATACAAGAAATAAATTCCTGCAAAATGGATGGTGGCTCAATTCTGCTGTAAAATTAAGTGAAACCACCCACTTTTAAATTAAAATTTTTTTTCAAAAAGTTTTAGTTTTCCTCGATTTTAAGAATTTTACCTAAATTCCAGTGATTAATAATATTGCTCTAATGTCTTGAATCATTAAAATAGGCATGTCCATAGTTGAAAGCCTTAATCCCGGTCAAAAGGCCCGCCACTAAGACGGAAGTTTAATTTAAAAATCATTTTCAAGCCCTCCTGTACCCAAGCGCCATAGTTCACTATTTTTCAAAAAACAAGGGAGTGGGATAAACTGCACTTTTCCAAAAAAAAATTTCTTTGGGAAAAATTAATATACAGAGTGTTTTATTCACGACTGGAGTAATTTCACCAGCGTATTCCTTGGATCATTTCATGAAAAAATGTCCATCTAAGACCATGCCCAAAAATGCAAGGGAGCGAAATAGCAGCGGTTCGAAATTTTTCGAATTGGTGGTCGGAGGGTACTAGGGTAAAATTGCTAAGTTCTGAACCATTGGTCGGATTTTTTGTTAAAAAATAGATAGCCCTACCTCTTACATTTTCTAAAAAACCTAAGCGAAGGCCAGAGGTTCTAAAGTTATGACTATTTGACTGAAATGCAATTTTTTTTTAATTTACAAAAACAAATAAATGTGAGCTGCTACGTATTTCGCTTTCAAAAAATGCATTTCAGTCAAATGGTCATGGGCCAAGGAATACGCTGGTGAAATTTGTCTAGTCGTGAATGAAACACCCTGTATAAAATACATTTTTGTCGAGCTATGGAATCCTCCACTAACGGCTTGAAAAAAACTTCAAAGGCTCGGACATACTGAAGTTTTTTTTTCTTTAGCTGCGTTTATCTTAGCTTCCGGTAGTCTAAAAACCTCTGAAATGTATTTTTATAATATACCGAAAGTTTACGATATTGCATTATCTGAATAGAAACAGCTTCCATACATTTATTGTGGGCTTTGAAAGTTTATTTCAATGGTTTTTATACTGCCAGAAGTCGCAAAATACACAGCGTAAGAAAGAAAGCTTGAGTGTGCCAGAACCTTTATGGTCCGAAGTTTGAGGAAACGAATATAGCCCATAAATAAACAAACGGGGAATTTCTTTGAAGTCAGTTAGCCGTGCGCGGTGGTTTTCTTACTCAGTTAACGGAAAACCGGATCCAAAAGAACAAAGCGGCATGCAGACCGATTCAACAAACGCATCAGCTGTGACAGTCATCTTGCCTTCTACGCGACAAATGTTGCTTAACACCAAGGTTTTGCTGTCGTTTTCAGTATAACGTAGCGCTCAGATCGGCGAGACTAGTGTCGGCTTCGACCGACTCGTTTCCGCTGCGATAGCCGTTTCGTTACAAAGTATATATTTTGTTATGTGAATGAACGAGACCACACGACTGACGCAATAAAATCGACGTGATCGATGTGTTATCGCGACGTTCATAACGCTGCTTTAAAGTTAAAACTTTCTTACATTATGGCATTCGCATAAAAGAACGAAATCCTCTTACTTCCATTTTCATGGGATTTCGATTGTAAATTTCAATACAATTGTAATAGATTATGGCACAATGTCTAGTTAGACTTGATTTTAATTGATAATAATTAATCAAAATCCTACAGCTTTAATCGGTCAATTTTGTCGAAACTCGACAAAAGATACACTAGTCGTTATTCGATAACGACATCCGTGATAAGGGTGAATAATAGATTACGAGGCTTAATCCTGTAATGCGAAAATAGGTTACAAATACCAAGCTCTAATGAGACTACCGATTACTGGTAGGAGTCCAGGTCGCTTTCGAAAGCAAGCTCGTTTAATGGCTGGCAGCTCTACTTTTTTATATGAAAACGAGCAAGCTACAATACAATACTACAATTTGAAGGCACACTTATTTCCTTGCTTTCCCCATACAAATAAATTATTTAAAATCCTACCAGTTTTTGTGAGTTTGAAATATTATTGTAGCAACAACTACTTGTATGGAAAATAATTAGCTTTCCTACTCGTTTCCCATACGCATACTAGGGCCAAGTTGGACCGAAAAAAACTTAAATTTCCTTCCCTAAAAGTTCGTTAAAAAAATCTACCAAATCTGTTGGTTTACCATGTTCTAGTTTGAAACTGTTAAAAATCGTTTGGCCAACTGCACTAACAGGTCCATATCTACCCGGAAAATAATATGGCCTTCACATTTGCGAACAAAGTCCACAAGATTTCATTAACATTGCATTTCGCACGTCAATTTTCACACAAATTGTAATAGATTTTTACACAAAATCCAGTTGAAGTGGTTAAGTAATTTTAATCTGGCGGCGGTTTAGTCCATAACCTTTCTAAAATCTTCAGACACTTTAGTACATAATAAAAAATTTAAATATACCCGCCAGCACTCCTATGCCCCTCGTAAAATATTCCCATTGGGTGGTTTGCTTGCAATATCCAGCTAAATTTTGTTTTTTGTTCTCGGTATCCTCTTTCTGGACTAAACACAGAGTTGCTTTCTATCGGCGACGAATACTAAATGGAATTCCTCTACCCCCCCGTAACGTCCAAACGCCATTTATGTTTTAACAATTATACCACTGCAATATACAATAGAACTTAACATTTTTATTAGAATATAGTCAAAAAGAAGTAATACAACGATATTTAAATTCAAATACACCTATCTACGACCCAACTTGGGATTCACGTTTCGTGTAACCGCCGAAACACCCTCTTCGAATTTAGTACGGAACAAAACATTGGCATTGTTGAACATACCATCTTTAAGAGAAACAATGATGAACTGTGATGCAGTAAAGTGGGCCTTTAACATATTGCCAATGTTTTGGGTATGCGACATGTCTAAAGCGGCATCTACCTCATCCAGAATGTAAAGGGGAGCAGGTGAGAACTTCAACATTGCCAAAACCAATGACAAGGCCACCAAAGAACGTTGACCACCCGATAGCTCACCCAGTGATTCTTTCCACACTCCATTGAAGCCCACTTTGATTTCCAAACCGCTTAAATGATTATTTTGCTTCACCGGATTAAGTCTGGCCTGAGCACCTTGCAGCAATGTACTAAAGATGCTGCCGAAGTTCTCGTCGACCACCTTCCAAGCCTTCTCGACTTTTTCCCGTTTCTTTTCGTCCATTTTACAGATGATGTGCTTAATTTTCTCCTTGTCCTGTTCGACAATCTTCTTTCTTCTCATGGTTTCCTGATATTGCTCCTCTTCTCGTTCCAATAGCACCATGGCCTTAAGATTGATGTGGCGTTCCATTTTATCTTTTTGTTCGATCATGGCGTTCAGTTTTTCACCTGCTTCGACAGGATTCTCTTTGGAATAATCGTAGCGCGTATTTTTGGTGCCAAAGAATTCTTTGTCTTCACTGATCCAGGGGTATTTGCTTTCAAGATTTTCCAATTTCTTGTTGGAATCTTTGCTATCGGAGCGGACTTTGTTGACTTCATTCTCGCGCTTCTTTATTTCGAGAGTAAGCTCTTGGTTGTGTTTTTCCAATTTGTCCCTCTTGACAAACATATTTTTGAGTTCTCTGTTCTGCGAACTAATCATATCCTTTTGATCTTTGATACGCTTTCGTAGCTCTGCAACAGCTTGGGTAGCTTCTTTGCTTTGAGCGCGCATGGCCTCCAAACCATTTTTAAGGCCAGTGATATTAGCTTCGATTGTTTCGTGTTGTTCCTTGGCGGTGCCTATGTCCTTTTGCAAAGCCTCAATTTCCATTTCTAATGTTTCGTAGCCTTGTTCGTGTTTCTTCCAATTACTGCTTGATTTCTCTGCCTTGATTTTCGCCTGCTTCATGGCCTCGGTGGCAGATTTTAATTCGCGTTCCCTGTAACCCTTTGCATCTGCCAGCTTGGCTTCAATATCTCTGGCCTTAGCCTGAGAAGTCTTTTGAGTTTCTCTGGCCTTTATTAGGTCTTCCTCTAAGGACTTAATGCGTTCCTTAAGAGATAAGATCTCCTCTTGGTGTTGCTGGAATGTAGTCTGGCCTAAACGTTGTTTGCAGGCATTCAATTCATGTTGTCTAAGTTCGAGAGTTTCCTTAAGTTTGTTGTAGGCCCTGGCTTTATTCTCAACGTTAGCCAACTCTCGGTCGATTTGAGCCATTTCATTTTTTCGTTCTCTTATTTCTCTCTCCAAGCGTTTTATTTCTGCCAATTCCTGTAGAATATTTCCACCTTTTGGCTTGGAACCGCCAGAAAGTGTACCTTCGGGATCGACCACATCTCCCTCCAATGTTACAGAGCGACAATGAATGTTGCGGTGATAGGTTACCTAAATGAAATGAAAGCATAATAAAAATATAACAAGAATCTTAAAAGCCAGCCGACACCAACCTGTTTAGCTATATTTAAATCTCGGCATATCAAAGTGTGGCCAAAAACGAACTTCATCACAGGATCAAAGAAGCGGTCATACTGTATAAGCGATAAAGCCGAGTTTACATTCTCTTTGCCCACCAAACGTTGGGCGAAATCCACAGTGCTGGGATCAATGGGTCGCGATGATATTTTATTTATGGGTATAATGGTAACACGTTGCTGCAATTGGCCTCTTTGCAGGATTTTCTTGCTGGTAACATCGTCATCGGTGACATGACTGTACAACTGTAAGAAAGAGGAAAGAAAATCGTTATTAAATTTTTTTTATATTCCCCTTGAGTAACCTACACTGCCACCCGCTGTCATCATTAAAGCCAAACAATTACTCTCATCCAAAACGTCGAATAATTTTCCCACCATACCGCGTACTTTGCTGCGATCAAATCCGGGTTCTGGGTCACGATATTGCAATTCATAACGGTAGGCATTGCGACGGTCCAATTGTTGCTGCAATTGCCTTATCTGGTTATGCAGAGCATTCTTGCGTTCTTGCAATTGTTCGAAAGCACCCTCGGCATAATCGATGCTCTCAAGCTTTTGGCTAATGCCCTGTATTTCAACTGTAAGATTATCACTTAAATTTTTGTCCTTATTGTAGGCAGCATCATTAGACTGGGTATCGTTCTCTTTTTGCTTCAGAACTGTTCGACAATGGCGTAATTCCATGTCGGACGTTTTTAAGGTGGTTTGAGCCTCACTCATCGATTGCTTAGCACCTATGGGGGAAATCGTTTAATTATCGATGTAAAAGGGAAGTAAAAAGACTATGCAAACTTACTCATTAGCTGATCCTGCAGCGATGATGCTTGACCGTCTTCATTGGTGGACAGGCCCTGAGTGACAGCTTCAAATTTCTTTTGCGCCTCTTCGTAGGCCAATGCATCACGTTGATCGGCTTCCTTAAGGCCCTGGAACAAATCTTTAACTTTGGCCATTTCAGTTTCTTTTAACTTAAGGCTTTTTTCATCGTCTGCTATACTTTTCAATAAGGCCTTGAGTTTTTTCTCCTCCTGGTCGACAGCACCTTGTCCTGCCTTCAAATTACCTGAAGATTTGCCTTCGTGTAACAGTTTCTCTTCCAGCTCCGCTTCGATTTTCTTCAACTCGCCACCACTTTCAGTGTCAATTTTTTGTTGCAGTTCCCTAGTACTCTCTGCAATACGTTCACGCTCTGTATCATTGTCGACAATGTTCTGCTTGGCTGCCTCAATGCGACCGTTTAGTTTTTCAATGTTGGCCTCTATAGACTTTAAGGCTTCATTGTGTTTAAGCCAGCGATAGGACACATGAATCCTCGTGAGATATTCAATGTCACGGCATATCTTTTGGAAATCCATGTAGGCCGCCCTTTCCTTGCGAAGTTTCTCCAGTTTTGGTTCCACTTCTTCATGCAGTAGAGTGTTTGTCTCCCGTACTTTGGCGTCTTTCTTTTCGATCAGCTTCGTAGTCGCCTCACGCTTTGTCTCGTACATGCTTGTGCCGGCGGCCTCTTCAATCATTGATAAAATCTAAGAGACAAAGAATCAACAATACAGATGCAAATGAATGAAGCTATCTTTCACCTTACCTCATGTGGTTTCATATTGAGAACTTTTGTAATACGGCCCTGCATAATCAAAAAATTGGGATTGTTCACATTCAACTGCACCGAGCAAAAGAAATCCGAGACCTTCTTGTTTTGCACCAACTTGCCGTTGATTAAATACTTATTTTTGCCGCCCACAACAATCTGGCGTGTTACCGAAATCTCTCGGCATTTCTCATAACCCAATGGACACTGATTCGGGTTGGTGTTGTCGAAGATCAAGGTTACCGTGGCCTTGGTTATACCCGCCTGACCGCTCTTATAAACCAAGTCCTGCAGGGAGGCAGCTCTCACTTGGCCCAAGTTCATGATGCCCAGCACAAAACATATCGAGTCCAAGATGTTTGACTTGCCTGTACCATTTAGACCGGTGATGGCAGTGAATTCCGGATCAAAGCCATGAATTTCTGTACGCCGGCCGTACGATTTGAAACCGTCAATGACCACCGACTTAATATACATTGTTTAATGGTTCAAATTGTTGTTATAAATTACATTAGCATTGGTTTTTTTTGTAAATATGCCTCAATTTGTTGTGCGACGCGCGTAAAAAGCGTCCGTTGACAAAACAATTTATAAAATCATAGCAATGGCATTTTTAGTGTTGCCGTATCGTCATATTTTAAACAAACAAAATTTGCTGCCAGACTTTTAATGCCCTACCAGTGATGCATTTTCGTATATTTATACAATTGCAAGATATGTATGTAAGAATTTTTGCATGTTCCGAAATCTATTACAATTTGCATGAAAATTGACAGCCGATGAAAATGAAATCCATGGGATTTCGTTCCTTCTTGGAACGAAATTTACAGCTGGAAATTTACAGCTGAAAATTAAAACCGTTGGATTTTGATAGAAAACGCCGTATTATTGAGTATTTCACTAATTAACCGTAGTTTTTCAAGATTATCATTTGTTAAATTAATCCCTGAAATATCCCAGTAACAATCGAATTAAAATTGTTAAATCCAGCAAAAGTTGTCAGCAAAAATACAAATTTGTTGTATTTTACGAGTTGAACAAAAAGTGTTAACACAACTTTTTTCAACTTCCTTATTTATGTACATAGTTAGTTATGTCAGAGAGACTATTGCTCTTAAGCAATGAAGCCCAGTAATAAGTATGCGTTTTTGCGAAAAATATGCCAAACTGCAGAAAAAATTATGGCACATTGGACACATTTTCAATTTCCCTGGGAAATAATTTACATGTCTAATATCTTGACCTTAAAACCAATTTCAGGAGTCATGGTCTTTCGCGTGAACGTACTTATTACATAACCTAATGCTTTCTTGTTTCAATGAAATTTAATTTAATGGCGTATTTCTTTTTTCTTACGCCGTGTATTTTTCTGCTTCAGTTAGTCTAGAAACCATTGAAATAAAGTTCCAAATCCCACAAAAAATGTATGGAATGGCTTTACTATGCCGACAATGCAATATCATTAACCTTTTGTTATTATTTTTTTTAAATATATATTTCAATGGTTTTCAGACAACTGGAAGTTAAGAAAAACGCAGAGTAACAAAAGAAAAGCTTGGGTCCTTCAACGTTTTCGCAATTTCGTCGAAAAAGCTATAACTGTTTATATGAAATGAGCTAATACGGTATTCTAATATATAATTGAAAATTAACTTTATCTGATCGTCTTAAAATCTATTACAATTTGTATGGAAGTTGATTGCCGAAATCCGGCAAAGTGTATGGAATTGTAAGTAATTTTACCTTTGTTATATAAAAGGTGTTCCTTCAGTGTAATTCCCAGCCGTTTTCTATCGCCAATTTAAGAAATTTATGATACATTTTTCTCTGTTATCTTCAACTTGTTAACAAATATGGACGCAAAGGAAATAAAAATTCAGCGGAAAACAAATATAACACGTTAATTCGTGATAAAGTTGGTAAATTCAAGCCTTGTGGAGAATTCAAGCTTATGTGCATATGATGGGGTTTGTCGTCAAAATCAGACAGATTAGCTATGCACTGTAACAAAATAATCAATGTTTTATATTAAATCGATTAGTTGCTTGACCTTTTAATTGAAAAAAAATATTAAACTGTTTAAGTTGATTTAAAAATTGACTTACCCTATCTAGTGCAACTAATCCTGATGTAAATTCGCCGATAACACCTCTTGTTGTTAGATACTCTTTGAATTAGGATCAACTTCTATTTGCTGTTGCAGTACGGATCCATGGTAGGATCAAATATTTTGAAAAATGAAAGGATGATATCATGGCACAAAAATACAGGTAGTGTCGACAATTAGTTGATTTTCTTCTTTTTGGTGTAAGTAAACAAAACTCTACAAGACTCCTCTGACAAATTTTCAACATTTTATTTTAAAACTGCTCTGAAAATTGTAGCCAGCAACTGTGACATCTTCGTATTGTAGCTGACGCCACTACCTGTACTATTGTGCCATGGCTGATATATAAAGGATTATGCCGACATAAAAATTCAAGTGAAAGAACCATTGACAACACCATGCGTTAGTTAAATAAGCGTTAGGGATGCAGGCAGAGGACCCTGCTGCTCTTTGGCTGAATCGTCCTAGCTCTTTGAGTTTCGCTAAGATATTTTTGTTGTTGAACTCTCGCACATCTTAATTTTGCTGCGAAAAACATTTCTTCCAAACACGACTTAAATTTACGAAATGGCATCGAAACATCAATCAATGGAAATCAAAATGACATCGAAACTTAAAAGGACATAATCATATGCCAACATAATAGAACTATAAAAAAATAGTTCCTTTTACAGATAGGTTTCGTACCGATTGCGATTACTTCAAGGAAGTAATATATTCAAAAGTAATTCTATTCTAAGAGTTACGTTACGTCGTCTTTAGCCTACGTAAACAAGCCAACCAATATGGGCGAGATCGCGGAAAACTTCCTAATTTATATTGCTGAAATAACGCAGCTCATACTTGTTTAATGTTCCATACATAATCACCCCTATCGTGAATTAAATTTATTTCCTCCCAATTTAAAATCGTCAATATGGGAAATTTACGTACATTTTCCACCATTTTTTCGATTTGTTTACTTGTTTAGAGGTGGACAGTGGAACAGCTTATTGCAGGAAAGGTCAAATGGGAAGAACTTATATAAATATATATTGCATATCAACGCGAGTGGACTGAAAATTCAGAGAAAAATTATTCATGGAAGGGGTGAATGGCTTAAGTGCCGCTTAAGAAACCGAGAAACTATTACGACGCAGATGTTAACAGAAAATTTGACTTCTTGGTAAAATAAGGACAAATCCAAATTTAACAATACTTTGTATTCACAATCATATGCCCGCTTTTATTTGAAGGCTTTAAAGTTTAAACTTAAGTTTTCTAATTATGCCCCTACTATCAGTCTTTGAATAACAAGTGTATTTTAATTCCGGTGTTATTTTCTTAAATAAAAATTTTCTTTATTACATTTTTTTGCAATAAGCAAAAAAAAAAACGACACATAAACCATAACCTTAACGGTAAGATTTTTGGTAGCGAGCACGGGCACCTGGACCGCCGAATTTCTTGGGTTCGCAGCGACGTGGATCACCAACCAACAAAGTTCTGTCGTATTGGATCAAAATGTCCTTAATTTCCTTTTTGGAGGCTTCATCGACATCTGGAAAATAAGAAAAATAGTAATAAAATTAAAAATTGGTACACAACAAAAGGATTATAGGGAAAAGTTATTTTGAAAATTAAACGGAAAATAAATGTTTTTGGTGCATTTTAATGCAGCTAACACAAAAATGCTAGATTCAAGAAATACCCAAAAATTTTAATCTTGCCTGTTGTAAAAAATAACTCGTTCATAGGGAATGTTTAAGATTTTCCAAACAAACATCTGGCATTTTCAGGCTTACAATGAATAATAACTTTGCTTTGTAATTTGACAATGTGGTTACAACATCACCCAAATTGGTTTGAAATCACAAAATTTGGTTGGTAAATGTTTAACCCCGTTTGCAAGGTTACTCTATCTTGAATTCTATCTTTCATTGGACACTAAACGCTTTTATCAAACCGACATCCAACAAAAATCTGGTATGAACAAGATCATTTAGTATATAGACGAGTGACTGCATAAAGGCTAACTCTAAATATTCTAATAATAGTAGTGTTTTTGGTTAAGCCTTGATAAATAAGACTGGATAGCAAAACCGCAATTTTAAAATACAATTATTATCTTTGGTGCATTTTATTGCAACTAAAAATCAAATATTAATTCCAACTAAATACCCAAAAGTTTAGTCTGGCCCTCTTGTAAAAAAACTCGTTCGTAAGGAATGATTAAGGATTCCCAAACAAACATCTGGCATTATCGGGCTTATACATGAGATTATATATCTTCTGGTAATTTGAGATTGTAGCTAGAACATCACCCAAATGAAGTTAAAAGTGTGACAACTTTGGTTGGTAAATGCTTTTCTCCCATTTTTTAGGGTTAGTCTGTCTTTGTCTCTATCTTTCATTGGACACGAAATGTTTTGACATCCAACAAAAATCTGGTATGAACAAGACCATTCATCTCATTCAACGTACATAAAATACAATTATTATCTTTGGTGCATTTTATTGCAACTAACAATCAAATATTAATTCCAACTAAATACCCAAAAGTTTAGTCTGGCCCTCTTGTAACAAAAACTCGTTCATAAGGAATGATTTAGGATTCCCAAACAAACATCTGGCATTATCGGGCTTATACATGAGATTATCTATCTTCTGGTAATTTAAGACTGTAGCAAGAACATCACCCAAATGATGTTTGAAGTGTGACAACTTTGGTTGGTAAATGTTTTGCACCCATTTTTAGGGGTTAGTCTGTCTTTGCTTCTATCTTTCATTGGACACGAAATGTTTTTGACATCCAACAAAAATCTGGTATGAACAAGACAAAAGTAGGATCACACACAGGTTATTACTTAAAAAAATGTGGCTAACGCAACACCCAAAATGATTCTGAGAAACAAATCTTTTGGTTGGTAAAATGTTTAGCCAAGCTTTAATCTGCCTGAAAGGTATCTTTCAAAGGAACATGTTTATCAGTTCCAGCGAAAATCTGGTATCAACAGGCTTCCATCTACATACATAAATAATTTCGTAGACTACTTACATTTCTGATAGAAGGCAATCAAGGCCTTGGAGATGGCTTGACGAATAGCATAGATCTGAGCGACATGGCCACCACCGCTAACGCGGACACGGATATCTACACCAGCAAACTTTTCCTAAAATTATAAAGGAAAAAACATCAAATTAATAAAATATTCAAATACAAACTAAGCGGTTGTTGTCAACGTAGAGAGCTCAGTAATCGTAAAAAATATTTTCACTTTGAAATCAATTTCGGGATAAGTATGAATCATCATTGGAATAAACATTTCGTCCATCATCTAACTTGCAGCAAGTGCCTGAACTAAACTTACCTTGCCAAGCAACAACAAAGGTTCTTGCAATTTGTATTGCAAGACTTTGGGTTCGATTTGTTCCAAGGGGCGGCCATTGACACGGAGGAGACCATGACCGCGCTTGCAGTAAGCTACAGCGGTGGCAGTTTTCTAAAATTAGCAAAACCAAAAAACATTCATCATTAATATATTCCTCCACTTCACACGTGAAAAAAATAAGGGCGACTCATTATTCGCACCAGTAGACACAATCACATTCATTTAATTATTTGGTGTGTAACAAAATGTCATTTTTTTTCTTTTTCTTCTTCGTGTCTACAGGCACGTGTTGTATAAATCACTGTTTTTTAGGCATTTTTTACTTACTTTACGTCCGAAGACTTGAACAGCATGAATAGGTTCCCTGCGCTGTAATTAAAAATATGCACAAATCAGTCATATTGCGACAATTTCCTCGTATAAATTCACCGAAAACTCACTTTCTGTTGCATTTTGCTTGGCGACCTAAGTAAAAAAGACCGGAAATTCTCGACAGCCCACTGAACAGTAATTTAACGAAGAAATTCGCATGGGACCAGAAATTTCAACTCTGTTTCGTCAAATTCAGTGTTGTACTTCCATTGACAGCAATAATATCATTGTCCAGCAATAGCGGTACTGCAAACAGAGTTTCTTATACTTATTAGATACCTAGACAACAATTTGAGGTCAGAATGATAATATTAATAATCGGTGACCTTTTTATTTCATTGTAATATACAAAACCTATAAGGCAAACTAATCTATATTATATAGTACATGTGAATTAAATTCCAGTTTCTGCATTCTAGTTGTATTTAATGAAAACAATACTAACTTATCTAAATAATAGCCGTGTCGTTTTCAGGTTACTAACAAGCATTTGTATGGAAGTTACTCGGTAAGCAAGCGAATTGGCTGTTACTCGGTAACGAAACGAGTTACCTGACTTATTTTTTTAACAAAAAAAATATTATGGCGCACCCGGCTTCTATAACAATATCAAAAACTTATGTATAGAAAGAAAATGAAAAGAATGAAAGAAAGAAAATAGAAAAAGCACGATTAAACCATTTCTATAAATTACAATGACGCAAACATGGTAAGTGAAAATGTTAAGATTTAGAAAAATTTCGATGTAGCTATATTTTTTTAAGAGTGACTAAACGAAAATTGTGGCCCAGGGACGAAACGTTGCTACAAAGTCAGAAAAGATGAATTTGAATGTTTCCGGCGAAAAAGAAATGCCTAGCAACGAAATTAAATTTGTCAATAAAATGTTAACAAAACAAGAAACTATACGAAATAACATAATTCGTTTTCTACAATTTGCTTTGCTTTTTCTCTTTGTTTGTAAACAAAGTTTTCTTGTGCTTATGCTGTCATCTGATTCAAAATGTTGTTGGATGTTGCCAAAATACCATATTGCCTACTAACTAGGTAACTAAGCTAGTTACCTGAAAAAAACACGACTAAAAACTTCTGCTGAAAGACATAGTTTAAATAGAAAAAAGTTCGCAAACACACTGAAAGATGGTTCCAAATTCTGGCAACTCTTACGACAAATGACTTCTTATAGATAGACGTAGCAATGTGCGGTACAAAGAGTCTGCTAAATACGAACTCATTTCGTAACCAAGGCGGTGTATTTGAAACAATTAATTTATTAAAAGATTGAATGATGCGAAGATCAATAAAATGTTTGAAAACAGACCCTAAAGCTGTAAAATATGCTCAGAGATGTGATCAAACGACGAAGTCCAAATGAAATTTCATAAAATAATTCAAATGTCACACTAGGGTTATATATTTAAGACTTAAAGTCGTCTTTTTTCTGTAGGGAAATATAAAAGGCTATATATTGGAATAAAAACAAGTTTTCTTTGTATAAAAAACATTTCAAGTAAGTTTTTATAAACACAAACATCTGGAATTTCAAGTAGTTTGTACACTTGTCATATTCAAGTTTTTAAAAACTCTTAAAACTATGTTTATCTTTTCAAGCAGTCTATTAAAATTCATACATGGAACCACATACATACATGGAACGCATCAATTGATTTAAAAAAAATAATCATTCTTACATTTTTTGGACAATTTTGGCTCAGAACTGAAGTGGCAACGATTGACAGAGATTTTTCGCTACTTTTGCAATAAATGGGTACCCACTTTATATAAGTATTAGATAATTTTTGATTCACGACAAACAGGCTTTGTTTTTAGACAGTGATTCAATTGTATTGAAACACCAATGCTATCTTTATGGTCTTTTTCGCGCCTAGTGCTTACAATCTTGTGAAGGAACTCCGGTATGTTATCCTCTTCGTTGTCCTTGGAATCAACAACTTTATCGCCCACATCAACATTGAGTATGTGTGTATTAAAAGTTATTCGGGAATTTCTGATTTCCGTGTTTATCAGTTCGCTTGAAAAAATAATAAAAATAAACTTGGTATACATTTAAATAGATTTCAGCTTTTGTATACTTGCCGACTTGATAAATTGCTCTGTATAAAGCTAGAACATTGTTTAAGGCATACATTTTTAATCTCAGTATACGTTACCACTACAATAAAAAAAAACTTTTATATATTTCTCAATCGGCGAAAATAAATAAAAGCGCATAATACTTATATATTTAATAAAAAATATTTGATGTTAAATTAAAAAAGTAGACTTTTAGACTTTGAAAAAAAAACAAAATGTCGACTTACCAACTTTGACTTTTTCAGTCTCCCCCGTGTTTCAATTGTTTTTACGAAAACATTGCGTGAATTACAGAAAAATGGCATATGTTAATTGATACATTAAGTCAAGAGAACAGCTGACTACAATTTTTTCATTTGAAAATGTCCCACTAAAAATTTGCAAGTTTCTACTTTTGAGAGCGTAAGGCCAATTTCACTCTATTTGTTAAAGTTTGCAAAAAAAGAAAACAAACAGCTTCTAGTAGAAAATTTGCAATAAAACAGCTGATTTTGTTTACTATTTGCATTATATTTCATTTTATTTTGAATTTTAAATTGCTTAGATTTGTAGTAAAAAAATGAGAAAAAGAAAACTTTTTTGCTTTATAATTTCAGTGATTAACATATACATTAAATAAAATACTATTCCAATTTTAAGTTACCTATTCTGTTGAAAATTTGTTTCTACTTTTGTTTACATAAAACAGCTGATTTCAACATCTGTTCTATCTTGCAAATTTTGGTTGGCTTAAATTTCTCCAACCAAAATTTGCAAACTCTCTAACATCGAACTGTCAAAATTTGTTCTCACTCTCTGGCTCTCATTTACTGGACTTTTTGTGTAAACGAACACGATCCAGTAAAAATTTGCACAAATTTGCAAGTAAACGAACACACTTAATATGTATTGTCATTGATTGTTACTCATTGTCGACTACCATATTTATTATCTTCAATCTTAAAGCCAGTTCTCCGAAATACAAATGGAATTAAACAGTTTTGAGTTGCATTGTTCTGCGGGATGCTGAAAATATTGATGCAGAGTCTAAATTTTTTAAATAGTACTGTATATGTAGACTACCAGTTATTAGCATTATTGTTATTTTGCACGAAAATATTATATTTTGTTTCAAACATTTGTGAAAATTTAAATGGTAGTATTAAAAGCGTTTTTCTCGGAACCATCCACACAACTGGCACCTGAATTTGACAATCAAAATAGAAATAGTAAGCAGAGTTGTATCTGATACATTTATTGTAGGGCAAATGACTTTAGCTTCTATATTTGACCATTTAAACAACAGATTAGACTTGGGTTGTTCCTAAACAAATTCGCGCAATATAACGATTTTGTTAGAGGAACGATTCAAACCGATTTCTGCTCTTTAGTTTTATTGTTGTTTTTGCTCGTACAATCACTCCTTCGTTGCGTTAATCTTTACTTTAAACAGCAGTTATATTATTGGCACCATTTTTTTCTCTAGTTCTCTAATGCCAGTTTTAATAAGACGCAATCAGCGAAAAATTATGTAATTTCATATGTGAATGCAGTACTTTAACAATTAAAATTATTTCAATCTTTTTTTTGTCAAAATTGTTTCAATAACGTTCAATAAAAAAAGGCTGAAAGATTAAACTTACAGATGCTGCGACGATTATCAGAATGGATAACTTATTTGAACGAAGAAGCCAATAAACCGATGGAACGAAAAGCCTAGTATTCACCTATAACGTAATTTTCGCCTGGGAGTTTAACCTTTATCTCTACACGGAAAAATTGCCAAGAGGTTCATTGTGGAATGTTGCAGCCGTAATAAATTTTTTAAATAAAAAAAATGGTTTAAACATTTTTATTTTATTTGTTTGCTACTGTATCGGAGCAATTACTTATATTTTCGTTGCAGATGGTGAAAATTGTACACTGCTGTTATAAAAACCCCTGTAACAGAAACTTTCGATTGTATTTTTTATGTAAAGCGAAAATTTTGTTTGAGGTAAATACTACGCTTTAAGTGCAGTTTATGGGGCGTAAACGGAAATTACAAAACTGAAACTTGCCTTCAGAATTGCTCAAATTATAATGAATAGGGTTGCACAAGTCCTGGAGTCAGTGTCTCGAAAAAGATTGAGTACCCACATTTTTATGAATGTTGGCGGTAAATTCTCAAGGATAACAAAAGCTTATAAAACATGGGCGTGGTTAACGGACAACAAAAACAAATTAAAATACAATTATCGCTTAAGTTATTAAAGTACTTAAAAAAAAGTATGCAGCTTCTCAAAATTTTTGACGATGCTACTTCAATCTAAAAAACTGCTTATTCATTTGAATATGTCGGACATTTAAACTATACTATATTTACATATTTTTGGGAAACTTTTCTATTATAAAAATATATAAAGAGCAAAAACATTACAGGAAGATGCTATTATTATTTATTAAAACACTTCATAAGTATGTAAATGCATTCAAGAAGATTTAACAGCCCAGCTATAAATCCATCGAGTATGCCTATGCAAATAACTACCCCAAGATTCTTTTTCATTATTACTGTCATCGTGAGTCGTATTTAGATTGTGGTTCATTTCCATCATCATTTGTGTCATTTTGATTTCTAAAGTCTCTACTGCTTTGATGATGATTTTAATAAAGTTCGTATGTAACTTCTCCTTTTCATATGAATCATTTATGGCTGTAGAAAACTCCGTAAACAGGTATTGTTCCTCCTTATCAACTTGCTTGTACGTGTCGGAGAATTGTTTTTCCAATTCGCAAAGCTATAAAATAAAACAAATAATTAACAAAGTATTACAGAAGCCTTACATAGTAAGAGAGGTGCTCTTGGTATGCAGAAAATCGAAGTTGACAAGTTTACAAAGGAATCAATCTTTACGATATCCATGCGAATCACAAAAAGCTAGGCGAAATTTCTCCTTCTAAAATGCATATTTCAGAACACCTCTTCTGTTATCTATGAATTGCATAAGTACATACAACATACTTCGATCTCTCGGCGAGCTAAATCTAAATAGGTTTCCTTAGTTCTATTAATCTTCATATCTTTGTACGTGTGATTGAGGTCATTTCTTATGTCTTCCAGCTTCCGCATTAGAGATCGTTTCTCTTGCCCGGCTGAAAGTAGTTGTTTCTGGAAAAAGGGATGACCGAAATACATAGACTTCTATATTTGAAGGAAGACTGAAAGACAAACCTTTATATCCATAACATGTGTCTGCGATAAACGCACATCTTCCATATATGTATTTTTCTCTACATATAGCACCAGACGCTGAAGTAATGTCTGTTTATGGTCTTGGTCTTTTTCGTCAAACCTCACTAGGCTCTCATTCTTTGGGAGTTTGGGGGCATCAACTACATGATACTGTCTACTTTGAATTTTGTCTTTGTCCCAAGTAACATAGGACCGTCGTTTCAGCTCACCATAAAACTGTGGATATAATTTATTGGAAGTACGAACTATATTGTTTCCATGCCTGTAAACTTCCCGGATCATTTTGTAATTCTAAATTCTAAAGTAATTCTAAATTAAAAGTAGTCTTTAGAGATAACATTACTCATTAGTTATTAGAGATGACAAATATCAACAATCCGATAAGGATTAAGTCTTGTTCACAACAGAGTTAGAAGCTGATAGGTATTCAACGGCGGTGAGGCAGTTATTGTTGCTCATTACTTGGCCATTGCTCTATTTGCATAAGCTTACTATAGTTTTCGTAATTCGTTCAGAAACCTATTACAATTTGTATGGCAATTGAAATACGAAATTATGTTTAAGTGCGTTGGGCATTTTAATACCTCTTCAGATTGATGAAAACTAGTAGTTTTTAAGCCTTTTTCCAACACACATCCGACTAATGGCTGGCAGCTCGATCTCTCAATTCTCGTAGCCGTCGCTGATTTTGGTCTCACAAATCTACAAACATTAATTTGGTTATTGGCCGCAGAAATCAAATAAAAATTTAAACCTGCAACTTAAATTTGCCTCGGATCTCAGCTGGCAATTTCCGTACAAATTGTAACACATTTCGACACAAAATTAGCTTAACTGTATACATATTCGAATGAATTTTCGACCGAAATTCATTAGGGTTCGGAGGTCGATTTCGAAATTGTGGACTTTGTAATCGGTAAAGACAGCATATATCCTTTGAATATTTTATAAATATTCACCGAATTTCGTGTCGCAGTCTATTACAATTTACATGAGAGTAAATTGTAAAGTGAAACCCGATGGATTTCGTTCGTTTATGCGAACGTAATGCGCCATTTGTATATGCGGGCGAATTTCAGGTTCATTTTATTTCAAGTTGAAATCTATTACAATTTGTATGGCAATTTCGTTGTAATCCCAACCAAAATCCGTTGTGTTTGTATATGCGATCGGGGCTGTTTAAAATGAAACAACTAGTAGTTACATGCTCGTTTTCTCCACAAAAAAGGGTTAGCGCTTGCAAGCATTTATTGGATTAGTTTTGGAAAACGATTTGGAAAACTACTAATTTTGTTCAATCAGAACAGGATTATATGCGGCATTCGCATATACGACCGAAATCAGTCATATTTAATTTTTCACTTCCATACAAATTATAATAGATTTCGACACGAAATTAGTCTGATTTAGACTATTATACGGCATTCACAAATCTTCAATGGATTATTTTCAGACTTCGGCTGTAACTTGAATACTAATTGTAACAGATTTCAGTAGGATATCCGAGAATGTTCAATGAGGCTTAAGCATTTGTTATGGAATTTCTCGGTTAGGAAGCGAGTTGTCCTCAAGCCGATAATGAAACGAATAGGAGTTACCACACTTATTTTACCAACAAAAAGACAAACGAGGCTGATCTTGCTAAAAAAAATAATCAAACAGGAATAGGCCTTATATGCGATTTCATTGGGGTTCATCTGCCCGATATGGAATAAAAGAAACTATAAGTCAACTCAAACTTGTAGTTTAAAAACATTTTACACATTTTAACAAAGCAAAACTATAGAAATTAATTGATTTATTACATTTCATTGAATATTTATCACTATTTATAATGTTTTTTTATATGACGAGTTTGCGGATTAAACCTTCTGTTGTTCAGTTTTCTTTTGTGTATTCAAAAAGAATCAATATGGTTATATTTTTCTCAACTTTGTTAAATGTTGCCAGATGAAAAATTAAGCAAACACACTTCTTTGGGTTTTGAATTATAATTCTGTGTGTTTTGCCATATTTTGACGATAAGGGTACAATGTGGAAGTGGCAGCCTACCTATTAAAACAATGAAAAAATTATTTAAAAACAAATAAACTCAATAATACCCGTTTAAACCGTACTCTCAGTTTGAAGTACAGTTTACGTTTACAAAAAAAAAAAAAAACGTTGAAACGTTGAAAATCCAGTTCGTGAACTCTGTCTTCTGAGTGAACGAAGTTTTTGAAATTCCGCCGTTGGTGCTACAGATATTCATCAACGGCGCGACGACGGCTTTAGCCGATGTCGCTTTAAACTCTGTTTTGTGTTTCCCAGAATCGACTGTTACGTAGATTTTGTAGAAAAAAAACTAAAAAAAAATCTAAAAAAAACTACTAACTACTACTAAACTTTCCCACGTTCAAATTTAAATGGAGCGTTGGCACCGCACTAGGCCGAAGTTTCTTCTTACTCAGAAACATTTTCTCCGGAAAATGCCACTGACAGACTTTGGCCAACGAAAGGGGAATCCACTCGTCTTGTGGTATACCTAGGGCATCCTTCCACACCTTCACGTTCTCCTTCTTAAAGGCGAACATAACACCTTCTCCTTTGCAATGCTTGACCATGCAGCACTTTCGTTGCATTCGTTGCATTTTTAATTTTCTCTCACTCACTTTCCACACTTTTAAAAAAATTTTCACAGCACACAGCGCAACCAAACAATTTTTTAATTTTCGCGCGTTGCAAACTTTGGAAACTTTAGTTATTTCAGGATTGCCAATTGCCTCAAAACAGGAACAGAAACACAAAACAAGGATGGTGTGAATGTAGACAACACTTTGCAAATTTTAAACGTTTTTTTTCTTAATTTTGCGTTTTTATTGTCTAAATGTAGGCAGCACTGTGCCGTGGTGAGTATATTTTTCCAATATTTTCCTCTGGATTGTTTTGATTCTCATTCTCTTTTCCTCTGGATTGTTTTGATTCTCATTCTTTTCCTCTGCATTGTTTTGATTTTCCTATTCTTTGAGAGGTGTGAGAGCAAGAGCGGTATACTTGACACTTGACTGTCTGTCTCTGTCTTGAGACTTGACTGTCGCTGTCAACTAAAGTGGTGGTTCTGTTCGATGATAAAGTGTACAAACTGCTCCACATCGCCCCAATCGCCAGCAACATCGCATGCAAGCAGGAAGGTAAGTCCAGATTTTCGTAGTACTAGTAGTTGTTGCTACTAAAAAATATGAATTTCTGTTGTAATAGATGCCCGAAAAAGACATGAAGGACAGCAATTACAGTGCAGGAAACATCATTGCCGTAAATGAACCAGAGGAAGGCGAAATAGTGGATGATTACGAATTGATTTCTAGCGATGAAGAAATATGTATGAGACAGCGAATACTTGAACTCGAGGCTGAAAATGAGGAAATTGAACAGATTGCAGTTATATCGCGAAGTTATGGTAAAGTATACATGCGCTATCAATCCGATTATCTAAGGATTGGCTGTCGCTCAGTATTACTTTGTCTAGTTTAAACCAATTTTTCTCTCCCCCCCCCCTCTCTGCCAGACTTTGATAGTGCAGCCCGCATTCCAACTGATGTCTCTTCGATATCATCCACGGAATTTAAAACTCCCAAGAAACGTAAACGCCATAAAAATAAAAAGAAATCGTGTCACCACCATCATAGTCATCACCGCCATCACGAAAAAAAAAATTCTAAAACGCGCTGTAAACGAAGGGAGAAGCTTCTTAAGAAAAAACATGAAAAGTATGTCCATAAAGACTTTAGCGATAAAATGGCCTTGGAGTCGATTGACTCCTTGAACTCTTCATTGTCGTCGTCTTCACTGACGGACAGTGAACTTGTTCCCGGTGAGGAGATGCGGGATGAAGATGATTACTATCAGAAGCCAGGCATCAGGGATACTTTACGCATGGCAGTTTCCAGACACCGGAAAAATTCCTTCCGAAACAACTCTAACCATAAAAATGGATTGAAAGAAAGACTAATGAGGAACGATGTAGCATTCACCGGAAATCTGTTTAGTTTACCCGACGGAGTAAGTAATGTCGATGAGATTAACGACGTGGACGATGATGACGACGACGCCGTTGAAATTTGTGAGCCCGAAGTCGACATTCACAGTGTACCTGATGATTCCTCAGATTCCTTGGAAGAAAAAGAATTGCGTCTCATAGCTTTAAAGTCGGCAGTCATGAAGAAGCACATGGAGCGCAAACGGCGCAATGCTGAGGCAGCTTACTCACCCACAGATTTTGATGGAATGATGAACGAAGATAAATTGGCCGACATTGAGGTCGTGGATTTGGAAGATGACGATTCGCAAAATGCGTGCGGAACAGCCAGCCCCATTGCTTCTCCACAGCTTATGTTGATAGATGATAGATGGCAGGATGAAAGTTCGCTAATGGTTGACTGCAAGCCTGTTGATATGGATATTGCCAATAGTGATAGCGAAGATGCTTCTTCCAACACGTGGGGTATTAAAATGCCATCGGATATTCCCTTTCCTCCTTTTCCACCCAAGGATAATCCGTTCTCTTACGGCGGCAGCCTTTGTATGTCGGAGTTTCCAGCAAATTCTGCAAACCCCCCTCCACCAGGCGTAGACGATTACGAAGAGATAAAGCAGCCTCTGATTAACATTGAAAAAAATCAAGATATAACCCAAGATATGGAATTGGAAAATGAGGATTTCGAACCGATTGTTTCATATCCCCGAAGTACACAGAACGCAGAAATCATTATACCAGAATTTAAGGTCAACTCCAACACGGCATCGCTACACTCGAACCCTAATGAGGAAGACATCCAAGAGGAGGAAGAGCTTGCTTTGAGAGCTTTGCTGCTATCAAAATTCCAGTCGCCCAAGAATCAGAAAAAATCCGCAGCGGTGGAAACGAAGGAAAATTCCAATGAGATTAAAGACAATTTGGAAAAAAGTGCCAGGGTAGCAAAACCCACAGAAGCCATTTTAAAAGAAGCAGTTAAACGTTTGCAAATACATTCACAAGTCGAATGCCGGAAAGAAGAAATTCAGCAGCTGCATGAATCTTTAAATAGCACACCACCGCCATGGGATCATCCTCAGCATCAACAAAAGCAATTGGAAATTGAACGAGATTGTGTCAACATAACTCCTACGTCATCGAATAACCAGACGCAAGAAAGTCTGCCATCCTGTCACCTAGAAACTAGAGAAAATTCTAATGATTTGCCAATAATAGCTTTGGTTAGTTTACAAAGAAAAGCAAAGGAACTCAAAACTCATTGTGAAATAAAGGAAACGGAGAGATCGCATACTGGAAATAATACTGCCTACGATGAAACCCCCTCAGCCGAAGTAGACAAGAAAAGACACTCTACTGAAATGCCTATCGACACTATTCAAGCTATGAATGAGGATAATAAAAGACGGCTGCAAAAGCTCAAAGATGATATTTTGTCGGCAACCAGAAAGTGTGACATGCAGAAAGAGTCAGAAAATTCGGTGCATAATTCAGAGATTGTACAAACTGTAATTGAAAAAAAATCACGTCCTCCCGCAGAAGAAATATTAGCAGAGGAAAAAGTAAAAGATACTACAATAGTGGTCAAGCAAGATGGCGAACGTTTTGAGCTATTCGATGGGGACAGGTATAAAAGCAGCGACCAAACTACCGAAGAACGGACGAACAAGCCTACAGCAATGGTAAGGTCGCATTTGGGTGTCAGTAAAACTCTTCATAGCCATAAGTTGAACATACCAAACACCAACAGCGACACTACTAACCATGGCGAACTTTCCATAGATAAAACGGCTCTTAAGGAGAACAATGAAAACTGCGTTAACAAAAAGAGCAATAAGATCAATGCGGACATTCCGACCAATAATAAAATTGCTCAAGAACGCAGCACGAATGTGATAAAAACTTTGAATAGAACAGTAGCTTTAACTAAAAACAAAGAAGCTAAAGCTAACCAAATTAAGCCATTAACAACAAACTTACCTCTCAACACAACTACAGCAAATGTAAAAACCACTTTATCCACGTACTCTGTTATGCGAACAACAAAAATCGTTAAGCCAAATAAAGTTATCAACAGAAATGTCGATACCAAACGAAAGGTTATTCTTATCAAATCCGATCAACCCCTTCCGCCAGCCAAGGTAAAGAAAATTGAGCAAACCACAACTGCGGTAACCACCAAAGCCTTAGATGACACTTCGCGCTTAATCACCTCCATGGAACAGGTCAAGCACATGTGCAATGTTGCTCAGCTTGTTATTAGTGTCCAGAACTCTTCCAATGAGTCGAGTGACGAGGAATGGGCCAATTGTGATTCCATGTACAGACCCTTAACCGATTACAACGACATCGCTAGTCCATTGAGTTTAAATTTAGAAAGTCCCTGCCTTACGCCCGTCAGATCGAATTCGCCAGTTGATGCGGCTTTTAACAAGGAAAAAACATTCGAGGAGAAAGTCAACCATATGTTGAAAGCAAAACGTTCCTTGATAACTGCAAAGACTCCTCAAAGTACTGCCTTACCAAAGACACCCGTACTCGTTCCAATCCAAAAGACTGCACAAAACGTTAAGACACCTGTGGTGAGTTAAACTCATAACTTTAATAACGACAAACTGACAACATTTGTTTTTCTATGTTAAGGCGGTACGACATTTACCAGCTGCCGCTCAAGATGAATACCGGAAGCTAGTCCATCGAATGAAACTGCTAGAAAATCAACGTACCAAAAAAGAAAATACCAGCACAAATAAAGAGAAGACTAATGCTTTATCCGACGAAGCAAAAGCAGAGAATGATTCCGTTGCTGCGGGCATTAAACCCAGTCTTGTAAGGCAAGTTCTGTTAAGAAATGCCAGTAATAAGCCCGCTGTGAGCTCAGTAGCAGCAAAGTCATCCAATGAACCAACTGTTCCTCCAAAAGTTCACAAAGCCAATGTTTTGCGTTCCTATGAGAGTTTATATGTTAAAATCGGGTAAGGACTCATATTTTATTAAAGCATTTTTGCAATATTGTCTTGTTTCTTTTCTTTTTTTCTTTAGGGCTGGTATTGTTAACAATTTGGACAAATCTTTAAAACTGTTGGAGGATGCTAAAAGGGCTAAAGTCAACAAATTAAAATTAGAGTGCCGATTAGAGGAGCTCAAGGCTGAGATGGAGATGTTGCAAACCAAGCACAAAGAAGAGGAGCAAAAAGTTTCACGCATTTATCCCACCATATGTACCACCAATGAAGTGATCACATCATTGAAACAAAAACGTTCCAGAGTCTTTAAAGCAGCCATTAGTTTGGGAAAGACACTCAAGGGTGACGAATATAGGTAGGCAAAGCTAAAGTAAAGCTTAATTTATATATATGTATATATATATACATTTAATTAATAGAGTAGATGCCATTAGGAACCGGTTCAACTCATAGTAAATGATCCGGCCTAAATTGAGCAAATGAGTTTATGCAATTTTGCCTTAATGCAATCACAATATATTGACTCTTTTCTTTATTTTATAGATTAAATAATGATTTAAAACAGAATATTACTAGCAAAACAAAACAATTGGCCAATGAAATCAAGTTGGTGAACTCCCTTAAGGCTACGAATATTGATAATATCAAGTTGAACGAGGAGGAGGTAGTGGTTCCGCAAACTGACCTCAAAACGGAACAGACGGAAATTGTAACTAGTTACCCTGAAGAGGCGACGAAGTCCGGCCTTAAAAAAAGTCCCGCAAAATCCCAAAATGAACCAAAAGAACAGAATGTTAGTGGTGAAGAAGTTCTCAGCTCTGAAAGTTCCCCACAAATTGGCGGTCCCACAGAAGTGCGTTCAAATGCCTATGACAACAGTAACATACATACATTAAAAGATCTATTAGAAAAGCGCAATATATGTTTAGTTTTTTAACATTTGCATGAATTAATGCTTACATTATCTTTTAACACCATTTGTTGAGTTAGTTTCAGGATACGGCGGCACCCTTCTGTGATACACACTCATCAGAATATGAGATTAAACGTAAGGTTATGACTGAGATAGAACCTGTGGTAGGAAATGAAGAGGATAATGCAGGCGTTCGCGATGACGCGGATAAGGGTGATAACAAACAGTTGACATCGTACATTTCACCCTTAGAGCATTTACGTAATATTGATGGGTAAACAAACATCTTTTCTTTTGAACGTTTCTATTTGGCGCGATATTTTTCTTGATTTTTTGCTGCTCCTTTATTCCAGCGCTACATCTATGGATCCAAATGGCGTTATTTGCCCCTATGATCTCATGGGAAATTGTGAAGATGCCTCCTGTAAATATGTGCATATATCTAAACAGGATAAAAGCCAAACCAAACCATCCTGAAAGCTGTTTTGTTCTCAGCCAGAGGTTGCAGGTTACAGCCGTTAGTTGTTTGGGTAAGTTGTAACTATAACCTTAAACTTATACCTTACCTTGTAAGCATTTTTATTGAAATCGAAAGGCTTTTCCTTTTTCCTCTAAAAACAAAGTTAATCGTCTTTATGAAATCAGTGTCTTTTCTGTTAACTCATGCTAGTTACTTTATAATTTTGTATATTTTTTATCTCTGAAATACATACCCTTCTTGTTTGTTACTTGTTGCTATTCGTATGAAATTATTCTTTATAAAAAAAGATGAAAAAAACCTTAGGTGCCATTTGAAAAGAAATTTAGTTCATCCTTGTTATTATGAAACGCTCACAACAGAAAGACACTTGATTTTATAACAAAATATAAATCGTAAATACATTTAAACAGAATCCAATACATTTTTACTATTTTATAATGTTATGTTAAGAAAAGAAATAAAATAAACATTCTACAAAAAAAAACTAGTTGAAAATCCCATTTTGAAGAAATGAAATAAAATATACAACTTGGAATGCTTAACTAAATGTTGTTTTTATTTTTAATCCAATAAGTTACGGGTTTTCATATTTAAATCGATAACAGTTTGTGCTCCAGTCTCTGTACGTGTAGTTTTCTATTCTTTTCTTTTTGGTTTTGGCGGCATATCCACGACCCCGAAGAACACATACGAATGACACCAGTCCATAATGTTGTCCTCGTTTCCGCAACACAAAGGATAGACAAAGGTGGACTTGGTTATTTTCGCACAGCGCATACACAGTTCCATTAGTTCCTGATTCATCTCGCAATGATGCAAATGTTCTTTGGTCTTTTCATCCAAATCGCCGTTATAATCACCACTGCCACCCTCGTTGAAATCGAATTCCTGTGTGCGCACTGGCATCCAAATGGTGATTGCGCTTAGCAGAAGAATTAAACTGATGGCAATCTTAAACATGAAGTTGGAAAGAATAGACGACGGTTTAAATTAATATCATGATTGGAAACGAAAAACTTAAGCTGGTTTTAGAAATCTGACATGACCAAGGGCGCGTCTAAGGCGATCCAAAATGGCTTTCGAAAAGTTGGAATGGTTTGCGTTAAAGGCCCGGTAGCTGTCAAACGAAATAAGGTAGAACCCTAAAATTGAGCTTGATGATCAAAAACTTAACAGAGAGTAAAAAACTAAGAGAACCTCTGAAAAAAGTACCTGTTTTATTTTTTAATCGTTAGTGGATTTTTTTTACATTTGAGATCTAGTGGCCCAAAAATGGATGTTTTTACTTGTAGACTAGGAAATTCAGCACTTGTTTTACAAAAGGGTATTAACTCAAAATTAAAGAACGTTTAGTAGAGGCAAAATACTTTTTGCTCTCACAGTTGAAGCCGATGGATTTTTACAGTGGGTAGGGATGTCCACGGTTTATTAAAAAAATGCGATATACGCAAGCATTTTCAAAACCTGGTTAAAATATGAGCAGGGATTGTTGACCGACCAAATTAAAGGTAATTTCACTACAAAGCTGGATTTGAGAAAAATATCATTTTTTATGTTTTTTAGGTTAGTCAGGCAGCTTTGAAAGCTGACTGTCGCACCTGAAAAAATCAAACCTGGTTAAGTGTTGCAACATGTCACTATGCACCGTAACAAAATGGTCTCTTAGACACTGTTCTTGAAGGAAATCACAAGATACAATCCCAAGACAGCCGATTCTATGGACCGGATTGACCCGAAGATCAATTCTTCGGCCAAGGGCTGTCACCCGGGAACATAGTTGCCGCTACAACAACAACGTGTAGATGAACTGACACGTCTTGGCTTGACTAAGGATGCTGCAGATGCTGACAATTCAGCAAAAACCCCTGTAAGTGCACTGAGCGGGGTGTTAGAAACATGGATTACCAGGAGTGAATACCAAGGTAAACCTAGCACGGACTAGGTAAGACAATTGTAAGGTTGCTAGGGCTATGTTGCCTAAACTAGACAAGAACTAATAAAAAACCCTGCTGAAAAAGAAAAAAAGTCAGAGTGCTCGTAGGTGAACTGACGGGACATTGCCATATTAGAGAGAGAAATACAAAGTGATAGGTGGGTGTGGTTCGGGTGTGGTACTGTGGTACCGCCGGTGCGAGGTGGAAATTAAGACGTTTTTTGCGTAGATGCTCGTCCCTGTAAAAAATGCATTGTTCGTGGCCTGGCTTCAGTTTGTGTTGTACTTGTATTTCAGTTTGTTTTAACATTTAAATAAAGTCGAAATTTAAATAAATTCTATTGAAATTTACCCCTTAGCGAGAGTGCTACTTAGGGTCCGGGACAGTTTTGTATGACAGCGTTCTATAAGAAAAATGTTTAAAAATTTCGCCAGATATTTTTTCCATCGGTTGTGTACGCGAATGAGACGCTACGGATTGATTCTTAGAACTGACCCATCATACACGGTGGAGCGCAGTTTTTTTTTGCACTGCAGGCTGTGGCGGCACTGTTGGTCGAAGAGAGTGTGCATGGCTTATTTATTAGTATTCGTCTGCCTTTCAGTTGCCATCATGCATTGGACACGTGAGTAGAGGTAGTTTTGTGTTAAAGCGTATTTTCCAATGCGCACTCGAGCGTTACTGTGCAGCGTGCTTTTCGTTTACGATCCGCTGTTCGCCCACGCGGACGTGTTTCTGGACGGCAATCAATTGTAAATTGGGTAACTTCATTGAGAACAGCAGGAGGGAATGTGTCATGTGTACGAAGGGTACCTGTGAGAAGGATAACAACACCACAAAAAATCGAGAGAGTTAGAGCAGCAGTACTGCAATCTCCGAAACGCTCTGCTCGGAAGCCATCACTTGCTCTTGGCATTTCCAGGCGTTCTCTCCACCCGATTCTTCATGATGAACTGAATTTTCACCCGTATAAAACGTGCGTGTTCCAACAATTGTCAGCACGGGACTATTTGATACGGCGGTTCTCTTGTGAAGACAATTTGAGGGGTGATGTAAACTGGCCGGTACGAAGGTGTATATCAACCATCCCAACACTTTGGAATACCTAATTAACAATATTGAGGCTGAAATTGGCAGAATACCAGTCGACGCTTGTTAGAGTTCATGAAAACTTCAGAAAACGTATGCAGCAGTGTGTGGACAGCGAAGGTCGCCATTTGCCAGATACACTATTGAAAACCATGTAATTTAAAAATTCCCTTACTGTTCAATACAATTAAAATATACAATAAATTTTTCTAAGGTTCATAATTTTTTTATTTCATTCCCAAATTACCGCGCTCCATCCTGGGTGATGTTTCAAAATTATTTTTCGTCTATTCTATTTCACTTACTTTTTGACTCATGTTTTTTTGGTAGTGGTTTCAATAATCTTAAATATTGTTATTGCTTTCGAGAAGCACCAAGATATGACCTCAACTGAATTTTGAAGCAGCCAAAGTACACTGTTATATATGCCACCCACCCATCAATAAATCAATCATTAAGCGTACAAATTGAGTCAGAAGTCTGAAAGAATAGCCATAACAGTGGGTCTGCAAACATGTGTGCATTCATAGCTCGTGTTTAGTGTGAGTGCATGTCAGATAATGAAAATAAATTTCCGAATATTTAGATTAGGAGACATAACATCTGTATTAGGTTGTTGCATTCGGTCGTGGTGTGTGTGTGTAAGACAAAACTTCAGACCCCAGGTATAACGTTCGTACTTGATTGCCGTTGGACGCGGCCGACTTCTCTAACGATGTACTTAGTTTGTCTTTCTGTTGAACACCACGAAATATTGATCGAAGACCATATAAAGTAAATATGTATGATTGATCATCGTAAAAGACGATCCAGTCTTCTCCGTCCGTGTGTCTGTTGAAATTACGATTGCGTTCAAATGAATCAACCTAAAATCCTGAAATTTTGCATGATGATGGCTTATGGCTTATAAGCTGTTTGGGATTGTAAATGGGCCTAGGGGGTTAGGGAAATTTTCCTTTAAGGGACTTGAGGTACCTTAGAAAAAAGGGACACTTTAGTGAGTATTTGCTTAACAAATCATACTTTTTAAAGACGGCCAATAGACGCACTTAATATCTTAAAAGAGCGTAGTTGCTAGACGTCAAAGCGTAATCCTCAAAACGCGTGATCCTAATGGACATATGGGTATTCAAATTAAAGAAAATTTGATTACGTATTCAAGCATAGAGTAGTTTTAAGAGAAAATTAGAAAGTACGCTTTGGCCAAAAGGGCCCTACGTATGGTGATGGATATGTACTTATATAGGGTGTTTTTTAGACGTTTTTTTTTCAATCTGACCACACTATTTTCGGAGTTAGTCTCTCTGACAGCTGTCACTTGATTTATGCTCAGTTTGGTTTGCCATTTTATTATAAATAAACTTACTTCGGAACAACGTCTGCAAATTGTGGAAATTTATTTCCAAAACGAGATGGCCACCGATCCAGATTTTTACAAGAAAATTTTGTTCAGCGATGAAGCTCCCTTTTGGTTGAATGGGTAAGTTAATAACCAAAATGATCGCATATGGAGTAAAGAAAATCCACAAGCACTTGTTAAGACGCCGTTACATCCTCAAAATATCACTGTTTGGTGTGCTTTATTGGCAGAGGGAATCATTGGACCATATTTGATGTTGATGTGAACGACCTTTGGTTCCAACAAGACAGCGCTACATGTCATACAGCCAACGAAACAATTAATTAATTAAAGGAAACTTTTGTTAAGCGTATTATCTCGCGCCGTGGGCCCGTTATCTCGCTTGGCGTAACTTCGAAGATCGTGCCATTTAACACCGCTGGACTATTTTGTGTGGGGTTATGTGAAGTCGCTTTTCTACGCAGATAAGCCTGGCACGATTAGCGCCTTGGAATAGATTATTCGGCGCGTAATTGCTGACATACGGCCCCAAATGCTGCAAAAAGTGGTCGAAAATTGTACCTCTCGACTGGAATTTATTACAGCCAGCGGCGGCGGCCACTTTCCCGAAATCATTTTTAAAACATAATGGCAAACCCTTATCTTTATAATAAAGCTAAATTCTTGGCCATAACATTAAATTATATGCGTTATATTCTTCTTAAAAACCACACGTCTAAAAACACCCTATATATGTTTCGGCTTGCACAACTTAACGACGTATTTGTTTGTTAAGAGAAGTACTTACATGTCTTTTATACTCCGTCGCTGAAAAATGTTAAAAGTTCTTACCAGGAATTTGAACCTGGGTTTCTAATGTGCATGATAAAGTGATTTACAATCACTCGGTAATTGTCCTGTATCAATGATGCATTACCCTTTCTGTTCTACTGGAAAGCCACCCTTAAGCGACCACAAATTGTTTACAAAACAAAGCAGATATATAATTTTGCTATATGACAAATCTTCCAGGCCTTTGTGAGTTTACTCCTCCAGATAACTACGCAGCAAGATGGTCCAGGATCGATTTTCATCAGCCAAAATTCTATAACTTTTGATCTAGAAAATAATTTTGAGTTCTTTGAAAAGGGCAATTGTAGCCAAGAACTCAAGATCATTTTGAGCTATAAACTTTTAAAATCGGGCTATTGGGTGTATTTTAGAAATTAGACTACTTTTCTTATTTTCCAATTTTAAAGAAAAGTAAAATTTGTTTTTTCATTTTTAGTTTTATTTTACATATTTTCTAGTAATTGTTCACGAAAGGAGCATACAAAAAATGTTCTTTCCTTATTGCCGATTTTAACTTTTTTAGGTTTTGAGAAGTGAGATTTAATTTCGGGAGGCCATCTTTGCTGGAGAACATATGCAAAGTATAAGCTCGACTGTCTCAATCTCCACATATCCTTTTGCAAGCGACAGTATTTGACAATTCCTACCTGCAATTTTCTAGTTATTGCGCTTACATAATCCGGACTCCTACGATCGCCCTATTCTACTTTAGACGATATGTTTGCAGCTCACTGACAATCAGTCAGTGACTGAGCATTCCAGATGAACATTTGTATATTTTTAAAATTTTAAGAATCTCAATTAGGGCTGCTGCTGAACAGTTACCATACTTAGACCATTGTGTGGGATCTCCCTAAAAACTGCTCAAAAGTTATCTGCCTATAAACATAGAAGTTCATATAGACACAAAGGCTATCTGAAAATCGTAAATAAAATATTCAGCTCTAGTCCCTAAGTTTTATACTCACTGATCTGGACTTACTGCAGCTTATATAAACTATATTGAAATGAGTTTACACATAGAAAATCCAACGTCAAAAAAGTAGCCGGATCGGTCCATGTTTAAAGATACAAATTAACCTCTCGATCGTTTAAATAGAAAAAACCATTAATTCCAATATTTTGATTTGCAGTTACGGGTCATTTACTAAGCTGCAATCATTTTATAAGGCCAATATTTTTTATTAATTCTACTTTTAGTATTCTTAACTAATATGATCAGATCGGTTACGTACAGATACTTTTTGGGTGTATATAACCCGATACTAAAGAAAATTTGTCAAGGGCATTTGTTATATCTATTAATCAAGTAGTCTGATGCAGTCTCAAAAACCCTGACACCCCGAAACTGCTGTTTTTTAAACAATATTTTATTTGTATTAACATTTCTTTATCATTTCATTATATATTTCTTTTTGATGTTTCCATACTTTCTTAGAGAAAGACATCTATTTTCATAGTGTATTTTGATAGGTTTGCTAAAATTTTTGATATTTTTACCTATGTGCTGCTGTGTTCCAAAATTGAGTGATAGTGGATTTTTTTTCACAAACACACAAAAAATGTTCCTAATCTTTATTCAAAATTGAGCTCAAGCCATGTACTCGCACTTGTGCCTGCACGATAAAACATCTTATGTCAACTTAAGTGGATATCATTTTATTCGGTGTTTTTGATCAATTCCAGTGAACGAATTATATGTCTAGACTAACTTTAGAATTGTATTTCTAAAAAAATGACACTTTTCTTTTTAAACAATTCGATTCAAGGGTTATACTGTTTTTCAACCATATACTCGTACTCGTAGAGGCTGCGTTATAGAAACCTGTATTAAAAAAATATGTCTTATTGTTTAAAAGTTAAAAGTAACTGTAAACGACATACGAGGGCTGCTATATATTTCTGGCCTCATAATGCGAATATTTATCATCAAAAATGGTTTAATTGTTTTTCAAAGTATTCTCTTGCTTGATTTATAGAATTTTGCATGCGCTCAAACCAATTGTCGAGGCACTTTATCCACTCCGATTGAGACACCTCCAAAACATGGTTTGTGAACGGTTCAACAGCATCTTCTGGCGCCGAAAATCGTTGGGCACGCATTTTGTTCTTGGTGTGCGGGAATAAAAAGAAGTCATCGGGTGCCAAGTCAGGGCTGTACGGCGAATGACCCATCAATTCGACGTATTGGCCGGTCAAAAAGGCGCTGGTTTGAGCCGATGTGTGAGAGCTCGCATTGTCATGGTGCACAATGAATCGTCTTCTCTTGTTCGTTTTTCGAATTTCTCCGAAGACTTCAGACTAACAAATTGTAGTGTACCACTCAGAATTGACCGTCCTACGTCGCTCAAGCGGAACAGTCGCCACATGAGCAGTTTTGCCGAAGAAACAGGCGACCATTTGCTTCGAAGTGCTTCTTCCACGAACAACTTTCGTTAGATTTGGCTCGTCTTCGAAGACCTACACGGTCGATTGCTGTTTTGTTTCGGGCTCATACGCATAGATACATGATTCGTCAGCTGTGACGTATTTTCAAAATTTCTTTGCACCAATCGACAAGAGCCTTTTTTGAGCGATTGTCAAATTGTGCGGGATCTAACGAGAACAAACCTTTTTTAAGGCCAGGTGTTCATGCAATATCGAATGTATGCTGGTGGAAGAAATGCCTCTATCTCACGGTATGTCACATGACGATCTTGCATTATCAGTTCACGCACGGCATCAATGTTCTCTGGCACAACGGCCGTTTTTGCACGACCTTCGTCTTTGAGCGAGCGTCGACCACGATTGAATTCATTAAACCTGTTTTTCACAGTGCTATAGGATGGTGCTTGATGGTCGCCATAAAAAGATTTAAGTTCATCGATGCACTCTTGTCGTAAAGATCCACGTCGAAAGTTGTGAAAAATGATCGCACGAAATGTTTACGAGTTAATTCCATTTTTTTTTTGCCAAATTGATTTTTTCAAGTCACTGTAAACAACACAAACGATGGTCGTACGTCAAAATGATCTGAGTACGTTTATGCTAAAAATGTCAAACTTTCCAATGGAAACGTCAGAAGGCAATACTTAGGATTGCCTAGGCCAGAGATATATATAGCAACCGTCGCATTGCCGTCCCCAAATAACTATTGCATTTTGAAGATGTGTTTTCCATGGTTTCAAGATCAATATGCGTTTAGAGAATTTGCCAGATGAACTTTTCATAACCATTTTCTTTTTTTCACACAAACTTTTTAGGGCAATCAAAAGTTCAGTTTAAAGTAAATAACGGCCCTAAAATAGAAAATAATACAAATTCGAGTACTTAAAAAATCGTTGTTGTATTTTATTTTTGTTGTCCCATTTTGTGGTTAATTTGTTACTTAAACACCTACAGTAATGTTATTTAAATGTAAATAGTCATAAATAATAATAATGAATTTAACGAAAAAAAAAATGTTTAGTATTAGAACTTTTAACACTTGGTTTTTTGTTTTGTTTCTATCACAGCCAATTCAATAACTTAGAAAATAAATAAGATTCGTTCCGTCAGCTTCTCTAAATATGTAGTTGTCTTTTTTGTTGTAGTTGTCCCTAATACTCTACTATAATTATTTTTATGTTACATTCAAGTGATTTCTAATTTACGAAATCACCTGTCTGTATGTGGCTAGTACTTCCCGTCACTCGCTGATGCCAAAGAATACATAGGAATGACACCAATCCTTGATGCTATCCTCGTTACCACAACACAGCGGATAGACAAAGGTGGACTTGGTAATCTTTGCACAGCGCATACACAGCTCCATTGTCTCCAGATTGAGATCGCATTGACGCAAGTATTCCTTGGTCTTTTCATCCAAATCGCCATTATATTCACCGCTGCTATTTTCAACATAGTCATTTGAAATTGCGTCCAACGGCATGGTGTGAACGGATGACCACAGGGCTATGATTACGATTGTAAAAAGGATTAAGGCACATGTGATCTGCAAAAGTGGAAGAAAATATAATATTTAGTAAAGTATTGAAGAAATAATAATGTACTAGGGTTGAAGCTCAAAGTCGAAGCAAAAAATCGGCTTTTTTAAATAAAAAATTTGGTAAATCGATTTGCGACTACAGGATTTTTCTTGACTTTTGGTAGTCTGAAAACCACTTAAATATGTGTTGAAAATGTACAAAAAGTTAATAATATTGCATTGTCGACATGGAAAAGACCTGCCATACATTTTGGGGGTTTGGACGTTTATATCACTGGTTTTAAGACTGCCGGAAGTCGACAAATAAGCAGCGTAAAAAAAAATTTGGTGTGCCCGAACCTTAAAGCTACAAGTCGATTTATCCTCAGTTTTTTCACAATTAGTATGAGAATAGTAAAATACGTAACTAAGAGTAATTTTATAAAGGGTGGTTAAATTTTAAGGGCCGATGTTGAATGTGAGCCACACCTAAACGTCATGTTATTTCTGCATTTCATTTGATATTTCTCAATTTCAGACTAACTGAATTCGCACCATGGAAAGATACACAAGCGAGCAACGCGTTAAAGTTAGGCAACAGTGGATGCTCAATTTTCAAAGAAAATCATCTTCAGTGATGAGGCACATTTTCACCTCAGTGGATTCGCCAATAAGCAAAATTGCCGCAGTTGGGCGAATGATAATCCAAGAGTGATTGTCGAAAAAACAATACACCCACAAAGCGTGACTGTTTGGTGCGGTTTATAGGCTGGCGGCATCATCGGGCCGTATTTTTTTTCCAAAATAAGGCCGGTCCGGCAGTTACTGTGAGATGATAACGAACTTCTTATGGCCCGAATTGGAAGATATGGATGTGGACGATATGTGGTTTCAACAGGACGGTGCCACTTGCCACACCACTAACGAAACAATGGCTCTTTTGAGCGACAAATTCAATGGCCGCGTTATCTCACGTCGTGGCGATGTTAACTGGCCGCCAAGATCAAGTGATTTGACACCGTTGGACTTCTTTCTTTGGGGTTATTTGAAAGAAAAGGTGTACGTCGATAAACCACCAACGATTAAAGAGCTAAAGGATGAGTTAATTCGGCACATTAACGGCATTAAACCTCAATTATGCCTCAGCGACATCGAAAATATTTGACCTTCTATACCTATAGTTAAATACTTCAGCTCGAGGTTCGATGGTTTGTAGTTGAGATTAGATTTAACCATTGGACAGCAAAGTTAGCTTATGTTAAACATTCAATTCCCGAAGATGTCTCTCAAAGAGGGACGAAAAATTGAATAAAATAAAGATTATAAATTCAAAACCACGACCTCTAGCTTGAGTACTTAATTATTTCATCAAAAAAATACTTTTTAGTTATACTCGTAATATTTACATGATTTGTTCAATGAGTTGAAGAAAAAATGTGTATTGAATAAGGGTGTCTTGGAACACGTCTTAGAGTTAGAATAATTTTTAACAGACAGAAGGTCATAGATACTTCGTGTGAGAATTTTTTTTAATTGTTCCCTGGACAAAATTTCAAGGATAAAGTGATTAAATAAATACACATTGTCTAATTCTGATTTCGGACAAAAAATCGTTGCGCCGCAAAAACAATTTAGGAAACGACACGTTCTCCGTTTATTTTTATACTTTGCCACGATCGAATTCTACAACAGAAATCAGTTAATGACTATTTTGTTAAATCTTTTAGCAATAATATTGGTATGATGGGCGTTTTCTAGTGGTACTCGCCTACTAAACGAGTCTTTAACTTTAAAACTTTACGAGACATTTTTGAAATTATTTTGTATAGAAGAACTGATAGGCTTAATGCATCCGTTGATTTTAAATTTTTCAATTTGTAGAAAAAGTTATTAAAGAAATACAAGGTGGGCCAAAAGTTGTGATGGGGTTTAAAAATTTAATAACTTTTTCGTTTATACATTTTTTTTTATTTTTTTTTTGTTGAGATTATACAAATAAAACTTGGAGATTTATTAATGGAGAGATTCACAACTGAACAAAGAACCAGAATAATAGAATTTTATTATTGAAATCAGTGATCAATTATTTTAACGCAAAGTGATGAAGCTCATTTTCATTTGAATGGCTTTGTTAATAAGCAGAACTGTAGGTTCTGGGGTTCTGAAAATCCAAGAGCCATTAATCAACGCCAATTGCACCCCATTAGGTGTACAGTATAGTGTGGGAACACTATACATCTGCAAATATCATTGGGCCTTACTTCTTTAAAAATGAAGATGGAAGTGCTGTAACCGTAAATGGAGAGCGGTATCGGTTTATGATAGAAAATCTGTTACGTCCTGCTCTTGAAAACAGGCCAGAGATGTGGTTTCACCAGGACGGAGCCAATGCCCACACTGCCCGAGACACAATGGCACTTTTTGAACCGGACGGTATACGACACAATGGCACTTTTAAGTAACATTTTTGGAAAGCGAATAATTTCCAGAATTTTGAAAGTTATTTGGCCGCGCGATCGCCATATTTGTCAGCACCCGACTATTCTTAGAGGTTATTTGAAGGAGCGAGTATATGTGAACAAGCCCGAGACAATCCTTCAACTCAAGGCCAACATTGTTGCAGAAATTCGAACGCTACAGCCACAAATTTTGAAATATGTTATGGAGAATGCTCTAAAACGAGCCCATCATTGCGAAGCTGAAAACGACGGTCATTTAAGTGGCATAATTTTTCATAGTTAGTGTAAAAAAAGTTCCATATTGTTTATTATATAATCTGAGAAAAAAATTAATAAACGAAAATGTTATTAAAAGTTTTTGGCCCCATGACCAACTTTTTGCCTACCCTGTATTATAAGGGGGTAAAAATCGAGCAGGCTTAAGCTCGCTAAATGTTATTTTTGAATAACTGTCTTAGACAAATTTTAACTATTTAAAACAGACGGGTTTAAACGCAACTGTCTATAGTTTATTGTCAACATAATCGATTTTATATTTTTGTACAATGGTGTGAGTGAAGTTATCACTTTAGCGACCTCTTAAGCGAGTTACCACAAGAACACGGTCAATATATATTTTACTAAACTTATTTTAACTATTTTGTTTTATTCGCTTATAAGGCCCGATTTTTGGACTCTAGTCTCATGTGTTTGATTCCTAATTTCAGTCATACATCGAATAGCTTATTGGATACGAACTAAATTCGACTTTAGTTTCAGTACCTATTATATGTCAACATTTTAATTAGTCGTTTGTTTCGACCATATGACCTTTGAGTCACTGTGTTTATAATTTAATACACTGTTCGACAGTACATATTACACTTGAACCGGACGGTATATGACTGAAGCTGAAGGACAAGTTCAGAAATACTGCATTGACAGTTTTTCATTAAGTCATCAAGTTTCCTTTTTAAAGGACTTTTAAGTTTTAAAGGATTATATATTTAAAAAAATTATTTTTAAATGCTTCTCGGGGCTATTTTATGAAATTTTTGCTTTGTCACTGCACAGGAGAAACGATGCAAATAATATCCTTTCAAAATATATTTTTCATAAATGTTAAAGAGTGATCACATTTTGATAGTCCGTTTGCGAGCAAACACTTTCGTAAGTACTACCTGGACCATTCGAGCAGTTGTTTGGTTCACTAGGCCCAAAGTCCCATCTCCATTTTCGATGCGTTAAGACCGTCTCAACAAATGATCCCATGTTAAGTCTTTAAATAATAGGGCAAATACTTAAGAAAAGTGTACTTTACTTTTTCTAGGGGTAGTTTTAATCTCTTAAAGGCAATCTTGTTTCCCTCAGGTCCGATCCAAGTTCATTTCGTTTGGTGTTATCGTCCCTATAGCAGTTAGACGGACGGATATGGTCGTAGACTATATATAGGAATATAGGAATTTACAGCTCGTTCAATATTTCGCAGGTTGTCGTTTTGTTTGCAAACACGCAAAATATTGTATGAGCTCTTGAAAGAAAATAGATTTGAACCACGTGCTATCTTCGCTTATATAAGTATGAGTATATACATATATTTGAACTTGACTCCGAGCAATTAACAGTTTTGTAGCTTTGACTATATTTTTTTTTGATTATTTTCTAAAAAAGGTGATTAATTTTGGTCATATCAACTTTGCTAGTGGCGGCTTGTGTTTGGGCTAACGACATTGAACTTCCATTATGTCTGAGTCATTGAAAATAAATATGGACCATCGGAAGCCGTGGCGAGCATTTGGCCGATATCACCGTTCTGCAAAAATTAACTTTTGAGTCCTCCTCTAGACAAACCAACTGTCTTCAATGTGAATGTAAAATGATCTCCTGAATCACGTATAGTTACGAGACTTTTTTCATTTATTTGCCTAAAAATTCGACAATTCCTTTCCGATTCATTTACAAATGGGTAATATTAATATTAATATTTTTTTTTGTTAAAAAGATTTGTTTTCAACTGCCAACTAAACCCCAATTCTGGAGCTCTCCCACTTGATATTGCGGGAGAGCTCCTGAGAGAAAGCCTATATGTGATGGGGGCAAATTTAACATTATTATTATTCAAATATAATTTTCTTAAATCCTCCTGCCATATTAAAGAAATATTAAGACAATCCTCTGAAAACTTTTTGTTTTATTAACGATTAAGAACGTGCTTATTAGTTGGACTACCCTTTATATAAATTTTTCTAAACATGCGTAGAAATTTATATTTTATTTCTTTTTAAATGTATTGTGTCATTTAAGAGGTATACCTTGAAACTACTCAGAGTAATAAGAACATGATTAAATAAGCATTTAATAGAGTTAAGCGGTACTTACAATCCTTTAAGTGGTTTGGTCATACATTAACCTTTGTTAAAGACTATTTGGAAACTTCTATTTGTAGATTTTACTTATATTCGAAAACTTTGTATTTTTATAAGATACACAAAATTTAATCCCCTCTTGTCCTGGCTAGATTTTTTATATTCAGTGATTCAACTCGTAACAAACAATTAATTATTACTAAAATAACGTGTCTTGTGGACAAGTCCTTCCTTGCCAGAGTAGCTCTTTTATACCTTGTCCGTCAGTTTAAAAACATTTAACGCGTCTCCAATAAGATTCCGTAAAAAATTGTCCAGCATTTTGTTCCCAGCACATAACAAATTTATTTGTTTTGTTTCTTTCTTATTCTTATACCCAAAAAAATGTAGCCTGGAAATTAGGATTGAGGTTATTTATTTTTTTGATGTATCATAATTTTTTCAATACTCGTATTGTAATCTAGTAATAGGCCAAGATTAATAATTGAAAAATTAAATAAAAATAGCACTACTTTCCGGTAGGAGACTCTTCTAAGCATTGAGATTCAATTTTCCGATATGATTGATGGAAATCAATTGAAATCGTTTTGCTCTTGATTTAGAAAATGACGTCAGAAATGTTAAACAGAATCGATGGTTACAATATAACCCGAGAAGTTTTGATTTTAAATGATACAGTGTCCTTCTTGTTAAACAAGTACTCGAAACAAGTGCTTCGAAGTACTCGAAATCGAAGTACTCGAAATCGAAGTGTCGTGCAGGTCTTTTATTTAATGGTATAGATTTTTGAAAGGTTTTTGCAGTGAGTAGAAACAACCACTGTGAGCCGTTTTTTTTCTCAAAAAGTAAATATTTATAAATTATAGTTAATTACTTGTTGATCAAATACTTATACAAATACTCGATAAATTTCGATAGGATTTTCTAATCGTTTTACATGCTTTTAAAAACCGCCTATGGGATTGTTAGTGAACTCCGTATCAGAACCAACCGATTTGACTTACCGACTTGGAAAATGTTTGTGGTACTACAAAAAAGATTTTTTTTGTGTGAATTATTTTAAAAGTTATAAACAACAAACTATTTGCCGTTTTGGGACAAATCAAATCCATTTCGCTAGATAAATAAGGTTCGTTTGTACAAATCTGGACTATATTTCTATTTTTGTTGTTGTTCTACTTAATGTAAATATGGCTGGGGAGCCAATCGCGTTAAATTACAATTGTATTTAATTATACATTTTTATTATTAAAGTTTATTCTAGTTTTTAAGTTTTTCTATTTGGGAATGTTTTTCTAAGTAATACGGGTTTTTTGGCCCTGTGGGCTTTTGTATTACTATATGAATTAATAAAATAAAAAAAAAAAAAAAAAAAAATAAATAAATTTCGGAAAGGATTTGCTGAGCGTGTTACTTGCTGCGAAATTTTGTACAAACGGCTACGGGTTTGATAGTGAACCCCGTATTATTTAAATACAAGTTAAGACCAACCGATTTAGTAATTTTGAAAAAATTATACATTTTTTGGCAAAGACCTTTAATAAGTGAGTTCTTTTACGTTATTTCCGAGCATGCCGTTTAAAATGTTTAAAAAATATCTTTAGAACCGTGAAGTTTTTGTTTTAAATGATAAACTAAATATGTGTTTCGCAGTTCTCTAAATCTTTTAAAATGTCCTGTTTCTTTTTCATAGTGGAGTAGACCGATGAACGATTTTTGTAGTGAGTAGAAATATCCACTGTGAGTCGCTTTTTAACAAGAAGTCAAAATTTACAGATTTTAAGTTAATTCCTTGTTGGACAAATCAAATCCTTTCGCTTAATTTATTTCGAAAGAATTTTTAGTCCACATTTTCTAAAACCGTCTATGAGATTGAAAGTGTCTTATGTATTATTTAAATAACGACCTATAAGTCAGTACCAACCGATTTGGAACATGTTTGTGGCACTACATGAAAGACCTTTTTTGAATAAATTCTTTTAGATGTTATTCCTGAGCATGCCAAAATGAAAAAAATATGTTTACAAATTACCTCAGATGAGTCGATTGTTACAATAGAACCCGAGAAGTGTTGATTTTAACCGGTACAGTGTCCCACCTGTGGAACAAACTATCTACTTCAAATTACTTTAAATATTTTAAAGTGTCCCGTCGTTTTTTATGATAGAGTAGATCGATGTACGATTTTTGCCATGGGTAAAAATATTCACTGTTGGTCGTTTTCTCACAAAAAGTTAAAATTTATATTAATTTCTTGTTGAACAAATCAAATCCGTTTTAGGACTTTTGCTCAATACATTTCGATAGGATTTTTGATCCATTTACATGCTACGACATTTTCAAAACCGCCTATGGAATTGAAAGTGAACTCTGTATTATTTTAACAACGACTTATAAGTCAGAACCAACCGGGGCGGAAAATTTTTCTTGTGTGAATTCTTTTAGAAGTTATGTTTGACGATAGAGTAGATCTATGAAAGATTTTTGCAGTGGATAGAAATTTTCACTGTAAAACCGTTTCGGCACTTTCGCTCGATAAATATCGGTAGTATTTTTTGATCGTTTCACATGCCACGACATTTTCCAAAACCTTCTATGGGATTGAAAGTGAAGTCCTTATTATTTAAATAATGGCCTATAGAAGTAATTCCTGAGCATGTCGTCCGAAATGTTTATGTTTAAGAATTACCTTAGAAGAATCGATTTTTACAATAGAAACGTAGAACTCTTGTTTAAAATGGTATAGTGTCCCACTTGTTGAACAAACTATTTGCCTCGAAGTACTTTATATCTTTTTAAGTGTCCTGTCGATGAACGAGTTTTGTAGTGAGTAGAAATCTTACCGTTTTACATGTATTTAAAGTGAAATCGGTATTATTTAAAAACCGGCGTATGAGTCAGGACCAAGCGATTAAGAAAATGAAAGCTACAGGAAAGACCTTTCTTGTGTGAATTATTTAGAAGTTATTCGAGAGATGCCGTCCGAAACATTAACAAAAATGAAACATATTTTCCTCAAAAGAATTGATTGTTACAATAGATCCTGAGAAAAATCCATGTTCTGTATTTTATAAAAACAAAATTGCATTATAAATTAAATTTGCCATGGAAGGAATTTTATTTTTTTTGGGCCTCTAGTGAGAACTTTTCGGAATTTTAACTAATCTGAATAAATTTAGGATTTTTATCTCTTTTGGCAATCTAGTGAAAACTTTTCGATTGTTCAACTTTTAACGATTTTTTAGTTAGAACATATTCTCGGAATGTCTCGTAATAAATAAACTTTTAACTGAAGCAACGGGGCAATTCTACCACTGATATTTATTTAAAATAATTACGGGATCTATCCAAATATTAAACGGGAAATATTAATTTCGTCTTTCTATTTTCATTTTGCTAATAAAGGGTTTTAAATTGAAATAGTTTTTTTTGCGTATATTCATTGTAGATTTATGTTGCTACAAACGGAACGACAAAAATCCCAGGACAGTCGGTTTTATGCACCGGATTGACTAGAAGCAGTAATTCTTCGGCCAAGAGTTGTCACCCCGACACTATGTGTGCCGCCACAACAAGAATACAAAGAGGACTTTTTTAAATCCTTTTTAAATTATTAAAATAAATGTTTTGTTCGTATTTACACATTTGCAACTTTTTTTTTATTTCCCAGTCGTGTTGGGAATTTTTTTATTTATAATTGCCCACATTATTCTTTAATTAAAAAAATAAACAAAAAAAAAATACTCAAACACACGCGCCGAAATTAATTCGCAATTGCCTGATTGATTTCACTTACTTTTTGATTCATGATTTTTTCGTTTATATCAACTGATTTGTGCGAAAAATAAAATAATTTAATTATTATTGTTGCTTCCGAGAGCCGACTGCGGTTACAATGTTAACATTTAAACTGAATTTCAAAAAGGCAAACGATTTTGTTATATATACCAACACCGCCAGTCGATTGTAGACTAGGAGGACGACGACTAACTGACTGATTGCGGCACGAAGTCGAAATAACAGTCATTCATAGCAGCGCAACGGATTGCCCGGATCGTTGTTGAGTGGTCACTTCAACCATTATACAAACAACAACAGCAAATCCAATCGTTAGCCAAGCCGAGAGTGAGAAATACCCGATCAGATTTAGTAGACCACACAACGAACACCTTCGTCGGCTGAAAGGTTTCATCGTTGTCGGCGTAGTCTTTGCGTTGGTGTATGTGAGTGTTTTTTTTATTTTTTGAGAATTGTGTTCGAAGAGAAATCCCTCGCCGCTGCCGCCGACTGTGGCGATGGTGAGTGTTTGCCACTGCTTTGTTACGCACCAGTTTAAAGTCTAATGGCAACACTTTATGCTTTTATGATTCGATGTTTCTCGGCGATACCACTGATGATTTTTTAAACTTTACCGGTATCAAATACCTTTGACTCTGCCGCCTGCCCACTTCGGGGATTGCGATGAGAAATCGAATACAATGTATGATATTTTTTAATTTTGTATTGCCTAGACTACAGTTATCTAAGGGGCATACATTAAATTTATTTTTAAAACAATCTGTAAAATAAAACAATCACAAATATTCAGTTGGGTGAACCGACTTTAAAATACCCTTAGCGTCAATAGATAAGGCAGAGTTCATATAAAATTCTCGTTTAAACTGGAGTTAATTTTAAAAAGGCAGTTTTTGTATAGAGTTAATGTATCGGTAAATCGTGCTTGATTGAGGTTTTGTGGTTTTTATACTTTTTTTTACTAAGGCAGCTTTATCTATAGTACTTGAAAGATCTTTGGTGCGGCGACCAGCCAAGATCAGGGACTTGACGTAGCCTCATAGAAATGTATGGAAGAGTTTTAAGTAGCATTCTCACCTAAGATGTCCTAGTTGCCAAAATGTTAATTAACAATATTTTAAAAACATTTCTACAAAAACAAATATATGGCGATCACACAAGCTTTTAGCAAGTTCATTACTTAACAGGGAGGGCCAAAAGTTACATTGGGGTTTAAAAATGTAACGGTGTTTTTCGTTTATATATTTTTACTTATCCGATTATATAAATAACACGTGAAGAATAAATAAGGGAGATTTTCGCAACTGAACAAAGAACCAAGAGAATAGAATTAACTTATTTAAATCGGCGATTAAAAATTTTAACGCAAACGCATGAGTGATGAAGCTCATTTTCATTTAAATGGCATTGTAAATAAGCACAACTGTAGGTTCTGGGGTTCTGAAAATCCAAGAACCATTCATAAACGCCAATTGCACCCTATTAGGAGTACATTATGTTGGGTCATTGGGTCTTACTTCTTCGAGAATGAAGATGAAAGTGCTGTAACCGTAAATGAAGAACGGTATCGGTTTATGATAAAACATTTTGTACGTCCTTTTCTTGAAAACAGACCTGAAATGTGGCTTCAGCAGGACGGAGCCAATGCCCACACTGCCCGAGACTCTATTGTACTTTTATGTCAAATTTTTGGAGAGCGAATAATTTTGGCCAGCGCGATCGCCAGATTTGTCTGCACTCGACGATTTTCTTAAGGGTTATTTGAAGGAGCGAGTATATGTGAACCAGCCCGAGACAATCCTTCAAGTCAAGGCCAACATTGTTGCAGAAATTCGAACGGTACAGCCATAAATTTTGAAAGATGTTATGGAAAATGTTCTAAAACGAGCCCATTATTGCGAAGCTAAAAACGGGGGTCATTTAAGTGAAATTATTTTTCACACTTAGTTTAAAAAAATTTCCATTTAGAATATTATATAATCTGAGAAAAAAATTCAACGAAAAAGTTAATAAAGTTTTTCACCCCATGGTAACTTTAGACCCACCCTGTACCTAATACAACTATTTCGGTTTTGAAAACGAATGTTCGTGTTACTAAGTATGTGACTTCGCGTGAACGTAAACTATAAGTAAAGAAAGATCGAACTAAATAGCCCGATGTTTATTGTAAATAAAACAGAAGTTTCCTAATAACGTGTTATCAATTTAGAGGTATTTTTTTCAAAATAAAAAAATACAAAAACTCAATAAAGAGTGGAATTTTTGTTGTTCGTTCGAAAGGACATTTTATAGCATTTATTTTTTGGTTCTAATTTTGGATTATTCGTTCGAGCATTTCGAGCAGTATGGCGTTAATGACTCGCGCAATGTTGGCTTTCAAAACCTGAATCGTAGCTGGTTTGCCAGCATAGACTTTGGAATTTACTTAAAACGTGATTGAATGATATTTCAATAGATCCATTGTTTGAGCAGCTGCTTGGCAAGTGGCACCTTCCGGTTGGAACAAAATGTCGTCAAGATTACGGGCTTCAATTTCAGTTGGCAATAAGTCGATATCATGACGCGATAGCGAGCACCATTCACGGTTACTTTCCGGTCACCCGCCTATAAAGCGCACCAAACCGTGGTTTTCGCGGTGTAAGTCTTTCCACGAGGAAATGGCAAACAATACTGAAAAGAAATAAATAAAGTTTAACACAACACACGCGTAATCTTTGAAAAAAAAACCCTACTCTAAAAAATTACTTCTAGATTGAGCCCTTGATATTTTTAATTTGATAGAGGGAAACAAAATATCGGCCAAAAGCTCGCCACGGCTTCGGTGGAATACCGTATTTTCAATGACTCTAAGACAAAATGAAGTTTCAATGTCGTTAATGTGTCGAATTATCTAGTCCTGTTGATCTTGAATTGTTCTTCGTTTATTGACGTACACTTTTTCTTTTAAATATTCCGAAAGAAAGAAGTCCAACGATGTCAAATCACATGATCGAAGCGGGCAATTACGAGTAGATTACACGGCCATTAAAATTCTTGCGCAAAATAGCCATTATTTCTTTAGCTGTGTTGCAAGTGGCACCATCCTGTTGGAACCTTATATAGTCCTGGTCATTTTCCTCATCTTCTGGTCACAAGAAGTCTATTTTCATGTCGCGATAGCGAAAACCTTTCACGGTAACTGCTTGGCCGACTTCATTTTCAAAGAAGTGTGGCCCAATGCCGCCGCCAGTTAGGGTCGTATAAATCGTTTCGCGACTTTTGGCTAAAAAATTTGTAAAAAATGAAGTCGACTTTTGATTTTAAAGAAGTCGACTAGATTGATTTTCTTTTATGACTTTTTTCTGGTTTACTGCTAAAACTACTTATTTCATTTGCCTGTCTATCCTAAATTAATGCGTTCTAAAAGTGTTTTGTAAAGCCCGAAACTAAAAAGACTCACGTTTCGGTAGCTACACAAAATTAAAGGGAAGGGTTCGTAAATTTCAGGCAATTCGAACGAGATGTCACCATCTTGCTGGGCAAGAGAATCACAACTCTATCTTAAGACTTCACCAGTTTGTCGTAAATCTAATTATATGGCGGACTATAGAGAATAAATATTATTTCAAAAGTTGCCCAAAATGTATTAGCCATCGTTGCTATATCAGATCCAGACGAAAGACTTTTTTCGCTAATCAACTTCGAAGTCAAATTTCGCCAAACAAATTAAATGTGCTCGTATTTCTACGATTCATTAAACGGGATATGTGATTCAACAACTAAGTTTAGTGACGTTATTAACCAAATGGACACGTTATTTTAAAAAAGAACAAATGTTTTATACGCAAATATTGTTTTGTCTTGTTTTTCTATACGAAAAGTTTTAATCGATTTTAATCGACTTTCAATTTTGGAGAAATGTCAAAAATTTCGGCTTTCTGTTTTTTTTTGTTATAGAAAACACGATAAGTCGTCTTTTGCTTATAACTACCAATACTAACCCTAATACAGATATTACACGTCTTCCAAATGTAGGTGTTATGGTACGTGGGAGGTATACGCAAGGGTCCTTAAAACAGCCCAGTAAACCAAATTTGCTGATAATGTCTGATATTCGACAATTCTGAACAATATCTGAACTCTATCGAGAATTCTTACCGAGATCGTTACGAATTCTGTTCGGTTTGTATGAGGGTTTTTCTTTAAAGAAGTAGTTCAAAATTCGTGTCAACCCTCGCATATGTTTTTCGTTACGAACTCGGTAAGAATTCTGATCCGAAATCGGAACATTTTGCCGATTGTGGTAAAGAATTCTGACCGAATTCTGAACGTTTGGTTTACTGGGAGAGTATATCTTTTATTTCATAGGAAGTGCCTAATTTGGAAGTGATATCCCAATCCTTCCAAAATCAATTGGGCGTACCAGCAAGACAGCCATAAATCAAATTTGGTCCAAACAAACCGTCGTTGCGTTACACTTTTGGCCCGTATCTCATGAGATATACCCTCCTACCCTGTAGGGTGAGGGTATAAAAATACACATGTACGTATGCATATATTTGTGTTTGGAAACATTCATCGCGTTGGTGATAACAATAAAAGTCAAAGAACACCATCAAGAACAAGAGAAAGAAAATCGGTCTTGTGGGCACGAAGATGCTACATGTGCACCTACATACGAACGTATGTACGTACAGATAGAGAAGTACTAAATATAAATAATTACTATAAGTAACATTTACACATCGGCATGGGAGTGCATGTTTGTACGTAGGTTTGCTGCGTGTCAACGATAGTGTTTGTTGAAACTAGTATAAACACTTATCAATGTGCCTCTTTCGTTTCGTTTTTTTTTTGTTTCTACGAGTATTTGCTCGCTTTTCCCCCTTCGCTTGGGGTTTTTTTTTTGAAAAACCAAAAAAGGGAGGTTTCTTTTCCACTTTGAATGGCTCGAAACTCCACCCACTCGGTACACCCATTCGAACATTCGTGCCATGAGTGTTCAGTGGTATGTATGTGGCTCCAGTATATATTCATTTTTATTGGTTTTGAAATGGCCATTGTTGTTTTTCAATTTGTTTGGAAGGCTTTTTGTAATGGACCGTGACTTGGTATTTGAGCTCAAGTCGTTTATTAGTGTTTGTTTGATTGAATACGATTGGTAATAAATTTTATTTTTAAATGTCACCTTCTCGTCTGGCTTGTGTGGAAGATTCCCACTTCTAGATTCTTCTGCCGCATCTCATTATCACATTCTCAACCGAGGCAAGAAATATGTAATTTCGATAGGATATGGATTTGTCCAAGAATTTGAGTATTAAAACATATGGCGCTTGTTTGTTTTTTTGACGAAAGGGAAACAGTAGAAAGTTTTTTAAGTGGACCTTTTATTAAAAGAAGGCGTATATAGGTATTAGCTCTAAGCAAATCCTATAATGTACATTTTGTATATGTATCTGTAAATTTTATGGAACTTAGGGAATGTTATTTGTTAAGTTTTTATAAAATTTGCTTAATGTTTTTGTTGAAAATAGATTGCAAATAAATTAATAAGATAAAAAAATGTATCTCGTTTTAACGTTTTCTTACAAAATTTTCGAGTTAATATCCTTTAGTTAAAACTGTGCGGTATACTCGTACTTTCAATAAAATTTAGCCGTTCGCAGCTGCCATTGAATAGCAGTCCCCGACCGGTGAGTATTGGAATTGAAATGTTGAGGAAAATCAGTACGAAAACATTTTCTGTACATTGCATGAAATTTTTTTTTTATTACTCGTAATACTAACATTTTTTAGTAGTTATTTTTTTATAACTTTGGAAAGGTAGGACCTCTGGGCTTCGTTAAGGCTATTTTGGAAAGGTAAGGCATTTTCGGACATGGTCTTAAAAGAACATATTTTCATGAAATGAACAAAGGAATACGCTGGCGAAATGTGTCCAGTCGTTAATGTATTTTAAATACATATTATAAGTAAATCCCTTGTTGCCCAAATTTCGTACAGGAGTCAAGTTAGCATTTATTCTGAAATGCTACCCTTTGAGTATGGATAAGTGTTTTTTAGGATAATTTAGAAAGTGATGCGTTCCAAATTAGACCTTTATAAAAAACGAATGTCACTTTTTTGGAAGAATTCCCATTTTTGTGGAACTTTTTCAAAATTGCCAACGGTAACACTAGAAAAGGCCAACATAGCTTTCGATCTCTAAACAACTTTTTACAAACTTAACTATGGTGTTTTAACAAACCCAGGTAAAATGGGGCTAAATAGGTCAATGTTTAGATATAGCTCCCATGAAAAAGCACCGGAACCAAAGGTATTCAAAAACAATGCAATTTCATTTTGAAAGTTATGATTTTTTGTAATAAAAACCGTGGGGGAAGAAAAAACACCCCTTCAAACGAGGACATTTTGTAAACAAAAAAAATTATAAAAGCTCCTTATGAATCTAGACTAAAGGTTGTTTTATTTGTTAATAATTCTATTGTGTAGAGCTTGGCCAAATCCATGGCTTTTTCCAAAAAGTGAAAAATGGCCCTCATTCAACATACTCGTAAAAAGGAAGAAGGCATATTTTTATCAATTGTGAGAAAAATAATTGTTCCAGCACATACAATTTTAAGAACTAGTAAAAAGAAGCCGGAAATATTTTTTTGAAATCTATGAAGTATACTCGGATGGCATTCCCAGGGTCTTCTGCAGTACAATTACGCGATTTTGTATTGAAAATTTTGATGGGAACTACGAACAAAATTTTTTTTAAAATTTTGATGGGAACTACGAAATACAAATTTTTGAAAAAACCCTAAAATTTGATATAAGCAAGAGCTTCGCCAAACTATTTTTAAAAGTAAGATTCCCAACTTGTTAATTGATATAATATATTCCACTTGCAACCTACCCAAAAAAAAATATTCAATCTCAATCCTAGTTCAAATCAACTACGAAACCTATGAGTTTCATTCGAAAATAAATCAGTAATATTTAAAGCTTGGAAATCCATTATCAAAGAAAGCGACGACGAAAACAGGATGTGGAGCCCTCTATAAGTATAAAAGTATGTAAGTTTCGTTTTGATATTTTCAATATTGCCAATTAAGGAAATCTATTAATTTATGATGAAATAATTATTAGTTAACTGGAAAAAATCAATCTAATTACATTGCAAACAATTAAAATGCGTCGCATACATTTTTGGTCTGTCTGGCTGTCGTTGTGGTGACAACATGTAAATGCATTCAGTTCTAAATACGCACATGAATGGACTGCATAACACTAGTGCTAAATGATTGTTAACACTAACATATGTACAGTGGGTAAAAGCCAAAGTCGTACAATAGGTTGACTTGTTGTTTATATCACACCAATGGATTCAAACAAATGAGAATTAATAAATGGTTTTTTAGACAGAAAGTTTAGAAATCAAGGCAATATCAATAAAAATATCAGGGCCACTCATGGATCGATATAGCAAAATTTCACTCATAAAATACTATGAAAAATTTGTCCAAGTAAAGTGAATTTGTTGAGTAATGCGGTCGAAATTCCTATTGGGAGTATCGTTTGAATAAGGAGCCAATTCGAAATCATTAATTTAGATTGCCCAATTTTACTAGCGATTTTTTATTAGTCACACATAAAAGAAATTTGAAAAGGGATTAACTATGTCTTTCTAGACAGAGGACGACCGGCTTGCAATCAGCGCACCGATCGACGTTATTTTAACTGTCTGAGCCGCCGTAGACTTAACGGCTTTCCTCAAATAATTAAATATTATTAATTAAATTAAATTCATAGCCGACGCAAACAAAATAGCTTAATTCCGTATCTGGAATTTTTTATTCAAATGTAATATGCGAATTTTCTGTAACAAACAAATAGCATTACGTGTATTTTTTTATTTATTCGAATGTTGCTACTGTTGGAAATATGTTTTATGGAACTGCAGAAATTCAGAGCAAGTATTTTTATTTGCTGTGCAATGTGAGAATACAAAGCAAAGCAATGTTTTGTTTCTATCAAAATAAACTAACAAAAACGAGCCAAACAATAAAAAAACGTGTTTAGTATTGTCAAGGCTCGACTTAATGCTTACGCCAACGTCGGCGGTATTTTGGTTTAGCGGCCCCAGACTTTCTTTCCGTTTTAGTCTACTTTATCCGAACAGTATGCTTCGTAAGCCGCCGCCGGCTAAGAAGACATTTTGGCCGCGCTCTCTGGGTCTTGAGTGATTGATTCTCAAAGCGAAAGAGAATAGATCGGCAATACGGCCAATTGTTTCTTTATCTAGCTGAAAAAGTGGATATTTTTATAAAGCATCGACATTAAGGTGACATTGACACCTTTTTCAATAGTAGTTCAGAACAGATCAAATTACATTTGAAATTGAGAAAACTTAAATTTTAATTAAGAAAAAAAAAATATATTTGAAAATTTAAAATCAAAAATGAAAAACAATATGTCAATCCAATTAAAATTTAAAAGATTTCATTTAAAATTCAAACTATTTCATTTGAAATTGGGAATGTTCCATTTTTAATTTATAATGAAATTCAGAAAATTATATATGTAATTTAGATTATTTTAGTTGAAATTCAATGAATATGTAAAAAGTTTTAGTCGGTTTGTCCGTCTTTCATATACCCACCCTCACCCATATATGGACTTTAGATTTACAGTCTGAAATCTCGTGAAGGGTCGTTAGCTACAGGTTCTAAAATCGCTTGGGACTTTGTTTATCAAAACAAGCACAAATTTAAAAAGGGATCTTTCAAGGCTCAAACCTGAACAATGAGCAAAGTTTCTTAATGTATTAGACAAATCAAAAGAACAAATTTTTGATTAGCCACTCAAAATTAATAAGGGACGGCTTTTCATTTCATGGGAAGGGGGATTGGCCCTGGTATCGAGTGTTTAAAAACGATTTATCTTATTTTTACTTACATTAATGTTTACATCCTTAATAAGTTTAGAGAAGAATCCAAAGTACTTCCGTACAATAAAACTGAGATTCTTTCAGTCTTCTTGGACTTTTTCCCAATAGAGGGTCTTAAATTTCTTCTCCGTGGAGCAAGCCAATTATTCGTGTTGTAATCAGCATCTCTGTAAGAAATAAGTGGATAATTTCTTAAACATTCAAATCTTTTTAAACTTATATGTCAAAATCATTTAATTAATTAATGGATGATACCAAATGTCACTGCGATATAAAATTGCTAAAGATGAGTTGGAAAACTTTATGTATCATGAATTCAATCTTAGCTTGACTGCGATATACGATAGGTAAAGAAGAGTTGGAAAACTATACGAGTATGTATCATGAAATCAAACTTACAGCAAAACTTACTTAGCGGTACGACTTTTGTTTTTACCTACTGTACGTAGAAGACGAATCTGCTAGACAGACAGAGATTCAAAAGCTGCACTCTAGCAGCTAGACCGCCATGTATGCATGTTTATAGTGTATTTATGTATAAATGTATGTACATACCTACTACATAGATTATATTTATGTGAATTAAAAAATTACGCTTTTGATAGTAAATGTTGTCGCATCATGTACGGTCCACAACGTGTCGTTTGTAATATGATAATGCTAATTAATCTAATGTTTTGATAATGCTGTGGGCTGGGTAGCTGCAGTGTGACGCGCTCAGTGTCAATGTTACGAGAGTAAATCACAGATCATTCCACAACACTTCCGGCTAATCACAAATAGACAATTTGTATTAATAACATTTTAATTATGATAAGTACAGTGTGCTCGTATCAATACTTGTACGAAATTCAACGTCAATATTAAGGTAGCAAGGGCCGATTCGCTGGAATAGCACAAGCTATCCAAATTCATCGAATTACAATATACCTTTGGGAACGTAAGTTTAAATTTAAGCGTGCAAATAATGAATGCATAATTGATGGTGGTGGCTGCATATGCATTAATATGAACATATGTGCATAAGTATGTTTTCTATTGTTCGCAGATTCGATTTCAATAATATTTATTTGTTTTTCGAAATATTCAATTACAGAAACCTCAAAATTACTCATCAGCGCAATAGTGAACAGCAACAACAACCAAACGTTGCTAGCTGATTTGAAGATAGATAGATGTTAATTCAGCCAATTCCTTGAAATGGGGTATGTCCCTCGAATATTGAAACGTAGTTGTCTCGCCAAGAAATAGCAACGAAAACATGCTCTGACTTACATGCAGTTTACAAATGTATATTTAATATTGTATGGCGTAGAAGCGTTTAAAACGACATGACCGAGACTGAAAAGAAAATGCGTATGTGAGTCTCAAACTAAAACATAAACAACAGTATAGGGCTTAAACAGGTCTATATAGAACAGTTTGAGTCTCAAACTGGTCTCTATAGAACAGTTTGAGTCTCAAACTGGTCTCTATAGAACAGTTTGAGTCTCAAACTGGTCTCTATAGAACAGTTTGAGTCTCAAACTGGTCTCTATAGAACAGTTTGAGTCTCAAACTGGTCTCTATAGAACAGTTTGAGTCTCAAACTGGTCTCTATAGAACAGTTTGAGTCTCAAACTGGTCTCTATAGAACAGTTTGAGTCTCAAACTGGTCTCTATAGAACAGTTTGAGTCTCAAACTGGTCTCTATAGAACAGTTTGAGTCTCAAACTGGTCTCTATAGAACAGTTTGAGTCTCAAACTGGTCTCTATAGAACAGTTTGACCGAGACTCAAACTGGTCTCTATAGAACAGTTTGAGTCTCAAACTGGTCTCTATAGAACAGTTTGAGTCTCAAACTGGTCTCTATAGAACAGTTTGAGTCTCAAACTGGTCTCTATAGAACAGTTTGAGTCTCAAACTGGTCTCTATAGAACAGTTTGAGTCTCAAACTGGTCTCTATAGAACAGTTTGAGTCTCAAACTGGTCTCTATAGAACAGTTTGAGTCTCAAACTGGTCTCTATAGAACAGTTTGAGTCTCAAACTGGTCTCTATAGAACAGTTTGAGTCTCAAACTGGTCTCTATAGAACAGTTTGAGTCTCAAACTGGTCTCTATAGAACAGTTTGAGTCTCAAACTGGTCTTTATAGAACAGTTTGAGACTCAAACTGGTCTTTATAGAACAGTTTGAGACTCAAACTGGTCTCTATAGAACAGTCTGAGTCTTAAACTGGTTTCTATAGAACAGCTTGAGTCTTAAACTGGTCTCTATAGAACAGTTTGAGTCTCAAACTGGTCTCTATAGAACAGTTTGAGTCTCAAACTGGTCTCTATAGAACAGTTTGAGTCTCAAACTGGTCTTTATAGTTTTTACAGTTTGAGACTCAAACTGGTCTCTATAGAACAGTCTGAGTCTTAAACTGGTTTCTATAGAACAGCTTGAGTCTTAAACTGGTCTCTATAGAACAGTTTGAGTCTCAAACTGGTCGCTATAGAACAGTTTGAGTCTCAAACTGGTCGCTATAGAACCGTTTGAGTCTCAAACTGGTCGCTATAGAACCGTTTGAGTCTCAAACTGGTCGCTATAGAATAGTTTGAGTCTCAAACTGGTCGCTATAGAACAGTTTGAGTCTCAAACTGGTCGCTATAGAACAGTTTGAGTCTCAAACTAGTCTCTATAGAACAGTTTGAGTCTCAAACTGGTCGCTATAGAACAGTTTGAGTCTCAAACTGGCCTCTATAGAACAGTTTGAGTCTTAAACTGGCCTCTATAGAACAGTATGGGTCTCAAACTGGCCTCTATAGAACAGTTTGAGTCTCAAACTGGTCTCTATTGAACAGTTTGAGTCTCAAACTGGTCTCTTTAGAACAGTTTGCGTCTCAAACTGGTCTCTATAGAACACCGTTACATCCTCAAGAAGTCACTATTTGGTATGTTCAATGGGCAGAGGGTACCATTGGTCCATAATGTTACAGTCAATGGGGAATGCTATAAAGCCATGATTAATAACTTTTTCGTGCCTGAATTGAGGGATGTTGATGTGAACGACATTCGGTTTCAACAAAACAGCGCTACATACCATACATCCAACGAAACAATCAATTTATTCAAGGAAACTTTTGATGAGCGCATTATCTCGCGACGTGGGCTTGTGGCGTGTTCTCCGAGATCGTGCGGTTTAACACTGCTGGACTACTTTTTGTGGGGTTATGTGAAGTCGCTTGTCTACGCGGATAAGTCCGACATAATTGACGCCTTGGCGCGTTATTGCTGACATACGACCCCAAATGCTGCAAAAAGTGGTCGAAAATTGGGCCTTTCGGCTGAAATTCATTCGAGCCAGTCGCGGCGGCCATTTCCCAGAAATCATTTTTAAAACATAATGGTAAACCATTATCTTTATAAGAAAGCTAAATTATTTGCCATAACATTAAATTTTATGCGTTTTATTTCTTCTTGAAAAAAACGGATAAAACAAACTGGTGTTTGTCAATAAACAGTTGGAATATCAATTTCATATCAATCCGCTTCTAAAGTCTAGCCTATGCTATCTGATTGCACTTCCAAACTGTTATTATATGTTAAATGCCAAAATTTGTTCAGCCACACACGTGTTCTTGTTTCGCTTTTAATGACAATACTCGTACACCTCCAGACGGGCAAAGTTCATAAAGAAGCAATCCCGGAATCTCGAAGCGCACTAACCAACCGATAAGAATTTGGGAGACCTATAAAATATTGAACTACAAAAAAATGCAAAAAACAAGCCAAACTAAAAGAAAAACACATCGAAACACCGCTGACTAATAATTAAAGACGAGAAGTAAATCGCCACAGATGTCGAATAATCCCCTTCAATGCCGTTCAAAAACAAATATAACACTAGTTTACAATAAATCTGAGCACCAAACGTAGACTGCAATTGGTTTCCCAATTTCATAGAAATAACAAGTGGTTTTCAGTTTGGGAAAATTTGAAAAATGTACCATCTTTATTAGGTCTACTTGAGTTTGAGTCCGCACCTGGTCGTTGGAGAACAGTTTGAACCTAAAGTTTAAGTCATTAATTAAATTTCTATACAACAGTTTCGGGCTGTAACTAGTAATTTACAATATGAAGCTTAAAATTGTTTTTGAGTACTCGGTTTTACTGACATCAGTTTGCAATAATTCATTAGATTTTTAAAAACCTCCAAGGATACATTATAATTTTTTAGTAAAAGAGTATAACTGATTATACGCTTTAAACCCCGCAAAGGTCATAATTTCAATTCGTTTTTATAAAAAACAATTTCAATATACGACTTTTTGTTGCGATAACTTTAATTAAATGAAAAATGTTATCCGAGAAAAAGCATTAAGCAGGCTTCAGTGGCCTCAATCAGACTTAAGTGAATCCGTTTAAAGTATTTAATACCTTTTGTTTTATTATGTACATTTCAAATGCTTTTGATAATTAAATTACTTTATAACGTTTAGCTCGTTGGTTTTATTTCGGTCTTTTGCTTTTACACATTGAACACATCTCAAGACCTCTTGTCTCTACACGCAGAGAAAAGATATGGTTACTATATGGTCACGGCAACAATAGTATTTTCTTTGCAATCAAAGTATGTTCGTTGCAACCATAGTATTGTTTTTTGAATTTCATTTTGACAATAGTATGATTGCGGCAATATTAGATAATATTGTTGAAATGTAACAATAGTATTGATTCCAAATTTAAAAATGAAAATATGGTTGAAGAAACAATATAAGTATGGTTGGTGGGACAAAAGAATTGTTATCATGGGTTTTATTTTAACAATAATATGATTACGGCAATCATATAGACAAAATGGTATTTTTTTTTAATTTGACAATGTTATTTTTACGAATATTACGCAAAAATACTACTTTTTATATGTAAATTCAATTTTTTCAAAACTTAATACAAATCCCTATTGTTGAATAACAACTTAACCCAATCTTTATAACATTTTTTGGGGATAACAGTATGGTTGTGTGTAAGTCATACTCAACATACGCTAAACATACTATGGTTATGAGGATCATAATATGGTTGTGGGGATCATGGTATGGTTGAGTGTGCATAATAATATTGTTGTGGGGATCATAGTATGGTTGTGTGTGAATAATTTTATTGTTGTGAGGACCATAATATTGTTATGGGGATCATAGTATGGTTGTATGTGAACCATACTATTGTTGTGATGATCATAATATTGATGTGCTACCACCATATAATCAACAATAGTATGATGCTCTTCGAATATTGTTACCACAACCATACTTTTTTTATGCGTGTATATTTAAATAGAAAACAAGTTTTAAACAATATGGCAAAGTGACATTGATTTTCATGGCTGCACACTGCTTTTATAGCGATTTCAGGTCCGTGACAACCCTCTTCAGAAAGCTTCGCAGCAATTGCTGAAAGAACTTTATAACGATTTAAAATTATCGCCTCAGTGGTGTTTGAAATAAAACGCGATTTTTGGCTGCTCTAGTTTTTCTATAGCGATTTCGAGTCGGTGACCATATTATTTTTCGATCGATTTACGAAAATTATTTTAATTTTGAAAGCTTTATCCTGGTTCTCCTACATACGAGGGCATATCAATAACTTCTCACATAAAACATTTTTTTTGCAAAAAAAAAAATATATTTTTCAACATAATCTCCTTATAGCTCAATACACTTAGTCCAACGATTCTATAATTTTTGTATTCTTTCCAAAAAAAAATAGGATTTTTCGAAGTCCATAAATAGGCATTGATTAGATCAATAATTTCATCGTTGGAGCTGAATCTCTTTCCACCGAGCCATTTCTTTAGGTTTGGAAATAGGAAATAGTCACTGGGGGATAAATATGGCGGATGAGGTACCAATTCGTAACCCAACTCGTGCAATTTTGCCATTGAGACTGCACACGTGTGCACCCAATATCTTGATGAAAAGAACTTTTTTCTTGGCCATATGGGTCTTTTTTATAAATTCTCGTTTAATCGCCCCAATAAGTTGGCATAATATTCGCCGTTTTTGTTTTTCCCTTTTAAAGATAATCGATTAGGATTATCCCGCGTGCATCCCAAAAAACTGTTGCCATCACCTTATTGGCCGACAAAGTCACCTTGGCCTTCTTCGGAGCCGGTTCACCCGGAGAAACCCATTGTTTAGACTGCAGCTTGGTCTTCGAAGTGTTTTAAGGATCCATGCTTCATCCACAATTACAAAACGCCGCAAAAAACTTATTCGAGTTGCGATTAAACGGCTCCAAACAATACTTTGAAGTTGTCACACGATTACGTTTATGGTCAATTGAGAGCAAACGCGGCACCAATCTTGAAGACAGCTTTCTTAAACCCAACTGATCATGTAATATCGAAACCACACTGTCATACAGAACGCGTATGGCATCAACAACCTCACACACTTTTACTTTTCGATCGGCCAAAACCATATCTTGGATTTTTTTCGACATTTATTGAGCTCAATTGGACGTCCAGAACGTTCAGCATCATTTTTACTTGTGCGACCTTAACAAAAGTCGGTAAGCCACTTATTTACCACTGAATTCGATGGTGCGGAGTCCCCATAGCATTTATCAAGCTTTTCCTTGGTTCAATTGACGTGTTTTCCCCCAAAAAATAATGTTCAATGGGCACTCGAAATGCACTTTTTCCATTTTTAACAAAGTCCACGAGGTTGTATGTTTTGAACAGCTGTTAAACACAAACTATATGACGGAACTCTCTCAAAAATTGACAGTAGTCTATTAACAGATGGCAATTGATAAGAGCATTGATGAATTTCATATAACTACGAGGAAAATTGGAAAAGTCACGGAATCATTATATCATTTTTATATCGTTTTTATTATAATTATTCTAAAAAATATAGGGTTAGCGATAAAAATTATAAATTGGAATATGCTGTTAAAAAAGTTTTGATAATTTTTTCAAATTTGTGGTTTTATTGGAATGTTTTTGAACTATGTCATTTAATAATGGAACACCATTCGATGCGTTTCTGCTTCGCACAATCAGATGAAGATTCTTTGGCAGTAGATGAAGAATTTTACCGAAAAATCGTGTTTTCAGATGAAGCCCATTTTCATCTTGGTGGCTGTGTCAATAAGCAAAATTGCCGCATATGGGTTTCAGAGAACCCACACGTGACTATTGAGAAGCCAATGCATCCACAACGAGTCACGGTTTGTTGTGGATTTTGGACCATTGCTCACTTTTTCTTCGAAAAATGAGCATGGAGCTGCTGTTACCATCAGCGATGAGCATTAACGCGCCATGCTCAACGAATTTTTAGTTTCCAAAAATTCGAAAGAATGACATGGACAACATTTGGTTTCTACAAGACGGGGCCACAAGTCACACAACCATCTATATTTTACGCACTGTTTTTGAAAATCGTATAATCAGCCGAAATTGTGATGTCAATTGGCCGCCTCGGAGCAGTGTTTTGAGATCTTTGGATTATTTTCTGTGAGGAACCATTAAGGATAAATGTTGGCAAAGCATTCAGATACATATCAAGCGTTGAAACATGAAATCGAAGTTGCCGTTGAAGAGATTCGACCCGAAGCACTGAAAAATTGATCGGTTGATCGGATGAGGTAACGCCGAGCCTGTTATGGTAGTCATATGATTGATATTGTGTTCCATTATTGAATGAAAAAGTTCAGCCTTTCTAATAAAATCATCAGTTCTTTTTTTTAACAACAGATTTAAATTTAAAATGTTAATTTCGCCCACGCTTTATGTTCTTAGTTGCGTCTGTTTATGTCCGTTAAGTTAGTTTGTGAGAGGTCTAACAACTAGACTTGTTTTGTGTGTTCGGCTATTTGTTGCTGCGGAAAGAATGGAAAAATTAGATTAAACTTTGTGTAAAAAATGGAATTAAGTGCTCAAAAGTACTTCAAATGTTAGAAAAATGTGGTACAAGCTTTTCAAAGAAGGTCAGGAAGAAGTGAATGTTGTTTCTGTCGTAGAGGCACACGTAGTGCCGGGGTGACAGCCCTTGGCCAAAGGTTGCTGCTTCGGGTCAATCCTGTACATAGATCCGCCTGTCGTGGGGTTGAAGAAGATGTCAATGAACGATCGTCGTCGTCCAACAGGATCCATCACACCAAAAACCAATAAAAATGTTGAGAACGTGAAGAAAATTGCTATGGAGAATCGTTATATCGATATTAGAAAGTTGTTGTTGTAACAATAATATATTTTGTTTTGACGTCCTGTTCGTCTATACGGTATTTGCTTTAATATCCAGGTGAAGAAAACCTGCCAGCACAGGATGCTTGGCCGGACAATTGACGGTATTTGCTTTAATATCCAGGTGAAGAAAACCTGCCAGCACAGGATGCTTGGCCGGACAATTGAAAAGGTGCAGCACGTCAAGTGGTCTCTGCTGTCAGGCGGCACAAACGCCGTTCGTTAGTTAGCATCAGTTCGCATCCAATACGAATTGAGGCGGCTGCACCATCCAGATCTTACCTGGGCCAGACCACGCGCATGTGCAAGGAAGCATCTTCTGGTGAGATCTGCGGGGGATGTTCCCCTAGCACTACATTAGAGAAGTTGCATTCTGCTTACTTGTCTTTGCTTGTTCATAATTTGTTGGCCGAAAGAAATGCCGTAATTGTGCTCCAGCCCTCGTATTCACCAGGTTTGGCACCCTGCGACTTTTTTTCTGTTCCCAAAGGCAGCGTTTTGCGATTGAGGAGATAAAACCCGAATCGCTGAAAAAGCTCATATGGCCATACCAAGAAGAGTATATTTGGACTGCTTCGAGGAATGGAAAAAACTATGGCACAAGTGGTTTATATCTAAGGGAGAACGGAACAGACCTCGTACACTTAAAATAAAAGCTTCAAGAGTTTTTGTGAAATTGTAAAGAACAATCTCTGTGTCGCTGAATTTCTAGAAAATAGCGAAAGAAAAAAATTGGTTAGTATTTTTATTAAAATCTTATTTAACAAACTACTCGAATGTAAATGAAATCTTTATTTGAGCAAAGTTGTTTGCACTGGTGCTCCTTTGTTGATAATACGGATTCTAATTTCTTGGAATTAATTGATTAAATGTTAGGGTTGAGAAGTGCAAATCTCTTTAGGAAAAGTGGAAACACTCAATTATAAATACATTTTTTTATAAAAGACTGCCGGTTTAATAAACTAGAGCTTGGATAATCATTATACAGGGTGGAGCGCGGAATTTGCTTTTTTGCACTGCAGGCTGTGGCGGCACAGTTGGTCGAAGAGAGTGGAGAGTGTGCGTAGCTTAAAGTGGCTGAAGGGAGATTTGTATGCGTCTGCCTTTCAGTTGCCATCAAGCATTGGACACGTGAGGAGAGGTCATTTTGTGTTCAAGCGTATTTTTTAAATGCGCACCCGATCATTACAGTGCAGCGTGCTTTTCGTTTACGATTCGCTGTCCCGAACGGGTTCCTGGACGGCAATTAATTCTAAATTGGGCAACTTCATTGAGAACAGCAGGGAATGTGTCTTGTGTACGCAGGGCACCTGAGAGCAGGATTACAACACTACAAAACATCAAGAGAGTAAGAGCAGCAGTACTGCAATCTCCGAAACGCTCTGGTCGGAAGCAATCACCTGCTCTTGGCATTTCCAGACGTTCTGTCCACCGGATTTTTCATGATGAAATGAATTTTAGCCCGTATAAAATGTGCGTGGTTCAACAATTCCAACAGGATGGTGCCTCTGCACACACAGCGAGGGTTACCATGAATTGTTTGAGACAAATGTTTCCTGGACGGCTTATCTTTTTGAGGGGTGATGTGAACTGGGCGGCACGCTCACCAGACTTAACGCTCAATCCCACGACAGCCGGTTCTATGGACCGGATTGACCCGAAGCAGCAATTCTTCGGCCAAAGGCTGTCACCCGGCACACAGTTGCCGCTACAACAACAACAACCAGACTTAGCACTATGCAATTTTTCCTTTGGAGTTACCAGAAGTCAAAGGTGTATATTAACCATCCCACCACTTTGGAAGACATAATTAACAATATTGAGGCTGAAATTGGCAGAGTACCAGTAACATGCTTGTTAGAGTTCATGAAAACTTCAGAAAACGTATACAGCAGTGTGTGGATAGCAAGGGTCGACATTTACCAGACACACTATTTAAAACCATAAAATTTAAAAATTCCCTTACTGCTCAATATAATGAAAATATAAAATAAATATTTCTAAGGTTCATAATTTTTTTTCATTCCCAAAAAGGCAAATTTTCACGTTCCACCCTGTTAAACAAATTTGATGTTTGTTATCATCGAATCATAGTACATTTCATTTTAAGTTTTAAACATATCACAAGTTTAGATGTAGAGGAGCTTTCAACTGAATTCATTTGTTGCCATAAAATAGTGTTACTATATGATTACGGCAATAATTATATGTTCTCCACAATAAATGTATGTTTGTCGCAACCATAGTATTGTTTATAGCATTAAATTTTGACAAAAGTGTGATTGTCGCAATATTAATATTGTTAAAATGTAACAATAGTTTTGAAGCCAAATTAAAAAACGGAAATATGGTTGTTGCAACAATATAAATATGTTTGGTGCGACAAAAGTATTGATTTTTTAGTTTTATGATAACAATAATATGATTACGACAATCATACTGTATGATTGTTATTTTTCTTCATTTGAATATGTTTTTTAGAACAATGTTAATGTTACGGATCTAATGAAATAAAAGTACCTTTTATATGGAAACTAAAATTTTTCTGCCTTGGCTTTGTTTAACTTAAATATTTTTAATAAAAACGCTTACGGTTTTTTAAACTGATTTTTTTACTTTTAACTAAATCACTCCTATTATTTTGAATTTAATGTATTTTTAAATATATTTCATAACTCTATTGTTGACAACTTAACACAATTCTAATAAATAATTTTGAGGATCATAGTTAAGGGGGATCATACTATGGTTGCATGTGAAACATACTATGGATGTGGGGATCATAATATGGTTGTGGGTGTCATAGTATGGTTGAGTGTAAATCATACTATGGTTTGGGGTTCATAGTATGGTTGAGTGTATATCATACTATGGTTTGGGGTTCATAGTATGGTTATGTGTGAATCATACTATTATTGTGAAGATCATAGTATGGTTGTGAGAACAAAACTATGGTTGTGTGTGAATCATACTATTGTTGTGAGGATCATAATATTTTTGTGCCACAACCATATACCAAACAATTGTATGCTCTTTTTCGAATATTGTCACCCCAACCATACTTTTTTTCTGCGTGTAGTTTGCTTGAAAGTTGAGACATCTACTCCGCATTGCAACTGCTGACTAGTGTATTTAGAAACATACTTCAGACTGCCAAAATAATCGACCTAATTAATCTTTGTTTACTTAGTATAGAAACTAGCCCCCGAAAAATGAAGGCGATACGATTATTTTGTCTAACCGATAATGATTTTTTTTAGGTTTTTTTTCCTGGCCGACTTGTTGTTGCAAAGTTCCCTTCCAAAAAAAAAACTCAGCTGATATCTGTTTGTGGTTTTGTGAGGTGATACCCCATACAAGATTTCGTTAAACTTTAAACCCGGTATGATTAAAAATAAACTCTTACTCTAGTCTCTCTGTTACCGAGCAATTGATTACAAGAAGCACTTTGAAAGTATAAAAATAAATAAATGTTTTCGTAATCAGGGTGCCATTTAAAAACGAAACATTCGTGTTTATCGCTCTATAATTACATATGGATTGGCTATTTATAAACATCCAATTGAGAGTACACTTGTCTGTCCGTGACTTCAACTCGCTTTAGTTTCACATGAAGGAGCATTTTGAAGATGCAATTCTTGCCATGACATCATTATCTACCCTAGACAGATTGTTGCAATCGCATGGGGTCACCACAGAAGAATGTGAGACGAGTCCAGCGGATCTCTTGAAAGAGTATGTCTTGAAGTGATCACTTTCAAAATTGGCAAGGTCTAACGAATGGCTTCATAACCGTGTTTTCATTTCATCAGCCAAATCATCGTGCAGTCAAAGGACTGGACGTCTGCCGTTGTTTGCGCGTTTATCATTTGAATGTCGGGTCGTAATATTGCTCACTTAAATAAGAGAATCGGCGATGAAAGAATATTTTTTTTGCGTTATGGAATGTCAATAACATTGCATTTGGAAAAACAAATAAAAATCGTATAATAAATATTGCTGCTAGCCAATACGACTGTTTGGCCAGTGATATGGAAATGTGTGGAGGATGATTCGCCGTAGCAAAGATCAATTGTCGAAAATGATGTAGAAAATAATATACAGTGGTCAGCAAAAAATATTTAGCAACAACTTTTACGTATCGATATTATAAGTATACCAACGGATCAACCGGACTTAACGTTGATCTAGTTAAATCCATCCACGAAAGAATATAGAGTTTACTTAATTTGAAATATTGATCGAAGACCCTATAAGGAATATATATTATTGATTGTCGCAAATTTCTAAGACGATCTGGCTATGCCGGTCCGTCTAAATGCCTGTTGAACGCACTACAGGGCTTTAACAAATTAAGCTAAGACCTACCCATTTTGCACGCTAATGGTTTTTAATCACAAACTATCAATGGGCGAAATCGGCCCAAACGAATAAAAGTTTTCCCTGAAAAGGCTAAAGGCACCTTAGAAAAAGATAACTTTTTTGAGGTAGAGAGTAATTAAAATTCGGCCCAGCCGAACGTAACGTCGTTTTTACTTGTTTTATCTCATATAACGGTTGATCAATCTAGAGGTATTTTTTTCAATAGGGTTTTTTTTACCTATTACGCGTGAGTTGTGTTAAACTTTATTTTTGTTTCTTTTCAGTATTGTTTACCATTTCATCATGGAAAGACTGTATGATGGAAAAGAACGTTTGGCAAGCAAAGTTTTTCGACACAAAATTTTGTTCAGTAATGAGGCTCATTTCTGGCTCAACGGCAAGGTCAATTAACGGAATTGCCGCATTTGGGCTAAAGAGCAACACGAAGAGGTTTAAGAGGTGCCATTATATCCAGAGAAAACCTGGTGGTTTTAAAGCTGGTGGAATCATTGGTGCATATTTTTCAAAAATGATGATGGCCGGAACGTAACCGTAAATGGTGCTCGCTATCCCGCCATGATATCGAGCCCGTAATGTTGACGACACTTGGTTTCAACAGGACGGTGCCACTTGCCAAACAGCTGCTCAACCAATGGATCTATTGAGGCAATTTCGAAAAGCATCTAACTTCACGTTATGGATAGGTGAGTTGGGCCTCTAGATTGAGTGATATCACTCCCCAGTAAACCAAATTTGCCGACAATGTCTGATATCAGACAATTCTGAACAATATCTGAACTGTATCGAGAATTCTTAGCGAAATCGTTACAAATTCTGTTCGATTTGTCTGAGGATTTTTTATTTATTATGTTAAGAAATATCTGAACAAACTCGGCCCGAATTCTGTTAGACTTGTCTGTGGGATTTTTATTAATTTTTTGTTCAGACTTATCTTATCGAACTCGCAACGAATTCTGAACTATTTATCTGAGGTAGTCTATTCATTTAAAATTTTTGTTATTTGCTTCATATTTTACAGATGTTGTTTTTGTGTTCAGACATGTCGGAACTAATTCTTAGCTGTTTTTCTGACGTATTTTTATATTTCAAATTCAAATTCTGAACGTTTGGTTAGCTTAGCTGTGCGAGGGATTTTTATTGTGTTCGTAGGAAAACTCTACTGCCGACAGTTCTCGTTAAATGCAAAACTGGTTGCCCTTAAGTGTATAGTCACTACACATAGTTACAGCACAATTATTGCTTGCGAAACTGCAGACACCCCTGCTTGTAACTAAAAGTCTTTCCGAACGCTTATTGAAAATGTTTTACAACCTTTTTTTGTAGAACAAAAATATTCTATTCTTTTTGATTGTTTACACTCAGAATTTACCATGACATGAGCTCAGAATTCGTTCAGAGTTCGGTTCATAATGTCGGTAAAAACATCAGAATTTAAAAAGACTTAATGCCAGAATTCTGACCGAAGTCGTTCAGAATTAGTTCAGAATTCGATACGACAAATCGAAATTTCCTTTCGAATTTCCCAAGAGTACAGTTCAGAATTCGGTCAGAAATCGGTTCGAAATGTCTGCAAAAACATCAGAATTCCCTCAGAGTAGTTCTGAATTCGTGTCAACCCTTTCAATGTTTTTCGTTACGAACTCACTAAGAATTCTGATCCGAAATCGGAACATTTTGCCGATTGTCGTACAGAATTCTGACCGAATTCTGAAGGTTTGGTTGACTGGGTCCTTTGGACATTTATCTTTGGGGTTACGTCAATTCCAAAGTCTATGCTGACAAACCAGCTACGATTCAGGTTTTGGAAGCCAACACTACGCGTGTAATTAAAGCCATACCGGTCGAAATGCTCGAACGAGTCATCCAAAATTGGACCCTCAAAATGGAAACCCTGAGGCGTAGTTGCGGCCAACATTTGAAAGAAATTATGTTCAAAGAATAAATGCCATAAAATGTCCTTTCAAATTATCAATACAGATTCCACACTTGATTTGAATTTTTATATTTTTTTTGTTCTGAAAAAATACCTCTAGCTTGAAGTCTGAATAGGACAATGGTGTTCAGTAGTCTTCGTCTGATTATAGCTATTTTTACGTGGAGACATTTGAAAACTTTAGTCACTGTTATCGCTGTCAATATGACAGTTTATCTCTTGCTACGTTTCAAAACAAAATAGGTTAATATAATAATCAAAAATGGGAAGCCCAGATAGTTAGACTAATTAAAAATCATAATATTTCAATTTATATTGGAGCTACTAGTTGTGTTCTTTTCAGGTTACTAAACTAGCAGATGTATGAAAGTTACTCAGTTAGCAATCTAGTTGCCTCAAGTCGCTAAACAAACACTATTTTTCCAAAAATAATTTAAACATGGCACACCCTGCTTTAAAAAAACATATGTTTTTTTGTTATGTACTTACTTAAGTCCCACAACATCCCATTAAGGAACTAAGTGTAATTCTTATACCTACTGACTGGGACCTACTGTCTAACGTCTCTGAACGACAAATGCTTTTTAAAGAGACATTTTTACAGGGCTAAGAGATTCCATTTAATTTAAAGTTATAACTCAATAATATAAACATTTGGCTTTGTTTTGTAATTTATATTTTAAGAGCGTGAGAGATAAATCTCGTACTCGTAAAGTCGCCGGCATTGACGAGATTGAAAACCCTATTGGAAAGGTAATAAACACTTGCAGTCCACATTACCAACTCTTTTACTTATATAATTTGAGGTGATTCAGCTCTTGTTTCACACGAGTGAAATTTAATTAAATTTCAGTTTCCGAAATTTTCGTTTTGTGTATAGCTTCTGGATTTTTAATTGGACATTTGTATAGGGACTTTATCGCTCGCAATTCTCTCCGCGAAATATGGTCGGAATGAGGTGTAATAGATTACTGTTAGAGGGGCATGGCCTCAAATCGGGTTTGACCTTTCTATGGATGCGATATAAAAATACGGGACCAGTTTCACCAGAGTTAATTATGGGTCGCTTATAAAGTAAACATATATAATGTGACCATGATCATGATTAATTTGTGGTTAGTACAGCTGAATGAATTAAAAGCGGGAAAATCCTTTGTATGATATCGAAACATGGACCAATGTCAATAGGATTCGTCGTTAACAATGTGCCAAGTTTCATCGAAATCGGTAAATTGTATTTTGATTAAACTTGACTACAGCGATAGACGGACGGATAGACCAACATCGCTCAATGGAATCAAAATGATTCTTAATCGACCGGAATGATCAACAAGGTATCTATATCCACATTCCATTTATGTATTACCAAAATCAGAACAAAATAATAATACCTTGTACCCCAGTGTGGTGTAGGGTATAAAAAGAAGTAAGATCGGAACATTTGTAAAATTATCAAATAAGCCCCAAAAAAGCCGTGGTCGAATTAAGGTACTTTCGATGACGAAAACTTATCAACAAGTTTTCGGCATCGATATCTATACCACCTAAATAGATTTAATTATTTCGTTCTTGCTTGTTTTCACGAAATATTGAATTAAAAAAGACAAAACTAGGAAAACCATAGTTTTGCTACAGGAAACTTTTAAAATCAATACTGATTGAATACTTTTTCGGCGGACGTTGTAACAGCATCTGGTCGTGGCCTAAACTAGGATTCTACTTAGTAGGGACATAAATAATGTTACGACATTGAACACACCCATTTCAATAGTAGAACTGAACATGCGTTAATGTTATATGGGTTTTGAAAGCTAACCTCAGTAGCGTTAGTCTGTAAAGAAATTTTAAAATTGTTTCAACTTTCATCATGGAGTGGTCAGATAATGAGAACGGTATCGCAGTAATAGCGCTTTTCAAGTGTGAAATGAAAAAAAGCGATATTTTCAAAACGCTCGGGCCACTAGGGATAAGCCGCATGTTGGTATACCGATGCATAAAACTGTTTGAGGAGACTGCAGATGTAAAAGATCGCCACCGGTCGGGCGGCCCACGCTCTGTTCGAACACCGCATGTCATCAAAGCCATTAAATCAAGAATTCACAGAAATCCGCTCCGAAAACAGAAAATCATGGCCCGTGAGATGAATTTCACGCAAAAGTCCATGAGTCGAATCATTAAAAGACTTGAGACTTGGGCTTTCAAACGACGTACCGGACATTTATTGACTGCAGCTTTAAAAAAATAGGATTGAAATATGCAAACGTCTTTTGGTGAAGCACGCTGATAACTTTCACAGAAAAATTTTGTTTACCGATGAAAATTTTTTTACCGTTCATGAAAAATTTAAGAAGCAAAATGATAGTGTATGCGCGGTCATCTAAGGAAGCATCTGATCTGTTCCCAAGGGTGGAAAAGGGTCATCACCCAGCTTCAGTCATGAGCAATTGATTACAAGAAGCACTTTGAAAGTATAAAAATAAATAAATGTTTTCGTAATCAGGGTGCCATTTAAAAACGAAACATTCGTGTTTATCGCTCTATAATTACATATGGATTGGCTATTTATAAACATCCAATTGAGAGTACACTTGTCTGTCCGTGACTTCAACTCGCTTTAGTTTCACATGAAGGAGCATTTTGAAGATGCAATTCTTGCCATGACATCATTATCTACCCTAGACAGATTGTTGCAATCGCATGGGGTCACCACAGAAGAATGTGAGACGAGTCCAGCGGATCTCTTGAAAGAGTATGTCTTGAAGTGATCACTTTCAAAATTGGCAAGGTCTAACGAATGGCTTCATAACCGTGTTTTCATTTCATCAGCCAAATCATCGTGCAGTCAAAGGACTGGACGTCTGCCGTTGTTTGCGCGTTTATCATTTGAATGTCGGGTCGTAATATTGCTCACTTAAATAAGAGAATCGGCGATGAAAGAATATTTTTTTTGCGTTATGGAATGTCAATAACATTGCATTTGGAAAAACAAATAAAAATCGTATAATAAATATTGCTGCTAGCCAATACGACTGTTTGGCCAGTGATATGGAAATGTGTGGAGGATGATTCGCCGTAGCAAAGATCAATTGTCGAAAATGATGTAGAAAATAATATACAGTGGTCAGCAAAAAATATTTAGCAACAACTTTTACGTATCGATATTATAAGTATACCAACGGATCAACCGGACTTAACGTTGATCTAGTTAAATCCATCCACGAAAGAATATAGAGTTTACTTAATTTGAAATATTGATCGAAGACCCTATAAGGAATATATATTATTGATTGTCGCAAATTTCTAAGACGATCTGGCTATGCCGGTCCGTCTAAATGCCTGTTGAACGCACTACAGGGCTTTAACAAATTAAGCTAAGACCTACCCATTTTGCACGCTAATGGTTTTTAATCACAAACTATCAATGGGCGAAATCGGCCCAAACGAATAAAAGTTTTCCCTGAAAAGGCTAAAGGCACCTTAGAAAAAGATAACTTTTTTGAGGTAGAGAGTAATTAAAATTCGGCCCAGCCGAACGTAACGTCGTTTTTACTTGTTTTATCTCATATAACGGTTGATCAATCTAGAGGTATTTTTTTCAATAGGGTTTTTTTTACCTATTACGCGTGAGTTGTGTTAAACTTTATTTTTGTTTCTTTTCAGTATTGTTTACCATTTCATCATGGAAAGACTGTATGATGGAAAAGAACGTTTGGCAAGCAAAGTTTTTCGACACAAAATTTTGTTCAGTAATGAGGCTCATTTCTGGCTCAACGGCAAGGTCAATTAACGGAATTGCCGCATTTGGGCTAAAGAGCAACACGAAGAGGTTTAAGAGGTGCCATTATATCCAGAGAAAACCTGGTGGTTTTAAAGCTGGTGGAATCATTGGTGCATATTTTTCAAAAATGATGATGGCCGGAACGTAACCGTAAATGGTGCTCGCTATCCCGCCATGATATCGAGCCCGTAATGTTGACGACACTTGGTTTCAACAGGACGGTGCCACTTGCCAAACAGCTGCTCAACCAATGGATCTATTGAGGCAATTTCGAAAAGCATCTAACTTCACGTTATGGATAGGTGAGTTGGGCCTCTAGATTGAGTGATATCACTCCCCAGTAAACCAAATTTGCCGACAATGTCTGATATCAGACAATTCTGAACAATATCTGAACTGTATCGAGAATTCTTAGCGAAATCGTTACAAATTCTGTTCGATTTGTCTGAGGATTTTTTATTTATTATGTTAAGAAATATCTGAACAAACTCGGCCCGAATTCTGTTAGACTTGTCTGTGGGATTTTTATTAATTTTTTGTTCAGACTTATCTTATCGAACTCGCAACGAATTCTGAACTATTTATCTGAGGTAGTCTATTCATTTAAAATTTTTGTTATTTGCTTCATATTTTACAGATGTTGTTTTTGTGTTCAGACATGTCGGAACTAATTCTTAGCTGTTTTTCTGACGTATTTTTATATTTCAAATTCAAATTCTGAACGTTTGGTTAGCTTAGCTGTGCGAGGGATTTTTATTGTGTTCGTAGGAAAACTCTACTGCCGACAGTTCTCGTTAAATGCAAAACTGGTTGCCCTTAAGTGTATAGTCACTACACATAGTTACAGCACAATTATTGCTTGCGAAACTGCAGACACCCCTGCTTGTAACTAAAAGTCTTTCCGAACGCTTATTGAAAATGTTTTACAACCTTTTTTTGTAGAACAAAAATATTCTATTCTTTTTGATTGTTTACACTCAGAATTTACCATGACATGAGCTCAGAATTCGTTCAGAGTTCGGTTCATAATGTCGGTAAAAACATCAGAATTTAAAAAGACTTAATGCCAGAATTCTGACCGAAGTCGTTCAGAATTAGTTCAGAATTCGATACGACAAATCGAAATTTCCTTTCGAATTTCCCAAGAGTACAGTTCAGAATTCGGTCAGAAATCGGTTCGAAATGTCTGCAAAAACATCAGAATTCCCTCAGAGTAGTTCTGAATTCGTGTCAACCCTTTCAATGTTTTTCGTTACGAACTCACTAAGAATTCTGATCCGAAATCGGAACATTTTGCCGATTGTCGTACAGAATTCTGACCGAATTCTGAAGGTTTGGTTGACTGGGTCCTTTGGACATTTATCTTTGGGGTTACGTCAATTCCAAAGTCTATGCTGACAAACCAGCTACGATTCAGGTTTTGGAAGCCAACACTACGCGTGTAATTAAAGCCATACCGGTCGAAATGCTCGAACGAGTCATCCAAAATTGGACCCTCAAAATGGAAACCCTGAGGCGTAGTTGCGGCCAACATTTGAAAGAAATTATGTTCAAAGAATAAATGCCATAAAATGTCCTTTCAAATTATCAATACAGATTCCACACTTGATTTGAATTTTTATATTTTTTTTGTTCTGAAAAAATACCTCTAGCTTGAAGTCTGAATAGGACAATGGTGTTCAGTAGTCTTCGTCTGATTATAGCTATTTTTACGTGGAGACATTTGAAAACTTTAGTCACTGTTATCGCTGTCAATATGACAGTTTATCTCTTGCTACGTTTCAAAACAAAATAGGTTAATATAATAATCAAAAATGGGAAGCCCAGATAGTTAGACTAATTAAAAATCATAATATTTCAATTTATATTGGAGCTACTAGTTGTGTTCTTTTCAGGTTACTAAACTAGCAGATGTATGAAAGTTACTCAGTTAGCAATCTAGTTGCCTCAAGTCGCTAAACAAACACTATTTTTCCAAAAATAATTTAAACATGGCACACCCTGCTTTAAAAAAACATATGTTTTTTTGTTATGTACTTACTTAAGTCCCACAACATCCCATTAAGGAACTAAGTGTAATTCTTATACCTACTGACTGGGACCTACTGTCTAACGTCTCTGAACGACAAATGCTTTTTAAAGAGACATTTTTACAGGGCTAAGAGATTCCATTTAATTTAAAGTTATAACTCAATAATATAAACATTTGGCTTTGTTTTGTAATTTATATTTTAAGAGCGTGAGAGATAAATCTCGTACTCGTAAAGTCGCCGGCATTGACGAGATTGAAAACCCTATTGGAAAGGTAATAAACACTTGCAGTCCACATTACCAACTCTTTTACTTATATAATTTGAGGTGATTCAGCTCTTGTTTCACACGAGTGAAATTTAATTAAATTTCAGTTTCCGAAATTTTCGTTTTGTGTATAGCTTCTGGATTTTTAATTGGACATTTGTATAGGGACTTTATCGCTCGCAATTCTCTCCGCGAAATATGGTCGGAATGAGGTGTAATAGATTACTGTTAGAGGGGCATGGCCTCAAATCGGGTTTGACCTTTCTATGGATGCGATATAAAAATACGGGACCAGTTTCACCAGAGTTAATTATGGGTCGCTTATAAAGTAAACATATATAATGTGACCATGATCATGATTAATTTGTGGTTAGTACAGCTGAATGAATTAAAAGCGGGAAAATCCTTTGTATGATATCGAAACATGGACCAATGTCAATAGGATTCGTCGTTAACAATGTGCCAAGTTTCATCGAAATCGGTAAATTGTATTTTGATTAAACTTGACTACAGCGATAGACGGACGGATAGACCAACATCGCTCAATGGAATCAAAATGATTCTTAATCGACCGGAATGATCAACAAGGTATCTATATCCACATTCCATTTATGTATTACCAAAATCAGAACAAAATAATAATACCTTGTACCCCAGTGTGGTGTAGGGTATAAAAAGAAGTAAGATCGGAACATTTGTAAAATTATCAAATAAGCCCCAAAAAAGCCGTGGTCGAATTAAGGTACTTTCGATGACGAAAACTTATCAACAAGTTTTCGGCATCGATATCTATACCACCTAAATAGATTTAATTATTTCGTTCTTGCTTGTTTTCACGAAATATTGAATTAAAAAAGACAAAACTAGGAAAACCATAGTTTTGCTACAGGAAACTTTTAAAATCAATACTGATTGAATACTTTTTCGGCGGACGTTGTAACAGCATCTGGTCGTGGCCTAAACTAGGATTCTACTTAGTAGGGACATAAATAATGTTACGACATTGAACACACCCATTTCAATAGTAGAACTGAACATGCGTTAATGTTATATGGGTTTTGAAAGCTAACCTCAGTAGCGTTAGTCTGTAAAGAAATTTTAAAATTGTTTCAACTTTCATCATGGAGTGGTCAGATAATGAGAACGGTATCGCAGTAATAGCGCTTTTCAAGTGTGAAATGAAAAAAAGCGATATTTTCAAAACGCTCGGGCCACTAGGGATAAGCCGCATGTTGGTATACCGATGCATAAAACTGTTTGAGGAGACTGCAGATGTAAAAGATCGCCACCGGTCGGGCGGCCCACGCTCTGTTCGAACACCGCATGTCATCAAAGCCATTAAATCAAGAATTCACAGAAATCCGCTCCGAAAACAGAAAATCATGGCCCGTGAGATGAATTTCACGCAAAAGTCCATGAGTCGAATCATTAAAAGACTTGAGACTTGGGCTTTCAAACGACGTACCGGACATTTATTGACTGCAGCTTTAAAAAAATAGGATTGAAATATGCAAACGTCTTTTGGTGAAGCACGCTGATAACTTTCACAGAAAAATTTTGTTTACCGATGAAAATTTTTTTACCGTTCATGAAAAATTTAAGAAGCAAAATGATAGTGTATGCGCGGTCATCTAAGGAAGCATCTGATCTGTTCCCAAGGGTGGAAAAGGGTCATCACCCAGCTTCAGTCATGGTTTGGTGGGGGGTGTCTCTTACGATGGGGTCACTGACCTGCATTTCTGCGAACAAGGAGTCAAAACATCGGCCAAAGTTTACCAAGAAACCGTTTTGGAAGCTGTTGTGAAGCCTCTTAACAATTCCCTGTTCCAAAACCAGCCATGGACTTTCCAGCAGGATTTTGCGCCGGCCCATAAGGCTAAAACGTCCCAGGCCTGGCTTCGAAACAATTTGCCAGCGTTCTTTTCCTCTGAAGAATGACCCTCAGGCAGTCTAGATTTTAACTAATTGGATTACAAATTGTGGACGGTTTTAGTGGACCAGGTTTGTCACAAAAGATACCCCAACGTTGGATCTCTTATGACTGCTTTGGTTCGAGCTGTGGCCAATTTTCCAATGAACGAGGTTCGTGCAACTATTGACGATTGGCCAGTGCGACTTAAGGCGTGTGTAAAGGCAAAATTCGGACATTTGGAAATGTAGATTCTTTTCTATTTATGTCCCTACTAAGTATAAGTCGATTTCCGACTAATCGAATAATCAAGAGTGGGTATAAAAAAGTCCAAGTCGATAAGACGACTTTTTGTTTTTAAAAAATTCTAAGAGTCAACTTTTTCATGTCGAATTTTTTTTTATTTAAACTTTAAATATTTTAATTGACATCCAATGCGCATTACGTAAATTTATGTTGCGCTTTCATTTCTTGAGAAATATATATATAATTTGTATTTTATTGTAGTGACAACGTATGTCGAGGTTAAAAACGTATGCCTTCCTGATTCATCCAGAGCAATTAATCAAGTGGATAAGTATACTAACACTTAATTATATTCAGCTGTATAAAGTAACATATTTATATTATTTTTTTAAGGCGAACTGATAAACGCCGTAATCAGAAATTCTCAAATAACTATTGATACCCATTTACACAATGTTAAGTGGCCGACGAGATTGTGGGTTCCAAGGCCAACGAAGACTATTGCATATGGGAGTTCCTTGACAAGAGTGTAAGCACTAGGCGCGAAAAAGGCTATAATGACGGCCATGGTGTTAGAATATATTTGAAGCACTATCTAAAGACACCGCCTTATCCAATACTTATAATTGCAAAAATAGCGAAATAAACCGTTGTCACTACTTTTTTAAGGAGTTAAATTTCTCAGTTAAATATGATTAAATTTTAAGGATCAATTGATGCAGACATGAGGTTCCTTGTATATTAATCGACTGCTTTAGAAAAATCTTTATTTTGAAAGTCTTTTAAGACTTAAATATGTATTATATACAATCTACTTGAATTGCCTGATGTTTATAAGGTTTATAATCAATTTGATTTTTTTAAATAAAAGTTTTTTATAAAAAAAAACTTGTTTTTTATTCCAAAATATTGCATTTTCATTGCCATATGGAAAAAAGTCCACTTTGATCGAGTTTTTTATACAAAGTCTAAAAATCGACTTTTGAATTTTTAGTAATACTCGCATGTAGTCGACTTTAAGTTTAAGTACAGGGTGGCGCACGAATCGTGCTACAAAAAAAACGTAATCAGGGCTGTCATAAAAACCATGTCGGTTTTGCTAATTGTCGTTTTTACAAACCAATGTTGGTTTCATATGTTGTCATGAAACCAAGTTGATTTTGTCCATTTCGAATGTAAATAAAACCAATGTTCGAATCAGCTGTTGCTGATTATCATGACACCAAAGCATTTTTTCTTATCGTTTTCAAAACCAACAATGACATCATTGATTTCTATGACATCCCTGAATAATTTTTTTTTCTGTGTGAGCTATCCGCTTTTTCTTTTTTTTATTTGGAAGGTTAGTTTATAGATTTATTAAAATGAAGGCTTGGGATACCGAAAACAGGTTTTGGATAGTGCAGCGGTACCATGCTTTGAAGTCCTGCACATCCGTCGAAAGGGAATTTAGGCGAGATTTTAGCGAAACTCCCCCGAGTAGGTGGACCATTTTGAGGTAGGTAAACATATTTGCTGAATTTAGCAGCATCGCACGAACACCGTACCATAGAGATCCCTATGTTCAGGTTCGATACACCATCGAGACTGTAGCATCGTCAACTTAGACATTTCGACTTGAAACTTATCGGTGCAAATTGCAGTTAGCAGGGGTCACTACAAAGGATAACTCATGATCACTGATGTCCAAATTACATCATTCACCTTCCCTGGATTTGTCTATAAGAATAGAATTTTGCCAAAAAGTTATTGAAATGGCCGAAAAAGAGACAACATCTTGATAAATTGCTGGTTTATGTCTACTGAGGCCCATTTTGATCTAACAAGCAAAATTGCCGTACTTATTATATATGAATTGAATCTAATTCACATATCATCCATGAGACAACATCCCAGAACGAGTTACTGGGTGGTGCGCAGTTTCATCAAGCTGCATTGTGGGCCAACCTTCTTTTTTGAAGAAAACGGTTTAACAGTGACTGTCAGTGGGGATCGTTATTTAAAGTGTTGAAGGAGTTTTTTTTAACAGAACTGTGCCAAAGACGTATACGATTGAAGAAGAAGCTGCTGCACATATAGCTATACCATTTATGTCAGATCACCAACGAAAATTCGCCAACAAATTAATATCCAGAAATTTTACTTTCCGGTGGCTCTCAAGGTGTACCGGACCTGACTGCACCATACCAAAACTCATTGTGTCAAACATAAAAATGAAATACCTTAAATATGCTTATTACCTCCTAACTTTCTGCATATTATCAGATTCAAAGATCAGTAGACTTTTTCACTTACCCTCGTTATTCGCCATTATCGTCGACTATAGGTTAGCGATTTTATTCTTGAACTAGTAAATTTCTATATCCTTTGTAGGATTGCAAAAGATGTGACACACGCCGGTGTATTGCAATTGGAAATAGGTCATTGGTGAGGAGGCGCCCTTTAAGTAAACTGGCCTTACTACTGGTTGCGCGCTGGATAAAATGTTTTTTATTCTTCGTAGGGAAATCATTAACAGTTACACATTGGTTGAAGAGGAAATTTCTTTGTATTCGAAACAATTTGCGCTGTATTCTTTTAATTTATTACCTTTTTAAATTTTAATTCAAATTTATCCACGCTCGAAGATAGAAAATTCAACGAAAAATATGGCAAAGAAGTCAGAATCAAAAAGAATGAAGAAACAAAACAAACCGATGCGTAAACAAACGTTGGTGTAAGCTCGGCCGATATTTTCAATGAGTTGGCAACACAGCAATAGCGGATTTGCCAACGCAATTAATTTCAACGTTCCTTTGTTGGCGTTAATAGATACGTTATATTTTTAAAAAATATGTTTAGTATATTTACAATTGATAATTTGTTTGTAATGTTGAAGAAATTTCGACGTGACGTGAAATATAAACCAAGTGACGGTACTGTTTACCAGCTGATGGAAATACGACCACTGTCCTTAGCGCTTATCAGTACTGCTTATTTGCTTTGTGAGAATTTTTCGTAAAGACCAGCACGGAGTTCTTTGTGTAATTTTTATTTAGAACTCTGTATTATTATTTTATATTGTACGTATTGGATTATTTGTCATACACTCGAACATGTAGTACGAGGGCGACCACAAAACTAACTGGCCTGCCACATTTTCTGTTTTACTAGCAACTTTTTTATTTTTTAAAAGCAATCTTTTATAAGCCATCTGTCAAAATTTCCGAAATATTTAATGATTATTTTCTTTGTTACAGGTGATTGAAGTAAACAAGTTTTATAATTTTTGAAAAATGGAAAATAAAGAGTTTCGTGCGGTAATTAAACACTTATATATGAAAGGTTATAAGCCACAATTAATCAAAGATGAATTGGATTCTGTTCATGGAGATAATGCACCATTATACTCCACCGTGAAATCCTGTGTTCAACAATTTAAAATGGGTCGTTCAAGTACGGAAGATGAACAACGCTCTGGAAGACCGAAAACTGCTGCTACTATTGAAAATATTAGAAAAATATTTAATGAAGTGACTAAAGATAGACGAATAAAGCTCAGAGAACTTGCTGATATTGTTAAAATACACGAAAAACAAGTTTGGAGTATTTTACATGATGAACTCCACATGAAAAAGCTATCCGCAAGATATGTGCCGCGTTTGTTGACTTTGCCCCAAAAAAATCGTCCGTTGGACCAATTCCGAGGAGCTTTTAGCGATTTATCAGCGTAATCCAATAGAGTTCTTGCGCCGATTCATAACTGTTGATGAAACATGGATCCATCACTACATCCCAGAATGCAAAGAACAGTCAAAACAATGGATAGAAGCTGGTAAAAGTGGTCCCAAGAAGGCGAAAACTCTTAAGTCAGCAGGAAAAGTAATGGCCACAGTATTTTGGGATGCAAGGGGTATAATATTTATTGATTATCTTGAGAAAGGAAAAACTATAAATAGTGAATATTATAGTGCATTATTGGATCGGTTAAGTGAAGAAATCAAGATAAAACGAATGCATTTAGAAAAAAAAAGTTATTTTTCATCAAGATAATGCTTCTTCACACACTGCATTTTTAACTCAACAAAAACAGGCCGAATTACGATTTGAAATTGCTCCGCATCCACCATATAGTCCAGATTTAGCTCCTTCTGATTATTTCTTGTTTCCAAATTTAAGGAATTTCTCGGTGGCAAAAAATTTTCGTCCAATAGCGAGGTTATTGCTGAAACTGAGGCATATTTTGAAGGTCTTGAAAAATCTTATTTTTCGGATGGAATTAAAAAACTTGAAAAACGTTTGACGAAGTGTATTGAGTTGGAAGGAGATTATGTTGAAAAATAAATAATAATAATTCCAAAAAAACGGTTGTTTTTATGTTAGGTCAGTTACTTTTGCAGTCGCCCTCGTATATTGCTTAAGGAAACGCTTAATTTTCGTAGCGTTTTTCTGCGTAACTCCGACAAATAAAATTGGAAACAAAAATTCTTGTTTCGTTTACATGCATATTGTCAAATTGTGCGAATATTGTAACAAAAACTTATTTTTGAATTTTTTCGAAAAGATTCAATGGATGATATGAATTTTGGCATATGTTGTCCAAAGTTCAAATTTTACAATCACACAACTAAGGTTCAAATTTGGCTAAGAATATTGCATGCTTTGTAACAGCTGGCTGAGGTTCTTTGTAGCTTATTCAACAGTGCTTTGATATGCTCACCAAGGCATACGTTTTATGTTTAAGCACTTTTTTGCATATCTATGCGGGCTTACATACTCACAAACAAACAAAATGTTTGACTTAAATGTACCTATTATGCTTCTAAGGTTTCTAATTATTTATGTATGCATACCACTGATACCCGAAGTAGGTGGCGACTATTGGAGACCCATTTAATTTCTCAAGTGCATATGCAAAGTTCGGCCAAGCCGAATTAAATAAACACTTTCCACATAAATATATAAATACAAATACTGGAATATATTAAAAAAGATAAGTTGGGGTCGAACAATAAAGCATAAATATATGTGATAGCGCATAGAGAAAGGGTATGAATTTCAAAAATTTGCTCGACATATGCACAACTTTGTCTATGGTAAGGTTTTTTCTTTTTTATTACAAAAAAAATTAAAATTTGTTGGGTGACAAAAATATATGACTTTAGCAAATTTTTGAAATTCATACCTTTACTCAATTGCGAATAAAAGCGAAACGCGTGCATCGATTTTCATGATCTTTGTCTCATTTTGCTCATAGGTTATGTGACTTTACGTAAAAGTAATAAGATTTGTCATTTTTTTTCATTTTGGATTTTTTATGGATTTTTTAAAAAAAAAAATTTAAATCTTTAGGCAAAAAATAAGTTTTTTCCTTTATATATTCATTTTTAACTTGGAAACTGTTGCTTGTATAGGAAAACAATATATGAACAGATTAAGGGAATTGTAATTTTAAATTTTTTAAAATTTAATTCAATTAAATCGGGCTAGTGGTTCCCGAGTTATGCCGGACGAAACAAATTAACCAAAAAAAAATTTTTAAAATTTAAAAAAAAAATAAAACAAAAACCAAACGAAAAAAAAAAACTTTATTGCGTTTTTCGAGCTCATGTCAAGGTTATCTACACAGAAAAAATTATCGCATCCGGAGTACATGAAATTTTTTTCATTTTGTTGAGTAGTGTAATTTTTTCAAATTTCTGGTTATGTTGCAAAAGTTGAACTTTGTCATGTCAGTTATTTGTTGTCATTACCAATTGTTGGTACCATCGAGCATGTCTATACAAACTAAATGTTTTCATAGCAGAGAGTTCGGTTCAAGTAACTGAATAGTAAGTTGTCTCTGCTATCAACTTAAGGTACGCCGAACAAAAATTCCATGCAGGCAATTAAACATTTGTTGGTTGCAATAGAATGTTTTCCCATTTACCAGAAATTTAAGGTACGACCTGAACTCTCTGTGTATATGATAGACAACTACCGATATTAAATTAATTATATGCAAACTAGTATTGGTTGCAGAAACAAATAAATGAGCAACTTTTAAAATCTGTCCGTAGTATAACTTATTCCGGATTTTCCCATAAGTATTTATGTGACAGCGCATAGAAAATGGGACCTAGGGGAAAAAAATCAATCTTCACTTTTTTTTTGATTTGGACAAAATCTGAGCATCGATTGAGACCGACCCTATGCCCCAAAAGCGTTCCCTCCCAGAGATGTGCGCGTTTTATGAAAGTGATGGTACACCAAAGATACACGTATTAAAATCTTTAAAATGGCTCTCCGGAACAAAACTGGTTTTTACCCTTAGGTCCCTTTCTATTTTGCGCGTCACATATATATTTCTGGCCTAGACAACACTAAGTGGCGCCATCTAACATTTCCAATGGAAAGTTTGACATTTTTTAGCATAAACGTACTCAGAACGTTTTGACGTACGATCATCATTTGTGTGGTTTACAGTGCTTGAAAAAATCAATTGGGCAAAACAATTGAATTAACTCGTGAACATTTTCGTGCGATCATTTTTCATAACTTTCGACGTGGATTATCACGACAAGAGTTCATCGATGATCTTAAATCTCTGTAAGGCGATGAAGCATCATCCTATAGCACTGTGAAAAACTGGTTTAATGAATTCTACCGTGGCCGACGTTCGCTCAAAGACGAAGGTCGTCCAAAAACGACCGTTGAGCCAGAAAACATTGCTGCCGTGCGAGAACTAACAATGCAATATCGTCATGTGACATACCGTGAGATAGAGGCATCCTTGGGCATTTTTTCCACCAGCATACATTCGATATTGCATGAACACCTGGCCGTAAAAAGAGGTTTGTTCTCGTTGGATCCCGCACAGTTTGACAATCGCTCAAATAAAGGCTCCTGTCGATTGGTGCCAAGAAATTTAAAAACAATACGATCGCGGTGCTTCAAAAGACTTTTTTAAGATCGTCGCAGGTGACGAATGATGGATCTTTGCGTATGAGCCCGAAACTAAACAGCAATCGACCGTGTGGGTCTTCGATGACGAGCCAAATCCAAACGAAAGTTGTTCTTGGAAGAAGCACTTCGACACGAATGGTCGCCTGTTTCTTCGGCAAAACTGGTCATGTGGCGACTGTTCCGCTTGAGCAACGTAGGACGGTCAATTCTGAGAGGTACACCACAATTTGTTTGCCTGAAGTCTTCGAAGAAATGTAAAAAACGAACAAGAGAAGACGAATCATTGTGCACCATGACAATGGGAGCTTTTACACATCGGCTTAAACCAGCGCCTTTTGGGCCGGCCAAAACGTCGAATTGATGGGTCCTCCGCCGTACAGCCCTGACTTGGCACCCAATGCCTTCTTTTTACACCCGCACATCAAGAAAAAAATGCGTAGTTAACGATTTTCATCGCCAGAAGTTGCTATTGAAGCATTCAAAAAACATGTTTTGGAGGTTTTTCAATCGGAATGAAAAAAGTGCTTCGACAATTGGTTTGAGCGCATGCAAAAGTGCAATCAATTCGGATTAATTGATTAATATTTTAAGCTGTCGCAAGCGGCATGAAAAACTGAACTGATGTCCTATAGTGAAAGGTATATAATGCACACAACACGAATGTCATTGTCGTGGATTTCATAACAAATTGGATAAATGTTGAACTTGAGTAAATAGAATGTAGGTAATGCCAGTTAATGTGGTCAATATCACATGCATTTTTTCAAACAATTTAAAGAGAAAATGTACTATATGCCCATAAATAAATGAATGACATTTTCACATACGGTGGGGGGGGTTGTTAAACCTTAATGTCAGCTTTGATATTCAGCACAAGGGGTTGCGAGTTTTTAATCCGTAAAATATTCAGCTCAGAAGGTCGACCAATATTTTAGTTTATTAAAAAATTTTGAAAAATATCCACAATGAATCCTTGTTCTATGCTATCCTTAAAATAAGTATAAGAAGATTTTTAATAAACAATTTTTGAATTTAAAACGTTTTGTTAATTTTCAAGAACAACACCTTAAATTGTTTTCGTTTAAGTTACAGACACCTATTCACTATATGTATGTAGTATAAGTCATTTTTCCTCCTTGACAGAAGATGTCCCAGAAATTAATTCCTTTTTTACCCGCTTTAATTAATTCCTTTTTCCTTTGTGGTGAAATCCTTTAAATTCCAAACATCAAAAAAATGCAATCAATGCCTCTGACGCAGCTATAAAATGCGGTTAAGGCACACTTCAAATAAACATATACTTGCATACATATTTTATGACCTTGGCCAAAACAATAACGCATTTCAGCAGCAACACATTAATTCTGCATTTTTTCGGGTTGTCGCTTTTTCCAGTTGCAAGAGTTCCCGCTTTAAGAGAAATACTCACAGCTGTAGTGGTAAGAGGAAATGCCACTCACTCATTTTAAGAATGACAGAGATGGGATTTTTAAACATGGCAAATTGTTACGAAGTGCCCACAAAATTGTACCATCAGAAAGGTCAGTATACCAAAAAAAATATATTTAAGTCCACCGGTCCAAATCCGGTAAATAAAAGCCACGTTTTTTCAGGTTACTAAACAAGCATTTGTATGGAAGTTATTCGATAAGCAAGCGAGTTGGCTGTTACTGGGTAACGAAACGAGTTAGAGTTACCTGACTTATTTTTTAACAAAAAAATATTATGACACACCCGGCTTGTATAGCAAAATCAAAAACATATGTTTTTTGTTATTGATACAGTAAGAAAATTAATAGAATGAAAGAAAAAGAAAATATAAAAGCGGCAAAATATCATTTTCATAAATTACAATGATTCAAAAACGGTAAGTGAAAATGTTTATTGTTAAGAGTTAGAGAAATTTCGTGTTAGCTATATTATTTTAAGAGTGATTAAACGAAAATTGTTGATCAGGAACGAGACGTTGATGCTGTTGGCCAGAAAGGACGAATTTGAATGCCCCTGGCGAAAAATTAATGCCTACCAACATATTTTAGAACACGATTTGTCAATAAAATGTTAACTGAAAATATTAATGAAACTATACGAAATAACAAAATTCGTTTTCTACAATTTGCTTTGCCTTTTTTGTTTGTAAACAAACTTTTATTGAGCTTATGCTGCCATCTGATTCAAAATGTTGTTGAATGTTGCCAGAATTGTTACCTGAATTATTATATGAAAAGAACACGGCTAATGTCAATTTTACATGTAGATGAAGATACATAAAATGGGTTTTTAATTAATATTTTAATAAATTATGAATTATTATTTTCAATTATAAATTATTATTTTGAATAATTATAATTAATTTAATATTTAAGAGGTTGACAATTTTTAGAGCTTCTTACCCGGCATCCAACCTAGAATACTTGTGTGATAGTCACACGCATTAGACATCACACCTCGACAGTCCATAAGTGGGTAAAACCGCCGCTCAAAATTATCAGACGTTCACACCGGGATACATACCTGGGTTACAAGGTGCGCACACTAACCATAACAACAGGGCTCTTTCATTAATTTTAGCATTCAGTGGTGTTTAATTAATTGATCCAGGTAAATCAACTTTTGCTTGCTTTTTTGCACTGCAGGCTGTGACGGCAGTGTTGGTCAAAATAACGGACAGTGTGCGTGGCTTATAGTGGCTGACGGGAAATTTAAATTCGTCTGCCTTTCAGTTGCCATCATGCATTGGACACGTGAGGATAAGTCATTACGTGTTGAAGCGTATTTTTCAAATGCGCAATCGATCATTGCAGGGCAGCTTGCTTTTCCTCAGTGGGTGTGTAAACAAACAATATATGCGGTACTGGAGTGAAACAAACTCCTGAGAACTTACCAGAGACCTCTGCATTCGGACTGCGTCACTGTGTGGTGCGCCATATCAAGAGTAGGCATCATTGGCCCTTACTTTTTCCACGATAACCGTCTTGCCGTAACTGCGAACTCCTAACGGTACTTGACTATGATACAGGAATTTTTTCAGCCGGCTCTTGAGGCAATTCAATTTGAGGATACATTGTTCCAACGGTGCCACTGCACACACGGCGAGGGTTACCATGAATTGTTTGAGGTATATATTTCCTGGAAGGCTTATCTCTTTGAGGGGTGATGTGAACTGGCCGGCACGCTCATTAGACTTAGCCCTATGCGATTGTTTCCTTTGGGGTTACCTATAGACAAAGATGTATATGAACCATCCCAACACCTTGGAAGACCTTAGCCCCCATAATTGTGGACGAGCTCAGCAAACGTTTTTAGAACCATGACTTTGGGTATGGTTTCGTGATGTCCAAGAAAGTACGATATCTTGTCTCCAGATCCATCCAAGTAGATTAACGATTAGCTAATGGTTGGGCCAACCATAATGCACGATGTTAATTGTAAGTCACACCTTAACGTCAAGTTTTTTGGCCAACTTAATTTGACATTTCTTTGCTTCAGTGTTTGACAAATTCAACCTTGAAAAGGTACTCAATAGAGCAGCGCTTTAAGTTTGTTGGAGCCTTCTACAAAAATGGGCGTTCAAATCAAAATTTATTTCGTGCACTACGTTACTTTTTTGGTCAGCATAATCGACCAAATTTGTGCAATCAGAAGAATTGCAATTGCAAATTTGAGGTGTACCAGTGCATGCTCGCCCAGTTTGTTCTCCGAAAAAAAAATGTATGTTGTTCGCGATAGTGGGGCGGATGGTGTTCGCTATTGCGGGACTTCTTATGGCCACAAATTGAGGATATGGACCTGGACGATATGTGGTTTCAACAGAATGGTGCCACTTGCCACACAGCCAGCGACATAATTGCTCTTTTGCGGGAGAAATTCAATGGCCGTGTTATGTTTCGGCGTGGCGATGTTAATTTGCCGCCAGTGCCTGTGATTTACATAAAAAACATTGCAGTTCATATTATTTTTATAGGGCTGGAAAACTCCTAGTCTTTAAAATTTCAAACGGCTGTAAAAAAAGTACTGATTTTTTTTTAAATTTCTGGTTTTATTGGAATTTTATAATGGAACACCATCCGAAGCGTTTTCGCTTCACCCAATGGGCTGAAGATTGTTTGGCAGGGTATGAAGAATATTATCGTGTTTTCATTTTCATCTCGGTCATATCAATAAACAAAATTTCCCCACATAAGATTCAAAGAACCCACACGTGACTATTGAGAAGCCAATGCATCCACGACAAGTCGTTGTTTAGTGTGGTTTTGGGCTGGCGGCACCATTGGGCCATTTTTCCGTAGGACGGTCAATTCTGTTTGCCAAAACTGTTTTGGAAGAAATGAGGAAAGATAATAAGAGAAGACGGATCATTTTGCAGCACGACAATGCGATCACACATCAGCTGAAACGATGAGCTGTTTGACCACTCAAGATGTCGAATTGATAGGCCATCCACCGTACAGCCATGATTTGGCACCCAATGACTTCCTAGCATCAAGAAAACAATTCGTGGTCAAAGTTTTTCATCGCCCGAAGCAGCTGTTGAAGCGTTCAAAAACCATGTTTTGGAGGTCTCAATCGGAGTGGAAAAACTGCTTCGAAAATCGATTTGTGCTCATGTAAAAGTGTATTGTTCTTAAAGGAGAATATTTTGAAAAACAATAAAACCATTTAAAATGATAAATTATTGTTATTATTACCGGACCCGAAATATAAATAGGAACCCTCGTATCGATGTTGCCATTGAAGAGATTTGACCCGAAACAATTGAAAATGTACTGTAAAATTTTGGTTCATCGGATGAGATACTGCCGAGCCAGTTGTGTCGGTCATATGTATGATATTGTGTTCTATTATTAAATGACAAAGTTCAACCTTTCCAATATAACCAGAATTTTAATTGGCCCACCCTTACAATAGGCAGTTTAAATAGGTCCCAAGGGAAAAGATGTGAAAAGTACTCCCATTAAAAATGGGTACTCTTAAAAACGGGTACGGGTAGACCTAAAAAGCACCAAAACGGCAACGCTGCTCATAGATAATTTTGTCACTCAATAGCTCGTCCCTCACATTTCACTCACACTGCTGTACAATAAATTGTCTTCTCCCCCAGGTAGTAAGCATTTTTGTACTACACCAGAGAAGAGAACGAATGTATCTGAAGAGTACAACACTCTGTTGGATGAAAAGGGAGGGCGGTGGCAGAGAATGTAAGCATTTTCAATTGGCTTTGTTTGAGTATCTTATATTGCACTGTGAGCTCGGTGAGCAGCATTAGTTGATTATAACGGCTCGTCGTAACTTGTCCGATTCGAAACAGAAGCGGAAGAACGCAAGACACCAGTGGTGGAAAGAAAAAAAAATATATGAAAAAAAGTTGTGAAAGCAAGCAATGGATAGACAAAACAAACGTACATATGTGAACTCTCAAAATATTTTCAATGTAATATATTCCAAAATTTATTATAAAAACAAATAAATGTAAAGAAGAAACAAAAAGAAAATAATTCAAAGCAATTGAATTGAATATTTCAAACCACAAGTATTAAACTGGCATATTAACAAAAGACATCAAATTCAATAAAGGAATCGCTCCCTGAAACACTCAACAACTAAATATTTTAAATGGGAACTTTGTATTCTTTTATAAACTCACGTTATTACAAGCAACGTTCTGGCTTTGTAAAGTCAAACATTTATAGACCGAATACCTAAAGAGTACCCGCCCACAAAACACAAAAGTAACAGGAAACCCTATGGGTTCTAAGCAAAAACAAACGACGAACTAAACAGCATCAAGTCACATTTAACTAAAAATCAACTTCAACCTGTAGCATTTTTTTTGGTTGCAAAACTGAAAAAAAAATCAGCAACAGCGCCAACAAGAATTGCACCTACTGGCAGTAGTAACAAGTGCTAAAAATATATCGGGAAAATATATACGCAGTTGTATCTCAAAGATACCACTCAACTACATTATCTAGTCAGCTGAAGAAAATTAGAGTGCTTTATCTACACATACGAAGTATTTCGAAACATTAACAATCAAAATGTGGTGCATTGTAAATTTGCCGAATGGCACCCAGCAAGCGGTTAAATGGGACCCCAAAGCTATCGGCCAGGAATGCTTAGAAAAGGTAAGCACACAGAGTCTGTCCCTTATTTATATTTATTTGTGTATTGCAATTTAAACACATTCATTCTGAAGTGTCTCTTTACTGGAAATACTCGTCTTCTAGTATAATAAATGTGAGGTAAACAAAAACGCTACGCCAACAAAAGCGGCTGGACGAGTACCAGGCAGGGTCCAAAGTTCGTGTAGTTTATTTTTTTTTTTTTATTTACACCGCCGTGTGGTCGGTCAAATCCATTTCGCTACGGATTTAAATTATACTCACAATCGTTTATTTGTTTTGCGGTTTGCTTTACTATGGCCCCCTCCATAGGAGGGAGTGCATATTATTCAACCGATATGTGTGAAAAATCGTAAGCGACTAATTTTATGAAATTGAATTTACGAAGCCATATATTATTAGCTAGTTAGAATTGAATATCTTAACAATTTCGGAGGTATCAAGGTTTTACTTTACTCTAAATGGCCTTTTCAGTCCAAAAAATCAGTGGGCAGGTTTAAAACCGTTTTTTTAAGTATGTACTTTTCATGTTTAAATTATTTTTTTAGGTTATACTAAGTTAAGACTAGAACATATTTATTGGCCATTATAAACAAATGGTTGGCAACTCTATTTTTACATGTGGAAAACTAGCACAAAAATAACAAGTTATGCCTTTCTAAAAATTATTTTCGCAAGTCGTTTTTGTTTAAAATATAAGCTTTTTAGGTCGTTTTCAATACAAATCAGACTTAATGTAGGGAAATCCATTTTTCTTATAGAGAAAACGAATAGATAAGCTTTTAGTTTTGTTTGTCTGTAAAGGTTATTATATTGGCTGTTTATTTTTTAATCGTGTTTTGTATATCACTAAACTGCCTTTACAGACTGACAAAACGAGTAGCTTTTTTGCTAATAAAAAAAATTAAGTTGCCAACCATTTCTAGTTGGTCCTATGAACAAGGTCCAATGACTGGACCCTTAGGGCAACATCAGGACAATGAACACTTGTAGTTGTTCAAGTCGTTTTTCCATACAAATGGTTGGCAAGTCTATCTTTTACATGAAGTTAAAAAAACCTCTTGCAGGTTTTCCATACAAATCAACCAAATGGTGGACAAATCAAATTAAGTCATTCCCAAGGCTCATTGTAGCATTTTTAAAAGAAGAAACTAGAAGTTTGTATCCTTTTTCCTTTGAAATCACACAAATGGTTGGCAAATCTATATTTATAGCCACAACTTCAGATTTGTCAATCTGATAAAGCAATGGTGTCACTTTACTTAAGAATCTATATAATGTAGTCGCTACTAATATTTATGTCAGTTTCTTTAGAAATCATTGAAAGGGTTGGCAGCACCATTTAAACGTTAGTTTAGTCACTCTGACCACGTTATTCCGTCAGTTTATATAGGGCTGTGAGCCATAGTTTGAAGCCGATATGAAATTATCGGCGGCCGTGCGGTTGTTTTTGATCGGGGTCTGTTGTGAAATTTTAATGAAATGCCTCTTTTTAACGATCAGGGTTGTATTTTCTATTAAATGATACCTTTTTCTTGTGAATTAGTATAATTTAGAAAATGATTTGTCGATTTTTCCCCGCTTGAAGAAAATGTTTATATGAAAGGGCATTAAATGCGTATCAAAAATTATCTGCCTAATTTCGTAAGCACTCATTATGTACACACTTTTCCATGCCAATACAAGCTGTGTGTGGGGTAAAAAACAAAGTATGGTATTCTATCGAAGTGTCGAATAATAAACCAATTTTAATTAACGGTTTTTATGATAGCACAGTATGGAAGATTTTATATGTAGCCATGAGCTTTTAATAAAACACCACTGATATACTTTAAATTTGTTTTGCTTTGTGGTCTCTAACACTTGTATACACTGTTTTTTAACGATCAAAGATAAGAAATTAATAGTACAAAATGCGTAGATCAAACTATTTTTTATGGTAATGTGCACTAGTTATGAGTAAAAGTATACCCCCAGCTATATCTTGAACAAATGACTACGTCTCTGGCCTACAAATGTAAATTTTTGGTACGTTTATATTTCATGAATTTATATGTGAGCGTTATCTTATCATATAACGACATAAAGTAATCGTATTCGCTAATGCCATCCTAATTGAACAACACAAAATAGTGGGGTACCTTCGATACAAAGACCACTATCACTGTGCTTTGTTAGCGATAAGTTACTGATTAACAAGTACGGCCATGAGGAAAGTTTTTAGTTTCATAGATTGTTGTCAAAACTTCGAAACAAATTGTCAATGTAATAGGTCAGTTTGGTTTTATAATGTTGGGATCGTAATTTTATATAATGATTTCATTAAATATGGCGCAAGGATTTCGTCTTTTTTCAGTAAAGATCTCCATACAAATCCAACAACTCTGCGAAAAAAAAGTTTGAAAAGGGCTATCATAATCTAAAAAGCTACTACTTAGTACTCTGGCCAGTCTGGATATGTCCTAACAATTTTATTTCCCTAGTTGTTTTCCAAGAGGTTTCCCTACACTAAACCGAAATGTTTTTGGCAACTCTATTTTTTAGAAAGAAAACAGATATCACAAAAACTAATTTTACGTATAATTGGCAACGCCAATTTATTTATTTAATTAGCACGAAGAAAACAAATTCACGATTAGACTGACGAAAACTAGTATTTCAAGGTAGTTTCCCCATAAAAAGTGGCTGGCAACTCTTATTTCTTATAAGGAATAATAAGGAAAACAGACGATTGAGAACTTTTGCTGTTCTAGGTCTTTTTACATTTCCAGCTTGTAAGAGGAAAACAGATGACTACGGATTGACGAAAACTAGAGGTCGTTGTCACAAACAAATCTGACAAATGGTTGGCAATTTCAATTTTTGTAATTGAGAAGAAACACCAAGACAAGCTGATGAAAACGAGTAGTTTTTCATGGCGTTTTTCACACAAAGCTGACAAATGGTTGCCATATCTATATTTTTTAAATATATATTAAAAACGAGAACAATAGATAGACAAGATTTGCCAATCGTAAAGTTCTATTAAACAGCAACAAACGAGCTAAACAGTTCTATTAAACATAATTTTGCCTTTACATATCACGGACGTCCACAAATTTGCTTGGTCACTGTGGCCAGACTTTAACTATTCGTTAAGTTTGCATAAGTAAGAAATATCGAAGATACCAACTAAAACGAAATTAGTTTTCTTAAGATATTTTACTGTATGTAGCATATACGGGGTAGATTTCAGTTCGATGTATTGTCGCAATGTAGCACAGCCGTTGTATCTGTTTATTAAAAGCATAACTTCCGGCAGAGTATTACTAACAAACACCTTAATTCTTTAATAAACACTATCTTAAAAAGGTATTCTCCTATGATTAACAGATTCTAAAATTAAAAAATATATCGCATTAATAGCACAGTAACAACTGGCCTATCACTTGTGATGACAATTAAAACGGTTGCTTCCGTTAGCTAAAAACACTACTTGAACTGATAAAACATAATTAAATGGAAATAAACTGAAATACTTTTAGACAAATTTGATTATTGGCATTTAAAGATAGAGCCCATTAATTGACTTTATAAGGAAATCGGATTTTTGTTTTTGTATATCGCTAAAATATTTTTTTGTAATATATGGTATACGATTTAATTAATTTTTTTCCGTATGCCAGCAAAAATGTCTTCCAACGCGTGTATTTAATTATGTTTAAATGATTCATTTCTCTTGAGTAATAAGAATAATATGGAGCAGCGATACTGATTTGAGGTGATTATCAGTGCAACAATTGGGTCAATATTTTGATGAGCCATTAAATGGGCATACGTTGGTTGCATACACAGAGATACATTTTATGTATATGTAAATGTTGAATATAACAAAAAATTAATTAATCAATTTAAAATTTTTGCTTTAAAAATAAAACAAACAATTGAACGTTGATTGAGCCGTTATATATGTATTATATTACATATAATAAACCATTTAAATGCATTAGGGCGATTACTTAATAGAATCTTGCCCAATCACAAACAAAGCAAATAAAAACCAAACCCCATACAAATTAATTAAAAATAAACAGATTGTCCTAAAAAAATTGTCCCCTGATTGAAGACCCCTCATTTAATTGGCATATGCTGCTTGAACAGTAGCGACTCTTGCGTTTCTTATAGCTGGGTCAATTTTAGTCATTAGTCCATTGATTGATTACCAAGTTCCAAGTACAAAGTCGAAAGCGCTTTATCTATTAGTGATTTATAAAGTTATTTTTAAACTACTCCATTACAGCCAATAAATAAACAAACATTTGTGTTATAAAAGCAAAAACATATATATTATATCTTTATCGCACAAAGTTTTGCGATTATAGGAACATTTAAATGGGCAGTTGATTATACTTTATTAGGAATACGTAGTAGCAATTGCTTTTTTTAAACTAAGGTAATCATTATTAAAAGTTATTGTTTGATTTTGCGTAATCTCGTGTTATCTTATTTTATTTTTTGGACTTGATAAACGTTTTATTGAAATTATATGTTTATAAATAGAATTTTTGACTCACCAATTGATTATGATTTTGGCAAAGATCCAAATTACTAGATTTTATGAAATTCTTTCGAAACCAGCATAAATATTTAACAAGTTGACATCTGAAAAGAAAAAGATATTGATTTTTCAGCACATGTTTAGTTTCTGAGAATTAAATGTTCCAGATTCATCATCACATGTAATTATAGTTTTCTGAAAATTAAAAGATACAGATTTTTTAAAACATGTTTAGTTTTTGAGAATGAAAATATGGAGATTTATCATCAGCTGTATAGTTTTAATTTTTTTTGTAGAGATTTAAACTAAAAATCTTTCAAACTTTTAATTTCTCAAAATTATTATTTTTGTTTTTATTCGGGGCCTATTTCAACTGACACGTAGTCGTTTTTTCTTGCAAATCTGGCAACTGTTTATTTACAAAGGAAAAACGCTCACGAAAACTACTAGTTTCGTCAGCCTAAAAAGGCTGATACGCCAAGCATACTTCTGAGAGAAAGAAATGCTAGTTTTCGTCCATTTAAAAAGGGACCTTTTCAGACTGATAAAACTTATAGTTGTATTAAAAATGGGCCCAATTCTAACCAAAACTTGTAGCTCGATTATCCATACCAATTAGCAAGTGGATGGAAACTCGATTTTGTTTTATTTATTACTATAGGTAAAACGAAAGATCAACTATTATTATAAATGCCTATTAAAAGTATGGAAAACTAGCCAGAGGGAGTTATCTCATACATATCCGACATATAATTCGCAATTCATTGCTTTTATATTGTAAAAAAAAACATCTGAAAAGTTAAAAACTGCTACAAGTCTGACAAATGATTCGCAATTAATTTTTTTAGTTAAAAAAATTACTAGTTTTGTCAAATTGAAACGTTTAAAAATGCTATTAACCTTGGTATATTTAATTTAATATTACTATTAAGGATAACTTCAGATTGGCTCACGTAGAAAAAAAGAAATACATATACCCAAAAACAAGTAAACTTTTTAAAATTATTGAACTTTATAGGGCGCCAACGTTTTATTTCCTCGCATTCAGTATAAAATTGTTCTTGAATAAAGGATATAGTTTATACTAAATTTTAGATCAATGTGAATTAATTTATTAATATTTTCTATACTTCTAGTTTAATTTTTTTTCAGAAATAAGTAAATTTGTACTATTAGCAAAGATGGCCATGTATGGCATTTTAAGAAAAGCTTTAACTAAATTTGAGGAATTTCTAAACATTTTAGTAAAAATGTCTTAAATTTCAAATTTTCCCATATACATTTGTTTTCAATATATTCTGCCATAAAACGAAGTAAAGTTTAACTCAGTGGAAGTAAGCACTTACTAATTTTTTATAATTTTTGACCTTAAAAATGGAATTTTTTAAGGAAAATTGCTCCCTTTTTCCAAGTACGTACATGAACTATTTACGTTGACCTTAAAATTATTATTATTTTAAAAATTGACCTAAATTTAAGTAAAATTGCACTTCGCTGGAATAAAAATTATGAACTACATTTTAGTATGGATTTTACTTAAATTTACGAACATTAGTTCTTCTGCTCGTTTTCTTATGCCTACCAGATAAGCGTATTTTCGACTCTCCAATGAATAACAAATTCAATTGAATAATGAAAATGTATCGTATTACAACTGACGTATCTCTGAGGCTAGCAATTAAAACAATTACTTTCGACTGCCTGCCGTTATTTTTAAAAGCTGCACTTAAAATAATATAACATTACGAAGTGGAAATATACCGAAATAAATCGATACTTTTGATTATTGCCATTTCAAGATAATGTACTTTAATTGACTTATTAACGACTGCAGGAAATTGCAATTTTTGTTAATTTCTTATATTTAATAAAATATTTTTGTAATGGATACAGAAATTATTTAATTTGCGGTATTCCAAGGGAAATTATTGTAAACACTTCCTTACACAATCTAAATAGTCATTCAAGCTTAAAATTTGATTTTACAGAGGGAAAAGATTAGTTAGAAATAAGTTCTGCATTTGAAAATTCCATTGCACAAGCATTATTTTGTTTTCGTTATGGAATATTTAAACTACAATATATTTTTTAAATTACTGAATAAAAAGCTTTTTTTGTAATAGAACATAAGTGCTTATACTATCGGTCAGTTATTTTTCAATATATATTTTTAAAACATTTTAATTATCTAATATTATTGTCTGTGGTTAATATATATTCTAAACATTTTAATAATCAAATATTATTGACTGTATTCACTTGTTTAACACATTAAACTATCAACATAATTTTTTTTAATATTTTTCTGTTTTCCCAATCGTTTGTAGATTATTATAAACAGAACGTCTAATTAATGCAACTTTTTTCGTGTTGCTGAAATATATTTGATATGTGTTTTAATTTTTCAAGTCACATGACATTAAAATTATTGTTACGGCCGAAAATTGAAGGGGTTTTTTTTTAAAAGTAGTCGAAAATATTTAAATACACATCAAATTCGCTTTTAATTCCCTTTATACTATCATTGAGTTAAAAATCAATTGTAGATTTTGTATAGGAAAGCGACCTAAAAAATTCGGGCGTCGGTCAAAAAAGGGCAGATAAGTAGTTCAAATATTATCTTATTTTTAGCAAAATCGACAACAACTCGACCTGTCTGAAAAGGCTATTTAGTCATTTTTCATAAAATCGATTGGCAACACCCGATCGATATTTTTCGTGCAACTTGGTAGCATTCTTCGTGCATAACTTTACGAGTACATCATGAGGCAAACATTTAAAAACGATTAATCATTTGCAGCATAAACTACTTGTTTGAAGGTTTTTAGTTTTAAGAAAAATTAATTATTTCAGAAAATTTTGCAAAAAAAACCCATAACTGACAACATTTTTTTAAACAAAAAATTTTAATAATGATTTGAAATAAGTAACTAACTTGTTAAGTAAACGAATACTAAGCAACTTGGTAACATTTACGCAATAAATTGGCAGGTGCATATTAAAGATAGCCCCAATTTATTGCTAAAAATATATTCCAATTACTTTCTTCCTACTAGCAATTAAATATCCAATATTAAATACCGTAGCAAAATGTGATATATGGCAAATTGTTATTGGCCTATTTGTATCTGCCAACTTTCATGGGGTCACAAATGGTCATTAAGCGCAATCCAGCCCTTAAATACCCTCTTGTCATGCCATTGCTTATCATGGCATCAACAACTGAATTGGTGGCGTGGGTTGAAAGGCTGGTTCAAAAGCTAATGCTCTTTTTTAATTGCAACGATGGCAACATGCAACGAATAAGCGATTACTGCAGCTACGTACTCACTTGCACATGCAAATAATCAGAAAATAAATATTAATAATTAATTATAATGTTACTAACCCGGCACATAGAGAAAAATCGCTACTTTTGCATATGGCGACGATAAGACTGAATAGTAACAGCCAATTAACAAAATTCAAATACATACAAAGTTTATAAAGTACCGTTTACACCGGGTGCCTGCGATGATGATGATGCATGTATGCATTCGTTATTATTTCCTTTTGAAAACGAAACGAATAAAACACGTGCAATTATTGCACAAAGAACATTTGCTTTCAGTTCATTATCATCAGAGTTTAATGCCTTTTATATTGAACAATTTCTTTATCATCTCAATGGGATTGAATTAGAAAAAAATTGCCAGTAACTGACTGCAATGACAGCATACAAAGAAACCTATTAAATTAACTGATAAACTAAATCCGTTGTCAGATTAAACAAGTTTCAATATACTTATAGGGCATCATATTGATCGACTTTTAAGTCGATCTTTATTTGAATATTTTTTTTAAGCACATATGTGTGTTTGTATAATTTGTAGCCGCCAATGTCAATGCCAGCCTTGCTTCAGCCCACCATTTGTCATCATACTTATAAAATGTGTACATGTGAACATCACACGTTTTCAAATTGGTTACGTCTGCACTTTTGTATCTTGTTAAAAGATTGGAATTTAAATTATTCTGTTCCTTTTCAATATATCAATGTCAAAATGTTGCTATTACGAAATATTTAAAAGCAAACAATGCTGCCGGATCGTTGAAAAATGTTTGTCGTCAGTAGTGAGAAAAAATCGTTGTGGAGTACGATTACAGATCGCATTCGATTTGACAAAACTTGTACTTTTCGCACTCCTTTTCTCTAAATAAAAATACAGATTTGCCAACCATTTATCGGATTGTATGGAAAACTACTAGTTTTTGTCAGTCTGAACCAAAGACAATAAACTTACAAGATTGGCGAAATGAACTTTTACGATTATTTGAGAAGCACAACAAACAATTTGGGAGAACTATTTTTTTCTATTTAAATTTTTTGGGATTGTGATCAAACGAAAGTGGAAAAATAAATCGAGAATTTGTGTTTTACTGAGTGCTGTTTTCTACCATAATGTAAAGAAGAAGCATATCGCCCATCCTGTACGGTTTATCATATTTGCTCTGAACTTGAAATTTGCCTAGAGCCCATTCAGACTGGAGAAATCTAGTAGTTTTTTAGTCAAATGTTTTTTTTTTGTATGGAGACAATGAGCTCAAGAACTTAAATTTTTACAACTTGAAAAGGCTATTAAAAAATTATTGAACTTCTGTTTTGTTAGTCTAAATAGGCTTTATTGCATTGTGAGACTGGCAAAACTAGCTGCGGTGCAGGATTTCAGCAGAAATCAGAGTTGCCAATCAGCATTCGAATTAAAATAAAAAAACGGCCGAGATAACTATTAGTTTTTTTTTGGTCTGAGTAGCTCCTTATAATTTTTCGAACTTACCTAACTAGTAGTCTTCGTTGTTGTTTTCTTCTGTTTTAATATAATAATTTTTGACACCCTAATTAGCCACTAAGAAAACTAGTGTTTTTATGCAAACAAATCGGCTGTCTCTCTTCAAAAGTAGTTGGCAACACAAATGACTCTAAATGAAGTAGTTGTCAAGTTATATAGTTTTACAAAGGAAAAACGAGCACAATCACTATTCGTCAGTCTAGGAAAACTGGTGTTTGTATTTTCCATTTTTTCAAAGTAAAATTTGTTGTCCTTCTTCAAACATGTATACAATTTCTAACACTAACACACTAGAGGTTCAGTCTTTAAATGAACTCATATATTAACTTTATATTCTAGGAATTCCCACAGCAATACTTGTATATTATATAGGAAGGACAAATTCTCAAGAAATCTGCCATAAAATATGTAGACCACCCACAAATAAATATGCATATTTTCTTTCTTTTTATTATTTATAGTAAGCTCTCACTGTTGTCAATTAGCATAAATAGTATTTATAAACAAAACACAAAGTATTCAACTCTTGCCTTCAGAATGATAAACAAAATAAAAACAAGAAAAACACAAATATATATCTTCAAGATACTCGTATCTGTAGGTGCTGGTATCCAGAGACTTGTGTTTCTGCTGTTTTCATTTCTTTGTATTATAATTTCTTTATTGTTCTGTCTTCATTTTTATTTTTTTGCGCCGTATATAGTATAAAATTGAATAAAATATTCTACTTAAAATGGACACACACATATTTGCTTATATACATACAAGAGTATTTAGATCGTGTGTAGATCCATTTCTAGATGTATTTATTAAATGGTATCTATGAGATACTCTTGCCGCTTGGGGTGTGGTATTTATTTTGGTTGTTTTTCTGCTATTTCTTTATGATAATTTTTCTTTGTCGTTGTTTTGATTTTCAATACACCTAAAATCGTGCAATGTTCAAAAAAGGAATGAATTCAAAACTCGAGGTTCAAATTTGTTAAGACAACAAATACTATATTCCAACATATTAATTCAATCAATGTCTAAATGTAGGTATATCATTTGTTGTTTTTTTACATATATTAAAATACTGGTTTCTTTTTTTTTAAAAAAACGCATATAAAGATTGCTGTAAAATTCACCACTGCGTCTTAAAATAACAACATTTCGTTTGTTTAGTAATTCACGACCGAGGACTCTTGATTTCTTTGTTGCATATGTAAATTTAAATCAAATATACCGGTATGGGATCAGTGTTTATTTATTTTAAGGCTACTTTATTTTCATTACGAGTATGATAATTTGCTGATCGGCGCCGAGATTCTAATAAATATACGTATAAATGCGATTTTCAATTCTTTGAAAACATTGAACCATTTGTTATTCCTATCACGCACGAGTTTATATAGTTCAAGGATCGAATGTCACATCTGCATTAACGTAAAAATACGCAATTTCTTTGGGAAATGCGACTAAAACCGCCAACGTTTAGCAACTCACATTTTTGTGAGGAGAAAATAATTAAGAAAGAACCTACATGTAAGTTTTTAAACAAAAATGTTCGAGTTGCCAACCATTTAGCGGATTGTCTTGAAATTTATTGGATATTTACTGAACGTCAGTTTGAGCAGGATCTTTTCAGGCTGAACAAAACTAGCAGTACTTTTTCTACTCGAGTTCCACATCCGAAAGGAACGAGCTGCCAACCTTTAATCGGATCTCTACTAAGCGTTTAGAAAACTACTAGTTTTCAAGTGACTACTAGTTTACGGCTTACGAAATTCATTTTCAAGTTTGGCAACTCTCATTGTCATAAAAGCAAAGTGTACTAACTAATATTTTAATTCGTGTGAATATCGTTATAAAAAGCCTTTGCATACCACTAAAATATATAAAAGGCATTTGTAATACATAAACGGTTAATTATAATAGCGCTGCCAATCAGCTACAAAAAATTCACTGTGTTGCCACCTCTTCAGAATGTAGTCTTGTCATCTTTCAGACTGACGAGATCTATCAACAACCAGACTGATATTGAACAGGGATTAAGCGGCTCTCGTGGCCTCTTGCATCTACAAGGCAGGTTTTTTTACTAAATGTCAAAGTAACATTGATTTTTTAATTGCTGAAACTGACATTAACAGATTACTTTATTTTTGAGTTTTTACATTGACATGCACGTTAAATACCGTTGGCATCCCTGAAATCTAAAATTGACAAATTACTTCATATTTTACAAAAATACAATTACTTTTTTTTTTGTCTTCCACATTTTTATTTATTGTTTGAATTTATAATTTTATTAAACTTATTTAAAAGTCGCCGTTTGTCAACCTTTTTTGTAAGTAGTCCATGCAGAACAATGGTTAGGTCGACCCCTAACCGCGAAAAATACGTTAGCGTCAAAAAGAATAGGGTTTTTTTTTATTTTTGTCTAATTAATCTAGATGCTATATTAATAAATTTTGCTATATCCTTGTAAATAATTTTTTTAATATTTTAGTATTAAGGGCGTTGTACAACTTCATTAAAAAGCGTGTGGCGCTTACGTTTTTTTTCGCGGTAAGGGGTCGATGTATGTATATTATTCAACTTAAAATAGGCAATGTTGACAGACACAATTATTTTCAATTTTAACGACGCTAAAATCAGTACTAATTTTTTTCACAGCTTTCACATTTAATTTTGCTTTAACTTTGCAAATATAAATTTTTAATATTTTAGGATTAAGAGTGATGTAAAGGCGCTTACGCCTTTTTCGCGGTAAGGTCTTCATGTATATTATTCAACATGAAATAGCCACTGTTGCCAGACACTCAGTACGGATTTTTGCACAACTTTTCAGCAGAAAATTCACATAATTTTTTTTATATGGAGTTTGACACAATTTCACAGGAAACTTCGATCTTAGTTCCAGCTTTAATTTATCAATACTTATGTACAAAAAGTTTTTAAGAATACTTTTAAAAGGAAAATTTTAATGTTAAACCTATCGTTAATATTTATGAATATGGGCCCTAGTATAGGAAGGGCTATTTAAAATTTGAATCGGCTGTTAAAAATGTACTGGTAATTAGTTCATTTTGAAAATGAGCTTCATCTGAACTTTTCTGTAAAATTCTTCATCTCCTGAATTACGAATGAATGTGGGTAACCTTCCGTCATACACATGTTTCAGATCATATGTTTTACGAATGTGTAAACATAACCCTTTGACTGTCTTTGTATAGGTTTTTTCGTCCCGAGAATTCTTCATCTCCTGCCAAACAATCGGCCAAGCTAGTTGTGGCAGTCATATGAATGATATTGTGTTCCATTATTAAATGACAAAGTTCAACCTTTCGAAAAAACCAGAAATTTATAATGTTCAATGACCCACTCTGTATCTATACTCAACTATTGAAATCTTTGGAAATGGAGGTTGTAATTTTCGTCTACTTTGAAGTTTTCGGAGACTCTGTTCGTTACTTTAATGTATTTATTAAACACATTTAAAAATAAGGGGATATTTTTGACTTTTGATTCGAACTTATATTGGCCTTCCTAATCAAAACATTTACCTAGTCATCGATGCTCCAATGTCCAATGGCTTAGGTTGGAATAGACGATAAATAATCATGAATAGTAGGTAATCTGCTGAAATTAATATTAATTATAATAGCGTGTCAGCCAGATGCAATTATTTACCATTCTCCCCGCCAAACGTTCAAACTGTCACGTACTAGTCGACGACAACAACAAAAAATGCATCCATCAAGTTTAACCACATCAATAGAAACCACTCATAAATAAGGAAACTGAACATCGACAATGCGAGAGTTAAAGGCATCAGATCAACTTTTCTTTCCTTTTAATATCCATACGGTAAGGCACGAACACGGACACATACAGCTAACTTTCGGCCGGCATTTATTCATTATTAAGCGAACAAACTAAAAAAAACACATTGCTCAGAAAACGTCATCACGATCACTCGCTGAATGCGTGCTTCTTTCTGGGCATGTAGCATTTAACGTTGATTTTTTAGACAAAGGCGGCACGGCGGCGGCGGCAACGGACGGGGCCAAAACAAAAACCACATACAGTTGGGACGGATGGTAGATACTCGTACTCAAACAGACACTCACTCACACCCCGCCCGCCAGACTTGAACAAACAATTTTGTAAAATATAATTATTGTTAAATTATTCGATACCATAACTGAAACAGCAACACTTGACCGCATAGAAAACTAAACAAGAATAGCCAAAGCAGGAATTACAAGAAGAAAAAAACCTGGAAACCAGCAAGCCAGTTAGCCAGCCAGCCATCTTAACTAGCCAAGTCAAAACAAAAGCGCCCAACCAAGTGGAGTGTGAACATGTGTACGTACATACGGTAGTAGCGACTGGTTTTTTGTTGTTGAAGTTGTTATGTTTGAATAGCAGCCCCTCCCGCAGGCACTCTACTCCCCCTCACACAATTCCCACTCGTACACACTCGCAACGTGAGCATGTATGTTCGTGAGTAGCAGCACATTCAGCATTCATCAACATCATCACAAACATATCAATGAAAACAAACGTGAGTGAGCAACAACCAAAGTGTTCAAAGTCCAACTTTTGTTTGGGTCGCAGTCCAAAGTCCAATTTCAAAAAGAAAAACAACAGCAACAAAAACCGCAACGAAACAGCAAAACAAAACAAACACAATACTGGTGAGCTTTGCCACTTTTTCTATACTCAAAATTTTTGGGGTCTCCGGCAGATACACAACATGCCTGCCTAGCACATGTACAGTGGGTCACAGTGAAAATGGTCCACTTGTGGTCTCAACACTTTAAAGTGTAAAAAGTCTAAGAAATAAATATGTATGTAATAGAAAAAAAGTCGAAATCAGTTAGTTTATTGTATTTAAGTAATAAATACATAAAAAAGTTTATTATTTCAATATCATTTTTCAAAAAAATTAACAATAAGCGAAATAAGAGAAAAATTCATGTCACAGTGAAAATGGTCCACTTAAGCTTATGTAGATTAAATAAAGTATAAAAGAAAAATCTACATATTTTTAATATTTTGTTGGATAGCCTTTTTGATGAATAACTGATTTAAGTCGACTTGGAATTGAATCCACTAGTTTTTTTGTATATTCCGGACTTATTTTATCCCACTCCTCCAAAAGGACCTTTTTTAAGTCATTTTTGTTTGAAATTTCATGTTTCCGTATTTCAATTTCCAGTTTCTGCCACAAATTTTCAATTATGTTCAGATCTGGTGATTGTGGGGGCGTTTTGATTACTCTAGAACAATGATACAGCAGCCATTCTTTAACAATTCCAGCCGTATGCTTGGGATCGTTATCCTGATAGAAATGAAAGGTGTCTTTTATACCGAGTTTTTCAGCACTTTGTTTAAGATTGTTCTTCAAAATATTTAAATATTGTATTTTTTCCATATTCCCTTCAACAAAATGCAATTTACCAACACCAGTAGCTGAACAAGCACCCCAGACCATCACATGCCCGCCACCATGTTTAACTGTCGGACGCAAATGCTTTGGGTTCATTTCCTGATTGGGTTTTCTCCAAACGTTTACTCTGCCATCTGACCCAAAAAGGTTATATTTGCTCTCATCCGTGAATAAAACGTTTTTCCAGAATGAAAAATCTTTCCCAGCGTAGCTGTGAGCAAACTGCAATCGAACTTTTTTATTCTTTAGGCTTATAAAGGGCTTCTTGCGTGCAATTCTACCATTTAGTCCACTCTTTCGAAGCACTCTCCGAATTGTCTCGGCGTTACTGCTTATATTGAAGTATTTCTCAACCATATCCCGTAGTTTTGGAGCACTTAGCCTTGGATTAATCTTGATTTGGTTGACCATCCATCTTTCTTGACGTTCGCTGAATAGCTTTTTTGGGCTAATTTTGGGCTTATTTATAACTCTTCCTTCATTTTTAAACCTCTGAATGATGTTTTCAACTGTTGTGCGAGCTTTGTTAACAATTTTCGCGATTTCTCTCTGGCTTTTTTCCATTTTTATAGTGGTCAATAATTAAATTTCGCAGCTCGAACGTAGTATGTCTACCCATCTCGAAATTTATAAATAAATAACTGAAGTAATCGATCTAAAACGTGTTCGTTTCAATGCATAAGCGTTAACCAAAGTAAACAGCGAAAAACGAAAGAAGAATATGAAAAAGTTCCGTTATTTACCGCCGATCTGCATTGTGGACCATTTTCACTGTGACGTGAATTTTTCTTTTTTTTCGCTTAATGTTAATTTTTGTGCAAAATAATATTGAAATAAAAAACTTTTTCATGTATTTATTATTTAAATACAATAAACTAACTGATTTCGCCATTTTTTTTATATTACAAAATTTATTTCATAGACTTTTTACACTTTAAAGTGTTTTGTCACAAGTGGACCATTTTCACTGTGACTCACTGTATCTCTTTCCCTTTTTTGTTACAATCATCATTTTATCGATGAGCAGCAAAAAAGAGATCGAGCGATTTCCATTAACTCTTTGTAGTTTTTGTGGTGGGGGGAAATTGCCGTTAATTTTGCTCTCAGTGCAGATGTTCTGAGTATTTTACTACAATGCTCTTAGTCATAACTAAAGACATGTATACCACCTGCACCAACAACATCTCTCTTTATCTTCGTCAACTAGGCTTGAGTCTATATCTCTTACGTAGTGTATCTTGTTGTGAGAATAGTTTTGGTATCTTTTGGTGTAGAAATAAAGCCGAAGAGCACTTCTTTGAAAGAGCTAAATTTACTCAATGGGAAAAAGAACCCACCGGCCACATGTAACCCAGAATGTTTTTGTTGTATGCACTCGATGACTACATGTTTGTATGCCTGTGAATGTTTGTTCGCTTATATGAGAAACATCTTCCATTTTTTTTTGTTAAATTGTTGCGGTGTGAAAAAGACTTTGGACCTTTCACAAAAACCCAACAAAATTTCGTTGACATTAGTTTCATTTTTTTTTCGCTGAGTCTGTATGAGTACATACAGCTATTAATACCTTGTGCACCTTATATTGCCCCGTAGGTATATTAAGTGTTGAACATGTGTTTAGGACACAAATGAATTACGCTGGAGAAGAATATAATGTGGGTAACCTTCCGTCATACACATGTTTCAGACCATATGTTTTACGAATGCGTGAACATAACCTTATTTATGACTGTCTTTGAATTTTTCATTCATCGGTTGAAAACAAAAGTTTAAAAAGGTACCTCAAGTTTTGTCTTTAGCTGAATGTATTAAAGTTGCAACTACTTAGACATAGTCTTTTCATACTTGAAAAACTACTAGGTTTTAGTCAGAATACTCCATATAAATTTTTTTATAAACGTGTAGACGATAAACAAAAAAAAAATTGCAGAAAGTTTAGGTCGAACCAGTTCACTTCAGTGTTCTGTAATCCCTGAACAAGATACATCCATTTATCATACCTGAACTACTAGGTATGATAAATAACTACAGAATATCCCTTAAAAACTTTTAAATCACCTGTAGCCGATAAAAAAAACAGCGGAAAGTTTATTTTAAAGAACGCTCAGGTCAGGATCAGCCGATTTTCTTTTTCTGTGGAAAATAACTACATTAATTTCTGCCATAATAATGAAAAATGTTTCCCGCAGCCATAATATTCCCGTACTAGAGTATTATTGAATCCCTTTGCCAGTGGGCCTAAGAACCCAGCACTATTCCGTTGTTGTACCATATTATTAAGACATTTTATTGACATATTTCTATTACTCCTAAATAAAATAATAGGATTTGTTTTAAAAAAAGAAAAACCTTACATTTTTCTTAAATCCTTACAAACTCGTACCAAGCATTGCCCTTGCGGACATATAGTAAGGATGGGAGAGTTGGTAGCTGCCATCTGTTGCACCGGCATTGCGTTGCCAACTATGAAAAAAATGTGACAGAGTTACCTTGGCTTACCGACGAATTGTAAATGCCCCGGTAGATTGTAGGGGAAAGCTTAACGACCGGTTTTTGGCCAATGCCATCTACTTATATATAAATATTATTTCAACATTTATAACTTTTTAAATTTTTTATTATACATCTTGTTGTTGTTGTTTTTTCGTTGCTAACTAAGTCTGTGGTTATTATTGTGTGTTACTCATATATATAAACAAATTCCCGAAAACACACACAGACAGATGTGCTGTCATTTGGTCCAGCCAGAGTTGTTTCAACTTTGAAGACATCAGACATCTTAATGTGAGTGTATGTATGGGATACCCGCCAAAAATACAAAAAAAAACAAATTGAGATAATTTTTTTTGGCAGGCGCCTGCCAAACAGATAGACGGTTCAGCGACCATCCCCAAGGGGGAAACATATAATTTGTTTTGCTTTTCCTGTAAAAAGTGTGGTCAACGAATATAAATTATACGATTGGTGTTGTTATCATGGAGAGGTGAAATGCGTTGACTATCACTCATTGTTTGTTCTTTATCTTAACAGTTACTGTTAACCAAAGTGACAAAGATAAAGACCCCGAACATACTGAAATTTATACTTTGCCCTGTTTAAGTGGTTAACACTTAAAAAGGGGTTCGTAAATAAATGCATGAACGGGTACCTAGTATATGGAAATTGAACTGATAAGAATAACAGTAGGTTACCTACCACCTATTGATGATCATATATAATTAATTTTGGGCTTTGGCTTAGGCAACATTATGACATAATTAATCTCAATCAATCAAAAACTTTTATCAGGCCTCGAATACAATCGTATCGCTTGTCGAATTTCGATATGTGTTCCATATGGCAACGATTAAATTTTAACAAATTTCATTTTCTATGGTTGTTTTTACATAAGAACATACGAATTACTATATACATAAATAAAAATTGTATATTTGTTTGTGTATCTCTTCTATTATTGCAATCAGTGTAATGAAAACATTGCTTTTTCTATATGAATACTTTAGACGAGGGAAATTTGTAACAGGGTGTGCCAAAATTGACATTTGTGTTATAAAATTTCAATTATAAAAGTAAATTTCATAATTAGGTGTGTCATTTTTGACAAGCCCTATATTTTTAACAATTTTTTGTAAAAAAAATCGTAAAATTGTGATATTGGGAACTTGTTTTGAAAATAACATAATAGACAAATTTTATATTTTTATTACTCAAATGTTCACACTTCTTTTAAAGTGAAAGTTGAAGGTACCTTATGACATTTTTTGAAATTAATTTAACTTCTATGAGACTTTTTTCAACTGAACTATTCGTAAAAAGTTTCTTCTCGAATCAATATTACAAAAAATTCTCGTCTAAAGGGTCCATAAACTTTCCCATCATTTTTAATTAATTTAAATATTGACAACTCGATTTTTTATAGGCACTATTTTTGCCAGTTTGAAAATCTTATTAGTTCGGCTTTTGATATACATATTTATTATTTACATAGAAATGAAAACTGGTTCTTAAATTGAAATGTAAACATAGTTTAATGTCAAACTCAGATTGAGGAAAACTAGCAGCTTTCTAGCTAGATCTTTTTTTCAGCCATATCTGACAAATGGTTAATTGCTTTATTTTTAATATAAGGATTACGATCGTAAATGTCTATTTCAATCGATTATGCTAGTATATATAATAATACTATTATGTTTTCTACTCGTTTTTACTTTATAAAAAAGTGATTTGCCGACCATTGTTATTTGAATGCGAATAAAAATAGAAAACTATTATTATTCGCCAGTTTAATTCAGCTTTTGTGGCCATTTCAGATTTACAAAACATTTTTTTTTGTAAACTTTTCCCCCGATAAAAATAATTAGGATTTGTGTGGGAAAATGAATTGAAAACTGTAGGTTACTATAAAAAAAAATGAGCTGTCAATTTTTTGTCGTTTTGATTGGGAATCAAACAAGTAAACTACTAGTATTCGTTAGTTTGAATCAGCTTTTACGGGCATTTTAGACTTACAACACAAGTATTTGTTGTAAACTTGTTCTCCTATAAAAAATAATTACAATTAACCATCTATTTGCCGCATTTGTTTGGTAAAATTGTTTAGAAAACTAGTTTTCGTGCTAGTTTTCTCTATATAACCAAAAAGGAGTTGCCAACCATCGCATTTGTCTAACTTTGCTGTTATTATACACAACTCTGAAAGGATTGGCAAGTCACATAAGAAGAACAACAAACAATGTTTTTCCGTTAGTTCGTACAAGCTTCAAACTTTTTTTTTTGTTATTTACGCTATGATTTCAAAATTTTAATAAAAAATTTCCCTTATTTGCTTCGTTTTAGGTCTGCAAAGCATTGGGCATTATCTGTGAAATGGAGTATTTCGGCCTCGAACATTGGACGCCCAGCCAAAAGGAATCACGCACCCATCAATGGATCAATTTGCGCAATCGCCTTTCCTGTGACGGTGGCAGTGGTAGCGGCATCCAGCTAATGTTGGCCTTGCGCGTTAAATTTTGGGTACCCGTTCACTTTATCCTGCAGGAAAGTGCCCGCAACTTATTTTATATGCAAGCCAAAGTTGATCTGCTGGAGGGACGATTAAGTGCCCGAAACTGGTCGAATGCCGCCAAATTGGCGGCCTTCTTGTGTCAGGCGGATGGTTTGCGTTTCAATGAGGCCTCCCTGAAATCCGAATGCCCTTTGAAAATTAAAAGAGACCATGAAATTCTAAGGCAACAACAGCAGCAACAGTTACAACAACAGCAGCAACAAACGCCACACAAAGATCGTAAAGACAAGGATCATGTGTTGTCGTTTAAGAAACGCCGCCTCTCCAAGCAAAAGTCCGTAGAACACATCGACAACGTGCCATCCAGCCATCACGCCTCAGCTTCTGCCTATGCAACAGTATCACCGAATGCAGCTAGCGGCGCCAGCTCATCCACAACATCGTCCTGCAGTTCCATTAACATCAATTTACACCAACAGCACCACAACAAACCTTCTTCGCTTACCTCAAGTACAAATGAAACGTCTACCAAAGTACCTAACGAAACGCTAAAAAGTGCCTGCGATAATAGTATACAGCTAGAAGAGTCCATAGAAAGTTCGATTAGAAATTCACCATTGCGCATATATCAGGATTACATCATAAGGCCCGCAAATGAACAGCAGCAAACGGCGGAATTGCCCGATGACTTTCTGCGACAAATTGCCGTCGAACATGGCAAATTGGCCATGCTGAAGATGTCGGCTAAATCGGCCAAATATTGGCTATTGCAAGAGATTCAAGAATTGCCCGGCTACGGGGAAGAGGTGTTTTGCGGTTTTACCACCAGCGAGAATTCGCAAAGTTGCGATATTGCAGTGGGAGCGCATGGTATTAAAGTTTCCACCGGAGACAATGAAAAGAAGTAAGTTTCAAACGCCCTCTCTGCTTATTTAAACTGTCTTACTAAACATTTACTTTTCTTACTTTTATAGCATTCCGTTTAGCGCCATCGCAGCTGCTAAATCCTTTAGACGTACTTTCGAACTAGAATATGTAGATGATAGCAACGAACGGCGAGAAGTGAATGTCAAATTACCCAAACACTGTATCGCAGCTGGTCTGTATAGATCGATCACGGAACGCCACGCCTTCTATGTGTGCGACAAGGTGCGCGGTGTGGTGACCAATCAATTTACCAGAGATCTCAAGGGTACCATAGCTTCCATGTTCAAAGAAGACACGGAATTGGGCAAACGTTATGTATTTGACATACAGCATACAAGTCGTGAGGTGCACGATCAAGCCCGGCGCATTTTGCACGAGCGAGGCATTGTAACCTCGGTGCAGAACGAGGAGAACAGCAGCGATTTGGATGACATAACACGGCTAGTGCCTAGTACGAAAAGTTTGGCGGATGCAAGTGCCGGGCCGGGCTGTAGTGCCTCCTCAATGGCCAACAAACTGGACCTAGCGCTGCGGGAGAAGGAAGAGAGGGAAGCGGCCATAGAACGCTGTGTCGACACTCGAATCTCTGAAGCCATGACGTGCAAAATCTGCATGGACCATGCCATCAACACCATGTTCAATCCCTGCTGCCATGTCATGGCCTGTGATCAATGTGCGGCCAGATGTGACAAATGTCCCAATTGCCGGGTAAAAATAACCAACGTGGTCAAGATCTATTTGCCACCCGAACTGAGAACTAACCACACCAATGGCTGTGTGACAACAAAGAGTGAGGCGATTTCCCAGGCTGGTGCTATTCGAACGAGTGTTTCGAAGTTGACAACGGTCGCCTAAGGGCCGGTCGTCGTTCCAATTGTATGTATGTAGCAGTCCCAAGGAACCCACAAAGGTCCTCCAACGAACCAGTATATATGAGTATATAATAGATATTAACAAATTATTCTTATTTCAAAAGTAACACCACCACCTACAATTCCTTCAAAACTAGCATTTAAGTAATGAAATGTTCTCTTTATTTATAACAAAACAACGCCTATTTATTGTTAATTTCTAATATTATTATTATTCTACAAATGTATGTAAATATTGTCTGTCTTTTTTTTAAATTATCAGACTTGTTTGGAGATGCATGTATACGATTATATTGTATACAGATATCCCGATTACTTGTTCAACGAACTTGTAAAGAAGAAATTTCACAAAATTATTTTCAATAACAAATTTTATGTTTAGCTTGTAAGGATGATTAAATTATTGTCGCAATGAAAGAAAACAATGCAAATATAGATAAAAAGAAACCTTTATATCGAAAAAACGTGTAATCAACTCGTTTTAATTTTTTTTATTACGATTCACAGGCTTCATGGGAAATTTATAATTTGTTTTTGGATTCCCTTAAAATATTTATTAACGAGTACGACTTTTGATTCTTTTGGTGTAGGGAAAAAGTATGCTATAAATACCCCACACCAGACTGTGGCTATATCTATAACGAGGGTGATATGGATAAAAAAAAACTTTAAAATTCATAGAATCTAGCTGAATTTGCGTTTTTCTCTTTTAACTTGGCGAAATAAGGTTAAATGGTCATCGATTTTGAAAGACAAACATTCTAATATTTAGCTTACGCTTCGTATTTATACTTAAAGGTCAGTTTTTTGCGGTGCACATACGCAATGTTATTTCAAATGGGACAGAATTTTGTGTAGATCGAGTTTTTCTTATCCAGCATAGTCTAGTCGCTAGCGCGTCGAAAAGTTTTTGCCTTTAAAAATTGTATGCTCTTTTTCGAAACTATGCAAAATTTTCGAATTGCGCTTTGTGCATTTTTTACCAAGTAATGTTTAGCACTCTTTTTTATCAATCCTAGAGGTTGTGTCACGATACCTAAAATCTATCACAGTCAAAAGTTTGAATTTATTTTCCGAGCGTTGCTATTTACTTAGTAGGGACATAAATTCTGTTACAACTTTGAACATACCCATTTCAATAGAAGAACTGAACATACCCCTTGAATGTCATATGGGTTTTGAAAGCCAAACTCAATAGCGTTAGTCTGTAACGGGATTTTAAAATTGTTTCAACTTTCATCATTGAGTGGTCAGATAATGAGAACCGTTTCGCTGTAATAGCGCTTTTCAAGTGTGAAACGAAAAAGGAATATTTTCAAAACGCTCCGGCCACTAGGGATTAGCCGCATGATCGTCTACCGATGCATACAACTGTTTGAGGAGACTGGAGATGTAAAAGACCGCCACCGGTCGGGCCGCCCACGCTCTGTTCGAACACCGCATGTCATCAAAGTCGTTAAATCAAGAATTCACAGAAATCCGCTCCGAAAACAGAAACCATGAGTCGAATCATTAAAAAAGACTTGGGGCTTTCAAACGACGTATGGGACATTTATTGACTGCAGCTTAAAAAAAATAGGATTGAACAATGCAAACGTATTTTGGTGAAGCACGCTGAAAAATTTTGTTCACCGATGAAAAATTTTTTACGGTTCAGGAAAAAATTTAGCAAGCAAAATAAAAGAGTGTATGCGCGGTCATCTAAGGAAGCATCTGAACTGATCCCAAGGGTGGAAAAGGGTCATCACCCTGCTTCAGTCATGGTTTGGTGGGGTGTCTCTTACGATGGGGTCACTGACCTGCACTTCTGCGAACAAGGAGTCAAAACATCGGCCAAAGTTTACCAAGAAACCGTTTTGGAAGCTGTTGTGAAGCCTCTTAACAATTCCCTGTTCCAAAACCAGCCTTGGACATTCTAGCTGGATTCTGCGCCGGCCCATAAGGCTAAAACGTCCCAGGCCTGGCTTCGAAACAATTTACCAGCGTTTATTTCCTCCGAAGAATGGCACTCAGGCAGTCCAGATCCCATTGGATTACAAATTGTGGACGGTTTTAGAGGACAAGGTTTGTCACAAAAGATACCCCAACATTGGATCTCTTAAGACTGCTTTGGTTCGCGCTGTGGCCAATTTTCCAACGGACGAGGTTCGTGCAGCTATTGACGATTAGCCAGTGCGACTTAAGGCGTATGTAAAGGCAAAAGGCGGACATTTCGCATAAGTAGATTCTTTTTGGATACAATATACTTATACAATTGTAAAGTAATGAACGTATGCCGAGAATTATTGGAATGCCAAATGTGTTATTGGTACCTTTATGGAAGCATTTTAAGGACTAACATAACAGAAACTGATAATAAGTTCGACGTGCTACTTTCTGCTAGTATTGACACTTTTCAGATGACCGATTTTTCAGCTCCCAGGGTAAACATCAAATAAAGCCCAATGAATATAAATAAATTTTTATTCTTGAAAATTTTGCATGTATATTTCAATGTTTAAAGGGACTCGAATTTGGGCCTATTCGCGTCAACTTAGTCTAGGAGTAGTTGTTGGTCTATCGTTAAATACTATACCAAATTTGATCGAAAAACAGAATTTATGTATTAGTGATATATAGAAGTCAACCGATATGACCCATTATCATCTGAGGAGGTTACTGATCGATCGTTGGCAAAAGACCTAAAATCGATTGATATGATGTTTGGGAGCTATATCTAAACCGATTTTGTTAAATTTCAATAGCGGCTGTCCAAAAAACTTAGTTCTGCCATTTATAATATGTCGGACGACAATTTCGACCCGTTGTTTAATTAGAAGCTTTAGCTGATCTTTCGGTTACAAACATTTGCCAGGAAGCTAGCTTATCATTTTCCGTTACATCCTGTTAAATTTGTTAAATGGCTTTACAATTTTCGGTAGGTTTAAATTCAATTTGGTAGGATTATTGAGCAAATTTGGTAATAAAACAACTTTGCCAGTGGCGACACTGGTAACAAGTTGTATCAAAACCAAAGAGGTCATAAAAGTGCATTTCTTGTCTCGATTTTATTTGGAATTAAAAAGTTTTTTCTGTGTAGCCGGCCATATAAATTTTCCTCATTTGATTTAGACTTGAATCCGATTTAGCTTAGACTTACTGCAGTCTTATCTTCTTGGTTGAAGTTTTTTCTTTAAAAAATTGTCTGCTCTGGTATAAATAAGACCTAATGTGGTTACTAAAAGCCTTACTTAGAATAATTTTGTAAGTATTTTAATTTCTGTGTTATTCCTAAACAAGTTAAAAACGCTATAGTCGAGCAGGGCCGACCTTATATGACCCTACGCCACTCTGAAATGCAAAAATTTTAGAATATATAATAGATACAATCGACTTACCAATCGAATGGTCCTTTAATGCGGAACGACCTTCGTGTGCCTGCTCCATCGGTCTAATTACACATGATATGGGTGCAACTTACTCATCATGATATTCTAAAAGATCGGGCGTTATATGAAGCTTCTAGAGCAACAAAGTCTGAAATCGGCAGTCAACTTCGTATGTTTGCTTCTTCAAAACAGTTCGATAGCGTCCAAACGCGTATGTTTTATACAAAATATTGGCAAAACTGATCCTGGACCCAAAGCGGTAGGGGAACCACTTATGGGGGCCATAACCAACATTTTTTCCAGCTGGTAAATACAGGCGACTTTACCACTAGAGATTTATCTTAGTCAAGTTTCTCGATAAAAAATGTACTTGTTGTTCGGAGCACAGCTAGGAAAGATTCCAGTTTGATCATTAATGGAATGGAATATTGGTTATTATATAAGCAACCAAAGTACTTACCATCTTATTCCTGATTCTTATTGCGTTGGCTTATTGGGATTTTAACTTAAAGTTCAGATAATTTTCTAGAAACACGCTCGGCGCAATTTTATACAAATTAAAAATGTTTGTTACCGTCTAAAATTATAAAGTCAGTACGTCCATTAAGCCGTTACTGAAACGATGCTACCAGACTTCTTTTTTCAATGGCAGTACATAGTAAGAGCCTGAACACAACCGTGGATGCTTGCCATACGACATTAACATAATTGCTTTTTCCGCAACTATTTACATTTTCTTGCAAATACCGTTAAAAAAGAAGTCTAAATCCATTTTTGATCAAAATTTAATAGAAAAAAATTATTAATATAAACTATTTTTTCACAAAAGTTATATTATAACAATGTTTAGACGCCATGCGACTGTGTTTGATTGACAAGAAAATATTATTCGTTGTTCGCTATGCGACATGATTGTGTTCGGGCTCCTACACTGAGTTCAGATCGACTCGACACTACAAAATTCTAACGCTACGACAGCTGTGCCATCCTCGCGACACATATTTATTTGATTTATAAAAAGCAAATTTATATAAAAGGGTGTAAAGCAGTGTAAAAATAAACTATTTTATTCATATTTTTTTGAATAACATTGAAAATAACTTCACAACATTTGTTTTTTTTGCAAGTATCAGAACATTATTTTTCGTTGCAGGTTATGAAAAAGAGTCCACACTGCTAGTTAAAAGTATTCCCGAAACAGTTGGAAATTCCGCCACCGTATCGTTTTAACCCAAGTATTTGCTTATGATTTTTTCTTTAAGAAAAATTTTTAGTGTACAGCAATGTAGAAGAAGCAGCCGTTATTAATTTTCAAAAAAAAATATTTTTTTATATTCATTTGAATAACCTTACAACATTTGTTTTTTTTTTGCCAATTTTGGATATTTCTTGACCAAACAATCATCAGAATATTAATTTTCGTTGCAGGAGTCGAGTACACACCGCAAGTGATGAACAAATTTAGTCTTCCATTTGTTTCAGCTGAGTACCACCAAACAAAAATGTCCTTTAATATTTTTTTTCTAAAAATTAAAATAATTAACGGAATTTACCAAAGTTAAACTTCATCTGCATTCCCACATGTAATTCGTATGAAGGCAAAATTTAATTTTAGGTGAATAATAGGCTTAAGGCTCCAAAACTAAGACTAGATTAAGAAACCTCAACAATTAAGTTATTCCCAAACAATTTCGGATGAACTGTAGGAATATCCGCCGTTCACTTGTCGTTTTATAAACTATGGCGGCAATTCCCGGTAATTTCCCAATCGAATTTTTCAACCGACATAATTGATTTTTTTGTTCATCTCAAACGGAATTTTCGCTTATGAGTTTTTGCATTTATTTTTACAGCAAAAGTTGTCGTGTAGATCAGTGTAAAATGAAACATCCGTTAAATATTTTTAATTTAATTATTTTATAAATATTTATTTGAATACCCTCGAAAATAAAATATATTCCGTCTTCTTTTAGTTGCAGCTGAGTACCACCAAACGAAAATTGCTAAACAGAATTTACCAATGTTTTGTTTTGTTTGTCCTAGCTTCATGTATTTCTTTTGGAGTAAAAATTTTGTTTTAGGTGAATACTAGGTTTTAAAACAAAAAAGAAATGTAATTTGTTGCAGCCGTTTAAATAGAACAGACATTGTGCTACTACACCGCCGTCAAAGAGAAAGTACTACTCTTAGTGTGCAACTCTGGGTACTTAAACCATAATCGATTCTCAACAATTACACAGTTGTAAAATCGTTTTCAAAAGCACTACATTCGGTTCTTTGTTGTTCCATATTCTCTTTGATGGAAGAAAAATTACACGGGAATTAACTACAAAAAAAAATAAAACAATTCAAGATGGAAAATAAATATATATTAAATTTAATTACGTAAAAGTGTGTGTGCGTACAACTAAAAGTTCTAATAGAATTAAGTGTAGAGGAAAGAAGAAGCACGAAAATCCAAAAGCCAAAGATTTTTGTAACCGAATCACACGAAAGCCAACAACCAACCAAAATCGAAAAGAAAGTGAGTGCAAAAATAAAAGAAGAAAAGAAAAAAGGGAAATAATTGAAGACCCCAAGACCCCAACAACTATGAAAAGCAGGAATCCTACAATGGAATGTTGAAGAATAAGGCTTCCTGTCGCATTTACCAAATTGCGAATTGGCAAAATTTATAAATACACAAAGCAGCAATTGGGGAAAAATAGATATTTTTTGCGTTTTTTCAGACGACGACAAACGCCAACGAATGTGTGTAGTAAAAATTGGAGCAAGGTTTCCCTCGATGACGTTAAGGTTTTGTTGTGCGTTTTCTGCTGTTCGAGCAAAAATAAACGAAATCCAAAAAAAAGAGCTTTGCTATGTAAATTTTGTAAATATACGCAGCTGAACGCTGTCGTGTCTGCTACACAACATTTATTGTATTTTTTGATAAAACAAAAAACAAATTTCATATGAAAATTTAGCCATTTACTTTGGGATAGCCTTTTTCATTATGTTGTTTGGTTCTTCTTCTATTTTAGAGCAGAATTAGAACTCTGCTGTTCGACTGCACCAAACGAGCGACCAGCCGTCCGACCGAGACGAGGTAGTATCAGTTGGGGTGTAGTTGTTGTTGTTTATATTGTGGTGGCCGCTCTATTCTCCGTTCTCCCTGCCAGCCGCCTGACTGCCTGGTCTGCCGCCCTGCCTGCCTATTCGTGTTGTCCACTGCTCTGCTGCATTCAACGAGACGACGACGACGAGGTATTATGACAACGAAGACGTCAACTTTTCTCTCCGGGTGGGATTTTGATTTTGTGCAATTGCATACAAAATAAGCAAAAGCAATAGCGCACCGACAACAACAGCACTAGCAGCAGCAGCATCAGAAAATACCGAACAATTAAAATAAAAACAACAACATAAAATTGCATTCAGTTTTTGTTTTTCGTATAAAAAAATTCGCATCATCCCAACATCGATTCGATCGTCGAAACGCCACCATCGCCAACAGCAGTGCATACATACAGACAAACCCACACGCACACCTACATATGTACATACCGAAATATACAATTACAAAAACACAAGTGCCTCAAAGCTGGGACAGATGAATGTTGTTTAGCACTACAGCTTCCAGAACTTCGTCGCCTGGCATAAACAGGTAAGTTCTCACACCTTAAAATCCGGGAGTAAGACAAGTCCTACCCAGTCCTTCTCGTTTTCTCTTACAGTTGAATAAACTCCTCGAAAACCGGCAAACGATGGAAAAGGCCAAGGCTTATATTAAAAATGAGCTGAAAAGCAGCCAACAACAGCCGGAGCACAATTCTCGACCGGCATCGGCCTCTTCTTCCCAGCAGCAATATGCCATACACCAGCATCAGCTCCAGCAACAGCAGCAGTATCGCCCTAGCACAGCCCCACACAGTATCAGCTCGCACGAAGTGATGCCCTACTGTTACGTCTGTGGCGGACAGGGTGTGTACGAGCCCCTTCGAGTCAGGCCAAACTATGAGAGACCCCAGGAGTCGTATTTTCCCTTCTTGGAGCGTCATGAGCCACCCACCGGCGTACCGCCCGTTACCGCTCAGCAATTGTATGTGATGGCTTGTCATCTTTGCTACCGATCCCTCAACGAGCAATGGGATGCCTACGAAAGAGAGAAGAAACCTCATATTCAACGCATCTACCACATGAAAAGGGTGGACAACAAGCCGTACATAGGGGCTGACATTGCCACCCAAGGGGAGTATGCCGCCCAAATGTTGGGCCTAAGTGCAGAGCATTTAGCCCAGTCCAGCCTAGCTAGTGAAAACAATCTACCACCACAACAGCATACGTCGTCGCAAATGCCCTATGGCTATCCAAGGTCGGCCCGTGAGGCAGCCCATCATTATCGCAACGAACAAGTCTACTCTAACAATCCCGCTACTGCCCATCAACAGCAGCAACAAATCAACCAGCAGGGTTCAATATCGCGTAATTCGTCACCTTCGCCCGCTCCGAATTCCTCACAAGACTATTACACCCGGAATTCTCCGTTGCCGCTCTCCCGCAATCCCAATGAAAGATCACAATCTCTGAGTCGGCCACAATCGCGAGAAGGCGGCTGTCTGTCGTTAACCTCACCCTCATCGAGACCTTCAAGTGTCCAGGGAAATGCATATGAAAGTTTGAACATCAAACCCTCCTCGTATGCTCATCATAAACTGAAACTGGGTCAGCTGTCGTATTCAAATTCGGTACTACACAATACCTATCAGCATCCTAATCCCTTGCATTACACCAGTGCACCGCACATAGCCATTGACGCATCGCCGCACAATTATCATCAAACGACCAAACCTCAGATGCTATCGGCCATGTCACCGTCGGATCCCTCCGCAGTGCACAGAACCACTACACCGCAGCAGTGTCCACCCAGTCCATATAGTGCTGCCGACTATACGCATATGAGAGGCGAAACGGAAGATGTTTTGGACTTGCGCAACACCCGACCGTCTTCGATACCGCCAGCCACCGTTACCGCTGCCACAATGCCGTCCTCGTTGTCGGCCCCAACTACACCGTCGACGTCGTCACACCTTAGCAATAATAATGTGGTAGCGGCGCCACCCGTTGAAGTGGGCATACTGGATTTGTCAATGCCCGACAAGAATTCCACTACCGAAGTGTGTTATGCCTGCGGCGACGAACAGCGACGTGGCAGTCTGATAGAAATCAGCACATGTAAGTCCAAAGATGACAAAGTCGATCGTCCATATTTTCCTATATTCTACGATATGCATCCGAGGCCGGCACGATCACGGCCCATGGATCCGCGGGGTATGATACAGGCCTGCCATTTGTGCTATGAGCATCTTATGAAGCAGTGGCATCATTATAAGGTGAGTTTACCTAAATTTAAGGTATTTTAAGGTCTTTTGAATTTTAATATTAAAATAGAAGATTTAGGATAAAGGGGGATATTGAAATTTAATAGAGGACACGTTGTACTTTCCATAATGGGTTTTTTGAAAACGAAAACTCTGGTGGATACTATGGCTTACTAGCTTTCTTCCTCTCCATTCCTTTAAGAAACAAGCAGAGTAAGTCTCTTAAATCAGCAAGCTATGCTTGAAACCACTGTCTAATGGATTAGAGATACATTTCGTATAGTTCAAGATCGTAAAGTTAACGCTGGAAATTTGCCAGCTAAAAATTGTATGAAGTTCATATCTGATTTTACAATTTCATAACGTCCAGAGTGAATTGTGATTCCTCTAAATAGGTATGGATATGTTTAAATCCTTCATCACAGGATTGGGTTGTTCTTGTAACAGTGACGAATGGTGAGAACAGCCCTTTTCTGAAGAATATAAAATAATTAATTAGTTGTGCGCGTCAAATTAGATGTTGGAGAACACAAATTAATAAATCGTTGGGTGGCAGCATAAGTCGGACAACTGATTAAAAGTGGCATGTCATGAGGGCATTGTAGACAGGAAGGGCATCGGTTTAGAGTGCCGGGAACAATGTGTTCTTTTTAGCAATTAAGAAATTTGGTTATCCGGGTCTTAGTAGTGCCAGTATTAAATGGGTTTGCCTAGAAAGTAGCCGCGGAGTTTCAGAAATTGCAGAAGGATGTTGGGTTAGGACTTTGATGCGTCTAAATTTGTTTGGTGCTCGGTTTTTAGAGCATTCGACATTGACAGTCGGTTGCGGTTTGATATGCCATCTAGATCCGATGGTCGAGTTGACTTGGCAGGTGACATGCCTGCTGGAACCGCTGTCTAGTCGACGACACATTATGTTGTCTGACTAATAGAATCCTGCTCTCCTCATGCAGATGGGCTCCCCTTGTCATATGGACACAACACGTAGCTTGGTGTCGTTTGCAAGTTTCTTCATTGTGTTTCGCTAAGGAATGAGGTCCACACTGAAGCTTTATAGTCAAGAATTGAGCGACCAGTGATGTCACTACAACTGTCTCCATATCTTTGAACCAGGAAGTTCAGGACCTTATTCCTCGCTTACACTTTCTGTATAATGTAGGTATTGGGGGAACAGAAGTGGAGGAGATTGTCAAAAACAAGCCCAAGTATCTTTGAATGGTGTACCGTAGGGAACTCCTGCCTTCGACAACGATGTTGGGTTCCATATTGACTTCTTGCGTACAGAAAGTAAAGATTGACATAGTAGACTTTGAAGGACACCAACCCAGATTACGCTCCCGTATTGATGCTAACGTGTTGAACATATCCCCGCCTGCTATCAGGTACCATATGACGTGCTACAACTGTTCAATTGTCCGACCAAGCCCACTCAGCTGACCCCCAGGTTTCTGTGAACGCATCCAGTTCAAATGGCGCGTTTTCTCCACCTCGCTTTGAAGCAGATCCCCTATAGACCAACAGGACTTCAAAATAAAATACATTGATGTTACAACAACGCTCCCGAATGAAGCATTTACGATGTTGTTATTGTAGCGGATACTCTGTGCGCTAGGTGACAGTCCTTGGTCAAGGAATTGCTGCTTCAGGTCAATCCGACCCATAAAACCGCCTAAATTGAAGCTAACGTTCCTAACGTTAACGCCTGAGGCGATGATGGAACAACCACCGGCGTACGAAACCTCCGAAAAATTTGCTTGAGGATCTGGGTGCGTAAGATAAACTTTGAATCAATGGAGTAACATGATTTCTCCTTGTAAAACAGGGTGTGCAAGATAAACTTTGAATTAAGGGGGTGACAGGATTTCTCCTTGTGACACAGAGTGTGCTATATAAACGTTGAATCAATGGGGTGACAGGATTTCTCCTTGTAAAACAGGGTGTGCAATGTAAACGTTAAATCAAAGGGGTGACAGAATTTCTCCCTGTGACACAGGGTGTGCAATATAAACGTTGAATTAATGGGGTGACAGGATTTCTCCTTGCGACATACACTTTTTGTTCTTGCAGTAAATATTTGAATTTTTGGCCTCGTAATTCTACGAAGGCTTGCCTGCCATTAAATAATTTGGAAAAGTGAAACTTGGAAAAATCAATAGTATCGAACGCTTAAGACCGATCAAGAGCTGCCAGAATAGTTCGTTCGGCTGGTCATTGGTCATTAAGGTCAGTTGTAATTCTTAAGTTTTGTTCTGGCCAAGCCTCTGTTGTGCCAAGTTCTGGAGCCATGTTGAGAAACTTTTAGCTGAAATAGCTCTTTCACAGGATTGTTTACAATTGGGGTGCTAAAAAACCTTTTCTTCCAATGAAAGCAGGGAAATCTGGCAATAGGATTCTTCATTAATAGTGGATTTTAGAATGGGATTCATAAGGGCGACGTTGGTTTTAGAATTGATAAGGGCGACGTTCCAAATAACTGGAATCACCAGTTGACCAACTGGTAGCTCCAGAATCTTGGTCAGTTAGCCTATGTCTATTGTCCTAAGTTTCTTTCTCACCAGCATTGAGAAATAAAGGCTTGATTGGTTTCGCCTTTTAGTTGTAGCGGCAACTGCGAGCCGGGGTGACAGCCCTTGGCCGAAGAATTGCTCTTCGGGTCAATCCGGTCCATAGAACCGGCCTTGTAGATTATTTTCTCGATTTCAATGGACGTGAAGGAAGTGTGTGCCGCCGTGGTGTGAGAATATCATGCCAGTTAACACAGGTTCTCGATTTCAATGCACCTGAAGGAAGTGTGTGCCGCCGTGGTGTGAAAATATCATGCCAGTTAACCCAGGTTTAACCCCGGCTAAGAACATCTAACATTTCTTCAGCGGCGGGCTTCCCACCTCATAAGTGCCGGCGACTTAACGAGTCAGAGATTTATCTCTAAGCCATGTAAAAACTTTTCTATAAAATGCATTTGCCCTTCGGAGCTGGCGTTAAAAAGTAGATCCCGGTCAGTGAGTATCAGAATTGAATTATGCTCAGCTCACTGGCTTGAGAGAAGTTCGTCCTTGTTTCTTAATGGCATGTTTTGGCACTGAAGTGATTGAGTTAAAGAAAATGGTTGTAGATCTCCCTTGAGTTTTTTGCATCTTCCGGTTATGGTTTGCTCGGTTCTGTTCGGCGAGTTTGGACGGCCTATAAAATGGCAGCAGATCTGTGTTGAGCACTTTTTGTCATTGGTATACTGAATTCCAGTGCAGGCAGGGAGATTTTTCTTTTATAGAAACCCAAGAGACTTTTTTTGTAGATCAATGTGGTTTGGAACTGATTGAACATTGGTCAAGGTGTTCCAATCATTTGGTGCGTCTATGTTTTTGAACCAGAGCATCAACTTCGCACTCAACTACTCAATTTAAGCAGTTATAGGGTCGTTGGCGCATAATTTGTCGCCCTAACCGGCAATCTCTAGATGGAAAATTTGGTCTAAAGAAATCATTCTGCCGTAGGAATAAAGGATTAAAGACAGTTTCTTGGTGTTTGACCATGGGGTTTTGGATAGTCTGCGAGACTAACCCAGCATCAAAACCCGGATAAAACCAATGGTATTATTTAGCGGCGGTTTTCCTACTGGTAGCTTTTCGAATACGAGGATTGCTATTTAAATTTGGGGTCCGGCTATAACAACGCAATAATTTATCAAATGGAAATGGCTTTATTGTTTTTTTTAAATTATTCTCCTTTAAGATCAATACACTTTTGCTTGCGCACAAAGCAATTTTCGAAGCACTTTTTCCACTCTAATTGAGACATCTCCAAAACTTGATTTTTGAACGCTTCAACAGCTGCTTCGGGCGATGAAAAACGTTGACCACGCATTTTTTTCCTTGATGCTAGGGAATAAGAAAAAGTCATTGGATGCCAAATCAGGGTTGTACGGTGAATGGCCCATCAATTCGACATCTTGAGTGGTCAAATAGCTCATCGTTTTAGCTGATGTGTGAGAGCTCGCATTGTCCTGATGCAAAATGATCCGTCTCCTCTTATTATCTTTCCTTCCTTCGGAAAACTGTTGGCAAAGAGATGCTTGTATACCACTCAGAATTGGCCGTCCTACGTTCCACTAAAGGTACTGTGGCCGGTTATACCGAAAAAACGCAATCATTTGCTTCGATGTACTTCTTTTGTTAACAACTTTTGTTGAATTTGGCTCTTCTTCGAAGATCCACACGGTCGATTGCTGTTTTGTTTCGGTTTCATATGCATAGGTCCATGATTCGTCACCTGTGACTATGTTATACACTGCCTTTAAGCTACAGTAGTTATACTTTTTCAACATCTCTTTGCATCAATCCATACGAGCCTTTTTTTGATTGTTCGTCAAATTATGTGGGATCCAACGAAAACAAATTTTTTTCACGGCCAAATGAACATGCAATATCTTATTGATGCTTGTCATACTAATGCCCAAGGATGCCTCAATCTTACGGTATGTCCCATGTTCGTCTTGCTTAATCTGTTCACGCAGAGCGTCGATGGTTTCTGGCAAAGTGACCGAAGTTGGACGTCCTTCATGAAATTCATCCTGGAGCGAACGGAGTCCGAGACTACTGAACTCTTGGTACCAGCGATTAACAGTGGTTTTTGATGGTGCTACATCGCCAAAAGTCGAAACAAGTTTATCTAAACACTCTTGTCTTGATAACCCACGCCGAAAATCGTAAAAAATAATTGCAGGAAAATGTTTACGGGATAATTCCGTTTTTTGACTGAGATGAATTTTTCAACACTCTGTAAACATAAAAATTCGCCCTCAAATGACAAAACGTTCTGAGTGAAGTTATGCTAAAAAATGTCAAAGTTTCCAATGGAAGTTCCAGTTTGCATCTGGAAACACTAGTATTGTCAGGACCCGAAATATAAATACAACCCTCGTATTATATTAATGAAAATAATTTTGTATATGTGACGCGCAAAATAGAAGGGACATAGGTTGAAAACCAGTTTTGTTCAGGAGAGCCATTTTAAAGATTAGGTCCCTTTCTATTTGCGCTTAGAATCGTCGACTTCACTTTCATAAAACGCGCATATCTCTGGGAGGGAACACTTTTGGGTCATGGGATCGGTCTTATTCGATGCTCAGATGTTGTCCACATCAAAAAAAGAAAAAAAAAATGAAAATTGATTTTTTTTACCCTTAGGTCCCTTTCTCTATGCGCTGTCACATATAGGCATTAGCCCATCGGAGCTGGCCTTTTGAAATTTAGGTCTTGGTTAGTGAATGTAAAAATTATATCGTGCACAGTTCACTATAGGTCATATTATTCTCGTTCATATTTATAGCATTCCAGTCACGACGATGAGATTTTGCAGTGCTAATTTTCCTTCAATTTGAATAAAAACAAATCACTTTTAAAACATGTTGCAAAACTTACGTCACTCTAATGTGCGAAAAAACGTTCAATTTTGCTGGTGTTGTAACAGGAAAGTTTTTAAATTAAATCATCGGGACTGAGAAGTGACAAGGTAGAGATGAGGCCTCGAAAGGGTGTTAAGGGAAAAAGCTGAAAGATATATTGAAAACTTTGCCATTTTGTTAAAAACTTGTCTTCTATTTAAATATAGAAAACAAGAGGTCTTGAGCCGGTTTAATCCCTGTTCAAAAATTGTTTTCTAATACAGGGTTTTCCACTAAGGACATAACAATTTTATATATTAATAAAGTACAGAATATTAAAGATATAGAGTTCTAATTTATTTCAGGTGAAGTGCAAATGTCACATTTAAAGAATGAAATTCGATTTCGGTCATATGACCACCACCAGCCCGTGTACAGCGATTTGTTCTTTGGAACCGATTTTCCACCACTCTTGCACACTTTTCGAACGAAACGTTGACAATTTCGCGTTGGATGTTGTCTCTGAACTCGTCTAAAGTTGTTGGCCAATGACTTGATGTGGCCCCATAAAAAGAAAACCAATTGCGTTAAATCGCATAAACGAGGTGGCCATTCGACCGGATCATTTCTCGAGATAGCACGTTCACCGAATTTGCCTTTCAGTAAATCGATTTTTCTGTGTGGCTAGTGGCACCGTCTTGTTGAAACCACAAATCGGCAATGTCAAGCTCATCTAATTTTCTAGCATGGCACGATAGCGCTATCCATTGATGGTAGCATAAAGATTGTTTTCATCGACGAATAAATACGGTCCAAGGCACATTTTGTTTATGGACAAAACCACTCAGCCAGAAATGAGCTTCATCGCTGATAAGGATAATTACGGCCGAAAATTGGAGTAAGCGCTCTTAAAGTTGCGACCACCGATTCAGAATTTCGGTAGTAATTTTTAATGTTTTTTAAACGTTGCTCGTACGGCCAAAAATTGGAGTAAGCGATCTTACAGTTCCGACCACCGATTCAGAATTTCGGTAGTAATTTTTAATGCTTTTCAAACGTTGCTCGCCAGTGAACTTTACCATGCTGAAAACGTTGACTTGGACTAACGTTTTGGCGTTAAAAGATCAATAAAAATGTTTGAGGGTGCATTCACATAAAGATACGAAATTGTTATGTCCCTATTGGAACACCCGTTACATGCACATTGCTTTAAAATATCTATAAAATTTTCCCATAAAGCTTAAAATGATATTTTTTTTTGCATTTTGGCTAAATTTTTGTGACGGATCCTATGTCCGTTAATCTGACCCATTTTAAAATGGACATGTGGATACCAGAAACTATGCAATTTTCACAAAAATTCAAATATGACCTTGTATTTAATATCTGGAAAAATTTAGAGCCTGTTCAAGGGCTTGACTTTTTGTTCGGAAAATATTTTCCACTCTGCAAAAGGCTAAAACCGAGATGTCGTTTAATGCCGGTTTTTTACTCAATCGACAGTCGGTTTTTTAAATCACGGTTTTAAAAAGAAAATCCCCAAATGCCGGTTCTCTGAAAACCCCGGGTTTTTGGACACTCTAAAGAGAGCGGAAGGTGCTGACTAGATAACTTTCGTTTTTAGAATGCCACTGTTGTTGGTTTTGGCCGGAGAAAAAATATCATCCAAGCACTTTGATCATTTGTGCATTGTTTCCAGTTCTTAGTAGTAAGAAGAATTTTCTCGCATACTTCCTTTTGATTTTTCTACCGCTGGCAGCGCATTTTATGAGTCGATAGTTTGGATGTTCCCTCTGATAATATCCCTGGAGGAATTGCTTCTTTAAAAGCGAGCAATGAACCTTTACTATAAGGATTTTCGTATTCTCTTATAGGTGTTGTGTCGAGGACAAACGTAAAGAGCCCCTGATGGCTTGAACGGCTGCGTTCTGGCAGTTTTAGAGATTCTTAACAGCATCTTCTGGGGACGAAAATCGTTAACCACTCATTTTTTTCTTGATGTGCTGGAATAAAAATAAGTCAATGGGTGTCAAGTCAGGGCCGTACGTCGGATGACCCATCAATTCGACGTTTTGGCCGGTCAAAAAGGCGCTGGTTTGGTGCACAATTTTTCGTCTTCTCTCCGCCCTATGTTGTCAATCGGAACAGTCACCACAAATGCTTCTTCCACGAACAACTTTCGTTCGATTTGGCTCGTCTTCAAAGACCCACACGGTCGATTGTTGTTTTGTTGCGGGCTCATAGCCAAAGATCCATGATTCGTCACCTGTAACGATCTTTTCAACGCCTTTCGAAGCACCGAGATCGTATTTGTTCAAAATTTCTTTGCACCAATCGACACGAGTCTTTTTTTGAGCGATTGTCAAATTGTGCGCGATCCAACGAGAACAAGCCTTTTTACGGCCAGGTGTTTATGCAATATCGAATTATGCTGTTGGAAGAAATAACCAAGGATGCCTCTATCTCACGGTATGTCACATGACGATCTAGCATTATCAGTTCACGCACGGCATCAATGTTCTTTGGCACAACGGCCGTTTTTGGTCGACCTTCGTCTTTGAGCGAGCGTCGGCCACGATTGAATCCATTAAACCGGGTTTTCACAGTGCTATAGGAAGGTGCTTCATCGCCATACAAAGATTAAAGTTCATCGATGCACTCTTGTCGTGGTAATCCACGTCGAATGTTGTGAAAAATGATCGCACGTAAATGTTCACGAGTTAATTCCATTTTTGTTGCCAAATTGATTTTTTCAAGTCACTGTTCTGAGTACGTTTAGGCTAAAATATATAAAACTTTTGAATGGAAATGTTAGATGGCGCCAGGCAACACTTAGTGTTGCTTTGGCCAGAAATATATATAGCAACCCTCGTATGGGTTGCGGATATAAGGAGGGTGCTGCCAAATGTCACTTCTAGTATTTTGGGTTGGCTTATGGTCGGTATTGTTACTGCATCGATCTAAACGCTAAAGGGCCTGGTGTTGAACTGAGCTGCTAATGACTTAGTGGGCGTAATAGTTAGTTTTCTTTCAGCGAAGAAACTGCACGAGGAAAAGCGAGATACTCATCAATTCCAACCCATTGGAAATTTATGTCATGGCTGGTCGGCAAAAGGTGGAGTTGTCGACATAGGATATTATATCCACTCCTTTTGTTGATTCCAAGAGCTTTGAGTAAGGGAGAGATGAATTCATCCTGAGTTACTCCCGGCTTAATTTTACGGTGTTTCGACTTGCTCTGTCGAAAATCTACAAAGTACTGATGCCCACACCTAGGTTGCAATACAAGTATATGTGACGCGCTAAATAGAAAGGGACCTAAGGTTAAAAACAAGTTTTGTCCATCAGAGCCATTTTAAAGATTAGGTCCCTTTCTATTTGCGCTTAGAATCGTCGACTTCACTTTCATAAAACGCGCATATGTCTGGGAGGGAACACTTTTGGGGCATGGGATCGGTCTCATTCGATGCTCAGATGTTGTCCACATCAAAAAAAGAAAAAAAAATGAAAATTGATTTGTTTACCCTTAGTTCCCTTTAAAAGGCTTCAACAATCTTAACGCCCTGCTCAATTGTGTACCTCTCCATGGTTAAATTTGTTAAACACTGAAACAAAGAAATGTCAAACTAAGTTGGGCAAAAACCTTGAGGTTTAGGTGTGGTTGGACCACCCTTTATTTAAAACACTTATTTCACGCAAGTGTCATTGGCATTCTCCTTTAGGGACTTTAAAAGGGTAAAGATAATTTCATTTATGGACACTTTTTAATTAATACTTTTTACTCGAAACATAAATATACCCTACTTTTCAGTAGCGAGTACCATGACCTTAGCATCGATACTAAATAAAATCAATAATGAAAACTTTTTAATATTCTTACCCGGATATTAACCTGGGTTTTCTGGTGCGATAGTCGCGCACCTTAAAGTATCGCACTTCAGCAGACCGCAATCTTGGAAAATAGTCGCTTTATCCTTATCGTTTATATTGTTAAACTATAATTAATTTATTAGTGTCTATTTGCTTTATCGATAAACAATTCGTGGTCAGCTTGAAGACATTAACAAACAAATTGAACGTGGCGTGACGTTGGCTATGACCATTATATCCGTCATTGACAAACTCTCAAGTGCTAGTTAGATAAGGAAGTAAATGCCCAACGAAAAATAATCAGAAAACAAAAGATTTCAAAGAAATTTAGGAAAATATTTAGCAAACCGAGAATTATGGAAAACTTTGGATATCTTTCAAACAGATTTCGTTAGCAGATACTATAGACTGTTTCTTTCGAAAATATTCGAGTGTTTTAATGTATGCGGTCAAATTTAGACTTGTTTTTTTTTTTTTTTTTTTTTTTTGCAAAATCCCCATTATCGCACATTAGTACGTTCCGACATTCTCACACTTGCCCGTCCGTCTTGTTGAACAATTTGCCGTTAATGCATAAAATACAACAACAAATTATTGATAATATTGTGCAGAAGTGCAGAAAATATGAAATAAACATTTCCATACAACATATACAAATACTGTCAATGAGGCACAGTGGTATGAAACGAAATCACTGCGCCAATAATTCAAAAATTATGAAAAAATTATGTGGAGCCACGAAATCCATATCACTTTGTCATTTTGTGAAAAAACTTGTATTCCATCAAAATGAAGGTCTAATGAACCGGTCAATCAATGTTCAATGCGTTAAAGCAAAAGACAGAAATAAACAAACGAGCTAAACATTTTGATGAAATGTCCAATTTATTTCTTCGGGAGTTAAGTCAAGGTCTATTGCTGAGAACAAAATAGCGATTAGATAAAAATGAGAACTCAGTACTTGAGACATTTAATAAAATCTGATTGGAAAATCAATATGCAAAAAAAAACAAGGATACTAAAAAGGCTGGTAGGTGAGACAAAAGAGCCTACTCTAATGAATGTGTGAATGAATGACTAAGCAAATGATGCTACATATAGAAACGATACCAAATCTGTGTATAAGATAACAAAAGGGCTTCCTGGCAAACATAAACCACCAGACCAGACCGCCTCATCAAATCAAAAATTGGAATTATATTATGGAACTTATGGATCTATTATGGCACTTCATGGAAACGTTAGACAATAGCCCAGCACTTTCTATGTCTCCACTGACATAACCGATACATCTATATCTGCATCTCCCCAACTGAATAACGAACCTCCAACATTAGACGAAATAGAAGTTGCTATTAAAAAATTAAAGAACAACAACGACCGTATTTCACCTGAAATGATAAAATGTTCTCCACAGAAAATAGCAATATTACTTCATCCACTATTCTAGGAAATCTGGCGGGCAGAACAACTGCCTGACGACTGGCTGCAAGGCATCCCGATAAAACTACCCAAGAAAGGGGATCTCTCCCAATGTAAAAATTACACAGGAATTTCACTTCTCTCTACACCATTCAAAATACTTACGAAAATCCTAGAATAAATGATACAGCGGTAATAAAACAACGGAAGGAACAAGCTGGTTTTCGAGCAAATAGTGCATGCGTTGATCACATAAATACGCTGAGAATTGTCGCTGAACAAGTAGAAGAGTGTTGTAGATGGGTTCTCATCCAACAAACATAGGCATACTGCAGGAGTACCACAGGGTTCTGTCCTTTCTACCTCTTTATTTCTAATTTTCATTGTTGGGTCAGACCGTGAATGCAATCTACTCCTTTGCGGACCACACTAACCTTTGTCATTCTTATTCATTCGACCGTAGGCCGAGTCTTCAAGATATTGAAGACAAAAGGCGAATTATGGACGAGGCACTTGGCCGGGATCTACTGGTCATTTCCGAATGGGGTCGAGTGAATAGAGAGATTTTAATGCACGTAAGACACAGTGCTGCTTGTTGTCTCACAAGCGATTCGCTGACCCAACAACATCGTCAATTTCTATCGATGGTACAGATATTGAACAATCAGAAGCTCTTGATGTTCTGGGCATGAAAATACAATGTGACGCTCGTTGGGCGAGACATGTATTCGAAGTGTCGAAAGAAGCACTCAAGTGCATAGGCTTTTTAAAGCGGTGCAAGAAATATTTTACTCCTTCTGATCTTTTCAATATCTGCAAGAAAATTTCACTCCTTCTGATCTTTTCAATATCTATACAACTTACATCAGGCCGAAGATGGAATACAACTCCCATATTTGGGCAGGTGCTCCAAAATCATCCTTGGAGCTACTTGAACGTGTTCAAAGGAGAGCGATGGTGCTGATAGCTGACAGTAGGGTATCCAACTCTATTGTTTCCCTTGAGCATCGTCGGAATGTGGGTTGCGTGACGCTGTTCTATCGTTACTTTCATGGTGTGTGTTCATCAGACATCCGTCGCCTTATTCCTGACGTGAGGATGTTCGGTAGGGATACGAGACTTTCTAGGAATTCACACCCGTTTGTTATCGATTGGCCAGTTGACCGAACTACAGGTCTAATTCGTTTTTCGCTCGTACAGTCCGTATGTGGAATCGACTTCCGGCAAAGGTGTCTCCCACTAATCAAGACAAGTATCAATAAACATTACTCCCACTTTTCCCCCTCCGATCCTTTACTTTCCACTCGCCAACGCAATGCACCGCATGTATAGGGGGCATCCCCTGAGTGTGGGTTATTAAAAAAAAGCAATATATAACTAAGCTTTGTGGACTACACTAGGTTGCGTTCGACAGCCTATTCCGTTGGAAAATACGGGATCTTCTAAGAACCACAATTATCCCACCAAAACTTACAAGCCTTATAAAAACCCAATATGATGGTTTTCAATGCAGAGTTTTGCATAATAATCGTCTTTTCGAAACATTTCTCCCGAAATCGGTTGTGAGACAGGGATGTCTGTTGCCCCCTCCTTGTACTTGACAAGGTAATGTCTAATAATTATGCAGGTAATCGCCGTGGAATTCAATGGACCTTATCCAGCCATTTTGAGGATCTAAATTGTGCTGAAGACATTTGCCTGTTATCCACCAGACGCTCGGATATTCAATCGAAGCTTGATGATTTACCGGTCCACTCAGCGAGCGTCAAAAGCGTTAACAATCAGCAAACAATAACCACATGGTCCTTGGCCACGAACATGTAGAGTTCGTAAATAAATTCTGCTACCTTGTATGTATGATTACTGCAGAAGATAGTGCAAAATCAGATATCGAGTTTAGAATTGACAAAGCAAATAGTGCGTTTTTTTAGCTATAATAAACATATTTAAATCAAATGTTTACCTCAAAGGCCGTAAACATCAAATTACAAGGCTTTACAAATAGATGTTTACGATATATTCTAAAAATGTGTTTGTCAATTGTGTGAAGCAATAACGACCTATACCACAAATACTGTAGAAAACCGATTCTCACCATTATAAAGAGGTGAAAAAGATAATGGATCGGACACTCACTTAGAAAACAACCAGAAGAAACATGCCGTCAAGCTTTAGATTGGAATCCACAAGGAAACAGAAGAAAGGGTCGACCAAAGACCACATGGAAAGGGAGTCGGATGAAGGATGTTAAGAGCAGCGGACAAGGCTGAAATGAAATAAAAGTACTAGCTAATGATAGAATAGCTTGGAGAAACGTTGTGGAGGACCAATGCTTTACAGGAAGTTAAACGGAAATAAAGAAGAAGAAGAAGAGAATCTGATAAAAAGTTTTTCTTTAACTTTTATGTCATAATCTACAGAGTCAAACGATCTGTAAAGGATCTGGAATTAACTCGTGAACATTTTCGTGCGATCATTTTTCACAACTTTCGACGTGGATTATCACGACACGAGTGCATCGATGAACTTAAAACTTTGTATGGCGGTGAAGCACCACCCTATAGCACTGTGAAAAACTGGCTTAATGAATTCAATCGTGGCCGACGCTCGCTCAAAGACGAAGGTCGTCCAAAAACGGCCGTTATTTCAGAGAACATTGATGCTGTGCGTGAACTGATAATGCAAGATCGTCATGTGACATACCGTGAGATAGAGGCATCCTTGGGCATTTCTTCCACCAACATATATTCGATATTGCATAAACAACTGGCCGTAAAAAAGGTTTGTTCTCGTGTCGATTGTTGCAAAGAAATTGTTAAAAAAAATACAGTCGCGGTGCTTCAAACGACGTTTATAAGATCATCACAGGTGACGAATCATGGATCTATGCGTATGGGCCAAAAAACAAAACAGCAATCGATCGTATGGGCCTTCGAAGACGAGCCAAACCCAACGAAAGTTGTTCGTGGAAGAAGTTCGTGGAAGAAAACAAAACAGCAATCGACCGTGTGGGTTTTCGAAGACGAGCCAAGTCCAACGAAAGTTTTTCGTGGAAGAAGCACTTTGAAGCAAATGGTCGCCTGTTTCTTCGGAAAAACTGGTCATGCGGCGACTGTTCCGCTTAAGCAACGTAGGAGGTCAATTCTGAGTGGTACACCACAATTTGTTTGCCTGAAGTCTTCGAAGAAATTCGAAAAACAAATAAGAGAAGACGAGTCATTGTGCACCATGACAATGCGAGCTTTCACACATCGGCTTCAGCCAGCGCCTTTTTGACCGGCCAAAACGTCGAATTGATGGGTCATCCGCCGTACAGCTGTACTTAGCACTTAATAAATTCTTTTTATTCTCGCACATCAAGAAAAAAATGAGTGGTCAACGATCTTCGTCGCCAGAAGATGCTGTTGAGGCGTTCAAAAAAACATGTTTTGGTGGTGTCTCAAGCGGAATGGAAAAAGGGCTTCGACAATTGGTTTGAGCGCATGTAAAAGTGTGTAAATCATGCTGGAGAATACTTTAAAAAAACAATAAAACCATTTTTGATGATAAATATTCGCAATTTCATTATTAGGCCAGAAATATGTATAGCAGCCCTCGTACTAGGCAAACTTTTTGCATATCCAAAACGTTGTAAGCTATAATAAGCTTGGATCGACCTCAGCTTATTGTTTTGTTTAATGGTAACCTAATTTCAACGTCCAATAAAATTGTCTATTATATGATTTGCTTCGGACCACTGTGCAACAAATCAATGTATATGCATGTGCTTGGCTCCGGTGGCGCTTTTCATTGAATGGCGGCATGGATGGTTTAGACTTGAGTACGCCGCGCTGTACGCTCCGGGGATATGTAACGAACATGTCGCGTGTTTGTGTTCTGCTGTGTGTATCAATTGGTTTGCTTGGCTGAGTTCGTGATGGAATGAAACGTTGGCTGGCGGTCTGCATGATGGAGATGGTGCTAGCGATGATGTAGTATATGATCTTCTTCTTGTTTTTGCCTTTTCTAGTGGTTGTATTTTTTTCTCTCCCTCTTTTGGGCCGTTGTTTTTTGATTGTTTTGGCTTTTGATGTTGTTGGAAAACGTGTCGTCTTTATATTGTTGTTGTTGTTGTTGTTGTTGTTGTTGAAAATCGTTACAGATTTTAGCTTGGCATAACATTGGCGGTTGCAATGTCCATCCTTTTGTACCTATCTACACTATCGGTGTTTTGAAGTTTTTGTTGTTTGTTTTAGGCCAGTATTTGTTTTATTTTGTATTATTTTTTTTTGTTTGTTTAAAGATACACTCGTGTTGTAGTGTAGTGTACACACACACACACATTTATTCGTTTATTTGGAAACTTGTGCACCGACACACACAGCACAGTACATACAGCGTACAGCACACAATCCAGTCAGTCGTGGCTTTTTGTTTGTCTATATATTTTCCTTTATTTTTATTGTTGTTATTTATGTTTAATTTTTCCACACATACACACTCGTGCACATCATTTTGTTATTAATTACTGTTAACCATTCACCGTTTCGAGTAAACCTAATTGTTCGTTGTTTGTGTACTCGTAACATTTTCGTGCTCTTGCATTCATTCACACTCATGGTTTTTGTTTTTTGCTCGCTTTAATTGTCATACTCGTACTCGGCTCCTCCATTGGGGCTGTCACTGCCCCCTGCTCTCTGTCTCATTATCTCTCATAGTTCAATACTTTTATTTGTTTTAGGTTTGTGGGTATGGAGTGTTGTTTTTGTTGTTACATTTTATTATTAGTTTTGTTTGCACAAGTGCAAATGCCGTTGGTTTCCCTTGGAAATGGGGTGAGTGAGGGAGGGGGAAGGATTGTTGTTGTGTTCGTTAAATTGATAACCTGTGAAAATTGTTGTTATTTGTTTGTTGGAAAATACCCTGAAACTTAGGTCTGTTGATAGGTGGCCAGATGGATGAGAATAAGCGTCGGTTGTTGGCTGAAACTTTTGAAAAATCATGTTTTCTTTGTTGTCCCTGTTGTTTTCTTTCTGATTTGATTCTACCCCTTGCGTGTATCAAGTGTATCTTAAGAATATCAACAAGTCGTAGATTGTGTGAATTGTTTTTGTTTGGTGTTGTGTTTTTTCTTTTCTTCATCTTTGAAATCGATGCGTGCGTACAGTGTGTGTACGCCGTACACACACACACACTCGCTTTTCACACATTTTAAGCTCCTCGGCAGTGGTAGAAGAAGAAGAAGAAGAGAATCAAACCTTGTTGTTTGTTTTATTCTCGTCGGTAGAAAAACATTGCATTTCTGTGGCGAGGGTAGAGTTGCCAGAAAGCTTCATCTGAACAGGGTTTAGTAAAAATCACCTGTGGAATAAAGCGTAGACAGACGACAGAGTTAATTTGCATTAAAAATTCAGTAAGGCGATTTAAAATATTATGAGGACAGACGACAGTATCTGCATTTATTAAACAGCTTCGATATAACTTCGATATTTTGTTTTTTTGTGATTCTTTTTCTTTACAATCTGTTTTTTCAACAATAAGTAAATGCGATAAAATTAAATTCGACTTAAACTATTTCGGATTAAATAATATATACATACTACTCATTTTCTTTTTTGATCGAGAGACTTCGTTGCTTTTTTCTCATAGAGAAATTGCAAACGGATTTACGCGATGGCTGAGTTTTTGGATATATAAGTAGCTGAGCTGATTTCATTAATTTCTTCTTTTACCATTTTAGTTTGTAAGTCTTTATGAATATTTTTGTTGGTTACGAACCAAGGAGCTTTAGTTATGATACAGTGTTTTAGATTGGTACCTTTGAAGAATTTCAATATTAGAATTGCTGGTTGTTCCCTAGATCTGAATTCCGTATGTCCAGACTGGTTTTAGGATCATCTTGTACAGTAGAATTTTGTTTTCAAGGCTAAGCTCTGTTCTGTGTCCCAGCAGCTAATCTTCTTATCTTAATGTCTAGTTGCCAAATTTTAGCTTTAATGTGAGGCTTCCATGTCAAGCGTTTAATTACTTCGATATAAAATGGATCAAAGAATGAAATGACGATAAGCAGATACTCGTATGCTGTGGACAAAAAATAAAAATTTATTTGAAAGAAAGCTAAAATAACTTTTGCCAAAATTGGCCCTCAATGTAAAAATTGTACATGCACTACAAACCATAAACAATTTGGCAGCAGCTGATTTAATAAACGCTGCTAATTGTGAGTAGAGCGGTTGTTTCTGATAAATTGCGGCAGTGTTGCCAGACTGTAATACCTAAATTCAGTATAAATTCAGTTTGATTTTGGGCATTTTCGTCAGAGTTAATGCAGTTTGGGAGGAGATAATACTCGTGTTAATTTTCATTAAGTCGGCTAATGCACAATCCTGACCAAAAGGTTGTGGTCGCAACTATCACACTATAAAGTCAGGCTTAAGACCTGGATAAAACCATCTGAAATGTTTTTTAGCGACTCGTATCTTATTCTTTTACCTAGCCTCGATAACTGTCTAGAATAAGTAGTATATATCGACACTTGGTTAAGTAATAACATGCCAATAAATAAAGGTTTCCCGTTGCATGCCAAAAATGCTATAAACAAATTATTTTTCGTAAGAAATTAAAAAAATAAAGAGTAAGAAAGTAACCTCATGATTAATGACACAATTTGCGGTGTTTTCCGGTAAAACATAATAGAAACTTATCCCGGCTTCGAAAACCCTAATCTTGGCAATATTGCGCAATCAGCTATTGCAAATTGGTGTTTTCTGAAAAAACTTGATGGAAACTTATCCAGTCTTTTAAATAAAGCTAAACTTGGTAATATTGCGCAATCATCTGTTGCAAATTGGTACAACAAAACAAAATGGTATTCTCGATAAAAAATATAACATTAAGTTCGAATCGGCTGTAAAAAAAAGTACTGATAATTTGTTCAAATTTCTAGTTTTATTGGAAAGGTTGAACTTTTTCATAATAGAACACCATCCGATACGTTTTCGCTTCGTCCAATGAGCTGAAGATTGTTTGGCAGGTGGTGAAGAATATTACCGAAAAATCGTGTTTTCAGATCATCATCTCGATCATGGATTTTGGGCTGGAAGCATCAATGGGCCATTTTTTAAGAAGCCGCCGTTACCGTCAATAATGAACGTTACCGCGTCAAGCTCAACTAATTCTTGATTCCAAAAATTCAATTCAGAATGACATGGCCGACTTTTGGTTTCAACAAGACCTCATGTCACACAGCCAATGCTGTGCCGCTACAACAATAACACAGCCAATGCAACCATCAATATTTTACGCGCTGTTTTTAAAATCGAATAATCAGCCGAAAATGTGATGTCAATTAGCCGCCTCGGAGCTGTGATTTGAGCCCTTTGGATTATTTTCTGTGCGGAGCCATTTTAGATAAATGTTACGCAAAGCATCCAGAGACAATTAAAGCTTTAACACATGAAACCATTGTCATTGAAGAGATTCTACCTGAAACAATCGGAAATATACTGAAAAATTAGGTTGATCGGGTGAGGTACTGCCAAGACAGTTCTGGTAGTTATTTGAACGATATTGTGTTCCATTATTAAATGTCAAAGTCCAATCTTTTCAATAAAACCAGACATTTGATAAAAATTGTCATTACTTTTTTTACAGCGAATTCAAATTAAAAATGCTAAATCGACCACCCTGTGCAATAGCCTCTACCGAGGCTTAGTACACATTTGTACGAGTCAACTTTACTTGCTTCAATGATGATTTCCTTTTGAATTTGCCTCTTGTGTTTACACAAGGATATTCTGTTACGGCAGTTTTTGTTCGGATTATATGTCCCCATTTATACGAGGCAACTTTACTTGCGTCAGTTTTTACAATTATCTTCTGAAGTTGCCTCCTGTGTTTACACAAGACAATTCGGTTATGGCAATTTTTGTTTTCATTCGTTAGGATTTTTGTGTGAAAAAATACTAAAATAATCTACAGCCAACTTCACACTACGAAAAACACAAAAGGAATTGACAGTACAGGCAAGTTTTTCCATTCCCCTTACCTCTCTCTCTCCCCTACAAACTGAAAGTTGCGTCAAGTAAAGTTGTCTCGTGCAAATGGGGATTATTTTCTTACATTCTGTCAATTTTTCGTTCTGATGGCAATTTTTGTTTTCATTCGTTCTGATTTTTGTGTGAAAAAATACTAAAATAATCTGCAGCCAACTTCACACTACAAATAACACAAAAAAATTTACAGTACAAACAAGCTTTTTCCCTTTCCATTACAAGCTGAGAGTTTCGGCAAGTGTAAATGGGGACTATGTACTGAAATGGGTATAACACATCATTTTTCTAGAAGTAGAGTACACGAAGAAAATCGACACTTTTTCTTACGTGTGACTTAAATTTTGCGATTCTTTATCCAGACTTAATTACTGAGACTATTGCAAAAACCCCACCATTATTTATCCCCAAAGCCTTGCCATACATGTGAAATCATTCTCCATGTGGCAACTCTTCTGCGCATAGTTCTTTCCTTATTGTAAGTTCATGTGTGTGTCATAATGATTATGATGTGTGCTGCTCTCATTTCGCTATTTCATACTCCGACAAGTCAAGCCATATTTATGTTTGTTTTAACGCAGCAGCAGAGGAGCAGCTTTGCTGTGTTTGTTGTTTCCAAACTTTCATCAACATCCATGAAATGTAAACATCTACTTGTGTGTGTGTTTTCCATGAGCAAGCAAGCAGATAGATAGAGAGTCGACAGGGCCGTATATAGAGTGTGTGGTGTTTTCTTGGCTGGTGTGTGTGTATGATTCTCTAGTGGAGTGCTGTGTATGTGTGGTATAATAGATTGGGGTTGGTCTGTCGGTTGGTCGACCGATGGTGGTGGTGAGAGTGAGTGCAGTGTGGTGCGGTTGTTGTTTTTGGTGGATGAGAGTGAGTGTGGTTGGTGAGTGTGGATGTTTTGTGCTTTTTTGATACGGTTTGAACCGTTCTTGTTGAGTTGTCGGTCGTCAGTAGCAAATCGTAACCAAGCTGACATGTTGTTGGCTTCCATAATGTATTAATTTATTTACTATTATTGTTATTACTCTTATTTCGTTTTCGTGTTCGTTTCGCTTACGCTTTGGGACGCATTATTGACGTTACGTTTTATGTACGTCGTTTGCACGGTCGGTCAGTGCGTCGTTCGTTCGGTCGGTCGGTCGTTTGCTTGTTTAATGTTACCGTCGTTGTCGTCGTCATCGCCACTAACCATCGTTGCCGTCGAACGTGTGGCTCGTTGTTTTGTTGACGTTTAAACGGCGGTTATATGTTTGATAAGAGCGCGCGCGGCGGGTGTATGTGTGTGCGTGTGTGTAGCTCGCTTTGTTTGTGTGTCTCGTGAAAATAAATCATTGGAGGAATCACTTGTTTGGCGTTCTTCTTTCCTCTTTTTTCTTTATTGCGTTTAATTTGTATTCATTCGTATGCTTATCGTAAACATCACATCAAGATCATGTTTTTTTTCTTTCTTTCTGCCGTTGTTGTTGTTTGTGCTGTTATTTACTATTCCAATTATTGATAGATGTGGAGAAGCACCGAAAGAAGAATATTTTAAATTTGGATGAGTGGCTTGCACACACTCAATTCAATTTGAAGACGCTGCGCGTTCGTTTTGTTGTCTTTACGCGAAAAATGAAAGTTTTTCTTTGTGTTGTTCTTTCTATGGTTTGTTTGTTTTATTTAAACGGTAAACGGCAACGAAATCGCGAAATCATCTTTGAAAATTAATTTGGTGTTATTATGAATTATAAAGATTAGAACCATTCATAATTGCAATGGAAATGAAAGTCTTAGGGCTAAACGAGTTGAGCATAGGAACATACAACAATGGGAAAGCAACGTTTGGAAGTAAATGAATGTCGCTAAACCGGAAATGATAATCAGCTGGAGACAAAACTATCCCTGTTAATACGAAAGGCAACCCTATTTTAAAGGGGAGGAAGGCCTTTATAGTGATGCCATGTGTTGTCTTTCTACCCTTGTGATAAATCCCCAAGATGTAACCTTAACATTAAGCGTGTTTGAAACGCTTGTATTATTGCTAAATGTTTTTGTTTAAAATCCGTCGCAAAAAAAATGATTTTTTTTATTGTTGCTTAAATTTGTTGTAAGGTTACCTTGTGGGTAAAAATATATCGTTGGAAACGCAAAAAATACATATTCCATAAAAACATTGATACAAGCTTCCAGGTGAATAACCTCGAAACTCGCAAACGATAGAACGTTCTGCAAAATTAATAGAAAACAATTTGTCGTAAAATAATTTTAAAACCCATGGCTGTGAGTTCGAATCTCAGTGAAATGTAGAACTTGAACGAAATACAGGAGTTCTGCGAAAATAATGCTTATATTGGGGTTCGGCGAAATATTTTGAGGTCTAAACACAGTTAAAATCGTAATTTTTCATTGAGAGCAATGACTATAGTGTCACGACAGCCGGTTCTATGCATCGGATTGACACGAAGAAGGGATTCTTCGGCCAGGGCATGGTTCCAAAAGGTACAAGGTATAGTCACTAGCCCAACAACAACAAAAACAGTTTGTTAGATTGTCAAAATAATTATAATGCCAAAAATTGTGAATGTTGGATAAAGAATTTTTCCTTTATATATAATTGTCAAATTTCAAAATTGTCGATTTAAATTACTACGAGAACAAAATTAAAATCAGCTGTTAGCATAACTCTACCTTCTTTATTGTACCATGGACCAAGGGCTGTCAGCCCTGCACTATGTGCCGCTACAACAACAGTTATAGTTCACCGTAAAAGGTAGAATCTGAAAAAAATCCTAGACCCACTGCATTTAAATCAAATGTTTGAGGTCCAAAAACTCTTTTAAACCTTGAATTCTAAGAGCAGTGCTTTAAATTTACCCTTAAACATGGTCGGAATACATATTTTCCTCCATAATATCATATCTAATTTAAAAATTGAAAGTTGGGGCGTCACAATGGCCAAAAAGTACGAACATTAGGCGTGTTTTATTGGACTTGCTATAATTTTCTCTGCATTTTCTCTTTTTCCCTATAAATTAACATACAATTCTTTTAAAGAAGTTGTACTTGATGTTAATAATTAAGAAATAACCACCAAAAAATTATTGTTCACTTATAACTTGAAACAAGGCGATTCATGTGTGCATATAAAAAATGTAACATATATTACATGGTATCCCTAATAGTTGTAAATTACATTCTCCTTTATTATTTTTGAGAGTTTTTTACTTGCGTAAACTAACATGGCATCGTTCCCGAAGCATTGTTAAATCGCGCGATCTTGGAGGCCACGCCAAAGGCCAACGACGCGAGATAATGCGCTCACCAAAAGTTTCCTACAATAAATTGATTGTTTCGCTGTCTGTATGGCATGTAGCGCCGTCTTGTTGGAATTAAAGGTCGCCCAACATCCTCCAATTCAGGCACGAATGTCATTAATCATGGATCTTTCCCATTGACTGTCGCATTATGGCCGGTTCAATTTTGAAGAAATATATATAGACCATTGATTCCCTCTACCCATAGAGCACACCAAACAGTGACTTTTTGAGGATGTTACGGCGTCTCAACAATGGCTTGTGTATTCTCATTACTCCAAATGCGACAGTTTTGGTTATTAGCAGCGTTCCCATTCAACCAAAAGTGAGCTTTATCGCTGAACGAAATTTTCTTGTAAAAATTAGGATCGTCATCTCGTTTTGGGCCCATTCTCCACGATTTGCAAACGGTGTTCCGGAGTAATTCTATGCATTTTGAAATGTTAAACCAAACTGAGCATAATTCAAGTGACAGCTGTCAAAAAGACCAGTTCCGAAAAAAGTGTGGCCAGATTGAAAACTAAACGTCTTAAAAAACGCCCTTTATAAAATTTCTCTTTCGAAATGGGTTGTCAGCTGTTCGCAACTGCGGCAATCATCTGGACAAGAGCTTCCTCGTTCGTACACAATTTTTCGTACTTGGCCTCAACGACTTCATGTACCCAAATTGAGATTGGTGGGGTCCTTCGTCGCCCGTCGCAAGGCGGATTTTATCGATTTGGAAAATTCCAATTGATATGTTTGGGGCATTCCAGCTCGAAATGTTAAATAGATGCTTTGATAACTGTTGAAAGATTTTTTTCGAGTGATAGTTTGTCGCGACGTTTGCTACCAGTTTATTGTCTCTATATTTTATACGAGTATATCTTCAACTAAAGTAAGTGGTTGTCCAGGGGGTAGGGAAAAATCCGCAACGACAACAAAACATATGCGCTCATTATTTGCAAAAACCGGAACTGATGATAATTAATTATGAACAAAACTCTACATTGTTTAGATTGTGCGATTCAGTTTCACAGTTTTTTTTTTGCTTTGAACATAATTTATTTCTTGTTTAAAAAGCCGTTCATACGTAGCGATCTTTGGACTTTTTCTCTATCTATCTCTCTCTGATTCAGATTTTCTTCAGATTCCATTGTAAAACACATGGAAAAATGTATCAATAGCAAAGCCTTTAAAGCGGCATGTCATATCTTCTTTTCATTTTCTGTGTTTAAAGCGAATTTATAAAAATCGTTGCCTACCCCCTGGTGGTGGTGGTGGTTTTTGATTTCATTGAATATTAAACAGACGCATATGGTGCGGTATGATGCGATACACGATAAGACACAAAAATGAATGAATTCGTACATACGCACAATGGTACGCATGAGTATCTTTTAACGCAAAAAAAACAAACATCTCCTCCCACCGTCTCGTACTAAAGAAAGCACACACAGCAAGAAACAAACGATGAACACACACGCACAGACACACGTAGACATTTGTGTATACAAAAAATAAACAAACAATTAATTATATGTATTAAATTTGCAATAACAACAGCTACAAGAGAATAAAGAAAACAAAAACAACAAAAAAGAAAAACCAACAGCAATAAAAACCTTATTAAATGAACACAACATAACATAACACAAAGCCAAGCGAACGCTCGTCTCTGCATTCGTCGGTCTCTCATCCAACCAAGCGTGCTGTAATTCTCATCAGCACTCAACCAAACATACAGCCGGCATTCTCGTTCCGACAAACATACAAACATACTTACATATGTACAGGCACATGTAGTAGTACGTGTGTGTATGCATGCATGTAATGTGTACAAAAAGTCAAAACAATTATACTCCATGAGTTTGTTTAAATTAACCACCGCCAACCAGCAGCAACTCAGGGCTCAACTCCAATTACCGTTTGTCGTCACGACTGGCTCGTCTGTCCGTTCGGTCTTTCGTTCCTACAAACATAACTATATTTATTGTGGCCAAGTGTGGACACTCTCTCACAATCGGTGTTGTTTCGTGTACGTGTGAGTGTGTAAAACAGTGAAAAAGAAGAAGAGAATTTGAGTGTGAAAATTGTGAGATCAAAAGTGCAAGTGGTGTAGTACAAATATAATTAACCGTAACACAAGCTCCAATCGTGTGCGCCCCAACCCCTTCTCACGTCAACCGTTTGTGAATCCATTAACCAAACAAACCCCCCCCCCCATCGTTCCCATGGTGTATAAAAAGTGGAAACACAATCAAAAAATGTCTAAAAATGATACGGCCATTGCCACTGTTTTATGTGACACCGTTAATACATCACAACAAACCAAAACAAAACATGACAATAAAATCTGTCACAGTCCCCCCCACAATCAATGTGATCGCGGTGTTGGTGGTGGCGGCGGAGGTGGCGGCACAACTGAAACCATCGCCACTAAAAATAACAACGCCAACACTACCACCACTGCTATAAGTGGTACCGGCAAACCCAACAAATCGAGCAACAACAACAGCAGCCACAGCGCCAATAACAACAATGACGTTGACAGTGGTTTTATTAGTGTGACAACAACAACAACCACCACGACGGTTATTGTTAGCAACAGTAAAACAAATGGTGATACCGCCGTCACCGACGCTGACACCGTCACCGCACCAACTACCTCAATTAATAATTTAATTTCCAATAAATCATTGGATACAACAATGACAAAAACGCCAACAACAATAAATAGTAAAATTAGTAGTAATGGCTGTTGGATGGATTATAAAAAATTGAAAACCTATTTAATATTAAAGGATAAGCAAAATGAAAAGGTAATTGAAATATGTAATAAAGCAACACTCTCTTACACCCTCACTCTTTGTGTTTGTATTGTACAAACAGTTATTTGCACTCGTTATTTATTTACGAGTAAGAGGGGGTGCCGTCCTAAATGCAGTTATCGATTACCATTTAAGTTTTGTTGTATAACAATACAAATGTTTCGCTTAAAAGGTTATCGATTAATCCCAAATGGAGCATAAATGCGATCTTGGATTGGATTTAACCGCTTTTCGCCTTTTTAGACGGACAAAACCAATCGTTTTCTTCATATAATTAGATCACAGAAGGGTGATAATCCGTTTCTTAGGTTTTATTTAATTTGAAAATGGTTTCATTTAATTTTAAAGCGGTTCAATTTTAGCTGAAATTAAAATATAAAAAATACAGAAATATATTCTTATAAGAATGTTATCGATTACTTTTAGTTGGGTTAAAATTCGGATCGTGGGAATGCATTTATCAGATGAAACTAAAGGGAAATGGTATTAACAGCTGAAACTTAACTGAAAAAAGGAGCGAGGCCCATTTTGTGTATAGAAACCAAGCTCAGACCTGAAAGTCTTCACTTTTATTTTTCCGTTTGACCTCATTTTGTTAAACCCTTGAAAAATATCAAAATTATAAAATGTATTTCCTTTTTAAAAACTCAAACTCGACATATGAGCAATGTGTTATTCAATTATAAATCATACGTCGTGAGTGGGTAAGAAAATTCTCAGGAATCTTATGGTGTTTTCATTTCCTACATAAGCTTTTAAATTTCATGTGCATGTTTTGTACACCAACAATAATTTAAATGCTCTGCACCAAAGGAAAGTGAGTACAGGGTAGTTAGTCTTAATCTAAAATTCTTTTTATAAATAAAATAAATGTTTTTTCGCCAAATTATTTATGAAATTAAATAACTTACATGTGAAAACAATCGTGTCATCCTAATTTCTTATGATCTTGGTGTCGTTTTCTGGCTCTATATAGTTTGCTTCATATTCGCCTACAGAGCCGGAATTGTTAATAAATTATTTGTATCAAAGACGATAAACTGTGCAAATGTGCGATGTAAGCTTATCGAGAAATCGAAAAACGAAGATGAGTAAAATCATATTGGGAATGTGGTTTTTTGTATTTAAAGAGTTCGAATTTAGTGTTTTCTTTGTGTTTTTGTGTTTCAATTTTAACTTTCTAGCGTTCATGTTATTGTGAACAAACTAATGTGGAAATATAAATCCAGAGTGTTTTTTTACATTATTGCAAAGAAGAAGCACATCACCCATCTTGTACAATTTATCGCCGTTGGTTCGTATAACATCGTTCCTTCACGGTTTCCCACACGAAACAGTCAAACGATATTAAATCGATGGCAAATTGACATTGTCAAGACGGCTCATGACAAATCATTGGTTTTCCAATCTCCAGATGTGATAGTTTTGTTTGTTAACATAGCTTCTTTAAGAATATGATTGTTGTCTTGCAAAGAAGTTGTCAAATTTAAGTTGTTTAAAGGCCCTAACTGAGAAGCGATAACAAAAGGGGTGGTCAAAGCGAAATTTGCAAGTTCTTGGTGCAAAATTTGCATTAGGCTGTTGCTTCTAAATTTTGACTTGTTGATTCCGATGGCGAAACGATGTTCCAGGACCGCCAGAACACTTTCGGCTATGGCAGCCACATTCACGTCAGTGCTCACCCTACCTACGAGGGCTGATATTTATTTTTCGTTCCTAATAATGCAAATGCGAATATTTTTCATCTAAAATGGTGTTATTGTGTTTCAAAGTATTCTCCAGCATGATTTATACAATTTTGCATGCGCTCAAACCAATTGTCGAAGCACCTTTTCCACTCCGGTTGAGACACCTCCAAAACATGTTTTTTGAACGCTTCAACAGCATCTTCTGGCGACGAAAATCGTTGACCACGCATTTTTTCTTAATGTGTGGGAATATAAAGAAGTCACTGGGTGCCAAGTCAGGGCTGTACGGCGGATGACCCATCAATTCGACGTTTTGGCCGGTCCAAAAGAAGCTGGTTTGAGCCGAGGTGTGATAGCTCGCATTGTCATGGTGCACAATGATTCGTTTTCTCTTGTTTGTTTTTCAAATATCTCCGAAGACTTCAGGCAAACAAATTGTAGTGTACCACTCAGAATGGACCGTCCTACGTTGTCCAAGCGGAACAGTCGTCACATGACCAGTTTAGCCGAAGAAACAGGCGACCATTTGCTCCGAAGTGCTTCTTCCACGAACAACTTTCGATTTGGCTCGTCTTCGAAGACCCACACGGTCGATTGCTGTTTTGTTTCGGGCTCATACGCATAGATCCATGATTCGTCACCTGTGACGCTCTTATAAACGTCTTTTGAAGCACCGCGATCGTATTTTTTCAAAATTTATTTGCACCAATCGACACGAGCCTTTTTTTTTATCAGTTTACGCACGGCATTAATTTTCTCACCGTTTTTGGACGACCTTCACGACCTTCTTCTTTGAGCTAGCGTCAGCCACGATTGAATTCATTAAACCAGTTTTTCGCAGTGCTATAGGATGGTGCTTCATCGCCATACAAATATTTAAGTTCATCGATGCACTCTTGTCGTGACAATCCACATCAAAAGTTGTGAAAAATGATTGCACGAAAATGTTCACGAGTTGATTCCATATTTTGCCAAATTGATTTTTTCCAGTCACTGTAAACAACACAAATGATGGTCGTACCTCAAAACGTTCTGAGTACGTTTATGCTAAAAAACTTTCCAATGGAAATGTGAGATGGCGACAGGCAACACTTAGTGTTGCCTAGGCCAGAAATATGTATAGCAACCCTCGTACGATGGCGGGGGCTGTGAGTGTTATCCACTTGCAGTCATAATCTGAATCGAAGAATTAAAAATGGGCATAATCAGCGCAGGCATAAAAAAGTTTTCTTTTTAGCGACAAAAGGTAGCTCTGAAAAATTACACTTTTTGAAAAATAGTTCATATTTGGCCCGGTCGAACTTTACGACGTTTTTACTTGTTTTCAAACAAATCATCTATTAAAACATATTCGAAATGTTAATACCGGTAGTCGCGCTGTAAACGTAGGTTCGCCTTATATTGGCTTTGCTTTGAAGAGAGATTTCTCGTTTTGAACGGAATTTTTTATGCTTTTGAATTTCAATCGCTGTTGGAGGGTATACGAAATTCGCCATGGAAGAACTGAAATTCTGTGAAACAATTTTGATATACCCTATATGTACGTTTCTTTCTTTCTATTTTTTTTTTCTAAAATATGGCAAAAACCGTGGGAATAAATCAATAAAATACATTTAATATTGTATTTAGATGGCCTCATTATAAATGGGTGGGTAACAAGTCTTGACTCATAACAACCAGAAAAAATAATCAAAATTGATTTATGTCATGGCATAAACAAAACCAATTCAAAGTAATGAAATAATATGATAAATATTGGGGAAATGTTTCAACAACAATAGAATAAATAAAAGAAAGATTATTAAAAGAATGAGTGAATTTATTCAAAATTACTCTTTCCACCAACTCTAAACCACTTTGATTGACTTCTAAACCTTTTTAGCCTATCATCTCATACTTGTAAGGAACTTCTGAAACTTTTTACCTTCTTCTTCTCCTCCTCATCGTCTTATTCTTCTCTAATCGTCAAAATATTTATGGATACATTTCGTGTTTGCCCGCAGTTTTGTTAATAATGGGGGGAAAACATAAAAAAACGAAACATGACACAATAACCAAACCAAAACCAAAGCCGCGTAAAGAAAAACATTTCAAATACTTCGTTATTTTTTTGCTAACGTACAATTTGAAACAGTTTTTTGTTCATTTGTTTGGCTGGTTTTATTTTATTTATTTTTTTATATTTGGCTTAGCGTGTATAGCGAAATATGGGGTTTTTTATTTCTCATATTCGTGTTGTGGGTATTTTCGAGTCCATGTTTTTGGATTGCGTTTGGTGTTTGTGTGCTATGATGTGTTTATTGCTGTTTTGCCTTTTTTGCTACTTCTGCAGTGTTTTGTTTTCTGCTCTCTTTCCGGCATACTTCAAATGTCAATAAACTCGTTCATATTTCATTAAATACTTTATTTATATTTAATGAGTTTTTTTTCGGTGCAAATTTAAACGGTTAATGCAATAAAGTATATTTTTATTTAAATATCTTTTTTTTGTTAAAAACACAGTAAAAATATTATTTTAGCGAAGTATCTTTTTGAATTAGTTCTTATCCATTGAAAAAAAATCAGAATATCTACTACTCAATGAAACAAATTTATGTCAGGATTATAGCTTAGTTTAGGATTATAGCTTAGTTTTTTTTAGAAAACTAATTTAAATTCGAAAACGTATTTAATGCTGTTTCATTAAAATCTTAAAAATAAATCCATATGTCCATATTTTTTCTAACTGTCAGGTTGTTTTACCTATAGCGGCCTTTTTTGGACCCAATGGCCGAAGGATCTCGTCTGATTTAAATCGTAGAAATTTATCTGTATTTGGATTTATAGATAAATTGACCTTTATTTAAGTACCTATATTTTCAATTTCTCATTTTATTGACTTTAATTAAAATCAAATGATAAAAAAACGTACTTATCAAAATAAAAAAACGGACCCAGTCTTAATTTAATCCTAAAAATATTTCCATCGTTGAATTCGAGTGAAATTTGAGTTTTTTACCTCAACGATTCCGTATATTTTTCGTTTATTCGAAAAATCCAATGTGGCTTCCTGGACAGACTTCGCACGAGCGCATCCTGTAGAACCAATGTTTCAAGACCTTGGTGTCGTTTTTTAGCTCTCACGAAACTTACGAATAGTTTGCCTAATATTCGCCAAAAGGGCCTGCAATTTAAATGCATTGTTAAAATCTGTACTTCACGCACCCACAAAAAAGTATAACGGCGGTGAAAGGCAGCTCCGAGATCGCCCATTAAAACGCCGTTTATTAATACGATAACCGAATGTGGTGCCAGCAGCGTGACATGGCGCACCTTTCTGCACCATTCTGCACCAATATTGGTGTTTCATGCCACTGTAGCTCCCCTCCCCCCTTAACCGAAACGGCATTTTCAGCATAACTTTTAAAGAAAAACTACACACGCAGAAAAAAATAATTGCAATTTCGGTTGCAATCGCCAAATGTTTATAATCGCAATAGATATTCGGTTCGAAACACCACAAGATGACAAATATGATCAACGTACTATACTCACAACTTATTTATCGGGCATACCAATGTAACGCGAAAAAGAAATTTAGTTGCCACAACAGGTGGCAGTGGCAACCAATAGTTTTGTAAACATTTTGTTGTTGTAACCAATTATTAGTGATGATAACTAATACTTCATCATATACAGAAGCTGATACTACAGTTCCAATAACTGAAAATTACAGAGCCCTAACTAACTTTCGGTTGTACTGATGAAATACTCGAGGTGCATGTAACCTAAATCATTCGGTTGGCAAAAAAAACCGTTGTGGCAACGAATCTTTTCTCTGTGTGTGTAGTAAACAAAAGTTAATGTCGGCCATGGTCGACTATATTATACCCTAAACTTCTGAGTGTTCGGTTAAGCTAATTTTTAATATGGACGGGCTCTTAATTGACCTTGGTGTTAAAACTAAAGTCAAATTTGAATTTGTGAGAACATTTCATTGTGTTATCAACGTAAAATGGTCTTTGTTTTATTGGCTACCACAACTACCAATTGAGACAAATAATTATTTAAAGTATTCCATTGGTATAAACGATTAACTGGTTGTGTGTACCATAACATGAGCGAAGCTTATCATTTCATGGTATGTCGAATGAAACATCGATCAATTTTGTAGACTGGTAGACTTAACGATTACGACGGGAGGATTCTCGTCCGATAGAATTTATGTAGTTTCTAACGATTTTTTCTCAGTGTATATTTTCTATAGTACCACATTGCGGTGTTTCAACCACTCCCTTTTTACACCTTGTAATGGCAACATTGTATAGGGCTAAATTCAAGCGGTTTCTTTCATGCTCTGTAGTTTTTTAATTTATGGTCGATTAGGGTCCGTTGCTGAGGAGGTACCAGAAGAGGCGTGTTTATAGTTGCCAATGTACCATCACATAGTTCATCTAATAATAAAGTTTTTTTTTTCTAATTACCGATTTTGGAATATCTTTAATAACGTTTTATATATTTAAGATATTCGAATTCCCAAAGTAGAGGAAATGGTTCATTTGTATTGAAGGTACCAGAAGCGATATGAAAACTTACACATGTTCAATCAGATATGATGTTTTCTTAAAAATATTACTGACATAGAAAAATAAAAATGATTGGGTACTCTATTTAAAAGTAAAAATGAGAATCTGCCTTAAAGAATGATATGGTTGAAACAACTTTAGAAGTCATTAAATGTGTTTATTTTCAACATATTTTGAAACCCTTTTTCGAGGCGCTACACTTTTTAGCCGTACCAAATAATATATATTACGTCTTACCCGCTATTTTGAAGGTATACACATGTCAAATCCGAGTTTATAGAAATTTTACTAATTTGAGATTAAAATAAAGCAAACGCCAACTGTTTTTAAAAAGTAGTTTGATTTTAATTACATAAATAATGTTATATAAAAAAGCTATAATGCTCATCAATAATAAGGCTAAAATGATTCCATAAAAACTATAGAAGAATTATAGAAGAAGAATTATAGAAGAAGAATTATAGAAGAAAAAGCATATTCGAATAAAAATCGAATTTTATAAAATACATCCAATTTTACGCGTCAAAATAAAGTTTACACCAACTGTTTATAAACGTAGTTTAATTTTAATTACATATATATTAAATGAATAAATAAATAAATAAATGTAAAAAGTTTAAATGCAAAACTAGAATAGAATAGATTTAATAAAAATTATAGAAAATACAAAAAAAAAACATTCGAAAAAAAATTGCATTTTATGAAAATACATCCAATTTTACGCGTCGAAATAACGTAAATAGTGGCATCTCTTTAACGCCCAAAATCGCTGAATGCTAAAAGTGGTGACAACTCTTTTACAATTTCATTGTGCGCATTTCAGGGAAGTACCAATTAAGTATTAAAAAATATATTCATCAGCATAAAACAGCAATTTTCTAAGGAAAACTAAGTAAAATAGCAAAAGAATTACAATGGGAAAACAAATATAAGTGGACACTCGTGAAATCATAATAGATTTGCACAAAAAGGGAAAAAAGTGGTGAATTTGCCTAAGGCCGGTCGGCCAACGCGTCTTACACGCAGAAAAAAAGTATGGTTGTGGTGACAATATTCGAAGAGGATAATACTATTGTTGGGTATATGGTTGTGGTACAACAATATTATGATCCTCACAACAATAGTATGATTCAAATACAACCATACTATGATCCTCACAACAATAGTATGATTCACACATAACCATACTATGATCCTCACAACCATAGTATGATTCACAAGCAACCATGTTATGATCCCTACAACCATAGTATGATGACACACAATTATACTATGATCTCCAATATAATTTAGTAGAATTTGTTTAAGTTGTCGACAAAAGATTTGAATTAGAAAATTATTTTAAAAAAAAACATTAAATTCAAAATAATCGGAGTGATTTATTTCACAGTAGAAAAAATAAGTTTAAATAAACGTAAGCGTTTTTATTAAAAAAATTTCAGTTAAACAAAGCAAAAGCAGCTAGTACACTTATAAACAATTTTAATTTCGATAAAAAAGTATTATTATTGCATTAGATCCGTACCAATAACATTTGTTCTAAAAAGCATATTTTAATGAAGAAAAATTACAATCATACAATATTATTGCCGTAATCATATCATTGTTACATAAAACGCAAGACACAATACTTTTGTCGCACCAACCATATTTATATTGTTGCTATAACCATATTATAATTTTTAAATTTGGCAATAATACTATTGTTACAATTCAACAATATTAATATTGCAGCTATTATACTATTGTCAAAACTAAATTCAGTTAACAATGCTATGGTTGCGACGAACATACTTTTATTGCGGAGAACATATTATTATTGCCGTGACCATGTAGTAACCATGTTTTTTCTCTGCGTGTACGGACACAAAAATTAAAGCTGTGGTCAAAGAAGTAAAAACAAATCCAGCGTCGACAAATCCATGGCCGAGTATTACGTAAGAAACGTTACGTATCGAAAGTGCACCAAACTTGAGGCTTGAATTTTGCCAAAAATACAAAAAATGAAGCTCCCAACTTTTCAGAATACATATGTGACTCGCAAAATAGAAAGGGACCTAAGGTTAAAAACCAGTTTTGTTCAGGAGAGCCATTCTAAAGATTAGGTCCCTTTCTATTTGCGCTTAGAATCGTCGACTTCACTTTCATAAAACGCGCATATCTCTGGGAGGGAACACTTTTGGGGCATGGGATCGGTCTCATTCGATTCTCAGATGTTGTCCACATCAAAAAAAAGTGAAAAGTTGATGAAAAATTTTGTTCAGGAAAGCCATTTTAAAGATTAGGTTCTTTTCTATTTGCGCTTAGAATCGTCGACTTCACTTTCATAAAACGCGCATATCTCTGGGAGGTAACACTTTTGGGGCATGGGATCGGTCTCATTCGATGCTCAGATGTTGTCCACATCAAAAAAAAGTGAAAAGTTGATGAAAAGTTTTGCTCAGGAAAGCCATTTTAAAGATTAGGTCCCTTTCTATTTGCACTTACATAAAACGCGCATATCTCTGGGAGGGAACACTTTTGGGGCATGGGATCGGTCTCATTCGATTCTCAGATGTTGTCCACATTAAAAGAGGAAAAAAAATGAAAATTGATTTTTTTACCCTTAGGTCCCTTTCTCTATGCGCTGTCGCATATTGTTTATCGACGAGAGCAAGTTTGAAATTAAACACTGGGTCGGTAATCTAGTCTACGATGAAAAAAGTAGATTATTTAAATATTTTACAAGAAAATGTTACCCTAGTGTCCACAAATTGTGCTTTACGCAGAGATGGAAATTCCAGAAGGCAACGATCCTAAACATTGGTCTAAAATTGTCAAGGAGTGGTTGTTCTAACGGACTCCCAAAACGCTGGATCATCCACTGCAGTCTCCAGACCATACCCCCATTTAGCTTCTGTAGAATTATTTGACAAAAAATTAGATAAAGGCATATTTCTTGTAAAGATAGCCTGAAAATCGTATTTACTAAAACACTGTCGATTCAATGCCTAGAAGACTAGCAGAAGTTAAAAAACCAAAAGACAAGCAAACTAAATATTACATATGAAAGTTTATTTTCTTTTCGTAAAAGTGTTTACCTTACGAGGGCGACCGCAAAACTAACTGGCCTGGCACATTTTCTGTTTTACTAGCAACTTTTTTTTTGTTTTTTAAAAGCAATCTTGTATAAGCCATCTGTCAAAATTTCCGAAAAATTTAATGATCATTTTCCTTGTTACAGGTGATTGAAGTAAACAAGTTTTATAATTTTTGAAAAATGGAAAATAAAGAGTTTCGTGCGGTAATTAAACACTTTTATATGAAAGGTAATACGCCACAATTAATCAAAGATGAATTGGATTCTGTTCATGGTGATAATGCACCATCATACTCCACCGTGAAATCCTGGGTTCAACAATTTAAAATTCAACAATTTAAAATGGGTCGTTCAAGTACGGAAGATGAACAACGCTCTGGAAGACCGAAAACTGCTACTACTATTGAAAACATTAGAAAAATATTTAATGAAGTGACTAAAGATAGACGAATAAAGCTCAGAGAACTTGCTGATATTGTTAAAATACACGAAAAACAAGTTTGGAGTATTTTACATGATGAACTCCACATGAAAAAGCTATCCGCAAGATGTGTGCCGCGTTTGTAGACTTTGCCCCAAAAAATCGTCCGTTGGACCAATTCCGAGGAGCTTTTAGCGATTAATCAGCGTAATCCAATAGAGTTCTTGCGCCGATTCATAACTGTTGATGAAACAAGGATCCACCACTACATCCCAGAATGCAAAGAACAGTCAAAACAATGGATATAAGCTGGTAAAAGTGGTCCCAAGAAGGCGAAAACTGTTAAGTCAGCAGGAAAAGTAATGGCCATAGTATTTTGGGATGCAAGGGGTATAATATTTATTGATTATCATGAGAAAGGAAAAACTATAAATAGTGAATATTATTGTGCATTATTGGATCGGTTAGTGAATAAATCAAGATAAAACGACCGCATTTAAAAAATAAGTTATTTTTCATCAAGATAATGCTCCTTCACACACTGCATTTTTAACTCAACAAAAACTGGCCGAATTACGATTTCAAATTGTTCCGCATCCACCATATAGTCCAGATTTAGCTCCTTCTGATTATTTCTTGTTTCCAAATTTAAAAAAATTTCTCAGTGGCAAAACATTTTCGTCCAATAGCGCGGTTATTGCTGAAACTGAGGCATATTTTGAAGGTCTTGAAAAATCTTATTTTTCGGATGGAATTAAAAAACTTGAAAAGCGTTTGATGAAGTGTATTGAGTTGAAAGGAGATTATGTTGAAAAATAAATAATAATAATTCCAAAAAAACGGTTCTTTTTATGTTAGGCCAGTTACTTTTGCGGTCGCCCTCGTATTTTGACGGGTAAAATTTCGAGTTTTTTTTAGTAAAACGTATAATGTATTTATTTGTTGCCTACTATTTTCATAAATATAATTCTTTTTTAATTACTTATGAATTTCGCAGTATTTTTTATCTCAATTCAATAATACGATATTTAAAAGAATATTTGGTGTTTACTTTATTATGACGCTCACTGTAAAGTGGGTTAGGTTTATTTTAAAAAAAAAATGCCATTTTGTTAAAAACTTGTCTTCTATTTAAATATAAAGGGTGTCCCAAGAAGAACGCAATTTTTAAATCTGGCAACATTCGAAGTGTCATTGTTTGACATTTGAACAATTGTTATTGTTTGTTAGTAGAAGGTACGAGGTTAGTAAAAATGGAGCGCTACACGAATGAACAACGCTTTCTCATTGTGAAATTGTTTTACCAAAATGGTGAAAGTTTTGCGGCTACAGTTCGCAAATTGCGATCAATTTGGGGTCACAATAATGCTCCAAAAGAGACAACTGTAAAGAGATTAATGGATAAATTTGCCGAAACTGGGTCTGTTAGTGATGTAAAGACAACAACGCGCCATCGACCAGGTCGATCGACCGAAAATGTTGCAGCTGTACGTGATGATGTCGCTCAAACTCCATCCACCTTAATTCGACACCGAGCTCAGCAAATTGGTGTCTCCAAATCCACTTTGCAGTGAATTTTGACGAAAGGTTTGCATCTTCATGCATACAAAATTCAATTGACTCAGGAACTGAAGCCAGCTGACCATGGACAGCGAAGGGAGTTCGTTAATTGGGTATTGGAGAGACAACATGAAAATGCTGATTTTGCCGATAAAATCATCTTCAGTGACGAGGCCCATTTTCATCTTGATGGCTTCGTCAATAGGCAGAATTGTCGCATTTGGGGTGCGGAAAATCCTCGAGTGATTCACGAGAAGCAAATGCATCCTCAACGTGTCACTGTGTGGTGTGGTTTTTGGGCTGGAGGAATCATTGGACCTTTTTTTTTATGAAAATGAGGCAGGTCAAGCGCAAACAGTCAATCGTGTTTGGTATCGTGAAATGATAACCAGTTTTTTCTTGCCTAGAATTGAAGAAATGAATGTGGAGGGCATGTGGTTCCAACAAGACGACGCCACTTGTCAAACAGCCAGAGAAACAATTCAATTGCGGCATCAGTCATTTAAAAATTGCGCTCTTCTTGGGACAGCGCAATTTAGGCGAGCCGCCTAATCCCTGTTCAAATTTCAAATTATTCAAACCTTTTAGAGACTTAAAAAAGATTTAATTAATTATTTTATTAAAAATATACCCTTTTTCTAAACTTTAAAATACTAATACTCTACGTTTCCCTTTCAGACTAATCAAATACCCGAAAGTGATCGCAATTATTACCTACGCAAAAAGCCAGCCTCCGTCGTGGAGCGGGCTAAGTTCGTCTGCTATACATGTGGAACAGATGCGCCTTCCTCACAATTAAGACTGGTCTATTGTTGTCCCAACGCCGAGCGAGAACCCTACTATCCATTTATAAAAACAATGACTGCTTATAAAAATGCTAGTCCCATAAGTCCGCAAGGTAAGTGAGCAACAACAAGAAGACAAATTAAAAAACTAACTAATATTCCTTTCGTTTCGTTACAAAAAAATCAAAAAAAAAATCATGATGCAACTTAGGCATGGTGCAAATATGTTCCACATGCTATGAAAAACACTCTAGTCGTGCCGAAGGTGTTCAACAATCATCGATGGTTGTTTCATCAGCCGCAGAAAAGGTAAGAATAATAACACAGTACAACAGCCAATCTGGGGGGTGAGAAATTCCAAGTCCAAGTTTTATGACCTTTTACATTTTTTCCTTATCTTGATGTTTTTTCGCTTAGTTGTAAAATGTTGGCAAAAACGTAGTTTGACATAACTCGAGAACGACTAGTTCGATTTTGCTGAAATAAATTGAGAAAAATTAATAATTACATTTTCTTTAATCCATTAATATACTGTTTCTCTACCAAATCAACATTTTTGCAATTAGAAATAAATTTATGAAGAAAATTTTGCCAAATTTTTTTTTTTTTTTAACTGGCACATACGAACGCAAAACCCTTTGAGGGTTTTAATATACTGACCTGTACCATCACCCTGACTTGGAATTTCTCACCCTCCAGACAATAACCCCAAAAATGTTCCACAGTGTAATTATCGATAGTTTAACCAAAAAAAAGATGGTATTTCGTTAAAATTAGTTTGTGATAGTAGCATCGGACCATTTTTATTTTTGAAATATTTTCAAAACTCCATTTTTTTTAAAACATTTCCAATGTTTGTTTTTTCTATTTTTTTCGTTTTCAAAGAATGCGAAACAAGTATAGGCGATAATTTTTGCTATATACACGTACGAGTACATATTGATATTTTTAGTACTTTTTGTTCTGTTGTGGTGGCTAGAAATAGTATAGAAAACCAATCGCATGAAATGAGTTTTTTTTCGTTCGTTGTTTAAGAAAGAACGAAAAAAAATCGATGCCAATCGAACAATTGAATTATGCGTAAATATTACTCATGCTATTTACTCGTAGAGGAATAAAAGCATCACTGCGTGAAATCTCTATAATAAATACCAAATCGTCATTCTCCTCCAGCTTCTAAGCGGCGTAGCTTTAGTGTTATCGCACCAAGCGACGGACGGGTGATTATCGCTTAAAAAGTTGAACGTCAAAAAGTAAGAGCGCAGTTGCCTTAATTTCACATCCATGTGTAGTTAATCATTTCCACATACACTGGCGGGAACTGTGACGGCAACAGCGAGGCAGAGAGATAACAATGTCACCGTAGTGCGTTATAACATGAGAGGTTATCGCACCAAATAGCAATGAAACGTGCAGACAGCCACTTTACGGGTCAAAGGTTTATTAAAGGTGGTCAATATTTGCGCTGATACCAGCCACACTTGCTGCCTCTCCATGTACTTATAGATTGTACGTACAAGTCAAAGTCTTTGGAAAATATTTTCCAAAACGTTTTACGCAAACAACAGCGAAAGCTAGAGCCGCTCATTGGAGCGAGAAGAGGCGAGACGATAGACGAACGTAGAATGCTAAAGCGAGAGCGGAAAATGTTTTTAGCCTTCGAATTGGGTTTGTTGAATCACAATCGCCGGGATTGCATTAAATCTATAGTACGAGGTGTATTAAATAGAGAAGGTTCAATTTTGAAATTTCTTGGGCTACGAGAATTTGATAAGGGGGATTTTTGTTATAATGGCTTACTTGTCTTGAGCATATTTTCTTAGTTAAGTATGTTTGTGTTTAGTTTGTTTTTTCTGCTGTGGAAAAATGGATCAAAGAATTTTGTGTGAGGAAAAATGGAAATTACCCGTTAAAAGCACTTGAAATGTTGAGATTGGCATATGGTGGCCTTGTATTATTTGCAACTCGCTTAGAAGTTAGCTTAAGCGATAACTCTCACATTTGTGTAGAAACTTTTTAACAGTGCATCAAATTTCCTCCTTATCTCAATAGACAATGTTTGTGGTCGTAGAGATTCTATTTGGAACACCTGTGGAATGTGTTTGCTCCAATGAGGCAAGTTTGTCGCTATTACGAGTGTAAAAATTAGCCTAGGGCTCTATGTTTTGTTTTTGGTTAACTTTGGATATCCGTTCAATATTTCCAGCGTCCAATTTGTGTGCTCACGATGTTGTCTATGGTCGACCGACCTCAATTTTTGGGCCAGCACAATTAATGCTTGGCTGTAAGCCTAAATATAATCCTAATATAAACCGGTTAACTTTACCCAATTGGGTTGATCGATGCCGAATCGAATTTTTGCGTTTTTTTTTTTAGAGATTTTTAATGTTACGTTTTGATTTCTTCTCACCAAACTATCGGGATGTTGGCCGCGAACGACTAAACATTTAACCTTTACGAGGTTACACTGAAGATATGATCGCCTTTGGACACAATTTTGTTGCGAAATTTCCATAGAAACTAACTTTTTATAACTTAAAACGGTGGATAACAAAATGGCCCACCTTACTGAATTTTGTGTGAGAAAAAATAGAATTATAGCACTTAAAAGCACTTGAATTGTTGAGGGTGGCATATGGTGGCCTTGTTCCCTTGGCAACTCGCTTAGAAGGATAATTCACACCATTGTACAAGAATAGAGAAAAGATTTTGTTAACAGAAAACTTTAGACAATTTTCTTTAAAGCCCGTTTGTTTTAAATATTATTATTCAATAAGAACCTTTAGCGAGTTTAAGCGAGCTCGATAATTACTGGCTTTTAGTTTTTCTTTAGTAACTTTTTGCTACAAATTACATGTTTCCATATTAAACGGTTTATGATGCGTACAGCCAATCAGTATTGGTATTTAAATTTAGTTTTTAAAATTTCTCGTAAAGTTTTGAAGTTATTGCCCTAGCGACCACTTACTCGTTTAATAGGCGAGAGAATGTCTGCATATCGCTCGGCTCATGCCATTTTTTGTAGGAAATTTTGGGCATAAAGCGTAGCGAAGTTTGTTTTTCTTCTTCTTATTAACAAGATTTCATAAATAAGTAAAATTAATAGATATACAGGGTGATTCATTCACGACTGGACAAATTTCCGCAGCGTATTTCTTGCCTCATTTCACGAAAATATGTCCATCTACGACCATGCCTGAAAATGCAAAGGGGTGAAATGGCAGCAGTTTGAACATTTTCGGATTGGTGGTCGGAGAGTACTGGGGTGATATTGCTAACTTTTGAACCAGTGGTCATATTTTTTGCCCCAGAAATTTCAAAATTTCACCTTTTCTATTGAACACACCTCGTATATGTGGTGGAGTAGATTAGACCCCGAACAAAAAATTTCCTAGATTATTATCTTATCTGGCGAGCGAGCACCTTTGCGTGGCAGACATTTAATTTGTAGCATTTTTTTGTCGTGTTATTTGGTTTGGTTGTTGAAAATTGTATAAATCATTATTATCTCACGAGTGTTAACTCACTCGTTCGATTGCTCTACTCGAGAATTATTTATAAATCCCTATGGTTTGTCTTTTAGAGATTAACATTTGGGATTGATTGTAATCGGCTGTCAGAGTTCGACTGATTGCCTATAGTATTTAATTAAAATATATTTTTAATTTATTGTATTAAATTAGTAGGAAATTTTTAAAAGCGCCAAAGATACTTTAGATGTCGGCTGGATTTAGTCGATAGGAAGTGTACGAGTAGACTTGGAAGGCTTTGATTTATGGATCTATTTCGATGATTTTTTACACTCTTAAGTGGTTTTGTATAAAGCCAACTATAAAAAGCTAAAAAAGTTTTGATTACAAGCGTATTTTTCTTAAGGGATAATGACATTGTTGTTATTAATTAAGGCTGTGCTAACTTTAGATTTTTTATAACGATTATCAGTCTAGTGGGGAAAATTTTCAAAACGAAGGAGATGATCGTGTTTATTTTAGTTGTTTTTAATGGTCTTAATGTGGCCTACTAATATGAACAACACAAATTCATGTTTTCTGGAAGTTTCGTTGGCTTTTTTCAAAATCTTCGGAAGGTTTTTTTAATTGATGAAATACAGCAGATAAAAACCGTTCAAGTCGTAATACTCGTATTGATAGAATACATTTAATTTTACATTCTTTCTGGTTACTTATCATTATTAAAAAAAAGCTGAACAACACGCTTCAATAAAATAGTAACAAAAATAAATATACCTGGGCATATCAATAATTCCGTGACTTTTCAAATAACACTCAGTTATTTTTGCAAAAAAAATATTGTTTTTCCAACCTAATCTCCTTTTACCTCAATAAACTTAGTCTAATTTTTCTCCCATTAGTGTATCCCTTCCAAAAAATGGATTTCTCAAGGCCAATAAAAAGGCATTTGTTTGATCTATAATATTATCGTTGGAATTAAATCTCTTTCCACCAGGCCATTTCTTTAGGTTTGAAAATAGGAAATAGTGTCTGGGGGATAAACCAATTCATGCAATTTTGCCATTGAGACTGCACACGTGTGCATCCGTGCATTAAATTGATGAAAAATAACTTTTCTTGGCCATTTGGGGTCGTTTATTTTCAAATCCTCGTTAAATCGTTCCAATAAATTGGCATAATATTCGCCTTTTATTGTTTTTCCCTTTTGAAGGTAATCGATGTGGATTATCTCGCGTGCACCCCAAAAAACTGTTGCCATTGCCTTCTTGGCCGATAAAGTCACCTTGGCATTCTTCGGAGCCGGTTAACGCGGAGAAACATTATAGATCCATTTTGCATCCACAGTTACAAAACACCTCAAAAACTCATTCGAATTGCGGTTAAACAACTCCAAACCATCCTTTGAAGTTTTCACACGATTTCGTTTATGGCCAATTGAGAGCAAACACGGCAACCATTTCAGACAGCTTTCTTAAACCCAACTGATCATGTAAAATCGAAACCACACTGCCCTATGAAATGGGTATGGCATCAACAATCTGAAGCACTTCTACTCTTCGATCGGCCAACATTATATAGTGGATTTTCTCGACATTTTCGGTTGTTTTGACCTCAATTGGCCGTCCAGAACGTTCAGCGTCATTTGTACTTGTGCTAAAGTCAGTAAACCACTTTTTTGCCATTGAAATCGATGGTGCAGAGTCCCTAAAGTATTTATCAAGCTTTTCCTTGGTTTGATTGACGGTTTTTTTCCGCAAAAAATAATGTTAAATGAGCACTCGAACTTCAATTTTTTCACCTAAATGACGGAACTCTCTCAAAATTTGACAGTAGTCTATGAACAGATGGCAGTATTGCATTTGATATAACTACGAAATAAGTTGGAATTATTGATATGCCCTCTTAAATATGAGCTTTAGTATACAAAATATTGCAACTGAGAGATAATAATCAAGGTTCTTAAGAACACGTGTCTATATAATTTACACAAAACAAGGGGGAGAGATGTAGAAAGAAGCTTTTTGTGTGTTTCTAGGGGGCTCGGAACAAATATTCATACTTTTCAATTGATATTGTTGGTTTATACTTGATACTTTACTATCCGATACTTTTCGGAATTGAGTACCGAGTTTGACACCGAATATATAGGGTGGGCGACTTAACATTTTAAATTTTTGAATTGGCTGTTAAAAAAGGACTGATAATTTTTTCAAATTTCTGTTTTTATTGGAAAAGTTGAACATTGTCATTTCATAATGGCACACCATTCGATGCGTTTTCGATTCGCCCAGGAGGGGGCTGAACATTGTTTGGCAGGAGTGGAAGAATTTTTATTGAGACTTTTCATCGAATTTTTATTTTATAAATCGTGTTTTTAGATGAAGCTCATTTTCATCTCGGTGGCTATGTCAATAAGCAAAATTGCCGCGTCTGGGGTTTAGAGAACCTACAGGTCTGCACGACTATCATGCCGGTAAACCCAGGTTCAACCACGGGTAAGAACATCTAACAATTTTTCAGCGGTGTGCTTTCCACCTCGTAGGCGACTTTACTTTACGAATAAGAGATTTATCTGTAAGAAAAGATATTTCCCTTTGCTTCAAAATGGGATGATATGAGACTTAAGTAATTCGTAAGAATTTTTTTGATTTGAATTAGGCGTTACTAAAACTAAATAATTCGATTAATTACAATTTTTCTGTTAAAACCATTCCTCGTCTTCTCCACTTGCTATGTTTTGAAGTATTTCACGGGAGTAAGATAATAATATTTAACCTCTAACGAAAATATGAAATTTTTCAGATAACACCCTTTTGATGAGCAAGTGTGGCATTTGGACTTTTGGACACTTCAATGACTGTTTAGTGCCACTTTCCGAAAAGCACAAAGTACCAAATTACATTCGGTTGTACTGTTGGAATACTCGAGATGCATGCAATCAATTATTCGGTTGGCAAACAAATTTGGTTGTGGCAACGAATCTCTTCTCTGTGTATATACGAGTATTAATGTGTTTCGAATATAACCAGGCTAAAACATTTATTTCATTGTAATATACAAAGCCTATAAGGTCAATTAGTCTATATTTTGTTCTTTCTGATTTTCTCAACCTTTTGCTCGTTATTTAGTAACGACAACTGTCTTTATTGTGGGCAGGTATATTAAATTAACCAATAATTTCTTCATTTGGCTATATTAACCAATTCATAATGAATTATTTGATTTTACTAAAAGAGACAAAAAGAGATACCCGTCCTTAAATTTAACTCATACTCACATCTTCAAAGATACTGTCGCCTATCGCTCCATATAAAGTATTCTTTTCGAATGATTTGAGTGTCGGTTATGGAGTTACGAGTGCCATTGGTGACAATAAAAACCAAAGTTCAAACTGTCCATAGCATCTCGGTGACCTTAACATTTTTATTCACATGCAAAATTGCTGTTATCACAAATTTTGGCGTTTCAAGCTCAACAGAGTTATTCTATCAGATTTATATAATCTCGGTGAAGAATACATAAGAGTATTAGGCGTGTTTGCTGATAGGTGCTCGCTTATTAAGTGAGTTAGAGTTGGTTAAACCTCGAAAAACTAGAATTTGTTTTTTTAAACAATAAAAAAAGAAAGTAAATGACTGCGTCACAACTCATTAGTTTTGAAAAATTTTAATTTTGTAAAAATTAGCTATTCTAGGTGTACTAGAAGCGAGTAATAATCGAGCTTGCTTAATTGTGGGATAAAGTAGTCGACAACTTTATTGCACATAACTCTATTTATTTATTTTTATATACGAGGTCATACAAATCACTCGTAGTTATTTGAAATGCAACACTGTTGCTATCTGTTATTAGACTACTACCATCTGTTATTAGACTACTGTCAAATTTTAAGAGAGTTCCGTCATTGAGTTTTTGTTGAACAGCTGTTCAAAAACAGCAACCTCGTGGATTTTATAAAAAATGTAAAAAATGAATTTCAAGTGCTCATTAAATATTATTTTTGCAGAAAAATCGAACAAACCAAGGAAAAAAATTGATAAATTCGAGGGGACTCTGCAATGGTAAAAAAATGGTACATGGTGGAGCGCGGTAATTGCTTTTTTGCACTGCAGGCTGTGGCGGCACTGTTGGTCGAAGAGAGTGTGTGGCTTATAGTGGCTGACGGGAGATTTTTATTTGTCTGCCTTTCAGTTGCCATTATACATTGAACACATGAGGAGAGGTTATTTTGTGTTGAAGCGTATTTTTCAAATGCGCACTCGAACATTGCAGTGCAGCGTGCTTTTTGTTTACGATTTTCTGTTCCCCCACGCGGACGCGTTCCTCGGCGGCAATCAATTGTAAATTGGGTAACTTCATTGAGAACAGCAGGGAATGTGTCATGTGTACGAAGGGGACCTAAGAGAAGGATAACAACACCACAACACACCGAGATAGTTAGAGCAGCAGTACTGCAAGCTCCGAAACGCTCTGTGCGGAAAGAATCACTTGCGCTTGGCATTTGAAGACTATGATGCAGGATTTTTTTCAGCCGGCTCTTGAGGCAATGCAATAACCATAGACGTAATCGTGTGGCAACTTCACAGGACTTTTGTTTGTTTAACCGCAATTCGAATGAGTTTTTGCGGCGTTCTGTAATTGTGAATGAAACATGGCTCCATTACAACGCTCCGGCGACCAATCAGCAGTCTAAACCATGGGTTTTTCCGGGTCAACCAGCCCCGAAGAAGGCCAAGGTGACTTTGTCGGCCAATAAGGTGATGGCAACCGTTTTTTGGGATGCACGCGGGATAATCCACATCGATTACCTTCAAAAGGGAAAAACGATAAACGGCGAATGTTATGCCAACTTATTGTCAACCAGCTCCGAAGAAGGCCAAGGTGTCTTTGTCGGCCAATAAGGTGATGGCAACCGTTTTTTGGGATGCACGCGGGATAATCCACATCGATTACCTTCAAAAGGGAAAAACGATAAACGGCGAATGTTATGCCAACTTATTGTCAACCAGCTCCGAAGAAGGCCAAGGTGTCTTTGTCGGCCAATAAGGTGATAACAACCGTTTTTTGGGATGCAATAAACGGTGAATGTTATGCCAACTTATTGGACCGATTTAAGTAGGATTTAAAAAAAACGACCCCATATGGCCAAGAAAAAAGTTCTTTTTCATCAAGATAATGTCCGGGTGCACATGTGTGCAGTCTCAATGGCAAAATTGCATGAATTGGGTTACGAATTGGTACCTCATCCGCCACTGGATTTAGCCCCCAGTGACTATTTTCTATTTCCAAACACAAAGAAATAGCTCGTTGGAAAGAGATTCAGCTATAACGAAGAGATTATTGATCAAACAAATTCCTATTTTATGGACCTCGAAAAATCCTATATTTTGGAAGGGTTACACAAATTGGAGAAACGTTGGATTAAGTGTATTGAGCTAAAAGGAGATTATTTGATAAACTTTTTTTTGGCAAAAAAACATTTAATTAAAATTTGACGAAAATTTTGATATGCCCTCCTAAAAGTCGATGAAATATTGCGTCACAAAGCCTAAGTTTTGAATTTGTTTGATTATTAATAAAAATATACTCGTATAAGCGTCTAATAATTGAAAAACCGATTATAATGATGAACTTTTTTTCTAAAAGATTTAAATTTTCAAACCCAAGTCTATGCCGCAAATAGTCTACCGTTTTTTATAAACAAAACAATTTTTTGACCATCAAACACGACTATTGTACAAGTACCTAAAAAAGAAAATTATGGTGTTACTATAAATAACGCTTTAATTAAAAATGTGGTCTGGAGTCATTGAACAAATGGATGAAACAATAGCAACCCGATATGGTGCCTGTTGCTGATGGTGATACGAACGATATTGCTCGCTCAGATTGCCTCTTACCGCCTTATCGTCGCTGACACAAAATACAATGTCAACACACATAAAACAGAAATACACAATAAAATATGCCAAAAAAAAGAAGAACGAAGCCAAGCCAGAAAATACTTGAAAGCAGCAGTTTGTTTAGACTTTATTATAATACAAGTACTCGTATATAACGACGTACTCCACATAGCCATCAAAATAATAATAATAATAATGTTGGCCAACGATAAGATAAGGCCGTCCAGTCGGGTCGGACATCTCGGTCGAAGAAGACACAATCAACACATGTGCGCTATCTTTCGTCGTCCCTCCCGTCAAAGTTCTGGGCTGGGCCAGCGCTTGGGTTTCTTGAAAAGACCGAGGCGTCGACGGCGACGGCAAAACAGCGGAAAAAAGCGACGCAGACCTAATTTATATTTTGAAATGTACAAGAAACCCATAAACCAAAACAAGCAACAAATAGAAAGAAATCTGTTTATTTTTATTTACCCGCTCACTGGGTCGTCGGCGTCGTCCTATTGTTCATTATTGGACGTTTTGGTATCTGGTATCAACCGGATTGCGTTTGGGTTTCATCGGTTTCTGTTTGTTGTACGTGGCGGCGTTAGCAGCAGCAGCATAGAGAGGCATGTCAAGTATTAAATACACCCTGTGTTTGCACATACATATTTGCGCATACGCGGCTATGATGTATGGCAACAGGGCACAGTAGAGGACTTTTGCAATAAATCGTATAGAAATAGTTTAATCTTACCTTGACCTTGAGATAAGCTAGCTAAGAAGTCGTTGTTCTTTGGGAAAGCGTACACGTAAGCGAAGGGTAATCAAACTAAAACACACGATGTTTTTTGTGAATAAAACCACAAGTTTTTAAAGAATTATCTAAATACTAGGGCATATCAGTCATTTCGTGAGTTTTGGAAGAAAACAGTTTTATTCATCAACATAATCACCTTTTAGCTCAAGACACTTAGTCAGACGCTTCTCCTATTTTTGTATCCCTCACAAAATAGGATTTTTAGAGGTCCATAAAATAGGCATTTATTTGTGTGATCAATAATTTTATCGTTGAAGCTGAATCTCTTTCCCACGAGCCATTTCTTTAGGTTTGGAAATAGGAAATAGTCACTGGGGGCTAAATTCGGAAAATATGGCGGATGAGGTACCCATTCTTCACCCAATTTATGCAATTTTGTCATTGAGACTGCACACGTGGGCACCCGTGCATTATCTTGATGAAAAATAACTTTTTTCTTGGCCATAGGTCGTTGGATTTTTAAAGCCTTATTAAATCGCTCCAATAAGTTGGCATAATATTCCCCGTTTATTGTTTTTCCCTTTTGAAGGTATTCGATGCGGATTATACCGCTTGTATTCCAAAAAACTGTTGCCATCACCTACCTTTTTGGCCGAAAAAGTCACCTTGGACTTCGTCAGAGCCGGTTCACCCGGAAAAACCCCATTGTTTAGACTGCTGCATGGTCTTCGAAGTGTTGTAATGGATCCATGTTTCATCCACAGTTACAAAACGACTCAAAAGCCCATTCGAATTGTGCTTAAACAACTCTAAACACTACTTTGAAGTTGCCACACAATTACGTTAATGGTCAATTGAGAACAAACGCGGCAACCATCTTGCAGACAGCTTTCACAAACCCAACTGATCATGTAAAATCGAAACCACACTGCCATATGAAATGCGTATGTTATCAACAATCTCACGCACTTTTACTCTTCGATCGGCCAACACCATATCGTGGATTTTCTCAACATTTTCGGGTGTATTGACCTCAATTGGCCGCCCAGAACGTTAAGCGTCATTTGTACTTGTGCTAAAGTCATTAAAGCACTTTTTTACCATTGAAATCGATGGTGCAGAGTCCCCATAGTTTTTTATCAAGCTTTTCCTTGGTGATTGACGGATTTTTCCGCAAAAAATAATGTTTAATGAGCACTCAAAATGCACTTTTTTCCATTTTTAACGAAACCCACGAGATGGTATGTTTTGAACAGCTGTTAAACACAAACTAAATGACGGAACTCTCTTAAAATTTGACAGTAGTCTATATGGTATTTGATGAAAGCAGTGTTGCATTTAATATAACTACGAGGGAAGTAGAAATCTACCCTCGTATCTTATTATTGAAAAAGAAGGATCTATGACAATAGTGTGTGAAACAAAATATCGGCCAAATGCTCGCTAGGACTTCGGTGGCACACCTCTATCCGTTGGTCCATTGTTTCAATCACTCGGAGACATAATGTAGGTTAAATCTCTTTTTGAATTGTTCTTGGCTTTGAGGATATTTTTCTTTTAAATATCCCAAAGAAAGAAGTCCCACGACCAACGCGGCGGCCAATTAACATCGCCACGACGTGAGATAACAGGGCCATTGTATTTTTTGCCTAAAAAAGACATTATTTCGTTGGTTGCGTGGCAAGTGGCTCCATCCTGTTGGAACCACATATTGCCCAGGCCCATATTCTCAATTTCTGGCCACAAGAAGTCCGTTGTCATCTCGCGATAGCGAACAACATTCACGGTACCGGCTTGGCCGACCTCATTTACGAAGATAGACGGCCCGATAACGCCGCCAGCCCATAAACCGCACCAAACAGTCCCACTTTGTGTATGCATCGGATTTTTAACAATCACTTGTGAATTCTCATTTGCCCAAATGCGGCAATTTTGCTTCTTAACGAATCCGCTGCGCTGAAAGTGTGCCTCGTCGCTGAAGATGATTTTCCTTGTAAAGTCAGCAATCACTTCTGTCACGACGCTTGAAATGTGCAGTCGGCTTCAGCTTTTGAGTCAATTGAATCTTGTAAGCTTGTAAATTCAAATCTTGTTCGACTGTTGGGCACGATGAAGTTGATGGCTCTCTTGCCACACCATCGCGATCAACATCAATGTTTTCCGCAGAACGAACTGGCCGAGCATGCCCAGACGTTTTCCATTTTCTAAAGACCTGGTTTGCTGAAATTTGCGCACAATTCATTCGATTGAGGGCACATTTGGACGATTATGCTGACCAAACAAATCATGAGGTGCACGAAATGCATTTTGGCAAAAGGCGCTCAACAGTTTTAAAGCGCTGCTCAGTTGTATACCTCTCCATTATTAAATTTGTCAAGCACTAAAACAAAGAAAGTTCAACTTAAGTTGGGCAAAATAACATTTAGTTTTTGTGTGACTTACAATTTTCATCGTGCATTATGGTTGGACCACCCTTTATTTGCAAAGACAATCTAAAGAGCAGATGTGGACAAGGACTCTTGCAGAGTTTTCCCATTGAGAATTGTGTTTAGAGATACCTAGGGTTTACCGACTTGGTTCGTCTACCCTTAAGATTATTTTGACTTGTCTGTGGCTACACTTGACAATAAACTGTAGCCAATCGTTGCACACGGAGAAAAAATTAGATGAAAATCGGTTTAAAATACAAAAAATCTGTATTAAAAAAAAAAATTTAAAAAATTACTTGAAAATCGTTTTGAACTAAAAAAATTCCGCTGAATAAGAAGAATTTCCGTTGCATTCAACAATTGTTTATAAACGTAATGCATATTCGGTTCAACAAACCAAAATATGATAAATATGACCATAGTATTGTAGACACAACTAAATGATTGTTCATGCCATGAAAACGCGAAAAGGTATTAAGTTGCCACGACTACCAAATTTGTTGTTGTAACTAATTATTGGTTATCAACGTAATGCATATTCGGTTCAACAAACCGAATTATGATCAATATGACCATAGTATTGTAGACACAACTAATTGATTGGTCATGCCAAGAAAACGTGGAAAAGGTATAAAGTTGCCACAACTACCAAATATGTTGTTGTAACCAATTATTGGTCATGATTACTAAAATGTCACTAGAAAAATGTATGGTTGGGATAACAATATTCGAAGAGCATTATACTATTGTTGCGTACAAGGTTGTCGTACAACAATACTCGTATTATGATCCTCACAACAATAGTATGATTTACATACAACCATACTATGATCCTCACAACCATACTATGATTCTCACAACAATATAATGATTCTCACATAACCATACTAGGATACCCACAACCATTGAATAATTCACACTCAATAATAAATCTCCATAACCATATTCTGATCCTCACAACCATAGTATGTTTGATTGCCGTATTCATATTATTGTTAACATAAAAACAAAAAAAAAAAACTTTTGTCACACCAATCATATGTATATTGTTGCTGCAACCATATTTTCATTTTTTAATTTGGCAATAACAATATTGTTAAATTTCAATACTATTATTATTGCGGAAATCATACTATAAACATTAAATTTAAAAAGAAATGCGACGAACATACTTTTATGCGAAGAACATATTATTATTGCCGTGACTATATAGTAACCATATTTTTTCTCTGCTTGTGCCTCTGACTCTACTACTTATGTCTACTGATGACTACCGGCCTCAAATATTGCCCTTTATTAACCAGCATTTAACAACAAAATCAGATTTCAAATTTATTTCTTCAATGAATTTCTACAACCACAAAATGTCCAAAATGTAGCCAGTTAAAAAAGAATAGGCAATAAATTACCCACCCACTGTGTGACGGTGAGCGTGTGTATCGCTGGAACGCTGGTGTGCTTCGTTAATGATGGTGGTACACCGCAAATATAACGAAAATACTTAAAATAAATTAAACATTCGTTTATAACAACCGAACAGAAAGCAGGCCACCATAATAGAGCGAGAGGGGAAAAAGTGCGAGACAATGATAAGCTCGTGAACTTTTCTGTGTTAACAAAAAAAGCCTGTTCCTATCCCTGGCCTCTTGGCCTCATATGCCAGCCAGCCCGTTGTTGTGCCATTGACAGCGCCAGCCAGCCCACCGCCAGCTCGGCTGCGGTCTTTCCTCCACCAAGTGATAGCAATTGGCTGTCTGTCTGTCCGTCCGTCGTTGCCTCCGTCTTTTGATAGTGTTTTGTGTGCGTACTTTTCAATTTCTGTTTTTGTTTTTGCTTCTCTTTTTTGTTTTTGTTTTTAGTCAATATTTAAGTTTCCATATTTGTTTTATTGTTTATTTTATTTATAAATTGTTTTCTTTACCATTTATCACATTGTTTGGTTTTGTTGTTTTTTTACGAACGGGCTTGTATGGATTTTTTGTTTTGTTGTTTTTCTACCTCCGCTGTTGATGTTGGTGTTGTTCTTTTTCGAGTGTTATCGATAATTGTCAATAATTATGACTACTAAATAGTTGGGCCCGCTGAATGAATGATTCCACTAAAGATATTATTAAGTACTCGTACATTTCTTGTTGTCGTAGTTGTTGTTTATAATAATAGGTGGAATAGTTTAAAAGTTATTAACTTGAGATTCTCAACACTTTGAAGTGCGGTGCTAATTGAGGTTAATATACGGGGTAATATGGGCTTCAATTACTTTTGTGTTAAATAAATCGACGTTTATGGGAAAGTATTAATTTGTACACACCCAGCAACAGTCGTTTGGAAAAAAGTTTGAACTACTTCAATTTCTTAGGATAATAATTTTAATGGAATTGTGGTTCGTCATATAATAAGATGGTTACTATGATAATAATATGAAACAGACAACCCACTTTTCGATGGAACTAATGGAATGAAGGTCACATTTTTTGGTTGTCATTATTATGAAAAATATTGTTTGTTCGAACCATCAATCGTAAATGACAAAACAAATAATTTATTTCTAAGGGCCATCAAGGAGTAGTTTATGGGTGCAGCTTTTTATATTGTAAAACAAATACAAAAAATTAAACAGCAGCGGAGCTTCGATTATATAGGGTGATCCATCTAGAGGTATTTTTTCAAAACAAAACAAAAATATAAAACTTCAAATCAAGTGTGGAATCTTTATTGGTAATTTGAAAGGACATTTTATGGCATTTATTTTTTGAATATAATTTCCTTCAAACGTTACCCGTAACTACGCTTCAGGGTGTCCATTCTGGGGCTCCAATTTTGGATGACTTGTTCGAGCATTTCGACCGGTATGGCTTTAATGACACGCGTAATGTTGGCTTCAAAAACCGGAATCGTAGCTGGTATGTCAGCCTAGACTTTTGACTTTGCGTAGCCCTAAAGAAAAAAGTCTATAGCTGTGATATTACACGATCTAGACGGCCAACTCACCGGTGCAAAACGTGAAATTGGCTGCTCTTCGTAATGACCTCTTAATAGAACCATTGCTTGAGCAGCTGTATGTCAAGTGGATCAGTCCTTTTAAATCCAAATGGCGTCAAGATTACGGGCTTCAATTTCAGGAAGCAAAAAGTCCGATATCAAGGCGCGAGAGCGAGCTCCATTTACATTACGTTCCGACTATCATCATTTTTGAAAAAATATGGACGATTATTGCAGCAACCCATAAACCGCACTAGACCGTGGTTTTCTCTGGGTATAATGGCACCTCTTGAACCTCTTATGGTTGCTCTTCAGCCAAAATGCGACAATTATGTTTATTAACGTTGTCGTTGAGCCAGAAATGTGCCTCATCACTAAACAAAATTGTGGTCGAAAACAGTTTCTCACCGAACGCTCATTTCCATTATACAGTTGCACAATTTTGAAACGTTTCGGTGTAAGTCTTTCTATGATGAAATGGCAAACAATACTGGAAACTCACGCGAAATCGGCGAAAAAGGCTATTGAAAAAAATACCTCAAGATGGATCACCCTATAATAATGGAATGAAGACCAAATGTTTGATTGCCAGTTGTGGCAACTAATTATTTGTTAGTACCCTCAATCGTAAATGCCAATATTTTTTTTTATTTCGAAGGGTAGTAGGAGTAATTTATACGAGGCTGCTACATATATTTCTGGCCTAATAATGAAAATGCGAACATTTATCCTCAAAAATGGTTTTATTATTTTTCAAAATATTCTCCTTTAAGATCAATACACTTTTGCATGCGCTTAAACCAATTGTCGAAGCACTTTTTCCACTCCGATTGCGCCACCTCCAAAACATGGTTTTTGAACGCTTGAACAGCTGCTTCGGGCGATGAAAAACGTTGACCACGCATTTTTTTCTTGATGCAAGAGAATAAGAAGAAGTCATTGGGTGCCAAGTCAGGGCTGTATAGCGGATGAGCCAACAATTCGACGTTTTGGTCGGTCAAAAAGGCGCTGGTTTGAGCCGATGTGTGAGAGCTCGCATGATTCGTCTTCTGCACAATGATTCGTCTTCTCTTATTCGTTTTTCGAATTTCTCCGAAGACTTCAGGCAAACAAATTGTGGTGTACCACTCAAAATTGACCGTCCTAAGTTGCTCAAGCGGAACGGTCGCCACATGAACAGTTTTGCCGAAGAAACAGGCGATCATTTGTTACGAAGTGCTTCTTCCACGAACAACAATCGTTGGATTTGGCTCATCTTCGAATACCCACACGGCCGTTTGCTGTTTTGTTTCGGGCTCATACGCATAGTTCCATGATTCGTCACCTGTGACGATCTTATAAACGTCTTTTAAAGCACCGCGATCGTATTTTTTTTTTTCAAAATTTCTTTCTTCCAATCGACACGAGCCTTTTTTTTGAGCGATTGTCTGATTGTGCGGGATCTAACGAGAACAAATCTTTTTTTTACGCCCAGGTGTTTATGCAATATCGAATGTATGCTGGTGGAAGAAATGTCCATGGATGCCTCTTTCTCACGATATGTCACATGACGATCTTGCATTATCAGTTCACGCACGGCATCAATGTTCTCTGGCACAACGGCCGTTTTTGGACGACCTTCGTCTTTGAGCGAGCTTCGGCCACGATTGAATTCATTAAATCAGTTTTCCATAGTGCTATAGGATGGTGCTTCATCGCCATATAAAGATTTAAGTTCATCGATGAACTCTTGTCGTGATAATTCATGTTGAAAGTTGTGAAAAATGTTTGCATGAAAATGTTCACTAGTTAATTGCAATTTTTTTCCAAAATGATTTTTTCAAGTCACTGTAAACAAAACAAATGATGGTCGTACGTCAAAACGTTCTGAGTACGTTTATGCTAAAAAATGTCGAACTTTTCAACGGAAATGTCAGATGGCGCCAGGCTACACTTAGTGTTGCCTAGGCCAGAAATATATATATGTGACGCGCAAAATAGAAAGGGACCTAAGGTTAAAAACCAGTTTTGTTCAGGAGAGCCATTTTAAAGATTAGGCCCCTTTCTATTTGCGCTTAGAATCGTCGACTTCACATATCGCGCATATCTCTGGGAGGGAACACTTTTGGGGCATGGGATCGGTCTCATTCGATACTCAGATGTTGTCCACATCAAAAAAAGAAAAAAAATGAAAATTGATTTTTTTTACCCTTAGGTCCCTTTTTCTATGCGCTGTCACATATAGCAACCACCGTCGTCAGTCTATTAATGCACATTAACGCTGTCGTCTATCTAGGCTATTAGAACCGCTAGCCAAATTGTTTGATTTCACATTAATAATGAAGACGATCAGGCCTATACAAAATCTGCCACGTAAGTGGAGGACAGTTTATATAGCATTTGTGTTTAATGCTGTCCAGCTAATCAAAAGAGGTGCTAGAGTTAAAAATCTCCGACAACATTTGGTCTAGTTTAGGTCGAGTTGTTCAGTTTTAATCGGAAGTGCCTTCGTCATTACTTTCGCCAATTCCACAATTTAAGATAATCCATTAATGGTTTAAATTTCACCTCAAGCTATCCATTACGAAATTTAATATATTCAGAATTTAAATACCGAGGGATATTGTAGCTACGCACAGTTATTCATACTCTACCCATTAACATGGACTAAGTTTTTTCTTTCCGACTTTTATCACTTATGAGTTGCACAATATTCTTGTGGTTTTCCCTGTGTTCCATTATCTGGCTTTCAAATGGCTTAACGCCTCCCATGCTGCTTGCCATATATACATTCTACACATGCGTATGTACTTAGTTGTGTACATATTTACATGGCTGTACATATGTATATACATGCAGGCTGGCGTGCATATATTTGAATTAGATTACACATAGCTTTGCTGTTGTAATATTTAAATATTGACTGAAGTACTACTCGTAAGTACACAATGAAGTAAAGATAGCTAGGACGAGGAGGAAGGGTATGATAACGACGTAGGTAAACATCATCCAAATGTGGGATCCCAGACAAGACAACCGGCTCAGCCCTTTTTGTTTCGCTCAATATTTGTTATACACTATTTACACTAAAGGCGAATGTATATTTAGTCCATTAACTAATAAAGAATGCCTCCGTTTTGTGTTCCCCCTAGACATGTGAGAGCAACTCAAATCATTCGTCGTCGCAGCAGCGGGACTTTAAACATTTGCGCTGCAATGATTCACGGCCAACGACACCTACCACACTGCAGCAACACCAGCAGCAGCAGCAACAACATCAGCAGCACCAACACTACCTGGCGGCGACGGGACAGCAGCAGCACCAGCAGCAACAGCAACAAGTTGAAAACGGTCATGGCCAATATCCGTAAGTAGAACATGCTTTTTTATCGGTGTGTACCCAAATTCACGTTTTCCACGTTTGTCGTCTCTTTCAGCTGTTACATCTGTAAAACCCTATGCGCTTCTAATAAAATGGAATGGTTGTCCACCAGTGCTGAGCACATGAATTCGCATGCAATGCATTTTCCCTGCCTTAAGGGCAATACGACGACGGCAACAACGACAAATTCAAATTCGAATTCGAATAGCAGCGTCCGTGATAGTAATTTGAACACAAGCAGCGGGTCTGCTATCAATAATGACCCCAATGGTAATCGGGTATTGGCCTGCAAGGACTGCGTCAATCACTTGGCCCGTCAGTGGGAGACAATGGATGCCGAACGAGTGCCATTGGAGCACAGAAGGTAAACAACAAGGATGAACATAAAAAATTTTGCAACAAAATCAATTGGCAAGAGTGGGGCTTTACTGAAGCTTTCGAAGTGAACTCAGTAAATGTCACTTGCTAAAAATTGCCAACAGAAAAGTGACAAAATCACAGCCTAGTACCGAGGTCTGAATAATGACTAACTTTTTTAACACGAGATCACAAGTGCCGCTGCCTACTGAGGGGGCTTTAGCCCCATATCCTAGTAACTACATAGGGCATTTTGTTTGTCTTAAAGAGTTCAACTCACAACTGCTGCTGCCTACTGAGGGAGCCTTAGCCCCATATTCAAGGGACTACATAGGGCATTTTGCTTGTCTTAAAGAGTTTAGTTTTCCTTTCAACAATTGCAGCGAAGCTTTCTGATGAAGGTCGTCATGGACCTGAACTCACAGAAAAAGCAGTGTGCAGCCACTAAATCAATGTCACTCTGTCCTTTTGTAAAAAACTTGTCTTCTATTAAAATGTGATGCAAAAAATCTCGAGAGCGGTTTAATCCCTGTTTAATCTGTTAAAGCAAAAGACCGAAATAAACAAACGATCTAAACATAAACGTTTGAAAATTACACTAATTTCCTTTGAAGAGTTACAAAAAACTACCGTTTCCTTCTTGCAATGAAAACTTAAAATTGATTCTAAACAAATAGACTCAGCAGATTTTATAAAAGGTCAGGCCAGCTTCAAACAAAAGTTTTGCATACCCGCCCCCGAATGATGGACTGTGTACTTAAATAATCGTTTCGTTTGAAACACCCCGAAATATTGATCGAGACCCCACACAACGTACTTAAATCCCGCAATATCCCATTAACGAACAAATCAGTGAGCTGCGCACAGTATAATTCTTATACTCATTGATAGAGACCTTAAGTTTAGCGTCGGTTCTGAACGGCTACTGCATTTATAGAGAAGTTTTGACATGGCTTAGCGATAAAACTCTAACTTACTTAAATAAATCAGTGAACTGTGCCCGATATAATTCTAATAATCATTGACCGAGACCTTAAGTTTACAGCCGACTCTGAACGGCTAATGCATTTTATAGAAAAGTTTTCACATGGCTTAGAGATATATCTCTTACTCATAAAGTCGTCGTCATTTACGAGGTGGAAACTCGCAGAAAAACGTTAGATGTTTTTACCCGAAGTTGGGTTTACTGGCATCACCCCACTACGGCCCTAGAAAGTATATCGGGTGATTAATCTAGAGGTAAATTTTTTATTTTCAAAATGGAAGTGGAATCTTTATCGTTCATTCGAAAGGACATTTTATGGCATTTATTGTTTGAATATAACTTCCTTCAAATGTGACCACAACTACGCCTCAGGGTGTCCATTCTGAGGGTCCAATTTTTTATGACACGTTCGAGTGTTTCTTCCGGTATGGCGTTAATGACACGCGTAATGTTGGACTTTTCGTAGCCCCAAAGAAAAAAGTCTAAAGGTGTGATATCACACGATCTAGGCGGCCAACTCACCGGTCCAAAACGTGAAATTAGCTGCTCTTCGAAATAACCTCTCAATAGTTCCATTGTTTGATCAACTGTTAGGCAATTGGCACCGTCCTGCTGAAACCAAGTGTCGTCAAGATTACGGGCTTCAATTTCAGGTAGCAAAAAGTTCGATATTATGGCGCAATAGCGAGCACCATTCACGGTTACGTGTTTCGGCCATTATCATTTTTGAAAAAATATGGACCGATGGTTTCACCAGCAGGAAAACCAGGATTCTCTTGGTATAAAGGCACCTCTTGAACCTCTTTTGGTTGCTCTTCAGCCCAAATGCGGCAATTTTCTTTATTAACGTTGCCGTTAAGCCAGAAATGGGTCTCATCAGTGAACAAAACAGCGGATCTTCTTCGAGCTTTTGAAGAGCCCAAAAACTGAAATTTACTTTGTTGCGGTGTAAGTTTTTCCATGATGAAATGGCAAACAATACTGATAGAAAAAAATAAAGTTTACCACAACTCACGCGTAATCTCTGAAAACCCCCTTCTGAAAAAAAACCCTCTAGATTAATCACTCGTCATATAAATTGATCGTTGTAAAATTTAAAGACGATCAGGACATGTCCGTAAGTTTGAGTGTCTGTTGAAAGCACGATACTGGTCAAATGAATTAGCTCAGGGTCCTTAAATTTTGCACAGTGGTGGCTTATAGTCATTAGCTGTAGATTGTTAATGTGCTTATGTGGCCCTCGGGGATAAAAATGTTTCTTTAGTGGACTAAAGGTCACACGGAAAAAGTAATTTTTTTTGAGTATTTGCTCAACGGTGAATTATATAATGATTCAGCCCTGCCAAGGATTACGACGTTTTTATTAGGGAAACCCCTCTTCCGCAAGAACCTTCTAAAGGGCAGTTCAAAGATTAAGACAGTAAGTCAGCCGAGGTTTATTCCAAAAAGGGAAAAAACTTGTTCCCTCTAAAGGCTTGGTGACATAAAACTTGTTCAGACATACCAATACTTGTATGAAACACTCTGGATGTCAATATTATAAATCCATCTGCCACAATACATCTCATATAGTCCTGGAAGAACTAATTGAGCCCTCTCTCACCGCGAAGAAAAATAAGCTCCTGTTTTGGAAAATATATTTTTAATGAATTTCGATAGAAAATTGTACAACGCTCTTAATTATAAAATATTAAAAATTTAATATTTATATTTACAAAGATATAGTAGATTCCATTCAATCGGAATCCTCCAGATGAATTAGACAAATAACCCTTCCTGTAAAATTTTCTTTTGTCGCTTACGTCTTTTTCGCGGTTAGAGCTCGAAATTATGGCAGGAATGGACATCAAAGCGTAATGTTAGAAAACCACCTTAAACTGTACCAAAGCTACCAGGTCTGATCTCAAGATTGTGTTTGATATACACATAGACAATTGATCGTTTATCCCTTCCTTCAGAATATTTTAAAGGAAACTCACATAAAAGTAATAGCTTTGAGTTAAGCAGGATCGCCTTAGATACTTTTGATAGTTCAGGTTCAAATATTCAAAGCAATGGTTGTAGTTGTTGTAGCGGTCCATAGTACCGGGGTGACAGCCCTTGGCCGAAGAAATCCTCACCGGTTAAGAGAACCAACTGCCGTTGGATGTCGTAATGGTCGTGTCAGGTCTCGTTCATTGAGTATATGAAATATGTCTTAAACAGCATTCTGAAACATAGTTTTAAGAGACCTTCACCGTCAGTTTCTAGAGGGATGTTAAGCGATGCGATAATTGTTGGACCAAAAACTTGTCAAAAGAAACAATAAGGTTTGTTCCTTAAACTGACCAAAAAATATTTTTTTCCACCAATTTTTAGTTAAATAACCCTCATTAAATCCTTTCAAAATTCGTCTAGAAGTTCACAAGACCTGCAAAAATAAGTTCTTGAGCTCGAAAAATCTCTACAAGATGGCAAAAGATCAAAGCGAGCAATTGCATAGCGTGAGAACTTGCAAGGCATGGATCTGAATTTCCCATAAAAGATTTTGGCCAAAAATTGCATTGCTTTCAATTAAAAAACTACCATAAAAGGTCCTGCCCATCCGACAGTGGCCCACAGATGGAAAAACTAACTTAAACCCCAATATGTACGTCTTACTAAGTCCTCGTTTGGCAAAATAAGATCGATTTGATGAGTTTTTGTCGGCTAAGACAGCCCCAAACGTACTAGGATATCGAGCAATAACAATGAACTGAATACAATTGCTTCTTTGGAATATTTTTTTATTAATATAGTATAATGTGTTATTATAATTACATTTGTATAATTTGTTTTTACGGGTAATTTAATTGAATTAATGCTTTTTTTCTTTTTCCAGATACAACATTCCATCTCCTGTTATAACCTCCACCTCGCCGAATGGCTCCAGACATGGTGGCTTGAGTATTAATACACCGCCATCGACACCGTCGATATCGTCTACACCAGCTACCACCACATCGATATATTGTTTTCTATGTGGCTTACATTCAGACTTAACATTGGCTAGAGTTTTATATGCCAGCAAAGAGGTAAGACAAATTTGCCATTTTTGTTGGGTGCAATAAATTAATCTTTGAACTTTGTTATTCTTTTTGAATCTAGGGTTCCAGACCATATTTTCCGTTTTTGTTAAAACACAATTCCTTGCCTAATGCTGAACAATTGAGGCCAGACTATTCGGCTTATGTTTGCACATTTTGCTATCATTCTTTGTTGAAACAATGGAGAAAGTAAGTACACATTTTTGAAACTTAAACTTACTTAAATCGATCGCAGACATAAAGAAATAGTTCTGAATAAATGGGGACCAACAACAAAACATGTTTTTCATCCTAAAATTCCCTTGGTTTCACCTATAAGACTATTTGCTTTGCTGTCTGGAACACCGCTTCTATTTGTTTTCCTTACTCTCATAGGCTTTTTTTTGTAAATTTACTTTTACCAATTTCAATACTCGATTCGAGTGCTTTCGATTCTGATTAAAAATTCATAATAAATGGTAAGGGATATCACAATTACTGATATGCTTATAATCAAGCTACTGTTTAGAATGTTTTCAAGATTTACAAAATTGCATTGCTTTTAAGTAAAAAACTACCATATAAGGTCCTGCCCATTAGGACAGTGTTCCTCAGATGGAAGAATTAGCTTAAGTGACAACATATACGCCTTTCTCGGTTCTCGTTTGACAAAAGAAGATCGCTAAATATATAAACATCTCCAAAGAATCGATTTAATGAGTTTATGTCGACATAGACAGCCCCAATCTTCTAGGATATCGAGCAATAACAATAAATAGGAAATGTTATTGAATACAATTACTTCTTTGGAATCTTTCAACGATTTGAAATATGTCCTAATAAGTGGTTGGTAAACTCACAACTGCTGAAATGCTTATAATCAAGCTGTTGTTTAAAATGTTTCCAAGATAATTTGTTTTCTTCAACAAAATGTTAATCATAATAAACCAAATTTCAAGGAAGCTTTTATTCACACTATCGCAATATAACACGAACACTTCTTTGTGTTAATCGGTTGAAAATGGCTAAATTTTCATCTCTGTTACACGCCGCCAAATGCACTGAATTGATTGCGGCTGACGAGCTTAGTGGGCCTACCTACAGGGCTAGGTTCCAACCCTCAACTCAGTCCATGGACAAGATCATTCAAATCGCGAGTTTCTTTTAAGATCTTTCAATTAGGTATGACAACTGACCAGGCTACAACTAGCCTACGGCACAAGTAAACCAAAACACCGATTTTTTGGTTTTTACCCTCGCTACTCTGTAGTACAGGGTTAATATGGCATTATGCATTTATTTGTAAGACCTAGAGGGACGTTGATAAATTCAGAAAGTTTTTCTTAATTTTTTTTAGTTATTTATTTAATTTTTATCATTAAATTTTTCTCATAAGGCATTTATCTATTCGCAAATATAAATCGATCATGATATTTTTTTTATATAAGCTTTATTTGAATTATTGAATCTGTTCCAAAGGAGCCTAACAATAAGTATACGAATCTTAAGTATAATTCAATAATGAATCCTAGTATGGATTTCTTGTAATGTAGATCTCTGCTAATTGGCAGGAATTTTAATTAATTTGGTCAAAATAGTATATAACTGGTATGGATCACATGTCTGAGAATTTTAAACCTGGTTTGGCTTAAACCTCGTGATAAAGGTCCAGAGGACCCTTACAGTCATTTACAGAGTGTTCGCTATATTATGTAGAGTGAAGAACTCTAGTTATGTATGTATAACGGATAACTCTAGAATAGCAAAGTGGACGACGTAATTTGGGTTTTGTAGGTTTTTCGCGTTGACTGTTTTAAGGATCACGTATGAGAGCATCTAAGCCACGTGACGTAGAATAGAAGATTCTACACAGTCTTTTTTTGAGTGTTCGTCCGCGATTGATATTGACTGCTTTAAAGATCACGTATAAGAGCGATCATGATATAACTTTGCATATTATTAGAAATCCGCCTTAAGTCGGTGGTTACTAAAAAAATACAAAAAATGTCCCCCTAGATTTGTAATTTAGCCCTTCTAATGATGTTTTAATGAAAATTGCATTTAAAGGATATTTTCTGTAAGGCATTAGTTTATATATAGAAACATCGTTTTGAATCAACCCCATAAGTCCATGTTTTGATATAGTCTAACCGACCTTGGAAATTCGGTGATCTTTCCATACAAGTTGTTTTAACTGGTAACCACTAGGCAGACTCAAGATTTCTACCTAATCCCTTTTATCCATTTTTATAAACCACCTCTAACTTGAGACATCATTTAATTCAAAGTAGACGATTGTATTTTCTGGCATTCGCAAGCAAAACTCTTTCAAATAATTTTCAAAAATTAACATTGTAAGGATACGAAGTACTCTATCGCGTGTTAGCCACATCTAAGTGGTCGAACGTATGGATAAGACTAAAGTCGACGTAAGAACTGATCCACAATTGGTGATAAAACAATGGTTTATTTAATAAACCTGTCATACATTCGTCAGATAAAAGCCCGGATCCTTTGTTGTTGCTGTAACCACAAAATATTTTTAAAGTCCTCTTCGTCTATAGGGGATTTGCTTCGATACCCAGGTGAAGGAAAAGCGCCATTTGAACTAAATGCGTCTAACAGTCCTCAGGGTCATTTGAGTGGGCTTGGCCGGACAATTGAAAAGGTGCAGTACGTCATGTGGTTCCTGATGGCAGGCGGGACAAACGTCCGGAACGTTAGTTTCAATTAGCCCGAATTGAGGCGGCTGCACCATCCAGATCTCAGCTAAGCCAGAAACAAGCGCGCCTGGCGAGGTTCTGGCTCCTATGGGGAAATTTCCGGGGTATGTTCCCCTAGCACTACATTCCCGCTATAGCTGGATACTGCTGCGTGGATGTCGTTCAGACCTGCCTGATATTTTTGATTATCTAAAGGCTATCTCTTGTACCGCTGGATCTCTCTGCCTGGACTGAGGCATCCTGTGTATGAGATGGTGGTTGGAATGATTACTGCGAAGGCACCTAAGCAGACTTGTCACGTCGGATATTTGCTTTAGGACTTATATATACCATTATTCAAGTATTCCTTTAGCTCAGCCAGAGATGGACGTTGACTACAAAGATGACAACATGAAGCACATTTTTGTTGTAGACATTATGCTTTAAGCCAGAAAGTGTGGAAGTTAAACTGAACTTGAAATGGCTAACTTATATTTTTACTATGTCCGGCATACTGACATCTATTACTGTTGGTTAGCTTTAACTTTAGGGAAGTCAGACATTGATATGCGTGCGATTAGGACCTTCGTCCACTGATGAAGATAGTCTACAGAAGACACCCTAAGGAGACACCCTGTTGATGTTCTCAGGGCGGCATTCTGGCAAGTCTGAATTTTCTACCACCAGGAACTGCAGTCTATAATCTTTTATGGCTCATTGAGTGAAACCCCTAGAAAGATCATGCTAGTCTATTATTTAGGTAAAGACCTTCAGGGAGTTTTGCGGTAGCTTATGATCTATTATGAGATCATAAGCTGAGATCATGAAAACCTGGTATGTTTGTCGCCTTGTTATGGGAGTTTCGTGGTAGCTTATGACCTCTGCCCGAGTAGAAAGACTATGACCAAACATCATGATTCGATACAGTTTCAATCAGTTAAACCTGGTATGCCTGTCGCCGCCTTGTTATGCATCTCGGAGCACGCTTAAAGCCATAATGGCCGCGTATCACTGAATATAAAAATTATTTTGAGCTCAGTTCACTGTTTTAAAGAAAGTTATTTGCTTGTTCTTTAAAGGAATGTGGAAGGAATCACGTTGAATCGACTGAAATTCAGCGTCGTAATACCAACGATTGTTAGCGTTTACAAATTCTCCTTTAAAAAACTATTAGTCTTTTGGAGCTTTAAGTCTCGGTGAGAATTTATATCATGAACACCTCTGTGGTTCAAGAGAGTAAATTATGTTCTTCGATAAAGTATGCTAGGAAAACACGTCTGTATTTTTAGGTTAATGTCTATACTTATTTCTAGATCTAGCTTAAAACCCATTTTTAACCTAATTTTAATTTCAATTTATTTTTTCTTATTTTTTCCTTTCCTACAGATATGAGTCCCAAAATCCATCCATGAATCCGGTGGATCGAAAATACAATTGGCATGATTACATCTGTCATTTGTGCAACATAACAACGTACAGAAAACGTGTAAGAGCTTTGCCGGTCAATGAGTTTCCCTTTGTGAAAAATCGAAAAAGTGAAGACGGCCTGCTGCTGGAAAATGGGGAATACGCGGTGGTCTGTTTAGATTGTTATGAAAGCCTAAGGTAAACATTTTAAAAATCACAAAACGTAACCAGTATCAATAAATCATTTTCTTGTTTTTTTTTCTCGTAGGCAACAAGCTACACAACATGATCGCTTTGGGGTGCCCATATCTAAACGTGCCTATAACTGGGTACCACAGCCACCGCCACCCGAGGACAGTCCCGATGCTTCGGTGGCCCGTCTGCCATGTGGTGAACGTTCGGACAGAATTGTAAGTTTTCCCTGCTTAAGTGTCGTGTTGAACTTTAAAGTACTTCTCGCTCTTTGTGTTTTGCTTTCTTTTTTGTTTGTTTTTTAAACAATTAACACATTTTCAATTTTTTGCGGTTTAGCCAATTAACAATGCCCTGAGACCAATTGCCTCCACAACAAAGAAGAATAGTTCACCCAAGCTGTACGACAAGCCCAGAGAAGGTAAGTTGTATGCCAAGTATCCTATTACCGCCTAAACAACACCCGCATTCGCTGGCAAGCGACAAAATATATATTCTAAAAATGCTTAATACCCCCCCAAAGTATCAATAAGTTGTCAACGACACACGAGTGTTGTGAGCGGCTAAAAGGCAACTCGGAACAATGAAGAAAAGCAAGCAGAAACGATAAATATCAATTGGCTTCACTTAACATACGGCCAAGTGGTCGATGGCGATAATGCTATTGGTGGCGTTGTTGTTGCCTATTTTTTTTTTGCTTCTTTTAAGTCTTTTTGTGTTTGGTTTTCTTGTTAGCCGGTCCGTTGTAGTCGTAATCCACGCTCAATTGGTAATGTGAGAAAACAAAATATAATACTTACATTACAGAGCTTTCAAGTAAATCGGATTATATTGATTACAGCAAATATAATAGGACTAAAACAAACAGGCACATACAATTGCGATGTGTGGCAGCTTGGTCAAACATTGATTCGATTGGCTTAAAATGGTGTGGCAGACGTTTTTTGTTTGTTGTTAAGTTGTTAGTTGGTTTGTTTCCGGCAAAAGGCAGGGAAAAACTCTGTATTTGGGGAATGGGAGGTCATTTTATATATATACGAGGGTCGCTATTTGTATTTCGGGGCCGGCAATAAAAACCCAATAAGTTATCATTGGAAATGGTTTTATTGTTTTTCAAAAAATTCTCCTTTAATATCAATTCACTTTTGCATGCACACAAACAAATTTTCGAAGCACTTTTTCCACTCCGATTGAGACACCTCCAAAACATGGTTATTGCACGCTTCAACTTTGGGCGATGAAAAATTTGACCATGCATTTTTTTCTTGATGCTAGGGAGTCAGAAGACGTCATTGGTGCCAAATCAGGGCTGTACGGTGGATGGCCCATCAATTCGACGTTGAGTGAGATGTGTGAGAGCTCGCATTGTCATGGTGCACAATGATTCGTCTTCTTTTCTTCGTTTTTCGAATTTCTCCGACTTCAGGCAAACAAATTGTGTTGCACCACTCAGAATTGACCTCCACGTTGCTCAAGCGAAACAGTTGCTTCGAAGTGCTTCTTCTACGAACAGTATGCTGGATTTGGCTCGTCTTCGAAGACCTACACGGTCGATTGCTGTTTTGTTTCGGGCTCATACGCATAGATCCATAATTCGTCACCTGTGACGATCTTGTAAACGTCTTTTGAAGCACCGCGATCGTATTTTTACAAAATTTCTTTGCACCAATCGACATAAGCCTTTTTTTGAGCGATTGTCAAACAACGAGCGAGAACAAACAACGAGAACCGCCAGGTGTTCATGCAATATCGAATGTATGCTGGTGGAAGAAATGCCCAAGGATGCCTCTATCTTACGGTATGTCACGTGACGATCTTGCATTATCAGTTCACGCACGGCATTAATGTTCTCTGGCACAACGGCCGTTTTTGGACGACCTTTACGACCTCCGTCGTTGAGCGAGCGTCGGCCACGATTGAATTCATTAAACCAGTTTTTCACAGTGCCATAGGATGGTGCTTCATCGCCATACAAAGATTTAAGTTCATCGTTGCACTCTTGTCGTAATAATCCACGTCAAGATTTGTGAAAAATGATCGCACGAAAATGTTCACGAGTTAATTCTATTTTTTTGCCAAATTGATTTTTTCAAGTTACTGTAAACAACACAAATGATGATCGTACGTCAAAACGTTCTGAGTACGCTTGTGCTAAAAAATGCCAAACTTTCTAATGGAAATGTCAGATGGCGCCAGGCAACACTGAGTGTGGCCAAGGCCAGAAATATATAAAGCAACCCTCTTATTCTATAGTGGGAGGAAATATGCCAGTGTGACCCAGCACTTAAAACAATTTCAATTCATTTATTTTATTTATTCGCATAGTAATACAAAAGCTCACGGTGCAAAAAAGCCTTGTTACTTTGCAATACATTCTCAAACAAGAAAATTAAAATAAAAATTAATAATTAAATTAGCACAAGTAATTTAATTTTCCTATTGAGCTATTCGCACTGTTTCCTGTCCAAAAAACCAAAGTTATTTTATGCTGCCAGTGAACTCTCAAGTTTTTCATAGTAAACATTTGTATTTTATAGCATCCTTTTTAAAAATGAATTATAAAATGTTGCCCCCGCCTCCATGAGTTGGGGTAATTTAATTAAGAGTTTAATCAACACATTCACTTCCCTTAATTTGTACAGCTAGACAAGGCGAGCTGTCTTGTTTTTATTTGGTTTTTTGTTTTTGGTGGCTGAGGACTCCTTCGTCCTTATTCGCTTGTGTTCGGTGTGCCTGCCTGCAACACTTAACACCTTAACGTTTTGTGTGAATGATGTAGACCTCTCCTAGTTAATACAATTACGTTGAATTAACCTTATACAAGTTGTACGTACGTACATGCGTATGTGTTTGTACATTTAAACATGTTTACCTAACATTTTGTTTCCTCTTTAACGTCAACATTACCGGCATCCGCCGACTCCCACCCACCCATCCACCAGCCATTTCCATTTGCTTGTTGTATATTTCCTCTATTAAGCGCAAAGGAAATGAATGCAAAAGAGCACATTCGTGTTTGCAACAATCGTGTAATCCTCCACAAAATTGAAGAAGAACAAAATCGACTAATGTGAAACGAGAAGAAGAATAAGAATAAAAGAAGAAGAAGCGGAATGAATGAAAAAAACGCTTAAACATAAAAAGATCATAAAATTCTAAATACTTGAATAAATAAAAACAAAACAACACGACATAGAATAAATATATAAGCATTCAACATACCCAGCACGGGCTGGCATCCCCAAACCACCAACCACCCTACTGCGTCTTCCCCTTCGCAGCACAGCAGTCATTACCAGCGAAACAATACAGTAGACAGAGAGACAGTTGGACGGACGGACGGACAGACAGGCAGACAGCAACAGCAGCAGTAATATCAAACACATTAACATCAATAATGTAAAGTATTTGGAATTGAATTACTCGGTGTTATCATGTCAACCATGTTAGAAACACTCTACTCCATACCACTTCACCTTCCCCTTCCTTCACTCCACTCCAAACCCAAACCAATTCATATACAATTCCTCGGCATGCAACTCAATAAAAATGCTAGTCATCCGGAGTGCCAACGCACGGAAGGAAGCACGGACGGACGGACGCCAGGACGGACAAATGTACGGATGAGCATTAGATTTGGTGGTTGAGGAATGCTACCCACAACTAACAATTCACAAAGTCGCCTTCGACGTTGTTGTCGTCATCTCTTAAACGTTTCAATAAAAAAAGTAGAAGAATAAGTTAAACTAAAAGACTAATTGTAAGTGGTTGGGAAGAAGAGTTGAGCAGCAGTGGCGTGGCTTTAGAAATTCAATAACAAAAAACTGGGGCTATAAAATGGCAACTGTTTTTTGGGACTAAAAACATTTAGACGATTTTTCTCGAAATCTTGCCCCAAAACACATATAAATCTGTTAATTAAATCAAATACAGTATTAATAAAGAATAAATAAATAACAAAAAAAATATTAAATAAAAAATTATAAAGAAAAATATAAAAATTAAATAAATAAAAAGATTATAAAGAAAAATATAAAAAATTAATTAATAAAAAAATAACTAAATAAAAAAAAAACTTAATAATCTTAAGTTTTTCGGCTGATTTGAAAAGAAAAAACTGCGTCCTTTCGAATGGTGTATACACTTTTCAAATTACACTGAAAAAATCTGTGTATTTTTCCTGTAAACTCATTTTTTTTATATTTTTTTTTTAATTTTTTAAATTTGGATGCGTTTTTACACAGAATTTTTTAAAAGGAAGCGAACAATTTTTGTTCTGAATAACAAAGAGAGTGTTCTTACGAATACAATTCGGTGTCATTTTTAAAAATCCCTTAAAAAACGATTGAGTTATTCAACTTTTATTAAAACAACATTTTTTGAAAAAATTAAAATTTTTGCCAAACTACTCAGAAATATTTCTTTGATCGTTTTTTTTTATTAAATACCTCAGTAACCTGTTGTAAACATATCGCTTTAGTTTTTGTTCATATGTTTTGCTTGATTTATTACTTTATTCTTATCGCTTCAAATGTTCTTACATATTCAGTCCTGGTATGAGCCAGAATTTGTTTGTGAAAATTGCTGTGCAGCAATTTCAGAGGAAATGAACTCTGGCAAATTGTTTCGAAGCCAGGCCTGGGACGTTTTAGCCTTATGGGCCGGCGCAGAATTCTGCTGGAAAGTCCATGGCTGATTTTGGAACAGGGAATTGTTAAGAGGCTTCGCAACAGCTCCCAAAACGGTTTCTTGGTAAACTTTGGCCGATGTTTTGACTCCTTGTTCGCAGAAATGCAGGTCAGTGACCTTATCGTAAGAGACACCCCACCAAACCATGACTGAAGCTGGGTGATGACCCTTTTTCGCCCTTGGGATCAGTTCAGATGCTTCCTTAGATGACCGCGCATACACTCGTATCATTTAGCTTGTTAATTTTTTCCTGAACTGTAAATATTTTTTTCATCGGTGATCAAAATTTTTCTGTGTTATCAGCGTGCTTCGCCAAAAGACGTTTGCATTTTTCAATCCTATTTTTTTTTTAAAGCTGCAGTCAATAAATGTCCGGTACGTCGTTTGAAAGCCCCAGTCTGACATTTCTTTAAAGTTTAAAAGGGTTTCAAGATACACGTACGTTTGATAGATTGGCCACGACATTGAATATACTGCCTAGCATTACACAAAACTACCATTTCAAGATGTGGAAAATATCCTGAAGTTGTGACCCGGAAGTACTTTTGAATTGGATTGAGTCTTATGATTTTTACTTAGGCTTGTTTTTTTTAACACTTGCTATTTTTAATGGTTCTTTCTATACCCTATATATAAGTATAATGCTATATATTTTTTTCAAAAAGTGTAAGAAAATATTTCTTTTAAGTTTTTATATTTTTTACTCAGGCTAGTTATTTTACACTTGCTATTTTTAATGGCTCTATACCCTATATATCAGTATACTGTACACTCTATACTTCAAAGAAAAACAATCTGCGCTAGCAGAAGACGATCACGATCTCTTTTTTAATTTGTTTTAAATTTTTATAAAAAATACAAAATAAATTTATACTTGGGCTCGAACCCGAGACCTTCCGCAAATGTTCCCATCAAACGCCCACCAGCAAAAAGAGCTTCATACAAAGCGGATAAAAAACTTTAGATTGTTTACATACAATTTTATTTTTAGCGGGCCCAACATCCAGTCGCAGACGCGTAAAATAGATCAAAAATGACATTTATTTTTTGCCCCTAGTGTACGTCAATAATGGCTATCATCGATCGTCCTAGCCCTATTCGTTTGATCGCTATCGTGCTTTTAACATTCCCAAGTACGGATGGGCTAGAAAGACTTTGAATTTTATCAGGATCTATAATATATATTCCTTAAAGGGGCTGCGATCAGTATTTCGAGGTGTTAGAACAGAAATGTCAATATTAGTATACTTTACACTCCTTCCTTCGGTAGATTTTTAAACTATCCACATTTCAGTTAAGTAGTTTGAATACCTATTATTCGCTGTAAGCTTTTTTTATTTTTATCCCACTGTGCATTGTTTTTTGCCGCTCCTGTTGCCGCAAAACATTTTCTAATAGAGGATGTGGCAGCATTTTGAAAAATAAGCAGAAAACCCCATTGAATTTATGCTTATTGCACCCACAAACATTTTGTTAAAAACCCAAACAGACGTCGGCACGCACACGCCACTCCATCCGATGCCTCCTCCTACTCTTTGCATGACAGTGTACCCGGGGGAATAAGAGAAGGTACTAAGTTAAAGGACTAAATGAGTGTGTATGTTTGAGTGTGTATTTGGTTTCACGTACCCTATCCACGTTTTTACAAAACACCGGGGGTGTATTTCAATTTCCCCCCAGATCGTATCGTATTCCTTCGTTATATTATTCACAAAAATTTTCCGGTACTTTACATTACACTGTACTCTCAGCTACCCAGTGTCTCCTTCCACTTACCCAATGCCTCCCTCCCCCCTACTGTCGCTTCCTCCTCCTTTTCATCTTCTACCCATTTACGTTTATAGCACCGTTTAAGGCGGGCTGGCAGGCGGGCCGGCAGGCAGTCAGACAGACGATGACGAAATTACATTTGTCGTATACCCACCCGGCATTGTGGGGAAGATTTGTGCAAAAAGTATTTTTGTGGTGGATCCATTGGATTACCTACCGATGAAGGATTGGTTGTATACTTAATGTGTCAACACCTCGAAATATTGATTGGGATCCTTATAAAGAATATATATATATATTTGTTGCCTCAAAATTCTAAGGCAATCCGCCCGCCCGTCCGCCTGTGTGAAAGAAAGCACAATAGCGATAAAACGAATTAAGCAAGGACCCTGAAGTTTTGCTGCTTTGGATTGTAAATGGACCTAATTAGCTGAGGATGCAAAGGTTTTCCTTGGAGAGACTAAAAGTACCTCAATTCTTCTTTGAGTATTTGCTAGATTAGTATGCTCGTTACTTTGCCAACTGATAATCTGGCAACATACAACAAAATTGAGAATAAGGTGGCAACATTGTTCCTTTTTGTATGGACAAGAAGAGTTTTTTTTGTTGAATTCCTTAAAAAATTAGACTATAAAAATACTAGAAATTTAACTAAAATAATCAATGAAATTTATTAAATCAATTAATTGCTACAAAAAATTAAAAAAATATCTTTGAATTTTCTGTTTGAGTTGTTTTAGATATTCATTTATCCCTTCTAGTGTGCAAAAACGCGATACGTTTTTGTTCATAAGGCCTCATCTTTCTTAAATCTTTTTTAGTAAAGATAGCAGGGTGTCTCATAATTTTTTTTTTGTTAAAATGCGAAGTCTGGTAACACTTACTTGTTTCTTTAGAGACTTAAAGTGAAATCGCTGACCAAGCGAGTGACTTTCATACATACTCGTATTCGTGCTTAGTAACCTCAAGTGAACACAGCTTATTTCACACAATTTGGATCTTTCAAAACAGAGTAGGCCCCTAAAAATTAAAAATTAATTGTACGAGCTTTGCCGTTTGCCTTTGTTTTTTGTTGTTGATTTTTTTTACATTGTGTAATCTTTAAGTAAGTACTTCTTTTTGGTTCCAAAATAATGCAAAGGGTAATGGTAGGTTATTACTTGTGATTGTAAACGAGTTGAATGTACTTGATGGGTTTTTAGTTTTTCCAAGGTTAGTTAGAGACCTTTTAATGAATGCGAAGATTTTTTTTGGATAATTTACTACAGGGTGGGCGATTTAAATATTAAATTTTAATCGGCTGTAAAAAAAGTACAGATAATTTTTAAATTTCTGGTTTTATTGGAAAAGTTGAACTACGTCATTTAATAATGGAACACCATCGGATGCGTTTTCGTTTCGCCCAACGCGTTAAAGTTATTTAGGCTTTTTATGAAAATGAAAATCAATTTTCGAAGAAAATCATCGTTAGTGATGAGGCACATTTTCACCTCAGTGGATTCGTCAATAAGCACAATTGCCGCATTTGGGCGAATCCAAGAGTGATTGTCGAAAAAACAATGCACCCACAAAGAGTGACTGTTTGGTGCGGTTTTTGGGCTGGCGGCATCATCGGGCCGAATTTTTCCAAAATGAGGCCGGTATGGCAGATACTGTGTGAATGTTGTTCGCTATCGTGAGATCATAACGAATTTTTTATGGCCCAAATTGAAAGATATGGATGTGGACGATATGTGGTTTCAACAGGACGGTGCCACTTGCCACACAGCTAACGAAACAATGGCTCTCACTTAACCACCCTTTACTTTACTACAGTACAAAGTACCGCGAACTTAGTATTGATAGCTAATAAATCACTTGGTTTTATTCGTGCATAATTCACTCAATATCTCTACATCCCTTTAAAACTAGGCACTTGAGCAAATCTGTCGATAAACCTTGCCTTATTAACAGGATTTACAAATCAGTGTTGCATATTGCCCTTGCAGTCTATTCGATATCTATACTTATATCGATAACTTCGGTTTCCAGACTGATGGTTAATCGGTATATTTTGTTCGAGTATTGTAATCAAAGACGATAATTTTGAGCGGTTTTAGCTTTTTATCGAGAAATCGAAAAACAGGGACGAGTAAAAATCATTACGGGAATACTGTTTTAGATACTGTTTCTTTTGTTTAAAGTGTGCAAATTAAGTGTTTCCTTGTTGTTTGTGTTTCAATTTTGACATTCTAGCGTTCCCGAGAATTTGTGTGTTACTGAAGTGTGTTTTTTCCTTATTGGTATAAAAAAGAAGCACATCGCCTACCTTGTACAATTTATCGTCTTTGATTGTAATGAGTAAACTATGGATTCGTTCCATTCGATAATAAAACTTACTACATGTAGCACACTTTCCCCACTGTGCAACGTTTGAACATTCAGTTTACACACTCATACATTCGTATTTGTATTTCTTTGTGTGTGTTCGTGTGTATGTGTATGGATGTTGTTCTTAAATCTTTCATTTTTATTTTTGGGTTCTTGTTTGCCTAAATGTTGTTGTTGTTTAACCTATAAAATGTTCTAACATGGCTACGAACTCCGCTACACCAGGCAAGCAGACAAACAAGACAACTCACTAAACTTGTACATAAATTGTTTACATATTTATTTTAAATACTTTTTTCTCTTCTTGATTTTCTGTTTTTTTTTTTAACTCGATTGCGTCTTGTACCCATTGTTGTACTTGTATTGTGTAAAGGTATGGGAGAGTGTATACGCAGCGGAAAAAGAAAGGGCCCAGCAAGGCCTTTTGGAAGTCCTACTTAGGATGTTCAGAGGCATGCTTGCTGTAATCTACTCTCGTTTCAATTTACCCGGGGCTAGACTGCAGGGCAAGGCCTTCTGCGATCTCTTCTATTGAAAGGCCTGTAGAAAATGGTTTTCCAAAGTTTTTAAAAACAAAATAAAAACAATTTTTTCTAAATGAGAAATAAGGTAGCAGTCAGTCCTACAGGGAGCCCTACTTAGGATGCTCGGAGGCATGCTTGCTGCTATCTACTCTCATTTCCAATTTAACCAGGTGTAGATTGCAAGGCCTTCCGCGCTCCCTTCTATTGGAAGGACTGCCAGAAGGACTGTTATAAATGGTCTCCTAGAATGCATGTAAAAATATTAAAAACACTGGGAAACTAATTTTAAATTAGTACATTTTCGGTTCTTTTTACTTTTTTGACTTGCCTCCACTGGAGTTCGAACCGATGACCTTCTGGTTGCTACTCCTGGTTGCTACTCCTATGGGCCTAATGAACCAAATTGTGTGTCAACATCAAACGGCTTAATTATCGTCCCTGTCCATTGCTGTGGCGAACACCTTTCGTGCTGCCTGCACTCTCCAGGCTTGGTGGCATGCCTTTCACAAGAAGGGAGCCAGAAATGTTTGTTGAATCCCACTTATTGAAGATATGAAGGCTTATTTGCAGGCTATCCACAAACGAATAAATCGAGGACTTATAATAAGGTCTTATAGCAGACCTTCTTAGAGAAGCGACTTGAGAATGTGTATGGGATGATTTTTCATTTCAAAGAAGGTAAATTTGAAAAGCCATATTTTGGAAGACATTTACGATGCTTGTGATACTGTAGGTTACATTAAAAAGCCTCCTATGGAAATAAAATGAAATGTGTATTGTATCTAAAAGAGGCCTTCTAGAAGGTTTACATATGAGAAGGCCTTGCCAATTATCCCGCTGTGTAAGTGTTGTTGTTCTGTTTGGCAGTTTTTTCACTCAGTGTAATCGTGTGTGTGTATGTTTTTATGCCAAGTAAATACAACTCTGTGCTCGGTGTGCCGGAAAACTTATGTCGACTGACTCTCTACTAGTATGCTCAAGTGTGTGTGTGTATGTCTTTTCATTTACCAAGTTTTTTTTCTCGCCCCTTGCATTCAGTGCTGCCCATACACATACATGCATACCTGCATACACTTAACACCCTTTTGCCCTAAAGAACTAACGTGCACACACACATACACACACGTGGACAGACGACCACCTATAGCTATGTGTAAGTGTAACCTCACTTCAACCCCACTGCCCTCTTTCTCACCCCATAGCGTGGTCTTTTTGCCAGCACTCTTCCATCGGCATAATCTTATTGTATCTTTCCCTTTCCTCTCTCGAGTATTTAACTGTAAAAGTCTGTTCATTCCACTTGTGTACTTATTCTTCTTTGTTGTCGCTGCTGTTGTTGTTGGTGGTTTTTACTACCACTTGCCACCTTTACCACAAAAGTAATGCAAAACTTTTATTACAAAACACCCTACACAAAGAATGGAATGCATGTTGCATTTAATGAGTTATGCGTATATGTATGTGATGATTTCAAAATCGAATTACTGTTTGGAATTTGCAGACTTCGAAGGTTAAGCTTAATTACACTAGTTTACAAATAATGATTTTTTCCTATAGATTTTGGCTCCTAAACACGAAAACAATTATTCTCAGATTAGTTTTCAAGATAGAATTTTTGGATTTTTTTTACGACTTCTTAATGAAATGTAGCAGCTTTTTGGACCATAACTCCCAAACGCTATTACTTGACCAGATTTGACCTGGAGTGGTCTCACATAAAAGTAAATTAACTTTTTAACATCTTTTCATATTATTAAGTCAGTTCTATAGTTTTGACGTTAGAGACATTTAAAATTTACAAAATTAATTTTGTTGTGCAAATTTAAATTAAATTAAACAAAAATAAATAAAAAATTGTGTAAAAATATATAAATAAGCATTAAGTTTGGACTTTCTCGAGCAAAACAAAAAGTAAAAAAGTAACTAAAATACTGGAAATCGAAAAATTTACCAGGACGTGTAACTCTGCCATTTGTTGTCTAATTTTTATAAACGATAGCCTGTTTTGCTTGAGAAAGTCCAAACGTATTGCTCAATTTATTAATATATGTATCGGTAATAGCGTTTGGTAGTTATGGTCCAAAAAGCTGAGACATCTCATAAAAATTCTATCTTGAAAACTTATCAAAGGACGTTTTTTTAAAATTAATTTTCGTGTTTAGGAGGCCAAAATCTTTAAGAAAAAAATATTTACTCTGGACCAAAATGGCTGCAAACTAGTGTTAGCGATAATCACGCTTTTTAAAGATTTACACCCCATATGCATAGTTTTATTTAAAAAAAAAAATTATAAAGGAAATTTGACTTTAAAACCTTCCGTAAAATTTTATGAATTATCGTAGCAGGAATTTGATGATTTCGAAGATTAGGATAGATTATCGATAATCACGATTTTACATTTTTAATGTTTACTTTATGAAAATATTATCAGTGAAAGCGAGCATAATTTTTTTTAATTCAACATCTTTCATTGTTATATCCTACAGCGAAGGATTGGGTGTTTACTATAATATTCTGTTTGCGAGGGCTGCTATATATATTTCTGGCCTAATAACGAAAATGCGAATATTTATCATCAAAAATAGTTTTATTGTCTTTCAAAGTATTCTCCAGCATGATTTATACACTTTTGCATGCGCTCAAACCAATTGTCGAAACCCTTTTTCCTCTCCGACGAATCACGCACTTTTTCTTGATGTGCGGAAATAAAAAGTCATTGGGTGCCAAGTCTGGGCTGTACGGCGGATGACCAATCAATTCGACGTTTTGGCCGGTCAAAAAGTCGCTGATTTGAGCCGATGTGTGAGAGCTCGCATTGTCACAATGTGCACAATGATTCGTCTTCTCTTGTTCGTTTTTCGAATTTCCCCGAAGACTTCAAGGCAAACAAATTGTGGCGTACCACTCAGAATTGACCTCCTACGTTGCTCAAGCTGAACAGTCGCCACATTACCAGTTTGCCAAAGAAACAGGCCGAAGTGCTTCATTCACGAACAACTTTCGTTGGATTTTGCTGTTTTGTTTCGAGCTTATAGGCATAGATCCATGATTCGTCACCTGGGACGATCTAATAAACGTCTTTTGAAGCACAGCGATCGTATTTTTTCAAAATGTCTTTGCACCAATCGACACGAGCCTTTTTTTGAGCGTTTTTCAAATTGTGAGGGATCCAACGAGAACAAACCTTTTTTACGGCCAGCTGTTCATGCAATATTGAATGTATGCTGGTGGAAGAAATGTCCAAGGATGCCTCTATCTCACGGTATGTCACATGACGATCTGGCATTATTAGTTCACGCTCGGCATCACTGTTCTCTGGCACAACGGCCGTTTTTGGACGACCTTCGTCTTTGAGCGAGCGTCGGCCACGACTGAATTCATTAAATCAGTTTTTCACAGTGCTATAGGATGGTGCTGCAACGCCATACAAAGATTGAAGTTTATCGATGCACTCTTGTCGTGATAATCCACTTCGAAAGATGTGAAAAATGATCGCACGAAAATGTTCACGAGAAATGTCAGATGGCGCCAGGCAACACTTACTGTTGCCTAGGCCAGAAATATATATAGCAACCCTCGTAATGTCATTTATTTATTAAATATAATTTCCTTTAAATTTTGGCCGCAACTACGCCTTAGCGTGTCAATTCTGAGGGTACAATTTCGGATGACTCGAGCATTTTCACCGTTGTGGCGTTTTTTATTTGCGTAATGTTGGCTTTCAGAACCTGAATCGCAGCTGGTTTATCAGCATAGACTTTAGACTTTACATAGCCCCAAAGAAAAAGGTCTAAAGGTGTGATATCACACGATCTAAGTGGCCAACTTTCCGTTCCAAAACGTGATATTAGCAGCTCTTTGAAATAAGCTCTCAATAGATCCATTGTTTGAGCAGCTGTTTGGCAAGTGCACCGTCCTGTTGAAACCAAATTTCGTCAAGACTACGAGCTTCTATTTCAGGCAGCAAAACGTCCGATATCATGGCGCAATAGCGATCACCATTCACGGTTAAGTTTCGGCCATAATCATTTTTGAAAATAAGAAAGAAACCAATGATTTCGCCAGCCTATAAACCGTATCGTGATTTTCTCTAAATAAAATGGCACCTCTTGAAACTCTTCTGGTTGCTCTTCAGCACAAATGCAACAATTTTGTTTATTGACGTTGAGCCAGAAATGGGCCTCATCACTAAAAATAAAATTTTGGTCGAATAAAGCGTACCTTCTTCGAGCTTTGAAAAGCTCAGAGACTGAAACGGTGACGCGCAGGAACATCGTTAGGCTTTAATTGCGGGAAATGGCAAACAATACTGGAAAGGCAAAAAAATAAAGTTTAACACACAACCCACGGGTAATCTGTGAAATAACCCCTATTGACAAAATACCTCTAGATTGATCACCCGTTATATATATTGCCATTCAGTCCTTGTTTACAAAGAAATGTCAAAAAATTCTAGTAGAGTTTTGAAGTTATCGCGACCACTGAATCGTTTAATTAGCGAGTTTCAATAGAAGGCGCCTTTTATTGATCGTCGTAAAATTCTAAGACGATCTACGAGGGCGGTTCGGAAAGTTCTTAGCCTATCAATGAAAGAGAATATTTAGTTTTTAAAAAATATTTTTATTTTTCAATATAATCTCCTGCAACTTCAATACACTTTGTGGTAAAACGCTTGCCAGCAAGGAAAATTTTTTAGATTTGGGAACAGGTAAAAGTCACTGGGATCTAAATCAGGAGGATAAGGTGGGTGGTCAAGCAACTCGTACTTTAATTTGTTGATTTTAGCCATTGTTAAAACACTCTTGTGCGCTGGTGCGTTGTCTTGATGAAAAATTATTTTTTTGTGCTGTAAGCCAGGACGTTTTTCTCGAATTTGTACATTTAATTGATCTAAAAGGTTGCAATAGTACTCTGAATTTATTGTTTTACCCTTTTGCAAATAGTCAATCAATAAAATACCTTTGAAGTCCCAAAAAACCGTTGCCATAACCTTACCAGCCGATTGAATTGTTTTTGCCTTCTTTGGGGCACTTCCTCCAGCTCCAGTCCATTGTTTGGATTGTTCTTTTGTCTCTGGAGTATAGTGGTGGATCCATGTCTCATCAACAGTTATGAAACGACGCTTAAAATCCATTTTATTTCGCTGAAAACGATCCAAACAAGCTTGAGAAATGTTCATTCTTATGCGTTTTTGGTCGACTGTTAACAAGTCCGGCACCCTTCTTGCAGAAAGCTTTTTCATCTGTAGTTCTTCATGCAAAATTAAATGGACTCGATCATTTGAGATGCCCATGATATTAGCTTTTTCACGCACTTTTATTCGTCGATCATTAAATACCATATCATGCACTTTGGCTACAATTTCTGTTGCTGTTTTTGGACGTCCACTACGTGGTTCATCTTCAATGCTTGTACGACCACGTTTAAATTCAGCAACCCAATTTTTTACTGTTGCATATGAAGGAGCACATTCACCTAACACATTCACCATATCATTATGAATTTCTTGTCCCGATAAACCTTTTTTATGTAAATATTTAATGACACCAAGCATTTCTAATTTTTCCATTGTAAAAAAATCGCGGATGTGTCTTTTGTGAACACCTGTTTCTATATTAAGGAGTTGCCAGATCGAAACAAAATTTAACATGTGATAGCAGAGATGGAAGTTTCCAAAACACTTAACATTTTTCTGTTTATACCGCGCTTTTTGTGCTAGGCTAAGAAGTTTCCGAACTGCCCTCGTAGCCACGTCCTTTCGTTCGTATAAAAGCACGGTAGATGTCAAACGAATTAACTTAGGATAAATCTTACAGTGTAAACGAATCCTTAAAAAGGCAACTAAAAAAATTCTCTAAAATTTATGTAGTTAGTACTACAGCGTGAGGATAATATGAATCCTGTGAGTTTCGCAAATCGTCTACGATACTCACGAAATACTTATATGATTCACGCAAATGTAGTGCTAGTCGCATAATATTCCTGATCGTATGATTGAAAATACCACGACTAGGTGACAACCCTAACGTGGTGTACATGCGTCTCTTTCGTTTTTTTTTTTATTGTTGTTCGTGTTAAAAATACTGACTGTCGTTCCGTTGTACAGACGTTTTAACACCGAACACCATAAATAAACGTTTATATCCTCTTCCGACGCCTCCTTCTCCGGACGGTTGTGTTCGTACACTCATGTCGCCTGCGGTTCCACTTTCAAATGGCATCGTGTGTTTAAATGTATATCCATACACACACACACTTATCTGTCTGTATGTATGTATGTGTGTGTGTGCCTTTTGCTTTTGGTGGCAATGCCGCAAGCAGTAGCAGCAGCTTCATTGTTGTTATTTCTATCGCATTACAGTTATATTATCCTTCTTATTGCCACACTTTTGACACAGTCCTACACACATACACACACTCACTCGCTTTAGTACACAGACATATTCACACACACACACTCAAAATCACTTCACTACTCTCACTTCACAGTCATCGCAGCCACAGACTTTTACTTACTCTTGTGTTGTTTTTGGTTGGGCTACATATACAATACTCGTCCAGAGGGTAAGGGACACAGTGAGAGAGAGAGAAAGAGTGAGGTGGGGATATGTTTATGTCCTTGTGTGTTTGTATAAAACTTTATGCATTCAACCAACCGAGCATTTGTCGACATATTAACATGGTTGGCATTCGGTTAGTTCATCCTAGACAAGCACAAGCAAGCTTTGGGGGGGGGGGGGATCCTTTAGTGTACACTCTCACACACACAGTTGTGTGCTTTCTTTTATACTCAGGGTTTAAAATGCTAACGCAATTTTAGTCAAATGTACAGAATTTGTCAATTAGTTTTAGCATAAAAAAGTCAAAACTAATATGCGACCAAATGCTAAAACTAAATTAGTCGTAATATTCAGTTAGCGTTAGCAAAATAAACTAACGCTAACCAAAATATGCATATATTATTAGCAATGGAAGAAGAAGCAACTGCTGATTTTGCTAACGTCTTTGCTAAATTGTGCTAATTTGGTGACTAATTTCGACTTGTGTGTTTGGTTCGGTTTTTGTGTGTAACCGAAAATTGTGTTCGGCTCGAGTACGGTGTTGCCTACCTTTGATAGACAATAAGTTGTGTTTTTAAAAAATCGCATGAAACAATATTGCTGTGCGTTTCTGTAGCTGTTAAAGGTATATATATAAAAACAAGTGAAATTAATAGCACAGAAATAATTCGAGGTAGGTACTCGTATATATTTACATATTGTTTATACATATGTATAATATAATGTTATGTACAATGACTAATAAATCACTGCATAATGGAGTCCACATGGTTAGATCCGTTTAACTTCCAACGGGAATGTTATATGTTCCACATTTAACATTGGATTGAGGAGATGCATAACGAACTATGAAAATGCTGAAATAATAAATATTCGTAGAATAAATAGTATGACTGTTTAACCTAATACTCTCAATATTTTTCAAACATACATATTGAGCGTTTTAATAGAAAAATAGTCCATCATTTCGCGTTAATTTATTTTTTGAAGGCTATTTATTTAAAAAATCTTGTATCAGAAATCCCCACTACGGTACCACTATTGGATACTTTGCGTCATGTACCGTTGACAACACTGAAACCAGCTCAAATTTTTTGCTAACGAAAAATGGTTAGTCAAAATTAGCAAATTTTTAGCAGCACATTAGTCAATTGTGGTTAGCAGAGGTGTGTCATTTTTTTGACTAACGCTAACGCGAGCTAACGTTAGTCGGACATTAGTTTTAGCTCTGGCTTGTGGAAAAGATTGTTAGCATTAGTTTAGCAAAATGATGCTAATGGTTAGCGGACTGGTGCTTTTAAACCCTGTTTATACTACTAGAAAATATATTCAATTCAATGTGTCCGGGTGATGATGATGGTACGTACACAACCACGATAGAGAGCACAAAATATGCATTCCTTTTGTGTTTATTTTGCAGTTTAGTTGTCGTGTTGCTTGCCGCTGTCGCTGTTGTTGTAAATTGTGGTGAATGAACATAAGTGCCCGAGCCAGGCGGTTTGGGCGTGAGGGGATGACTGAAAAAGTAGATTTGTACCGAACACTCAAGTGGGGTGAGAATGGGTGTAGGTGCTGTGATATTTTGAGAAAAGAGATGAGTGTGATTTTATACACAGTAGTTTGCTGCGGCGAAAATGTTGGTTTTCCTTATAAAGAAAGGCGTCGAAACGTATTCGTTTACAGAGTTGCATTTCTTCCTAGTCGATAAATGTTCTCCCTCATAACTTCGAACTTTGCATCTATTGTATGCCGTCTGGTAAATACCATATCTCGTATGTATCGATTCGGTTAGCTTCGACTTAAATTGAGGATCATTGTCGGGCAATGGTGGCTCTTCGTCATTTCAAAACACCAGATAAAATTGTGAATCATTTTCGGTCAATGTTGCTGACATGCCATAAAACCAAAGAACGAAAATTAACCGATTGCTACGGGAACCGTTCGCTGTTCGAGCGAAACCAATTCATTTAGTTTTAATGGTTTTGTATCATGACAACAAACGATACACGAAACATTTCGCCTCTGCCGAACAATACACGATTCGAAACACATAGCGCTCCTTGCGTTGAGTTGAAACGTTTTGTGTATTGGTTAGTGATCATGACAACAAACTAAACTTTTCATCATTTGGTTTTTTGGCACTGTCGATCACTAACCAATCGTTCACTAGTTTTGTGTGTATGTATGAAAGCTGTGGGTTATAACCGATTGCTACGAGAACTGTTCGTTGTGACTCACAAGTTGTGAAACCGTTTCATTGGGTTTCGTGTTATGTTCTCGAGCTCTCTTGTTATTGTTTTGTGTATGGGTTTCACATCGCGATCATTAACTAAACAAAACGAAAAAATTATTTTGTGTGTGAAACAATTCAATCGTTAGTGCTTTTGGTTCACAAGTGATCGTAACAAAACCGAAATGAACAGTTCGTAAAGGTTAATTTTCGTACCCTGCATAAAACCCACCAATAGGTCCATCTTTGGGGATGTAGTAGGCTCAGTCGAACAATTTAGTATTGTATTTGCTTTAAAACTGCAAAATACTAACCTAGCCGCATCCTAGAATACACGCAGAGAAAAGATATGATTACTATATGGTCACGGCAACAATAGTATGTTCTCTGCAATAAAAGTATGGTCGTCGCAACCGAAGTATAGTTTTTTGAATTTCATTTTGACAATAGTATGATTGCGGCAATATTAATATTGTTGAAATGCAACAATAGTATTGTTGCCAAATTTAAAAATGAAATTATGGTTGTAGCAACAATATAAATATGGTTGGTGGAACAAAAGTATTGTTTTCATGTGTTTAATGTTAACAATAATGGTTGTAAGGATCACACTATGGTTGTACGTTAAGCATACTATGGTTATGAGGATCATAATATGATTGTGGGGTCATAGTATGGTTGAATGTGAATAATAATATGGTTGTGGGGATCATAGTATGGTGTGTGAATAAATCTATTGCTGTGAGGACCATACTATTGTTATGGGGATCATAGTATGGTCGTGTGTGAACCATACTATTGTTGTGATGATCATAATATTGTTGTGCAGCAACCATATAACCAATAATAGTATGATGCTCTTCGAATATTGTTACCCCAACCATACTTTTTTCTGCGTGTAGGGTATTTATCCAGAATTAGGATCTCTGTACAACATTTGTAACGCCTTATAAGCGAACTCGATGCATTGTTAATATTCTTCCTAATCTATGACCGGCGGAGGCATAATTGTATACTTGTGTAGGTTCCAATTAATTGTCAAATCAGTCAGATTAACTCGGGCGATGACTATTTAAGCTGGTTGCCGCCGTATTGTGGATAGTTTGATATTTGTGGATAAAACACTGTAGCGATTACAATCGAAGGATATCCACAAAACAGTTCTTACAGCAGTTATCGCCTAATAAGTGTCTCAAAGTCAAAAAAGTGTACCCACTCTCAAACTTTCACGCAGAAGCCATAGTGACCGTATTGTACAAACCAATTTTTCTTAACGTTTCATTAAGAAATAAACGAGGAATAGCTCTCAACTAAGCTGATATTTCAAACCTTGATTTTAATAATTATCACACGTTCGGCATTCGTGAAATGATACTGAATGAAATGGCAAACCTTACTGATTACTTGGATATTTGAATGGCATTGTCAACTTTGATGCGGAATGAAATGGCAAACCTTACTGATTATTTGGAAATTTGAATGGCATTGGTAGCTTTAATAGTTTCTGAGCTAGAATAATTGTAAAATCTATCATTACTAACTGGTCATACTTAACATAACGCAAAGAACGAGATTTTGTTTAGCCATTTCCGCTTTCTGTCTGGAAGATGCCTTTCTCCTCTCACTCTCTCTGTCGCTATTAACCACAGTGCAATGACTTTTCTCATAGACATCTCATTTTTGATGCCATTGTTATCTTCCAATATCCAAATATCCTTTATGATGGCATGATGAGACGTAATCTGTTTGTGTTTAGTAACGGTGTTCAATATACTATAGCCGTGGAGACAAAGGGAGAGGCAGAGGAGAGGAGCTTAGCATGCAAGGCGTTCGGCATGGCTGGTAATGGTGGTGGTGTTGGCAGTGGTTTGGTCTACACAAAAGCCGTGTGTAAGATGGTTTTTCGCATAAATATCCACCATGTCCATGTGAGTGTGTATTGGCGAGTGTTGTATGTGTGTGCGCGATTGTGTATGTATGTAAGCAAGCTTTAGTATATGTTGTATCATGAATAAATACAAATTCAACTTAAGCTGCTTGTTTACTTAAATGCCTGTGTGTGCTGCCGGCTTGGCTGATGCTTAACTTTGGGTATCATAAGGGCATCATCCCAGCAATCCTACCAATCCCACCAATCATTTCATGCTTATGCTACCTCGCCCTCGCCCCTTCGACAGGACGAACAAAGCTGTCCATGCGTCCTTCCTTCCTGTCGTTTGTTCGTTCGTTCGTGCCTTTGTTTAAGTGTGATGTTAAGTTAAGACTAAATCCTCCACTCCCCCCGGCTCATGTTTTATGCCACACGGCCACACAGTGCCAATAAATGTTTTATGCTCATGGAACATGTTTATTTTATAGGTTGGTCGTTTGGCTGTTTTGGTGGTTGGCGGCAAGCTTCGTCGACTACGTCGGACGATCCTATGGTTTGAATTCCAAATTCCTTCTCAGTCTGTCGCTCGTTCAATCAAATGCGATATTGGGTTTTTATTTTCTTCATTTGCTGTTTTGCAGAGCAGCCAGTCGTTATAAGCTCCAACGTCTTTCCTGACAAGTCAATAGTTTCCATTTAGATGGATCTTTTGGCCTGGTCCTCTGCGCTGCTCTTTCGGCATATTAAAGTCGCATTTCAATAAGGATGGCCTCTACCTATCACTGTGCTTAGATTTTGTCTTTTGTTGGCGGTAGGGGAAGACGGGAAGGCTTATGGCGCAAGAGGCAAACTTCTCCGTGTGGATGCCAAAAAGATTTCACTTGACGTCGTCCTTTTAGCCTGGGTACACTGTGTGCTCAGGGTACATGTGCCTTATGGTGTGTGTGTGTGTGGACATGTTTGTATTTGTTTATTTATGTTTACTCCGTCATGTTTGCAGTTTATTTGCACGTTTACTTTACTTTTTCCCCTGTGTGTGTGTGTGCGAGAGTGAGTCTGTGTCTGTTTATTTTGGCGCAGAAATTTAAATATGTATTAGTAGAAATTACTGTCAACTGACAAAACTCAAAAGGAAAATAAAGGACTACCACGAAATCACACACATACACACACACACCCGCCATTGCCACGCTCATTACTCTTTGATACACTTTAAACAAGTGTTTGTATCCTACTCTTTAAAACACTCTTGGCTGGCCGCTGAGATGGCGTGGTCATACGAGATAGCTTGACTTGAGATATGAAACCGAAATTTGACAAATCGGCAAACTAAATTTAAATATTTAAAGGAAAAGTTATTTCTGCTTACTCATGAAGAGAAGAAATCTTTGCCAAGAAAATGGGATATTTTTTTCTAGCCAATTTGTGAAGTAATGTCAAAATCAAAGGATATGAGGTAAAGTCCGTTTTTTTTTAAATTTTTACAGGTTATTTACAATTAGAAGTTCTGAGGCAAAAAATTAAACTCTTGGTCGATTGATTTTGAAACAGCCTAAACGTTTCCTACTTTTGAATCCTGCCACTGGCTGGTCTTCCATAACTAATCAGAAAGGCATCCATAGGTCAACCCCTCTAATTCAGCCAAATCGGCAAAATTCTTTCGAAAACTTCTCTGTAGAGAATGTTCACAGCAAATCAGGAAGGATTTTATGTATTTGGAAGGTGAAATCCTAAGGCCATTAACTCTTTAGAGTATGTGACGCGCAAAATAGAAAGGTACCTAAGGGTAAAAACCAGTTTTGTTCCGAAGAGCCATTTTAAAGATTTAAATACGTGTATCTTTGGTGTACCATCACTTTCATAAAACGCGCATATCTCTGGAAGGGAACACTTTTGGGCATGGGATCGGTCTCATTCGATGCTCAGATGTTGTCCAAAAAAAATAAAAATTGATTTTTTTTGCCCTTAGGTCCCTTTCTCTATGCGCTGTCACATATGAACTGTCATCGGAAAACTAGTTCGAATCTGCATCAAATGCAAGATCTCCTACCTACCACTAGGACACAGCAGGATGCAATTTCAAGATTTCAAACATTACATTGTGAGGTAGATAGATAATCCCTGCAAGGGGTCCCAAAAGGGACTCATATTTAAGATGTTTTCCACAGGAGAGACTGGAATGCCACCGATTAAAGCAAAAAATTCAGCATATGAGGCAAAAACCCTTACCACCACGATATTATGAGGGAATCTCTGCCATAAGCAACGACTTTTGCCTATAAATCTTTCCCCTTTTGGCCACCTGTGTGATAAAGTCATTTTACCGCCAATTCTGGCATGAGGACTCATTACAAAGGCGAAAGTAACGTGTGATCCCTTTCGAGGTTCCCTACTTTTTTTAAGAAAAAAAAAACAGAAAATTTAAATTGAATGGGGAATGTTTATTATCATTTGAAAGAACATTCTTTGGCATTTATTTATTGAAGATTATGTCTATCAAATGTTGGCCGCGACTACGTCTCAGATGGTCCATCCGTTGAGTCCAATTTTCGATGACTCGTTCGAGCATTTCGACTGGTAACTGGCGAATGACACGCGTGATGTTTTGCTCCAAGGCCTGCATCGAAGCGGGTTTGTCCGCATAAACTTTAGACTTGACATATACCCACAGGAAAAAGTCTAACGGTGTGATATCACACGATCTTGGTTGATATCACACGATCTTGGCGACCGGCCCAAAACGTGAAATTATCTGCTTACCGAAGTGTTCTCTCAATAAATCCATTGATTGATGCGATGTGTGGGAAGTGGCGCCGTCTTGTTGAAACCAAATGTCGCCCAGATCACGAGCTTCAATTTCAGGCATCAAATAGTCGGTTATCATGGCACGATAACGGTCGCCATTGACGGCTACGTTCTCGCTGGCATCATTTTTGAAGAAATATGGACCGAAGATTCCAACGGCCCACAAACCACACCAAACCGTTGTTTTTTTTTTGGATGAAGTGGCAGCTCTTGAACCTCTTCTGGTTGCTCTTCGTCACAAATGCGGCAATTTTGCTTGTTTACATATACCCATTGAGCCAGAAATGGCCCTCATCGCTGAACAACATTTGGCTCGAAAACGTCGCATCTTCTTGGAACTTTTCAAGAGCCCATAGAGCGAAGCGATGGCGCTTGGGAACGTCGGGCGGCTTCAGTTCTTGCACAAGCTGTATTTTGTGCGCTTTCAATTTAAGATCTCGACGTAAAATGCGCCAAGTCGTTCCATACGCCAGTCCGAGTTGCTGCGAACGGCACCGAATCGACTCTCCACGGTCTTGGTGTACACTCTCAGCTACGGCCGCTATATTTTCTTCACTGCATGCTGGTCGTGGTCTATTCGGTCGAATGTTATCCTATAATGAATGCTGGGTCTCAAGATGGGTGATGGTGTTGCGAATAGTACGCTCAGTAGGCCGATTATTTTGACCATGATACTAGTTGGTAACTTAATTTTTTGATTAAAAAGACAATGAGCCTGAGTCACTGGTCCAGCACCATCCGCTTACCTGTAAAGCCAAGACTGATCCATTAGAAGTTCTTTTCAATTATGAACATTTGTCTGATACAGGATTTTTATCGAAAAATCTGACATGAGGTCCCACCAGTAAGTCAAGTATGAGTTTCATTTATCATAAGACTTCTTCAAAAGATGCTTAAGATAGCTTGACTTAAAAAAATATTCAACGCAAGTGCTCAATTATTTTTGATCATGTTTTTACCTATTACCAGTGACAAATCAGATACCGCTACAGATTAAGTAGGGTGCTTTGCAAAACTTATTTTATTTATTTATTTACATATTTATTACAATAAAAATTAAAATGAATTAAGTCAAAGCGCACTAGCACCAAAGGCTATCGGCCAATCTTTGCAAAACTTTATTGCATTTTCTATCCTTTTTGTTAAAATTTTTTTTTTCTGAGTTTAGCAAACTAGAGATGTCTCGATTTGTTCCCGTTTTAGAGCTACGAGTAAAACACAAATCCTACACAAATTAGTTTTCAGTAATTATATGCCAAACACTATGAGCTGTTTTTCTCTTCTAAATTACGCCTAAGCGTTTTTCAGCTTTGCACTCCTTCCAAACTCGTCCTTTTTATGAGGCGGAGTAGATTACCACCTTTGACAGGCGGCGCAAGTGCTTTGAAACTGACATCAAAGACAGGAACACGGCCACAGAGCAAAAGGACACACTACAAGTGAATGGGATATAGAAAGCTCTACTCGCTTTCTCTCCCTTGCACACTCTCTGTATAATTATGACAATTATAAAAAGTCATAATCATCATTATTATTGTCATTAAAATGGAACGAGCTAATTGAGTACTCAATGGAGCATTTAATTATTAAGTATTAGATGTTATTAAGCAGGAACTCACCACCATTAACAGTTTGCCCAGCGGCCACCAGGACACTCTTAATGTTTTGACAAATTTCGGACAAATCGAGGCGGAGGTGGTGTTGTTGCTGTAGTTGTTGTTGTCGCCGGAAGGGAAATTTAATACGCGCAGTTATTTGGCTAGACGACTGACAACTTCTAATGCTTACGAATATTAATTGTCATTTAGCATAGCAGACGGCAGAAAGGACAGCGATCCTGGCATTCCAGGCCACACCATTAACGAAAAGTGAAATGGCATTTAAGTTGTCTATTGAATTTTTTAGGGGAGTGGGGGAGGCAGAGGGCTAGGGGAAAAACCAAAAATTCACTTTTACACACACATTTTGACATATCATATTATTTCTGTTGACTCTCAAAGTACTCCTTTGACACAAAGAGCCAGCAAAGCGAGAGCCAGACTTTGAGACAGAGAGAGCAAAAATCAATTCACAAACTGTCAACGACTCCGGTGTACATCATTTAACCTCAAAACACCTTTGCACACCTCATATTTTATGAGGTTTGTCTTTGTTTGTTTGTCGTAATAGGAATATTTCTTATGTGGGTGTAAAAATGCTGGCAACAGGAACTGTCTTAATAAAAGTCCTTAACAAAACATATCAAAAACAAAAATAATGACAAGGAATTTGGTAAAGTTCACATGAGGATGAATTTCATAAAGCTGAATTGAATACGAGCATTAAACAGATATGCTATTAGATACATTTTAAATTAAATTCAGGGATAAGAGATTATTATGTGTGAAAGTCTTTAAGTCGAATTTGATGGATTATCCGTTTATCTTTAACCTAAACGACATCTCTACACCATTTCCAATTGAAATTGAGAAAATACTTATTGAAATAGAGAAGCTAATTAAAACGAGAAAAACGAGTTTAAATTAATTAAAATTGAGAAAATAAAAATTGAAATTGAGAAATTACCAATTAAAATAGAGAAACTCAAATTAAAATTGAGAAACGACAATCAAAATTGAGAAAAACGAGTTGAAATTGAGAAACGACAATTGAAATTGAGAAAATACAAATTAAAGTTGAAAACTGCAAATTCAAATTGAATAAAAACGAGATGAAAATACGAGACGACAATTGAAACTGAGAAAATACAATCTGAAATTAAGAAAAAACACGTTGAAATTGAGAAACGACAATGGAAATTGAGAAAATTCAAATTGAAATTGATAAAAAAAACTCGTTGAAATTGAGAAACGACAATTAATTGAGAAGTTTAGAATTGAAATTGAGAAAAAGCAAGTTGAAATCGAGAAAAGAAGATTGAAATTGAGAAAAACGCTTTGAAATTGAGAAACGACAATTGAAATTGCATAAATACAAATTGAAGTGAGAAAATATAAGTTTGAATTTCAGCAACGCAAATTGCAATTGAGAAAAACGAGTTGAAATTGAGAAATTACCAATTAAAATAGAGAAACTCAAATTAAAATTGAGAAACGACAATTAAAATTGAGAAAAACGAGTTGAAATTGAGGAACGACAATTGAACTTGAGAAAATACAAACTTAAGTTGGAAAATGCAAACTGTAATTTAGAAAAACTAGTTGAAATTGAGAAAGGGTAATTGAAATTGAGAAAATACAATCTGAAATTGAGAAAAAAAACACGTTGAAATTGAGAAACGACAATGGAAATTGAGAAAATACAAATTGAAATTGAGAAAAAAACTCGTTGAAATTGAGAAACGACAATTAATTGAGATTTTAGAATTGAAATTGAGAAAAAACAAATTGAAATCGAGAAACGAAAATTGAAATTGAGAAAAAACTCGTTAAAATTGAAAAACGACAATTAATTGAGATTTTAGAATTAAAATTGAGAAAAAAACACATTGAAATCGAGAAACGAAAATTAAAATTGAGAAAAAAACGCTTTGAAATTGAAAAACGACAATTGAAATTGCGTAAATACAAATTGAAGTGAGAAAATATAAGTTTGAATTTCAGCAACGCAAATTGCAATTGAGAAAAACGAGTTTAAATTAATTAAAATTGAGAAAATAAAAATTGAAATTGAGAAATTACCAATTAAAATAGAGAAACTCAAATTAAAATTAAGAAACGACAATTAAAATTGAGAAAAACGAGTTGAAATTGAGAAACGACAATTGAAATTGAGAAATTACAAATTTAAGTTGGAAAATGCAAATTGAAATTGAGAAAAACTAGTTGAAATTGAGAAACGACAATTGAAATTGAGAAAATACAATCTGAAATGAGAAAAAACACGTTGAAATTGAGAAACGACAATTAAAATTGAGAAAGACACGTTGAAATTGATATAAAACCCGTTTAAATTGAGAAACGCCAATTGAAATTGAGAAATCACAATTAAAATTGAAAAAATACAAATTAAAGGTGGGGACTGCAAATTGAAATTGAAAAACTAAAACGAAATTGGGAAATGCATATTGAAATTAAGAAACGACATTAAAAATGGAGAAAATACAAATTGAAATTGAGAAAAGTGAATTTAAATTGCGAAAAACAAATTGAGAAATGTAAATTAAAATGGAGAAAAACAAATTAAAATTGAGAAACGCAAATTCATATTGAGAAACGACGTTTAAAATTGAGAAAATACAAACTGAAATTGAGAAACGCAAATTGAAACTGAGAACAAACTCGTTTAAATAAGGAATAGACAGTCCAAATAGAAGTTGAGAAAAAACCAATTGAAATTCAGAAATAGAAAATTGATACTGAAAATCTCTTTTCAATAGGCAGATTCTCTAACTCGATTGCTTTTTGGTAAAAAATTTGTACTGCTCTGAGTCTTCGTTCGCAAACTCCTGGGCAGATGAATTTTTTGACGAAATTTTTTACTATTTTTACTACTAATTTTTTACGGCCTATGAAAAGGTGGCTTATGACTCATCTTTAAAAATGTTGCCTTATGACTCATCTTTAACTTTGACTTATCTTTAGAAGGTGTTTCTCGCAATTTCTTTTTTGAGTCATAAGCCACCTTTTCATAGGCCGGGTCACATATGTTGTTTGTTTTTATTGGGTTTACCATAGTATTAAAGTGTTCTAGCTAAGGATTAACAGCTTATTTTTAAACACTTGTTCAATTCTGCTCTAATCAATTTTCAAGCTCTTACCATTTACCAATTATCTAACTCACACTTTAGCGTTCAGCGTTATTTTTTTGGTCCGCTACGATTCGAAGCGTGCGATCCCCAACCTTTTCGAAATTTTAAAATTTGCTTTCTATTTAAGTACTCATAAGGCCACATTTGTTTTTGATTGTTTGTATGGGCCTTAAAAGAGAACTTTTGTTACCTCTGAGCACATGCAGCGTATGACTATAAGCGTTCATTCTTAAAAATTTCGGGGTCCTACCTTATTTCATTTGGCCGTTATTAAAATATTAGAGATATTGGGGTATTCGGAAAAACATGCTCGAAACTGCCTGTTTAGGGTCACCCTGTAAGACTATTTTATGTTTCACCTTTGACGAAACGCTTCTTTCAAAGGTAAGTTCTTCTTCCTCTTTCTTAAAGAAAAAATCAACCTACTCATATTAGCTTTGTCTTGAAAGTTTTCCTGTTGACCCATAACCTTAGTATTTGTTAGGACCTAAAATTTCCCTTATTCGGCTCAACAATAGGTTCAGTGAATTGTTTTCAGTTTGGCAACTCTGCTGTATCTGCCCCATGCTAATTCTTTTTTTCTCCTTTCTTTCTTTCTTGCTATAACTCTCTTGTTCCTCTCAGAGATGCTGTGCTCAAAAGGACTACGCTACAATCAGCAAAGTTAAAGACAAAAAAACGGAAAGTTGGGAAAGTTTTTATGCTTTCCATCTGTCAGTTGAATATTGTTTGCATTGTATTGAAATATTTTTAAGTTTATGGCACGAGCGTTAGGGCGAAACATTGTAGTCCTTTTGACGAGTTTAAATAAAACCCATTGCGTATCGCTGGCATTTTAGTCCAAATGCGCTGTTGCACATTCAAAAGAGTTTGCTTGCACAGAACACAGAACTGTGTGTACCTTACAACAAGCTTACCACTCCTCTTGCTCCACCCCTCCAGTTTTGGGTATGAAAAGTAATAATCCTCTCACTGCACCGCAAGTTTGTGTGTGTGCGAGTGAGTTTGGGAAAAAACAAAGGAAACACTAGGAAAACCTCACTGGTGATGCAGAAACCCAAAAAGGAACGAACCGAACAGAACAGACAGACTAACAGTGAGCTCCATATAGACCAGTGCGTATGTATACATGGAGGAATCTTTTTGTAAACTTTGGCACCTCCACCACAGTGCCACCTTCCTCACATACACACACGCACAGCTTCTCCCCGCTCGACAGATGCCGCACCAGCCAGCATGTAGCAGGCAGTGCATACAACAGGACCACCGCCAGGCGGGCTGGCAGCCAGGGAAAAGTGCTAATAGGAATATGGTTGACTCTGTTGGTTAAAGCAATAATGGTTCGTCGCAAAGCAGGGGCAAAAAAAAGGTACAAGACCAGAAACAAAATTTGTGCTGTCTGAACTCATAGAATATGCATGTGATGTGGCTCGTATGGCCCCTGCCCCGGCTGGCCCCCGCCCCGAAGAGAGAAAAGTCAATGGGAGGGGTCAAGTGTCTTGGGTCAGTTCGTGTTAATGATAAAATATTGTGTAATATTTAAACTGAAATTCGAGTTTTTGTGTTTTTTGCAATAATGCTTGACCTTAATACGAGTACTAATTTTGTGATTTGTAGCACTTTGATTGGCAAGACTTTTTAAGCTTTTCATGGAGTTGGAGGGAGTTTATCTTTTGATTAGCTTGTTGTTTATCTGGAAGTTTCGCGGTCGGTGAGGTCTTATAAAAGCATTTGTCTTTTTTTAAGATTTAAATTAAATTTGAAGCTTTGTCAGTTGAATGATTCTCGACTTTCTTTGCCATTTATTTCAGAGGGCTGCTATATATAAATGTCTGGCCTAGTAATGAAAATGCGAATATTTATCATCAAAAATGGCTTTATTGTTTTTCCAAGTATTCTCCAGCATGATTTATACATTTTTGCATGCGCTCAAACCAATTGTCGAAGCACTTTTTCCACTCCGATTGAGACACCTCCAAAACATGGTTTTTGAACGCTTCAACAGCATCTTCTGGCGACGAAATTTGTTGACCACCCATTTTTTTTCTTGATGTGCGGGATGAAAAAGAAGTCATTGGGTGCCAAGTCAGGGCTGTACGGCGGATGACCCATCAAAAAGGCGCTGGTTTGAGCCGATGTGTGAGAGCTCGCATTCGTTTTTCGCATTTCGCCGAAGACTTCGGGTAAACTAATTGTGGTGTACCAATCAGAATTGACCGTCCTACGTTGCTCAAGCGGAACAATCGCCACATGACCAGTTTTGCCGACGAAACATGCGATCATTTGCTTCGAAGTGCTTCTACTACGAACAACTTTCGTTGAATTAGGCTCGTCTTCGAAGACCCACACGGTCGATTGCTGATTCGTTTCGGGCTCATACGCTAAGATTCATGATTCGTCACCTGTGACGATCTTATAAACGTCTTTTGAAGCGCCACGATTATATTTTTTCAATATTTCTTTGCACCAATCGACACGAGCCTTTTTTTTTGGGCGATTGTCAGCTGTTCATGCAATATCGAATGTATGCTGGTGGAAGAAATGCCCAAGGATGCCTCTATCTCACGGTATGTCACATGACGATCTTGCATTATCAGTTCACGCACGGCATCAATGTTCTCAGGCACAACGGCCGTTTTTGGACGACCTTCGTCTTTGAGTTAGCGTCGGCCTCGATTGAATTCATTAAACCAGTTTTTCACTGTGCTATAGGATGGTGCTTTATCGCCATACAAAGATTTAAGTTCATCGATGCACTCTTGTCGTGTTTATCCACGTGGAAAGTTGTGAAAAATGATCGCACGAAAATTTTCACGAGTTAATTCCATTTTTTTGCCAAATTGTTTTTTTCAAGTCACTGTAAACAACACAAATGATGGTCGTACGTCAAAGCGTTCTGAGTAAGTTTATGCTAAAACATGTCAAACTTTCCAATGGAAATGTCAGAAATATATATAGCAACCCTCGTATTCATTGCCATTTGTTTCATTTGACATACTTGGATGATCGCCATCTGAGTCTGCTCGAAGTTTTATATCTACTACATCCTGGGTATTCATTGTCATCGTATTAATTTCCCTGAATTGTTTGATCGTTAGGGTTTCAGGGTTTCCTGTTTGGTTTGAAGGTTCTCATTTGGGAGATTCTTAATATTCTTTGTAATTTGATGCAACATACAGTCTTGTTAGAACTGCAATTTTTCCACTTGGGTTAAATTTGTCTGATTCATTTGAAAGACTTGTATTGTAATTGAAGTTTCCCTCTTAGGAGATTACTGATATACAACGCCATCCAAGGTTCCCACTTGGAATATAATTGGTATTTATTGTCATCCAGTTCATTTGCCAGACTTGTTTTGCTTTAAGTTTTTCACTTTAGATATCCTTGGTATTCTTCGGCATTTGATTTAAATGACAGAATAACAGACTTGTCTGGTATTTCTCACCATCTGATACATTTTAACAATTGGCTCAGCTTGAAGGTTAACCCTTTAAAGGTCCTTGGTATTCGCCATCTAATTGATTAAAAAACTTGTATGAACTCAAGTTTCCCACTTGGAAAAACTTTACATCTAGACTTGGTAGGCCTGATGTTTCCAATTGGGAGTTGCTTGATATTCCTCCGTATCTGATGCATTTGCGGAACTTGCTAGGTTTAAAGGGTTTATCTTCATAGAGCTTTGGCATTCATTACCATATTTGGCATCAATCCCACGACCGCCGGTTTTATGAACCGTATTGACCCGATGAGCAATTCTTCGGCTAAGGTCTGTCACCTCGGCACATAGTTGCCTCTACTACTACAACAACCATTTGTATTCATTCTTCTTATACTTGGGATATCCTTTAACAGATGAAGTTTTTCGCTTTTAATTTTTTTGACAGATTTGGAAGATGTGGCTAATCTCCTGATAATTTTGGCGGACTAGTTCGCCTGCCTGGAAGATTTTTGTTATTCATTGTCTTCTACGAGTAATTTGTGTCTCCTGAATTGTGAGGCTTTGAAGATTTTCTTAGGGAGAAGAGCCCTGGTATTCATTAACATTAGCATTCATTATTTTTATACTTGGGATATCCTTTAACAGATAAAGTTTCACGTTAGGAGTTCTTTGTTATTTATAGACCTTAAATTCCTTTGTCAGATTTGGGAGATGTGGCGAATAACGTGATACCTTTGGCGTACTAGTTCGCCTGTCTGAAAGATTTGTGTTATTTATTGTCTTCTAATTACTTGTGGCTCGGAATTCCCTAGTATCTGATGCATTTGAGGGAAATGTTTTTTGGGAGATCCTTGTCATTCATTATCATTTGGTATTCATTCTTCTTATACTTGAGATATTCTTTAACAAAAAAAGTTTCTCGCTTGGAAGATCCCTTGTATTCATCATTTAATTGATTTAATAGATTTTTTTAAGATTTAAAGGTTTTCTCTTAGGAGAGCCTTGGTATCCATTGCCATTTGGTATCCATTCTTCTTATACTTGGGATATCCTTGAACAAATCAAGTTGAGTTGGCAGTTATGGAAGATGTGGCGAATCACTTAATACCTTTGGCGGACTAGTTCGCTAGCCTGGAAGATTTTTTTTCATTCATTGTCTTAATTTATTTGCCTGAATTGTGTCGATCGATATTCCCTGCCTGGATCTCTCTTCCCTGTGATCTTATTTTGTTTGTTTGTTTACTTCTCTCTTGAACCCTGGTCATCTGAATTATTGGATAGGATGGTTTAGCTTGAAGTTTTTTGCTTCAGAAATGTTTGGTATATTTCGCCGATCTAATTCATTTGACCGACTTGATTCGCTTCAGATTTTCTGCTTCGGTTCTGACTTGACAAAGGACTGGTTTGACTTAAAATTCCCCACTTGGTAGATTATTTCTATTCATACCTGTCGAATTGATGCTATATGGACAGCTTGCTAATGCTACTTGGTAGATTCTTACTATTCGTCCCTGTTGAATTGATTTAACAGACTTGTTTGGCTTGGACTTGTTTTGCCAACAAAATGTTAAGCTCCTTTTTTATATATTTGGCTGTCTGATAACTCAACATTGTCACCTTTACTTAGATTTTATTGTTTACATCCAACATTAATTTTCTGTTTTGTTTAATAGATTTTTTTTTTAATTTAAATCAAAAAATCATTGTAGTTATGCTATTTTTCATTGATATAATGAGTTTTTTCCGTTTATTGAGTGCGTTTCACATAAGTTTAACTCGATTCTCAAATAGTTTCTTCTTTTTAGAACTTTAATAAAAAATATCTTACTTTTTTCGTTAATAAGCCTTTACTTAAAATTGATTCTTAACAATTTGTGTTTTTGTTTTGAAATCGTTGCTATTTAATGAAATAAATCATAGTAATTATGCTATTTTTCATTGATATAATGAACTTTTTCGTTAATTTAGTATGTTTCACATAAGTTGAACATTGCTTTTCTGTTTTGTTTAATATTTTTTTTAAATTTTATTAAAAAATCATTTAAGTAATGCTATTTTTCATTGATATGATAATTTTTTTCGTAAATTAACTAAGTTTCACATAAGATTTACTCGATTTCTTAATAGTTTTTTTTAGAACTTCAATAAAAAAATCGTTATCGTTTTGATTTTTTTCATTGAAATAATGAACTTTTTTCTATAATAATTCTAATTGATTCTAATCGATGTGTGTTTTCTTTTTGAAAACGTTGCTCACTCTCTTTACTAGGTATGCCCAATGGACCACTTTAAGTAAATTGATACATTTGACATTTTCATCGTTGGAAAATATCCCTACTCTCGATACTTGACTGCTCTGCCTCAACATGTAGCAATAATTAGATTCTGCTTTTAAACTACTCCAATTTTATCGGTTCAGTTCTCTTCATTTTTTTGTTGTTGTCTTCTTTTAACCCATTCCCCCAAAAATTTTGGGGGGCAAACATTAAAGATCTCCCACACTCGTCCTCACCCCAGCACGGTGCACTCCATTCATGCATGATGGGCTTCGTGTCGCTTCTGTATCGCTATGTGTGTGTATACTACCAATTGATTATTGGTAGCATCCATGCATCTCATCCATGCATCCCATTCTCCCTCCAAGTACCGCTCCTACAGCTGTGTGTGCACTTTTCCGGAGTGCTGTTATGCATGGTGTAAACATTTTCGGAAGGGTGTACAACGTTTTGCTGCATTTCATTTTCTGTGCATGTGTGTGTGTGTGTGTAAGTGTTGGTGTTTTTATTTCTCCATCGCTTCATATTTGAGTGCAGTTCTTTCCGGGGATACTGGCTGCACGCAGAAAAAAAGTATGGTTGGGGTGACAATATTCGAAGAGGATCATACTATTGTTGGGTATATGGTTGTCACACAACAATATTATGATCCTCACAACAATAGTATGATTCACACATAACCATACTATGATCCCCACAACCATAGTATGATTCACACTCAACCATACTATCATTTCCACAACCATACTATGATCCTCACAACCATAGTATGATTCACACTCAACCATACTATTATCTCCACAACCATATTATGATCCTCACAACCATAGTATGTTTCTCATACAACCATAGTATGATCCTCACAACCATATTATGATTCACACGCAACCATACTATGATCCACACAACCATAGTATGATTCACACTCAACCATACTATAATCCCCAAAATTATTTATTAGGATTGGTTATTGTTGTTATTAAAAAATAGAGACTTTTATTTAGTACTTGTATGTTATTTTAAACTGCATTACTATTAGTTCATAGCTAGATTTGATGCCATGTTTTTATTAAACATTTCATTCAAGAAACAAAAATATATATTCCAACGGTAGCAGCAGCAGGGGTGAATGATACTTCACCATCCGTAGACACCAAGTAACGAATGTGATTTTATCATGATCAATGGCTATATACTTAAGTGCAGGCAGATTTTAAATAAACGAGAACCAGTCGGTATTAGAGTATTTCACCGAACAAAGAAAACACAATTAAAATCCCTTGAACTACATTCCGATTGTTGTTGTTTTTTTAATGGACAGCAACCATTCACTGTATCGTGTGTATGTGTTTTTTAGTATATCAAAAAAAAAAAAATACGCACACACATCCATGTATGCTCTATAAAACCTGTTTTGTTATGTTCATAGTCGCAACCATACTGTATGATTGCCGTAATCAAATTATTGTTAACGTAAATTTTAAACAACAATACTTTTGTTGCACCAACCATGTTTGTATGGTTGCTACAACCATATTTTCATTTCTATATTTGGCAATAATACTATTGTTACATTTCAACAATAGCAATATTGTCGCAATCATACTTTTGTCAAAATAAAATTCAAAAAACAATACTATGGTTGCGACGAACATGCTTTTATTGTAGAGAACATATTAGTGTTACGGTGACCATAGTGTAACCATATCTTTTCTCTGCGTGTGGCGGTTGGTGGGGTTGTACTGATGATGTGACAGGAACAATGCATTTTCGTATGCCATTCAATACCATGTCGAATACCAGCTAGCCAGGTTTCGTGTTGTCTAGCAGAGAGCTGCCAAGTCATTGTGGTATTTCTGTTGTGTTTTCTTATCTTTTTTGTTGGTATTTTGGTTACAGAAAGGGGCGTGGCAGTAGCCTGAACTAATTTTCAAAAACAATTTGTGCATTGTGCTAGCAGCCGACTGCCTTTTCAGATATGGTTCGTTTGATCCTTACGCCTTACGTTGAAATGATGTTGCGCTTCGTCCTTTGTCCTAAAAGAACATCATCAGTATCCTCTTAATGCTGGCGTTAAATGATCGCTTTTTTTGAGTAACACCCACGTTTCTTAATGTAAATCCCAATTCGGTACTATGTCTATAAATTATCAACGAAACGTTGGTGGCTGCGACAATGACTAAACAGCGTATCCTTGTAAAATATAAGAGCGTTGCTTTGCCGGATATCGTAATGGTTTTTCACAGTTATTCTTAAACATGTACACACGCACAAGGGCAACGACAACATAAAGATGCTAAAGAAAGAAAAAAAGACAACAAAAACAGAGCAACAGCAATAATAATATAAACAATAGCACATTAAAAGAAGAAGAAGAAGATGAGTAGGTGGATGTCGAGGTCTGTCTGTCTGTCTGTCAGTCCTTCCCTCTTTCTGTCGTTGGGTATACAATTTGTTGTGTTGTACACGGTATTGTGTTAACAGTTTTGAAATTGTTTTTGGTTATGTAGTTCCTTTAAATTGGTATGTGTCTTTGCTCTCTATCTCTCACTCTCTTCGATGGTCCTCCCCAGTCTGAGCTTCTTTCTCACACCTTTTGCTCGCTTTTGCACTCTCTGGCATCTCCCATTTTAGCAACAAGCATTTACACATTACACAAGTCTTTAGTCGAGGATAGAACAAGGATATGCTGTAGCATTACGGCGTTACTATTAAATTTACAAACTGTATTGCAATTTATGGTTGCCAACATTTCTTACTAAATCCCAGACATGTCAAAGGTGGTATTCCCCCAATCCATGCCTGCTATGCAATGTTTTTCTTAAATTGAGTTTACTCTAAATGGCAACACTACCAACCAACACTTCTCTCTTTTGTATTTAAATTCTCCACAAAAATCCCACAGACGTGCTCTCACTCTCGCTCTCCTCCATACTACTCGTTGGTAAATATTTAGCCACACTCTTTGTGGCTGCCAGAGAGCATCTGAGCGTCATCCACCCCTGTAGGCCGAATGTGCAAGACTACGTGGACGAGGGCAACACGACCGACGACTTCAACGAGAGGATGATGGTTGTGTTGTTATAAGGAGCTTGAGGGTCACAGTTTGTGCATGCCAGTTTTTCCCTTAGAATGCAAACATCGACTCAGCCAGCCAACATTGGCAATATCCTTGCATAAGTGTGTGTGTGTGTGTTTTGTTTGCCTGAGTGTATTTTTTAACACACACCAAGCGAGCCAAGTGTTGTACTCTGTCTGTGTGCATTAGTTCGGTCGGTTGGTAGGTACACTTTTGTAAATTCAAAGAAAGGCGCGCGTTAAACTTTCTCTTCACAGAGCCGAACAGAAAAATCATGAGTGCCGTTGTCCATTCCTCTGTGTGCGTGTGTGTGTTTTATGATGTGATATGAGTGAGAGTGCCGAGTGCTGCAGTAGAGTACGTATTTTGACTACTATTTAGTACTATTGCGAGTACACGACTACTGCTACTTGGCACTGTTTGTTGTTATCTTTGAGGCTTGCTTCCCTTTAGCCTAACACACAAGCATATGCACGCACTCCCGTACAGCAAATATTCATTATCAGCAACATCGTCATCGCCATCAACATCATCATCGGCAACACCATCAACAACATCTATCCGCACATCGTATGCTACTCTGCCATATACGAAAATGTTGTGTTTGTTTTCATACAAATAAAATCCTGTGACTGTATTTCTCGTTGTATTTGCCAAGGGGTGACCAGATGTTGCCAATGAGTTACCTCAAAATAAAAATATTGAAATTTGTGATAGGTAGTTTTCTACTGAGGCTCTACATTTGGATAATATTTCCAATTTTACGCTTGAATAATATTTTGCAACATGAACAGTTTTATTCCCCTAAGACTTTTAATGTAGCGAAAATGCGGTTTCTTGACTTCAGGATGTAACTAGGAAAGTAAAATAAAAGAAGACTATTTTGATTCTTAAAATTGCTGACAATTTTTCTGACAAAGGTCTTCATGGGACAAAAACTGTGTAAAATATGTTTTCTCTTTCTATTATAAATATTTTTTCTTTATATCCTATAGAGGTTAGTTTGGTTTTTATTAAAAATATTAAACTGCCTTTAATAACACCAACCAACGTCTTAATCGTTGTGTTTAAAAAGCAAGTGAAAATTCATTATCGTCCATTTGGGTTTTGCAACACGAATTGAACTCTAAAAATTCAAATTTATTTAACGTCATTTTAAATGTGTTGACGAACGAATTCGTGTTATTTACAAAAAACCAAACTATTCGCATTTCGCCTTCTGACAATTCGTTTGGTCTCGAATGAATTCATTTTATAAATTCTGGCAGTAACTATGAAAGAATTTGAAGCTTTCTGATGATAAAAGTGTGCAGCCAATAAAATCAATGTTACTTTGCCATTTTGTTAAAAACTTGACTTCTACTAAAATTTTGATCCAAGAGGTCTCGATGTGGATTATCCTTGTTTAAAAAATTTCGAAATAAAAGAAAGATTTGCGTCCAGAATTTTTGAAATTTCGTGAAACGATTGTGTGATTTTTGGAGTCGTATTTATGTAGTGTATTACAAAAAAGACGTAAAGGAAATTTTGTTAGCTGAAATATAAAACAAACCAGCTAAATATTGTATTTACTGTTTACGTATGATTCACATTTTTTCATCATTAAAAGTGTTTTTTATGACCAATAAAACGACCATTATTCACGAAAGTGTCTATAAGTTTTGCGAATCGATGACTGGTTTGCAAAGTAAATATAGATAACTATTCATTATAGTCTGCCAGAGTAAACCGATCGTAAATGTCAAATTCATAGAGAAGTATGAAAACACATCTCGAAATATTGATGTGTTACCCTAATAATCTAGAACGATCTAGAGTAAAAGTATGATTGAGTCATGTTCTAACTGCAGGTCATACTTTTGAAGCTAGGTATCTAAAATTTTGAGATGCTATACTCTTAAATGACTGGTATTGAAATCTGAGCTCGTCGGGTTTTTCGAACATTATTAACCTGAGATAAATTCACTATATTTGTGTAAGTTTTCGCCGATCGTCTTTAATTTTTCACATCAATTTAATACGGCCAAGGAGTATTTAATAAAGTTATATTAGGCTATTTGATGAAGTTATTGTAGAAAGAAACACGTGCTTGTGAAAAAGTAGGTGGGGCCAACCCACTTAAATTAAACGTTTTGCTGTGCAAAATAATAAACCTATCGTCATCCACCTCGACGGCATGAAAGTAATGACTACAAAATTATATTGGCCGTGTTCTATTGGCAACTGTCTTAGGAGGTCGCTTAGGCGATAACTTCACACCATTGTACAAGAATATAAATACGATTTTGTTGACAGAAAACTTTAGACAATATGCGGGTTTTAACCCGTTTGTATTAATTAATTAACATTTTTGGGAAGAAAAGTATTCAAGAATAAACTTTAGCGATTTTATAAGAGCTCGGTAATGACTACAAAATTGTAATGGCCGTGTTCTATTGGCAACTTGCTTAGGAGGTCGCTTACGCGATAACTTCACACCATTGTACAAGAATATAAAAATGACTTTGTTTACAGAAAACTCTAGACAATGTGCTTCAAAACCGGCTTGTTTTAAGAATAAAATTTAGCGAGTTTCAGAGAGCTCGGTTATTACTCGCTTATAGTATTTCTTGAATAACTTTTTTTCTGGAAGTTAAAATTTTTTGAATTAAACGGTTTATGATACATTAAGTCAATAACTTTTTGTATACAATTGTATAACTGTTTCAAACATAATAATTTTTTTATTTTTCGTAAAGTTTTTAAATTATTGCATTAGCACTTACTCGTTTAATAAGTGAGTGCCAATTTACACTCCTACGAGTATTATGTCAAAACGTTGACACAGGTACAACGCCCATACAACTTATTTTACTTTAAATGACGAAATCTCATGGCTTTTAAAAGTTATTAAGATAGGATTTGTATATACCCTGTTGCTACAGGAAAACATTTGTTGTAGCGAAAAAATGAGCGTTGCAAAGCGTTCCATAAAAATGGACAGATCTCTAAAAATATATTGTGTGCCATTCTTGATCTTTAACAAAAATAAACGTCTTCATAACTTCAAGAAATTTCGACTACTGCAGAATGCAATCCATAATGAAGAGTATATGTATGAGATTCTTTCAAGGCAAACTTATTTATCAACTTGTTCTATTTTATTTAGTTCACTTCATTGTATTTTATTTTATATTATTTTATTGAATTATATTTCATATTATTTTATTGAATTCTATTTTATTTTGAATTATATTATTTTCTTATTTAAATAAAAATAATATTTTTCATATTGTTTTATTTGTTTTTTTTTAATTTAGTTAGTTCCGCTGTATTTCATATTATATTGTTTAATTACACTTGATTTCAAATTTATAATATTTTCTGATTTATATATATATATTGAATTATTTCTTTTTTTATACTGTCGTATTTCGTTTTATGATATTGATTTTAGTATTTTATTAAAATAGTTTTTATTAATTTTTTTTGGTATTTTGGCGTTAATTTATTTCAATTTGTATTATTAATTTATTTGATTTTATTCAATTTTATTTTATATTATTTTAGCTTATTTATTTTATTGTATTTATTTTATTGTCTTTAATTTTGTAATGTTTTTTGGTAGGTTATATTACATACTTATTTTAATTTATACATTCTTTAATCGCATTGAACAGGGATTAAAAAAGTTTATTTTTTTATATATTTTATTTTATAGATTTTATTTTATATTATATATTTTATATTATATATATTAAATAATATATTTTTTATTATATATTTTATATTATATATTTTAAATTATGTATTTATTCTTTTTCTTTTATTTTTTTAATGTTAAATTTTTTAAATATAACAATTTATTAAATAAGTTGTGAACGTGGAAATTGCCAAAATTAACATCCCAGGGTTTTACAATCATGAGCTAGGTACAGAGTATGTATATCCCTTGCATGACTTTTAGTATTACATCTGGTCACTCTAAAGTCGCCTTTTTCCCAAATTGTTTACTTACCTCTGCTCGGCTGACTGACTGGCTGGCTGGCTGCTCCTGTGTGTACTGTGTGCTGTGCTTGTTGTTCATTGTGTACGTACGTACGGCATGTGGAAATTCTTACGAGTAGCAAGGCGCAAAGCAATACACACAAAGCGGGAGCAAATGAGTTCACAGTTTTCAAATTTAGTCCTTTCGCAAACGTCGTCGAGTTCTTGTCAAAATTTTAACGGATGAAAAAAGAACTGTCAGAGTGTTTTGTACGCATTTAAACTAACGCCTACTAGCACTACCTAGCCAGCCACCACCGCCACCTCGCGGTCGTTCGTACGTATATCAAATGCAATAGAGTCGAACACGCACACAGGCACTTACACAGCACAACTTTTGTGGAAACAAAATATAAAAAAACAACAACAAAAAACACACACATTAAGAAGAAAACATCACCGAATGGGGAAAATCGTTTGTGTATCTTGTATTTCCGAGGCATTTTTCTCTCCCCTAACACGCACACACAAATCCTTTAAACGTTGAGGTTAAATGTGATATATTTTTTTATACTGTGGCAAATAATAATCATAAAAAACGAAATAAAAAAGGAAAGAAGTACGAGATTAAGTACTCGCTGTACACAAGTGTGTGCGAGTGTAAGTGATGTGTATAGCAGAGGAGATCTCTTTAATTACACACGAAACAAGACGACGACGGCTACGAGTTTCATATGCAACAACGACAAAGGGGGGCTGCTGACTGTGCTGTTTTGGTGGGAGTAAAGTGAATGAGTGTTGCTACCGCTGTTGTTGCTGTTGTCTACTGTTGTGTCTCCACCACACACCAAACATACACACATATACACACCTATACATGCACATGTAAAACAACACCCGCATTTTAAAGTGTTTAAGAGTGAATGAAGTGAAATGATGGCGTTTTTGCTGCCACTTAAAGAATGAAATAAATAAACGAGCTAAAAAAAATAACGAGCAGCAAGAACAAGGAAAGTAGAAGAAAGAGAGAGAGAGAGTGAGCGAAAAAGAAGAAGACCACGACGCAATGCTGCTATTTTTTGTATGTTGATACCGATACGTTGTTAGTCTTCGCTGTGAATACTTAACGGTAATGTGCGGCGCGCGGTAAAGCAAACGACGTCGGCCGGTTAAAAGAAATTCCCCAATAAATTTCCAAAAAAAAAACAAACAAAAATCACCAAAATTTAATTAAATTTTTGAAAAGTGTTTACAGTATTTTTTTTTAATCTACTAAGAAAAGTATTTTGCTAAAGTTAAAGCAAAATCCATTTTTAACTAAAGAAAAAGTAAAAAAAAACATTTTGTTGTACTAAAACATCTTCAAAATGCGGTTGATGTGGCTGATGGCTTGAGGAATTTCAATTAAAAATCCCTCAAAAAAATATCTAACAAAGTTCACAAGTGCAAGCAAAACAAAATTTCAAACTCTCCTAGAGAAGAAAAAAATCTGCCACAAAAGAAAAAAAAACACAATTCTCCTGGTCCACCCCTTCTGTCGGTCTACTACGGTACACATAACAAAAGTTAATAACAACAACAAAAGTAAAGGCGAAAAAAAGAAGAAGAAATAGAAACACATCCGGTGTATTGATATCCAGTGAATGATGTAAAGTTTAGTCTACTAGTGTTTGTGTTTTGAACTCGGGTTACAGAACTGCATCCTTTACACACACACACGCACGCACACACACACTCTTGTTTGCCAAGAGAAAGAGAGCAAGTTTGGGAGGAAGTATACACATACGCCTTAAGCTCTGAGCAAATGTTTGACATGTTGTCAAAACTATTGTCATTGATGCTGTCATTGTCATTGTTAGTGATAAAGTTGTTGGTGTTGCTGTTGTTGTTGACAACTACCACCTTCTCCACCACCGACGCCTTTGGTATACAGCCCCACTGCCTTGGATGTTTTAACAGGCAGCAGACTCCCCGATGCAAAAATACCACCACATAAACTTGCGGAAATTCCCCCGAAAAACCAAGTGCGATCTCAACATAAGCAAAACTCTAAAAAAACCCTTTACCATCGCCAACTAACTGTCTAACAGTGTAGCTCTCACACACACATACACAAGCAGATCAGTGCATAAAGAACATATACCTATTGAAAATCTATACCACTGACACCACACAAAAAACTTATCCTTAAAAATTTTGTGGGATTTTACGCTCTATAGAAAACACACAAACACACTCATACAAAACCAAACCGAAAAAGGAATAAAAAGAACCAAAAAAAGCGAGGAAAAAAGGAACTACTGCCTGCTACTGTGTATCCTTTTTTTTGGGGGTTTTGTGCTTACACTCTTTGTGTGTGTGTGGCTCAACCACACTCTACCACCACTCAAATTCTTGTTGGATTACTCTTCTAAAATATATGATGGAATGGCTACCAAGAGGATTACCCAGCATTCATGCGCCAATACCAATTTGTGGTGAGTCGTTGGTAACGTTATCGTATTGTACACAATAGCAATAACATAAGTGTTTATGTTTTATAATGCTCCCCTCCTTCGGTCCATGACCACCCACTCCTTACAAACGGTGGTCAGGGATTGTCAAAAAAAAGCGGAAGTATTCGAATTTGGGTCTATTGGAATTGATTACATTTTTACAATCGAAACCTTGGAAAACTTTATATTTTTTTTAATTAAAAATACAATACTGGAAAAGGATAATGAAGGTCTCGACATAAAAGTTTTCTTTGACCAAGTACTTGTTTTTAATTGTATATCAAAATTATAAAAACTTAACAAGGATTATTGCCTTCTTGTAAATATTTAAAAAAACTCCAAAACATTTTTCCACTTCAGAGGCGATTTGTGCGAATATTATGCCATGATATTGTAAGGCGTTTTTTTTTTGATACGGAAAAATCCATTCAAACCCCCCTCTAAGGCATTTAATTCTAAACGTTCACAATAAAAAAAACATTTTGGGGACTTATTCACGAACATTTGTGGAAGGTTTTAATTTTAAAATTTCTTTAGAAAATTTGTTCTTTAAACTCGCGGTAAAAGGTGGTCCAACTAAAACGCACGATGTTAATAGTACATAAAACAAAAAGTTTTCGCAGAATTATCTATGTCAATTATGTGGGAAAACGGCACATAATTTAAACGGATATTTAAATTACTACGAGAATAAATTGTAAATCAGCTATTGCATAACACTTTCTTATTTATAGTACCATGCATGTTAACCTATTGTAAGTTTTATGAATGAATGACTTTACAAATCCTAAATGTTGGATATTGTCATAAAACATCGTCTGTTTTGACAATTTTAGTTTATGGACAAAATTCATTGAAGTAAAAGCATTACACTGAAGTTTTTTTTTCTTACGCTGCGTTTTTATGAAAACCACTAAAATATATGTCGAAAAATATACAGCGTAAGAAAAGAAAGCTTCAGAGTGCCTGGAGTTTTAAGCAAACCGGTTCTGCGTTTTGTTTGTTACTTCAAATTACATTAAATTAAAAATTTTCAAAAAGGACTTAACCCCGGGCACAAGCTATCTTTACGCTGCATTGTCTGAAAACCACAAATATATTTTGAAAATTTACAAAAAGTCATAATGCATATCCATCAGAAGGCGTTTGATTTGAAAATTTTTAATTCGTAGAAAAAATTTATTCAAGAAAAACTCCAAGCGAGCTCGCTTAAACTCGCTTACGGTTTCTCTTGAATAGGTACCCTCTTCTGGAGCATTCTTTAAGAAATGAGGCCAACAATCATACAGTTTAAAGTCCAATACTTGAAGATTTAGAAAAATAAAAACTTTTTGTAATAAAAGTCTCAACCTAAATAATTGCGACCTCGTTTTGCTCACATTTCGAATGTACGCTTTTAATTTGACATCAGTTGTTTAAAGGCCCGGACACACTGATGCTGCATTAGTCTGAAAACCACAAATATATTTTGAAAATTTACAAAAAGTCGTAATGCATATCCATCATAAAGCGTTTGATTTGAAAATTTGTAATTCGTAGAAAAAAATTATTCAAGAAAAACTATAAGCGAGCTCGCTTAAACTCGCTTAAGGTTTCTGTTGAATAGTTACTTTCTTCTGGAGAATTCTTTAAAAAATGAGGCCAACAATCGTACAGATTAAAGTCCAATACTTGAAGATTCAGTAAAATAAAAACTTTTTGCAATAAAAGTCTCAACCTAAATGATTGCGACCTCGTTTTGCTCACATTTCGAATGTACGCTTTTAATTTGACATCAGTTGTTTAAAGGCCCGGACACACTGATGCTTTTTTCTTACGCTACATTTTTTTAACTTTCAGTAGTCTGAAAACCCAATGAAATATAAGATGAAAATTTATGAAAATAATGTGATATTGCATTGTCGGCGTAGATAAGCCCAGCCATACTGTTTTCCCGGTTTTTGACGTTATTTTTCAATGGTTTTTAGACTGCCGAAAGTCGAAAAATAAGCAGAGTACGAAAAAAATACTTCAGTGTGCCTGAACCTTTAGGTTACCGTAGACTGCAGAAAATGCAAACGATATGAAAAGATTATTCGTGGGGTTGCACTTTCTTTACAAACGAAAACAAAAATGTGTGTTAAGTGCAAAATGCTCTTTTTTGTACAAATTTTTAAATAACTCTTAATTAATGAAAAAAAAATAAATATTGTTGCTTCAGTCAATAGAGATATCAAGATATTTCATTGTTTTTTTTTGTATCGAGATCATATTACGGTCGAATACCCTGACTTATAATTAAATAATCTACGAGTATTAAATGTTTTGCATCATATATTTGCAAATTTTTTGCATTAACAAAGTCATAATGCACATCGTTTGATTTGAAAATGTGTAATAGGTAGTAAAAAAGATATTTAAGAAAAACTATAAGCGAGCTCGCTTAAGGTTTTTCTGGAATAGCATTTCTCTATTCTTGTACAAATGTTTGATATATTCCATTAGCGACCTCCTAAGCGAGTTGCCCAGAAAACACGTATAAAAATATTATTGAGTTTATGCCCTTTTTGACATTTCCCCAATCGTCGTGAAAATTAACGATTAACATAATAAACTCTTTCGTATAAGAGTATTTATTATTAAGACTTCTATCTCGGAAAATTTCTTGTTTATTCCGAGTGGAAATATAGTTTTAAGCGCTCATACAACTGCATTCAAAATCTATATAATTGAGACACTAACTCCTAGACAAACGAACGTGCTTATTCTAAATTCATTTTATGTGCCGAGTTTCGATTCAAGATTTTTTTTTTATTTCTATTGTTAGTTTATTAGAAGATTATAGTGTTTATTTTCTTTCTTCTTTGATTGTTCCATTCACTTATTATGTATTGTATTTTTTCCAAGCATCGTTCTGTTCCCCTCATTCATACTATTTGCTAGTTTATTCTTCTGTATTTGTTGTGCCCACTCGGCCCGCTGTTTATTGTTATTTTGTTTGTTAATAAATCAATTAAGACAAATTAATGACACATCTTTACAAAGTAGCGCAGATAGACAGCCAGCCAGCGAGCCAAGCAAGTCAGCTATCAGCCAGCCAGCCAGCATAGAAAGTAAAATATTTTGACAACACGCAATTAAATGTCACGCACAATAATACACCAATTTTGTATGGCCTTAAGGCCGCTCTTGCCCTTTCTTACTCTCCCCTCTCCCACTTCCTCACCAACATTTAAATACGCTCAATGTGTGACATGTGTGTGGAGAAGTTCAGAGCTAATTTGTTTCTATGGTGTGATCCGTCGGTGATCTATTTCATTTAGTTCCCTCCCTACCCCACCAAATTAAAAAAGAAAAGACAGTTCTACAATTACACCACATGCATACAGTTACACATGGCGTAGACACATACACACACAATACATGTATACATTTTTCTAAATGTGTGTATTTGTTTTTAATGTTTACATATACAACTGAACAATAAGCACGTGCTTATTTTTTGTTATTGCTCGCTCGGTACCCCGTAAATGTCAGTCAGTATCTGCTGATGATGATGGAGGGGATCTAGGAATTAGTTGCAGTTGTTGATATGCATTATTTTTATTTTTCTTTTTAAATTCCATCTGTTGTTTAAATATCACTTCATTCAATCAATACAAAATGTCTATGTTTATTTTATTTTCTCAAAACCTACCCACTCTCCTTCTTTCTCGCTTTAGTTTTTTGGAGTTTGATGCCGGTTCGAAATCTAAAAATAGAGTCAGAGAGATTCACTCACATGGTGTTATACACTTTCAGCAGGATGTGTATCCATTACCATTTAGTTAAGCTGCAATAAATTGAAGAACACCTCGGGGAAAGCAAACGTTTTGTTATGGGAAACAAAAAATAAACATAGTTGCTTCTCTAGGTGTATCTTCCCTTTAGTGCCAAGGGTGCTCGGCAAATTAGATCAGTGCACACTGGTTCCAAAACGATTTTTATTGGCATAAATTGTACATGGAGTTTTAATTTTATCTGCATGTAATGCTGTTGTAAGTATGAAACAGAAAAGAAACAGTGCCAAGCGTTTTCGGAAAAATAGATCAATACACACTGGTTCTAAAACGATTTTATTGGCAAAAATTTCACGGATAGTTGTAATTTTATCTAGAGGTAATGCCGCTGTAAATATGAAAATTAATATGAAACAGAAAAGAAACAGTGCCAAGCGTTTTCGGCAAATTAGATCAATGCACACTGGTTCCAAAACAATTTTTTTTTTGGCATAAATTTCATGGAGAGTTGTAATGTTATCAAGAGGTAATGCTGCTATAATAATGAAATCTATTAAATATAAAACAGAAAAGAAACAGTGCCAAGTGTTTTCAGCAAATAAGATCAATGCTCACTGGCCTTAAAACGATTTTTTTTGGCATTAATTTCGTGGAGAGTTGTAATTTTATCTGTATTTAATGCTGCTAATAATATGAAATTTATTGAATATAAAACAGAAAAAAAAAGAATTTTTTTTTTGGTGTGATTGGAGCACGCCCTATTTTAAAAAGCTTGTATTCGGTTCTCAAAAAAAATGTTACCCTGTTCTGGTGTATTCTATCAAAAATGATGCCAACAATTGAACAGATTAAAGTGACACACTTAAAGATTAAGAAAAATAAAAACTTTTTGTAATAAATGACAACCTAAATAATTGCTACTTTGTTTTTGCTAACATTTCGTATGTGCGCTTTTTGTTTGACATCAGTTGTTTGAAGGCCCGGACATCCTTAAGCTTTTGTTTTACTTGCGATACGTTCTTCTTAACTTCAGGTAGTCCGAAAGCCAATAAAATAAAAGTTGAAAATTTATGAAAATGTGATGACATTGCATTTTCGACATAGAAAAGCCCAGCCATAATGTTTTTCTGTGTTTTGGACGTTATATTACCTATAATGGTTTTTAGACGGCCGGAAGTCAAAAATTGTAACATTTGACAAACGATATAAAAAAATTGTTCGTGGGGTTGCACTTTTTTTTTACAAACGAACACAAAAATGTGGGTTAACTTTTTTGTAAAAAAAATCATAATACCTCTTAATTAATGGAAAAAACATGACTTTGATTGACTTGAAACACCACCGGCGAATTTTTTGCAAATCCTTCTCAGTTTCCCCAAATGCTACAAAAAGTGGTCAACATTTGGGTCTTTCGGCTGGAATTTATTCGAGCCAGCCGCGGCGGCCATTTGCCCCAGTAAATGTTTAAAACATAATGACCCCTTCTCTTCATAAAAAAGCTAAATTATTGGCCATAACATTTAATTATATGCCTTTTATTTCTTCTTGAAAACTACTCGTCTAAAAAATACCCTTTACAATGATGAAAGAAAGGTTCAAAGCAAAGACGATAAATTGTACAAAATGGGTGGGCGGTATGCTTCTTCTTTGCAATATCATAGGGAAATAGCACTCACTAACTCACAAATTTTCGGTTTATTTATTCACTTTCGTTTGATCACAATCACAAGAACTCAAAAAGGTAAAATTAAACGACAGAAAACACCAAATTCGCACACTTTAAATACAAAAAACTACTCTCCCAAAATGTTTGTTGTGTTTCTCAAATTCTCGTGCAAGCTCATTTCGCCCGTTTTCTACAATTTTCGTCTATGGTTCAAAGCATATTATAGTTTTATGTGTTCACGTTAGATGGCGTTGTTAAAGTGATAAGTGCAGTTACCATCACATTGAGGGTGACCAGATATTAATGATAGTTCTTACAACTACTATATTTTAGAAGTAATCTAAGATAACAGTACCATTACGCCCTCAATTAATTCTGTAATGTTTGCCATTTCTTCATGAATCGTTCTGCTTTCAGCGAATGTGCGGAAATTATTAAAATATAAGTATAAATGAAGTGTCGTCTTTGTTTTTTTTAACGTCAATTTGGTTCTATTTCGAATTACTCAAATTATAATAAAAACCCTAATTTACAATATTAATTTACATATATACAATGTCCCATATTCGGGCGCTCGAGTATTATTACGATAACATTAGTTTGGATTTACCAAAGATTATAAGTTATTTCCTTAAAAAGAAAAATAATTATAGGTGTCGTCTTTGTTCTTAATATGAAATGTAAATGTCGTCATGAGCTTGGTCGTAAAAGTGTTCTGTCGGAAATTCACGGAACGCATTAGGCGGTAGTTCTGCTCATTTGTCTATCACGGAATAAAGAGAATTGTTACGGGACTCATTTTACTTCATTTAAAACATTTTTAATATATCCTTTTATTTAAAAGCTGTTAAGCAGAAAGATCAAATTTTATGTTCCTTGAACTGGTTGACGTAAAAAGATTTAAACTAAAATAGAAGTGAGCGTTTTCAAGTTCCAAATATGGCAGTTTTTATAGTCATATATGGTTGAAACCCGATCCCTGTGGATCGGATTGATTAATTTTAAACATTTTTAATAGATCCTTTTATTTAAAAGCTGTTAAGCAGAAAGATCAAATTTTATCTTCCTTGAACTGGTTGACGTAAAAAGATTTAAACTAAAATAGAAGTGAGCGTTTTCAAGTTCCAAATATGGCAGTTTTTATAGTCATATATGGTTAAAACCCTAATTTATTTTGTATAGTATGCTCTAAGCCTCCATTGTTCCAATATTTGTGTTATTTAAGGTTTTACCCCATCATATTTCTGTCAATTTATCAAAAATTTACCGACCGCTTGATGATCTGGCGTCCATTTAAATCCATGCATCATGGCATACATCAAGTTTCCAAACAAGGCGAGTCTCAACTCGATATTTCCCACTATTGTATACTATAAATTTCTCCAATCCCAGCCGGTTCTGTGGATCGGATTGACCCGAAGAGCATTTCTTTGATCAAGGGCTGTCACCCCAGCACTCAGTTGACGCTGCAACAACAACTATAAATTTCTTTACTATAAATATTTTATTTTTTTATTTGGAAAGTTAGAAAATTGGGTATGTGACAGCGCATAGAGAGTGGGACCTAAGGGTATAAAAATCAATTTTCATTTTTTTTTCTTTTTTGATGTGGACAACATCTTAGCATCAAATGAGACCGATCCCATGCCCCAAAAGTGTACCCTCCCAGAGATATGCGCGTTTTATGAAAGTGAAGTCGACGATTTTAAGCGCAAATAGAAAGGGACCTAATCTTTAAAATGGCCATCCTGAACAAAACTTTTCATCAACTTTTCATTTTTTTCTTCTTTTTTTTTTGATGTGGACAACATCTGAGCATCGAATGAGACCGATCCCATGCCCCAAAAGAGTTCCCTTCCAGAGATATACGCGTTTTATGAAAGTGAAGTCGACGATTCTAAGCGCAAATATAAAGGGACCTAATCTTTAAAATGGCTCTCCTGAACAAAACTGGGTTTTAACCTTAGGTCCCTTTCTATTTTGCGCGTCACATATACATATACGATGCCTTATTCAGATAAACGGTATTAACTTAAAAATTTTAAAATTATTAGGCCTTATAGAGTTCGGTTTTACTTTCAACAATTGTAGCAAGGCTTTCTGAAGAGGGTTGTCACGGACCCGAAATCATGATAAAAGTAGTGTGCAGCCACGAAAATCAATGTCACTTTGCCATTTTGTTAAAAACTTGTCTTCTATTTAAATATAGAAGCAGGAGGTATTGAGCCGGTTTAATCCCTGTTCAATGTGTAAAAGCAACAGGCCGAAATAAAACAAACGAGCTAAACATTATTAGTTTTTGTAAAAAACTACATACAGCGATCATCTCTCCACAACCTAAAATCTTCCTTCGTTTTTTAAAGTCCTACGACCAGGGTAAGCAATATTTAAAAATGTTGAACAATTTCTAACCAGACTATTAAAACGGCTTGAAAAATCCGTGTTCCCACAAAATTCCATTTAGGAACAAGGGAAAAATTATACTAAATTAGTGAGGTGTTTACTAAAAAGTTCTTATACTTACTGACCGAGAACTACTTTTAAAGCTAGCTCCAAACCTCTAATGCATTTTACAGAAACGTTTTTACATGGCTTAGAGATAAAACTCTTCCGTGTAAAGTCTCCGGCGTGGAAACCCGCCTATGAAAGATTGTTAGATGTTCTTACTCGGAGTTCAACATGAGTTTAACAGCAAGATAGTCGTGCACATAAGGCGTTTGAAAAATGGATCATCTCTATAGGTTTATACTTTTTGTTTGTTCACTAGTGTAATTTTTTTAATATTTCGCGATACACACATAAATGTATTAATTCCCTTTTAAAGAACACAGATCTAACTAGCAAATTTAATATCCAATAAACATGAATGCTTCTGCTATTAACTTTCGTGTTTGCTTTCCATTAAAAGAAAAGGCGCATCTTAAAAATGTGGCCATTCAATTGAAAAATCCATTATTTTCGACACATTTTTGTGCGAGTGTGTGCCAAAAATTGCGATATAACACGAGTATCACTACTTCACACGAATACACGTGGCTATTATAGTTATTTATGTTTTCTTTTTAATTAAATTTTAAACTTTAGAATATAAAGTAGCAAGAAATAAAGCCATACTTTCCTTAAACTGGATTAAAAATTCAGCTATTACAAATAATTAAATTAATTGTTATAGAATTATGTTTGCTTCAATCTTCTTGACAAATACAGTTTATTTTAAAAATTCATAAAGTTTGATGTAGAATAATCTCATCAATTGGACTCTTGAAGAGTTATTCTCTTTTTTTTTGTTTCTTTTGAATGAAATAAATGTCAGTGGAAACGTGGTCTCAAATCTGATTATAAACTAAGAAATTCGAACACCCTAATATATTTTTAACTTTAAGAAAGCATAACCAAATATTTAGGGTGGACCAAAAGTTACCATGGGGTTAAAAACTTTTTCGTTTATTTATTTTTTTTACTCAGATTATATAATATGCAATATTAAATTTTTTTTACACTAAGTATAAAAAATAATGTCACTTAATTGGCCCCCGTTTCGCAATGATAAGCTCGTTTTAGAGCATTTGCATAACATCTTTCAAAATTTGTGGCTGTAGCGTTCGATTTTCTGCAACAATGTTGGCCTTGAGTTGAAATATTGTCTCGGGTTTTTACACATATACTCGCTCCTTCAAATAACCCCAAAGAAAAAAGCCAGGTGCTGACAAATATGGCGATCGTGCTGGCCAAATAATTTTCGAATTTCTGGAGATTGTTCGTTCTCCAAAAATTTGACTTAAAAGTGTCATTGCGGGCAGTGTGGGCAGTGGCTCCGTCCTGCTGAAATCACATCTCAAGCCTGTTTTCAAGAGCAGGACATACAAAAACTTTCTATCATAAACCAATACCGCTCTCCATTTACGGTTACAGCACTTCCATCTTGATTCTCGAAGAAGTAAGGCCTATTGATATGTGCAGATGAGATCCCACACTTTATTAGGAGCAATTGGCGTTGATAAATGGATCTTGGATTTTTAGAACCCCAGAACCTACAGTTCTGCTTATTAACAAAACCATTCAAATCAAAATGAGCTTCATCACTCAACACTTTTCGTTAAATAATTAATTGCTGATTTAAATAATAAGATATTAAAAATCTATTATTCTGGTTCTTTAATCAGTTGTGAATCTCTCCTTTATTTATTCTCCACGCGTTATTTATATAATCTAAAAAAATATATAAACGAAAAAGTTATTACATTTTTACCCCATGGTAACTTTTGGTCCACCCTGCACTTAGCGAACAGATTCATTGTCCTAATCGAATTGTTTTTATCACTAAAAGGATGGTGGTTGACAAAAACCGACAATTATAATCCGAAAGTTATAATTTCTCTTTCAAAAGTTTTGACGAAATCCTTAAAAAATAATATTGCAGTCCAATAAAGATAAAAGGTTATTTCTCAAATTTAGAAAAAGATATTTCAATTCCCTTTGCAACAAATGAGATTTTATCCTCCTTCGATTAAGATAACCGAGTAGTTCACTAAGCTGTGCTATAATGTTCTCAGAGCTTTTTGGTAATTGCAACCGAAAGTCCCCTTGTCCAATAGAACTTAAAACACGTATATAAAAACAAAACGATATTTTTTTATTACAAAAAATCTAAAAATTAAGTTTAAATAAATTTCTTTTCGGGTTTGCGTTAAAGACTCGCTACTTTAAAAGCATGTTTTTAATATTTCCCAATTTTGTTCAAGCGTAATGCGTCCCATTTTGCAAATGTCAAAATAAACCTAAAAATAAAAATGCATGTTATTCAACCTTTCAAAGTCAAAGTCATCGGTAGCTCAAATTTAAAATTGTAAATAGCCTACCCTATACAATGGTGTGAAGTTATTGCATTACCGACTACCCTAAGCGCGTTTTCAATCGAACACGATAGCTTAATTGATTTCTCGTTACTTTAGAGAAGAATGTATAAACCTGATACAATCGGAAATCTATAGACCAAAACACTTGCAACAATTTATTTTAGAAAACTATTTTTTACTTTTTTTTCTTTAAGAAAACTTGTAAAAAATTATTTTATTTTAGTGACAGTTTTTCAAAAGAATTAAGTTAGGCTTCTTCTATGTGTATTTAGCCATTCATATACTTTATAGGGTCTCCGGCCACTATTTTGATAGGTTGCAAATTGTAAATGGCAAATTTTTAAATTCCTAAGCATTTATTTTTGATTCGATTGTTGTGTTATTTGAGTCAGAAAATACTCCTTGTATTTCAAATTTTGTACCAAAAATTCAAAAACGTTCGTACACGTCTAATATCTTGTCATCTTTAAAGACTTACAACCAACGACTAGTGATGCCTTAAGTAAAGACTACCTTCAAATTAAAAGATGAAAAACAACAACAATCTTCAAAACCATTACCACAGAAGAATTTAAAGAAAGGACTTCAAAGGAATACTCCTAAATGTTTTATTTTATTTTCGTTTTTATTTTTGCTAATCGTTTTCACACACAATTCACTTCCCCGTCTCGACAGATAATCTCAAATACAGATCTAAACGCTACGATTCTCTCCACACAATGGGATAAAGCGGAATTTTACAACGATTTGTTGTAATTCCTTTCAAACCACACAATGAATGGTGGAAGAGCGCACAACAAATCAATCTATATCCGCCCTTCCCCCTCCTTCAAAAAAACTGTAAACCTGATTCTTCTTTTCAACGACTTGGTAATCCTCTGGCACACATTAGCAAAAGAGCTGAAAACACACAAAGCAAATGTGCGATTGTATTAGGCACAAGGATAGTAAAAAGGATGACTATGAGTACACACACACGCACATTGTTTCGCACAGCATAAGTATTATTGTTATTCGTTTTCCTTCTCCGTGAATGTGTGTTGGTGTGAGTATCTTTAAAAGGATTACTTGTAAGTCGTCGTCGCAGCTGTTCGCTCAGCGTACTTCTCGTTGTTCATGGAACTCAAATACATTTAAATCCTCTTTGTAAGCCACTAATTTACACTTGAGCCTGTAGCCATTATCCAAATCGTATTAAAGGGATAAACAGTCAAAGAAAGGACGATAGATAAAAATGTTAGCTAATGCAGTGAATGAGATGTTGAACGTTTGTAAAGTTATGGAGATCAACTTTATATCCGATTTCTCTGATTCTCAATTCTCATAACCGTACTTTATATGTCTTGAGTCACTTAAATCAAGTCATTTAGTATGATTTAGTAAGATGCACGGCAATCTATGAACAAATTTCCGAAGTTAAAAAGTCTAATTACATTTTAAAAATCTCCCAATTTATGTCAGTAAAAGTTGTGCGCAATTCTGTGTTTAGGGTTGCAACAGGGCTTTTTTTTTATTTAAATTGATAACTTTTTAACAATTTTCTCAATTTAAATTTGCACAATTTTGAAGTGCTTAAAACATTTAAAAATAAGTTTAATCTAGTGTAGTGACAGTCGAACCTGGATATGTGGGACCTACGTAAGTGGAACAGTTTTGGCGGTCCCTGCAAACTTTGAACAAAAAACTAAAAAAAACCTCTTACAATGGGACTTGATTTTATAGAATTTATCCTATAAGTGTGAATTTATACTCGTTTACCTCTATGAGCGGGATTTCCCTTTTCATGCTGTACCACCAAAAGAACGATTTTTGTCTTTTTTCTATTTTCTCTCTTGTTTTTGCTTTTTACTAAGGGAGTTTTAGCAAAGTGCGACGCAGGATCGTAAGGTTTGGCGATTTCTCACCAAATATGGCGATATCGAATATTTTTGGCAACTTATATTTTGGTGATTTGGCGACTATCCTGAAAGATTTTATGAAAACACCCTAATTTAACTTTTAAAGGTCTTAATGAAAAAGTAGCTTACTCTAAAGCGCCAAAAGTCTAAATTTTTAGTCGGCATTTTCGATATTTTTAAAATTCCATTGTACAACTAGACTTGCTGTTGCAATCCTCAATTTTTTGTCAACATGGGAGAAATTCGGTTAGATATACTAAAAAAATATGATAGCTTATAACATTATTATGGTACAGAAAACCAATAATTCAAAGACGAAGGTCGTCCAAAAACGGCCGTTCTGCCAGAGAACATTGATGCCGTGCGTGAACTGATAATGCAAGATCGTCATGTGACATATCGTGAGATAAAGGCATTCTTGGGCATTTCTTCCACCTGCATACATTCGATATTGCATGAACAGCTGACCGTAAAAAAGGCTTGTTCTAGTTGGATCCCGCACAATTTTAAATCGCTCAAAAAAAGGCTCGTGTCGATACGTACAAAGACATTTTGAAAAAATACGATCGCGTTGCTTCAAAAGACGTTTATAACATCGTCACAGGTGACGAATCATGAATCTATGCATATAAGCGCGAAACAAAACAGCAGTCGACCGTGTGGGTCTTCGAAGACGAGAAGAATTCAACGAAAGTTGTTCGTGGAAGAAGCACTTCGAAGCAAATGGTCGCCTGTTTCTTCGGCAAAACTGTTCATGAGGCGACTGTTCCGCTTGAGCAACATAGGGCAGTCAATTTTGAGTGGTACACCACAATTCGTTTGCCTGAAGTCTTCGGAGAAATTAGAAAAACAAATCATTGTGCAACATGAAAATATGAACTCTCACACATCGGCTCAAACCAGTGCCTTTTTGACCAGCCAAAACCTCGAATTGATAAGTCATCCGCCGTATAGCCCTGACTTGGAACCTAATGACTTCTTTTTGTTTCTGAACATCAAGAAAACAATGCGTGGTCAACGATTTTTGTCGCCAGAAGTTGCAGTTGAAGCGTTCAAAAACCTTGTTTTGAAGGTGTCTCAATCGGAGTGCAAGAAAGTGCTTCGACAATTGGTTTGAGCGCATGCAAAAGTGTATAAGTCATGCTGAAGAATACCTTGAAAAGCAATAAAAACCATTTTTGATGATAAATATTCGCATTTTCATTATTAGGCCAGACATATATATAGCAGCCCCCGTATTGATGCTATCCCTTTATTTTTGTTTACACTCCTACGTACGAGTACACAAAGAGTCTTGTACTTTGTTCCTAAGAACACTATATCGGTAATAATAGCAATAATTGCATTGTCTATCGGTTTCCAAATTACAGTATCATCCAGTAAAGCGTCGTAGAGTATAATTTATCGATATTTTCCGATTTTACAATATGTAAAGGATCCTTACTAAACTCTTTGTCCGCTCTGCCAGAGTCTTTGATTAAACGATTTCGTATCTCGTCTTTGTTACTCAGCTTTCTCTTTGCTACTGAAGCTAAAAATTCAGTTATGTTTCGATTTACCAATCTAATTTGGTTTTTTTTATCGATAAATTTCGTACAGTTCGATAACATTGACTTTGATCAGGGTGTTCTAGTGTTCTATCCAAACTTTTTCGGACATACTTGCAATCCAATGGTGGGATTGTTTAGATTTACCAGTCCAAATTCAACGAGTTATTTTTTATCGATAAAATTCATACGTTTCGATAACTTGGACTTGAATTGGGGTGTCTACATCTTGTGTTCCATCTGAACCCGCAAACTCATTTGAACAGATTTGCGGTCCATTAGCCGGATTTACTAGTCCAAATTCAACGAGTTATTTTTTATCGATAAACTTCATACGTCTACATCTTGTGTTCCATCTAAACTTTTTTGGTATTCTTCATCCACTGGTCCGATTTCAATATAAACGCCTGAAATCGCTGTTAAACTTTGGGATATTAAAGTTTTCAATGTATAAGTATTATGCCAGAACACAATATTATGAAAGCTGCTTCCATTATGCGACAAGTGGTCTTTTAAATATACATTGCACGAATATTTTTCCCATGCCATCATGGGCAGCCCACTTTCACAATTGCTAGTGCTAACCACCGCCAGCCATGCCTGGAAAATAATAATAGAGTTGTAATCATTTATTTATTATTTTACATTCAATCGTATGTAATATGCACGATTGTACTCGTACATACATATGTCTCTGCCAATATATACACATGTTTCCCAGAACATGTTCGGATGATGGTACCTACTCCATATGGGGGTCGGTTAGTGGGTAGTGAGTGTGTGTGTGTTCCAGCCTACTAAATTCATATGCATGTGTACAGCACCAGTATGAAACCACTCTGTAGCGCATTTGTTTTGTACACATTGTGATAGTTGTGTTGGCACATATCCAATCCATCTAATAATAATATTTTTAATTAATTTAATGCAATTACAAACCAATATCATCATCATCAGCATCATCACCACATCAATTTATAATCTTTTGAGAACCGCAGCAAATACCAAAATTACAAATGCCAACAAACACGGTGGGCTGAAAGTGAAGTTTTGCAGCAAACAAGTTTGTTTTAAGCACTAAGATCTGGGTAGTCTTAGTAACTACACATAGAGAACAGATTCGTTCCCATCATTGTATTTTTTTGGCAGCCAATTTACTACGATTGCGAATATTTATCATCAAAAATGGTTTTATTGTTTTTCAAAGTTTTCTCCAGCATGATTTATACACTTTTGCATGCGGTCAAACCAATTCCAACTGAAGCACTTCTTCCACTTTGATTGAGACACCCCCAAAACATGGTCTTTAAACGCTTCAACAGCATCTTCTGGCACCGAAAATCGTTGACCACGCATTTTTTTCTTGATGTGCCGGAAAAATAGAAGTCATTGGGTGCCAAGTCCGGCATATACGGCGGATGACCCCTCAATTCGACGTTTTGGCCGGTCAAAAAGGCGCTGCATTGAGCCGATGTATGAGAGCTCGCATTGTTATGGTTCACAATGATTCGTCCTCTCTTGCTCGTTTTCGAATTTCTCCGAAGACTTCAGGCAAACAAATTGTGGTGTGACACTCAGAATTGACCGTCCTACGTTGCTCAAGCGGAACAGTCGCCACATGACCAGTTTTGCCGAAGAAACAGGGGACCATTTGCTTCGAAGTGCTTCTTCCACGAAAAACTTTCGTCTTCGAAGACCCACACAGTCGATTACTGTTTTGTTTCGGGCTCATACGCATAGATCCATGATTCGTCAGCTGTGACGATCATATAAACGTCTTTTGAAGCACCGCGATCGTATTTTTTTCAAAATTTCTTTACACCAATCGACACGAGCCTTTTGTTTAAGCGATTGTCAAATTGTGCGACATCCAACGAGAACAAACCTTTTTTACGACCGGGTTTTCATGCAATATCGAATGTATGCTGGTGGAAAAAATGCCCAAGGATGCCTCTATCTCACCGTATGTCACAAGACGATCTAGCATTATCAATAACGCACGACATCAATGGTCTCTGGCACAACGGCCGTTTTTGGACGACCTTCGTCTTTGAGCGAGCGTCGGCCACGATTGAATTAATTAAACCAGTTTTCCATAGTGCTATAGGATGGCGCTTCATTGCCATACAAAGATTTAAGTTTTTCGATGCACTCTTGTCTTGATAATCCACGTCGAAAGTTGTAAAAAATGATCGTACGAAAATGTTCACGTGTTAATTTCTTTTTTTTTTTTTTGCCAAATTGAGCATAAATGTACTCAGAACATTTTGACGTACGCCCATCATTTGTGTTCTTTACAGTGACTTGAAACACTGTAAGGAACACAAATGATGGACGTACGTCAAAACGTTCTGAGTACGTCTATGCTAAATAATGTCAAACTTTCCAATGGAAATGTCAGATGGCGCCAGGCAATACTAAGGCCAGATATATAAAGCAACCCTCGTACTACCAAATCTGATTGATTTTTTTTCAATTTATGGAGTATAATTAACTGGACCCGGAAAAGACTTTAAAAATTTGCATTGCCTAGTGGCAAATCATCGAGAGTCGTTTATATAGCATATCTGAATCCCGATTCCGATGTTCTTTTGTCTCAATATCGAGCGACTGAAACATGAAATCTCACACCTAAAAATTTAATTCATTAAATACAGTGTGATTTTTCAAACTCCATATGCTGCAAACTAGACAAGCCGTTAAGATAAAAATATTTTTTAACGCTTTAAATCATAAATTTCGCATTCACTAGTTGATGACAAATTTGTTGAAATCTTTTTGCTGTGCAGGACTCCGACTTTCCACCGACCTCTACGACTAACTGAATTAGAAGAATTTGTGCTCCTTTTCTTATACAACGTGTTGAGGATCCATAGCGTATTCAGCAAATACATGATGCTTTTACAAACTTAAAATGCAACAAACTAGACTATTATGTAGCCGTTAAGATAAAAATAATTGTTAGCGCTTTAAATAGAAAAGTCCGTATTTACTAGTTGATGACAAATTTACTGAAATATTTTCGCTGGGCTCCGACTTCTCCGACAAGCAGAATTACAAGAATTTGTGCTCCTTTTCCTATTGAGGATCCATACGTATTCATCAAATACATGCATCTTTTCCCAACTCCATATGCAACAAACTAGACGATTATGAACAACATTTTAATGCTTTAAACAACATTTTAATGCTTTTGCTCAAAAATTCCGCATTCACTAGTTTATGATAAATTTATCGAAATCTTTTCGCTGTTCAGGGCTCCGATTACAGACTGACAGAATTAGTAGAATCTGTGCTCCTTTTCCTATACTAAACAAAATTTAGTTGCCAAACATTGGCACTATTGTGTGGAAACCCCACTGATTAGGAACAAAATGTTTAAAAGTTTTGGCTACACCCTACAGCTTAAATGGCGGCAATTTCAAATCTTGTGTCTCCCTCTTAAGCTATCCGTAAATGAGAAACTTTAATCTAGTATCCCCGATGTACGTGATGCACTTTTGCCCACTGTGCTTATGCATATCCATTTTCCGTTATTGTTCTACAATTTAATATGGACACTTACATGGTGATTTCAATAAACTCTGCTAAACTCAAAGCTCGGCAGCAATGTTTATTGCATTAATATGCGTCGTAGTATCCTACAGAGAATAAGCAGGAGTTGTTCCTATAAAAACCAGACCGTAATCAGGAACAAATATGGACATGATTTGTACCTCCGCCATCGTCCTTTCAAAATCGCCCTCCTATTTTGGGGCGGGGGCCACCGCAAAATAATCCGAATGCTTATATCTTTGTACACACAAGAAACTAGTGTTTCCCTTTGTAATCTCCTTGGTCTCCACAAGCAGACAAGGAACGTACAAACAGGTATTTCGAAAACGACTCCACCACTTATGCCTGTACAGAGTAAAGTGTGTGTGCTGCTTATGTTTGCCGCCTGCCTGGGCATATCTAATTTCTGACCACCACTTTTATGCAAGTACACTCGTGGTATAACCATCTTTACCACCCGCTCTTACGACCAGTACACACATGGACGGGCTTACAAGTAAGCCCAACCAAAAGCAAAGCAAACGTATTCCAAGTAAACTGCATACTATTGATCACTAATTATTTATGGATGAATTGCAAGAGCCATAGTCGTAGTCCAACACGACGGCACTGGGGTTTCTCGAAGTTTGTCCCTTGTCTTTATAAAGTTGTGGTGTGGCCCCCTCTGTGCCACAACTCGTAAGCAGGATTATTTAAGTTTGTGCCATTATGCACATGTGTGTGTGTGTCTCTCTTTGTCTGCTGCCATTGGTTAATGTCATGCGGTTAAACTGAAGACATACATATGGCGAATTTGTAAGAAATCACTCGCACCCTCATCCTATAAGCAACGATTTAATTTATTTTTCCTTTTCTCTTTCTACTTGTAGTGCCACCCAAAACGGCCCAGAAGAGACCGGCCACTAGTCCAGCGCCCGTTGTACCCTCACCACATCATCTGCAGTCTCCTTCCACCAATACTAGCGGTGGTGGTGGCGCTATAGGCGCGGGCGGTAATGGCACAAATATTGCGCAACCTCAGAACTCTTCAAACTCGGGCGGCGGAGGACCTGGGGGTATAATAAACCATTCACTTGGACCTAATCACCTGGGCGCACATTCGCCCTCGTTGGCCCAGCAACAACATCAGGCCCATCAACAGGCTGTGGCCGCTGCAGCGGCCGCGGTTCAAGTCCAACAGCAGCTGGCGGGAGTGCCCGGTGCTCTGAATCCTACAGCAGCTCAGGCACGTGGTCCTTTTGCCTCGGCTTTGCGCAATCTGGCGAAACAGGCCGACATCAAAGAAGAGGAAGAGGTCTCCTCGCGCGATCGCAGCGATCGAAACGTGGCTCCCAGTATTGCTGCCCACAGTGCGGGTGCATCGAACGCCTCAGTATCGATTAGTTCCAACAGTAATCCCAACAATAGAGCCTCTTTGTCGACGGAACGCATAGGTTCGTCCTCCTTAACACCGAACTCAAACAACGATGAACGTTCGACGTCGGCCAAGAAGCGGTCGGCACCGTCACCACAGCCAGCCGAAAAGATAGCACGTCTCAATTCGCAGCCAAGTTCGAGCATACAACCCGAGCTTTTGGCTCGCAGTGGGTTTCAACCTTATCGATCAGACGAAAGACTTATACATCCGGCTGGAGCTTTTCCACTTGAAGCATATTCGCCCTTCGCTGGTATACCAGGCATGCCTCCAGGTAATCTTTGTCAACATAGCCGCTCAAGTGCTCTCGATTTTAATTCTCCTCTTGTATTTACAGGTGCCTTTTTGAATCCTGCCAGTCTGCCTTATAGCGATCAAATGTACTTGGATCAGCGTTTCCAATTGCTTAGAGCAGCTGGCGCTCATCCTTCACATCCCCATGCCGCCTTATATCCACCCATGGCATCGCCATACGCTTCTCATCTGTATTCCATGATTCCCAGTGCTGCTTTAGGCCTTGGGCCGAGTCTTCACGAGCGCATAAAACTAGAAGAAGAGCACCGGGCGCGAGCCATAGCCCGCGAGGAGGAACGTGAAAGAGAATTGCGCGAAAAGGAGCGCGAGCTACGGGAACAGCGTGAACAACGAGAACGCGAACAACGCGAGAAAGAGCAGCGGGAACGGGAACAGCGTGAAAAGGAGCAACGTGAAAAGGAACAAAAAGAGAAGGAGGCGCGTGAAAGGGAAATGCGCGAAAAAGAAAGGGAGGCCCGTGAAAGGGAGCGGCAACAACTGATATCTGCTTCACACCACTATTCAAATCCTTTGTATAATCCTTTAAGCCGAAATCTGCTGGGATCTATGATTCCCCACTTGAATCTGAGCTTACGAGCTCCTCCTGGAGGTCTTCATGGTCTCTCAAGCATTTCTCCCTACCATGCCGCTAACCAAAGACAAAGTCCCCACGGCGCAATGGGTCTTAATTTAGGTATACCGGGCCTATCCGGTGTGCCTTCCATGTCAAACATGCCGCATCATTTGCAACAAGCTGCATTGGGCCTCAGTCCGGCCGGACTAGGCCATCCCGGCTTCTCGGCGGCTGCTTTGGGTTTGGCCCATCACAGCATGAATTTAGCCCATCCGCATATGTCACCCCATCACCCGGCTATTACATCCAGTCACCAACTGCCGCCACACTCTACATCGGTACTCACCTCGACAGCAGGTTCGGGATCCGGCTCACCACATGCAAGCCTTAATATTGTCAGTTCCAGCGCTCCCATGTCCATACGCCATTCAGACTCCAATTGTATCACATCGTTGGCACCGACCATACAGTCGACGGGGAGCATTGCTCAGCCCACCTCATCGTTGTCCACCCACATGTCCTCCATGAGTAATTCTGCTCTGTATTACCCACACCATCCCAGTCATTTGGCCGCCATGCATGCAGCCGCTGCAGCTAGTTTGCCAACAAGCCAATCTCCACATTCATTGCCACCGCTACCTATGCCCGGCAGCGTAAATCCCGCATCCTTTTCCGCTGCGTCAATGGCCGGCAAGATGACATCCACTGCACCTGTGTCTTCAACGAATACTCAGAATGGAAATAAGAGCGCTCAGAGCCCACATGCAATGCGTCATCTCATTGCGAATGTCGTGCCACAGGCAACAGCAATGGACAAGCCCAACACCAACGCCGGCATTTCAGCTTCCACACATGAACCAACGACTCTGGATTTAACCGGATCCAATTCCAACTCCAGCAATCATGCACCGTCAACGGTCAGCAATGCCGAATCGGTGCGTGCGCCGGGCAATGTTCAAATGACGTCATCCGAAGTAAACGGCATGGAGGCGAACAACGATGGCAATGGCAAGGATCAGCAGGAGGAGACAATAAAACCGGAAACGCATTTAAGTGACAAAAAACCACCGCAATCCCCAAGCACTACAACGCCGACACCAAATAAGGACCCCGAGGAAGGCCAACAAACGGGCGCCGATGCGGTGAACAGCAATCGGCGACACGGCAGCAGTCCAGCGGGCCAAGGTAAACAGCTTTCTGGTTCATACGTCTCTGAACTGCAGTCACAAAAGCAAATGATGATGATGATGAGTAACGAAGCGAATGTGGCCAGCGATAGGACAGCTTGTCACGGCTTAATGGCGACACAAACGAACATAAATGAAATCTCCTCCCAGCCAGCTTCTCCACTTCATGTGGAAAGCGGCAAAAATTCCAAATTACCACCACAATCTCTACCACCACCCAACCATCCCAGTACGCCCACGACAACGACGACCAATTCGACTGTCCCTCCTAACATACCGCTTAAGACACAAACGGACTACCACCACCTTCACCACCACCAACAACAACCTAACCTACAAACGACAACCACACAACAACAATCGTCAAACCAACAACCAAACACACCGGGGGGGCCAATTAGCACATCGGCAAATCCTCGATCGAATCCGACGGCGGCTGCTGTTGGCGCAGCCAATCAGTCACCGGAAGTGGTGTCCACAACTGGTGTCACTTCGACAACAAGTGGCACAACCTCACCACCCGTGGTGAGTAGCAGTACCAATGTTGCTGGCTCTTCGCCGCAAACGAATTTCGTTGACGAGGCTGCTGTGTCCAGTGCTACGCCCACCACCACCTCAGTTCAAGCTGAGGTGAGTAGTAGGTGATTGATTGTATGTACAAACTAATCAATTGTATCTCCCCCCCTCCCAAATGTCAAGCCCTTAATCCCACTCCTTATTCCCCATTGTCATGCTCGCCCTCATCTTGCTCCCCCTTAATTAGTGTCCTACCTCCATGCTCCTGTAGTTAGTAAAGGAGAAGAATTGTTGTTTGCTTTTTCTTGACATTTATGTGTTTCAACAACATTCGTAGTCATAAACCGTAGATCATCATCAGATCAGAGATATCCGATCTTCATCAGCATCAGCGTCATTGTGTTGATAGTTTTGTGTTCGAAGGCTCGATCACTTCTATATATTGACTTTATATATATAAACAAACAAACAAACACACACACATATACATATTATTATAATTATTATTATTTTTTAGTTTTGTATTTATACGGGTTTTGAGACGAGTCATTGTCGGTCGTTCTTATCGTTGTTATCAAAAGCGCCGAAGAACTTCTTGTGTCCTTAGAGCTTTACTTTTCCTTCCTCTACTTTTATTTCATATTGTTTCTGTTTCCTTACATACACATATACATACATAGACTAAAACGAATTTGATCATTAGCAATTTGTACAATCTCTTTAGCTTCCATTCGTTTAATATTGTGTTATTGCTGCGCAGAATATCCGTATCCGTTTCCCTTTTCTTTTTTAATTTAATTATTTAGTTCCCCTTTGTTTTGTTATACTTAGTTTTTTAAATAAGAAGAAAGAAGTCTTTATACATACATGTATCTATATCATGATTGTGATTCAGCACACCAATCTACCAATACATACAGACATACATACTTGCATATATATAAATATATTTTAACGTATTCGATCGATTTGATTTTATTTGAGAGAAATGTTTATTTTTTTGCAAATTGTACTTTTAAGTTTCACCTTCTACTATTACAACTACATACAATTATTATTTTTATTATTATGATTTCTTCTTACTACTACTTACTACAATTATGATTATGATTATTTTTAAAAATAATAAACACAAACTACTTGTAGATCCTTACTTCTGTTCAATTTCGCTGCGGGTATGAACTGGAAAAGCCCCTTTTTTTGTTTCTTAATTTGGAGTAGACGCTCGCATCTATATTTTTTTTATTATTTGTTCTCTTTAATAAACAACAGATTATATGGAATGTTGTATTTCTTTTTTAATTTACACTGTTTTACATGAATGTCGACCGTAAATTGTTTTCAGAAAATTTAGAGTCCTTCCCTTAAGTTATTGAGAGGTAACAATATTTTTCCTTGAGCCAGAGAAGTGCTTTTGAGAATATCATGCTAATCTGATACCCACGCAGGGGTATTATGAGTTTGCGCAGTGGTTTGATGTTTGATAGTCCAGAAAAAAAAGGTAGACCCTTTCAAAATTAAACCAATTGACTCAGTTTTTTTTTGTAATGTCTGTCTTTCCATCTTTGCTTGTAATCAAAGTCTAGGTCGCAAATATGAACCAATCTTGAAGAGACTTTTTACATTATTTGTTTTTGGCTTACGGCGATCGGTTCTGATATAGCCCCCATACAAACATAAATTTCGATTTTCGGTCTAACCGACCTAACAGTTTATCAGTTTTCAACAACGTTTGGTTTGTGGCTTTATTCTGCACACAAGGTACATGTTGCTGAATATAAACCAGATCTAAATCGTTGTACAGTCTCCACAGCAACAAATTTCATCACATTTCACTGAAATTTGGTTTAAAAGGTTATTTGGCATACAGGAACTCTTTGTATAACCCCCATACAAATGAACCTTCTGATTTAGAGTCTAACCGACCTAACAGAGACAAATTTCATTACATTTAACCGAAATTTGCTTTGTGGCGTAATATTAAACGCAGTAAAAGTATATTTGAAAGCTAACGAGATCGGGCTAAGGTTTCTTAAAGCCCTCATACCTCCCGATTAATCAAATTATTTTACAATTCGATTAATACAAGAGAGGAAAATTTCACTAGATTTTTTTGATGACATTGGATTTGAGTCATTTGTCATTTATGTTAAATAAAAGATATTTAGGGTGGGCGATTAAACATTTTAAATTTGAATAAACTCTAAAAAAATAGTACTGATCATTTTTTCAAATTTCTGGTTTAATAGGAAAGGTTAAACTTTGTCATTTTATTAAGGAACACCATCCTATGCGTTTTTGTTTCGCCCAATGGGCTAAAGATTGTTAGGAGGTGAAGAATTTTACCGAAAACTCGTGTTTTCAGTTGAAGCTCGTTTCCATCTCGCTGGCTATGGGGTTCAGAGAACCAACACGTGAGAAGCCAATGCACCCACACGAGTCACTGTTTGGTGTGGATTTTGAGCTGGTGGCATCATTGCGCCATTTTTCTTCGAAATTGAGCAAGGAACCCCCGTGCAGTCAACGGTGAGCGTTACAGCGCCATGCTGAACGAATTTTTGTTTCCAAAGATGCAAGAGAATGACATGGACAACATTTGGTTTAAACAAGACGGGGCCACATGTCACACAGCCAACACAACCATCCATATTTTGCGCATCAGCCGAAACTGTGATGTCAATTGGCCGCCTCGGAGCGGTGATTTGAGACCTTTGGATTATTTTCTGTGTGGAGCCATTACGGATAAATGATACGCAAAGCATTCAGATTCAATTCAAGCGTTGAAACATAAAATCGAATTGCCATTGAAGAGATTTGACCCGAAACAATCGGGAACTTACTGAAAAATTAAGTTGATCGGATGAGGCATCCATATGAATTATATTGTGTTCCATAATTAAAAGACACTGTTTGTTCAACCTTTCCAAAAAAAAACAGAATTTAAAAAAAAAATACAAGTACTTTTTTAACAGCCGATTCAAATTTTGAAAGCTGTATATGTTTTTTTTGGTCGTTATCTGGCTAAAAATAAAATCGAGGAATACCGAGCTTTTCGACAATGGCCGCCCATACTGATAATGGTATCGGGACCCATCATGTTTAACAGTCGCTTTCAAGTTTTTAAAATTAAGGGCTTCAATTGGCTTACGCCACACCATTCGTAAGCCATGAAAATCTTATATTCGCCCATGTGCTGTGTTCCGAGAATTTTTGAATCCGCCCTACATTCCGAGAGAAATCACAAATATCCAAATTTGCGGAAATGTGAAATTTTCAAGAAACAACATTTTTTTCTAACATTAAAATATGCGTCGCCTTTTCGAAGCTCAGACGAGAATCAACGATTGAAAAAATCGGTTTAGATTTTGTAAAATTTTATTTATTAAAAGCTAATGTGAAAAATGTGTTTACTAATGTGGACTTACAACAAATTAAATTCTTTTTTAATGTATATGTGCTAATAAAGGACAAAAAACCTATTTCTAAGTCGATTCACAAACGTACATGTGGTCTATTTGAAACCCCAATATTTTTTGGGTATTCGGAATAGCGCACACCAATTATGGGAAAATGTTTCACTTTCGAGCAAAATATAAATGTAGCACATGGGCGATTATAAAGAGTTTTGTTCTTAAAAATTACTTGAAGGCAAAAAATACTTTTGAGACTCACTAGAACGTACAGTTCGTTTTAGTAAGAGGTACAGATTTTTCAATATTCATATTTATTTTATTGGTAAATAAAGCAAATGAAACTTGGAGTCAAGCAAACATTTTTCACTTCGACTCCAGGTAAAACTGGCTTCAAATCCAATTGTAAATCTTCGATTTCACAGATCTGGTACCGCCCAAAATTAGTTTAGAGGAGGGAGGCTTTATTTAATAACACCTGAAAACGAGTGTAGGTAAAATCTGAATTTTGCTTTTCATAGCTAATTGTTTATTTTCAAAAATGTTCTAAACAATATGAATTTCGTAATATATTTAATGCAGCACATGTCGGGGAAACCGGTACAAAAATTTTGAAACGAAGCCTTTTGTAATTAATAAGAACCTACTCCTTACAAAATGTTCTGCTCTCCTTCGAAAAATATTCACTACTTGTAAAACAGTGTAAAGTTATAATTTTTATGTTTCTCAATCAACTTTGTCTAAATAAAATAAATCAAAAAATGAAAAATGTATTTTATTATTTGTTAAGTTTAATTAATTCAATATTATTTGTACTGCATCGAACAGTGTTTAATATGGAATATGTAAATCAAACAAAAAAAAAACTTAATATATTTCAAACAAATAGAATGATAATAAATAAAAATATTTGAAATTTTACTATTAAAAAAATATTAATTTTCTTGTGTTTTCATTTATTTATTTTGAGTTTTAAATCAAGTTTATTGTAATTGTTTTTGGATCTGTGGTTGTTTTGTACCTATGATTTTTTTTAGCGAGCAGCAGGCCAATATCGGCTGCCGATCAGTTCACTCATCAGTTCAAGTTACTAACATATTTTTTTTCTTTCTTTTTTGCAGAGGCGGAAAGCAGTAAACATGCATTGCATAATGCGATAAATAGTAATTTTGCCGCCAATAGTAATAATAGTTGCAACAACAACTCATCCACAGACGAGGCGCCACCACCAACACCAGCAGCAGCATCGTCGGCCTTATGACATCATCTCTTCAAGAACATCAGTAACTAGTAAGTAGACAAAAGTCGGATGTGGACTTACGAATGATGCCACTTGAATGCTGCAATTGAAGTCATGAAGAAAGTTCATGGTGTAAAGAAAACGGATCACTCGGAAGGCTAGGAGTACAAAAGTATCTGTCTGTCTATACACTTGCATACATATAAGTACTTATATTCTACATTGATCCTTGATCATTGATTCTGGTGGAGAATAGCTACTGGGTTTGCTGGGAATTGTCCTGAATAATAAAAATATTAATTATTCCCTAAGGCCTGATTCTTGCTTGGTTCGTTCACGTGAAAAACATTAATTGCCTAAAAATTGCCCACAAATGCAATATTGCAAACATTTTTTTTGTGTTAAATAATAGACATGTTCTGTAATTCCCAGGGAATTAAAAAAAGTTTTTCAATTGTGTGCTAGAACGTTCTAGACATTGATTAATAACAATTTTCACAGCAATTGTAGTATATTTTTTATGTGAAATTTGCCACATATTCACACTAAAACCTTCACCTAAAACGAAATTTTCGCTTTCATAAGAAATACATGTGGCAAACTAAAAGAAATTCAATTTTGCTAAATTCCTTTTATCAATTTTCGTTTAGTGGTACTTAGCTGAAACGAAAAGTTGGCGAAATTTGCAAATGTCACATGGATATTTCTAAGTGCAGTATGCACTTTTTTCACCATCTGCAAACGAACATTAATGTTCTGATAATTGTTTGGGCAAGGAATTTTTGACATTTGCAGAAAAAAATAACAAATGTTATGATGTCATTCTTGAGATTTTTTAAATGAATATGATTAAAATAAAAATTTTGAAAACAAACAAAAGCTGCTTCTTCTGCACTGTTCTACACTACAATTTTTCCTTGTGAAGATAAATGCAAAACTCTTTATCGAAAATTTTGTTTTATGTGAATACTAGGTTTAAGCAGTGTTACCGCTGAGTGGCAATGTTGCCACGATTTTTTCGGCAATGATACCACTTTTTTTAAATGATACTATTTCAGCAAATTTTTGTACTTTTGAGCCACTTTTTTACCCTTTGTGCCACTTTTTGAAAAGACCTTCCTTATTCTAATCATTTTGTCAAAATATTTAATACCACCAAATAATGCATAATGTATCGGAAGTATGTATCGGATACTTTAAGTGATGTGTCAAACCCTCAAAGGTTTGGTTCTTGTGCTATGGGTGGTTTTCTATAAACTATTTACGCACAGTGTCCCGAGGCAGCTCTTCAAAACAAATTTTCAGAAAATACATAATTCCATTACTTCTGTACTAGATTTCAAATGAATTTTGCGTTTACTTGAAATGATACCTGTTAATTTGGCAAAGAAGGGTTTATTTTTATACGGCACGAACGCTTCCCTTTCCGCTTAGCTCGGTACCGACACCCATAAAAAGTAAAAAAAAATAATCAGAGCTATATCCTAAATACTTAAATTATTCAGTGGAAAATGTTATTTAATAAATTTTTGTTTTTTTTTGTTTTTTGCAGTATACTTTAAATTTAAAAAAAATTAGATTATTATATTTTTAATTGAAAACTCTCGTTTATTTTTTGAGAAACAAATAAGATGTGAAAAGGAATTCGTAAAAAAAATTGTTTTAAAAATATATCTTAAATTTTAAATAAATTTAATGAATAAACTCTTTTAAACTTTAAAAATTAAATTAACTTTAACTAACGTTTACTTTTTTATAGCATTCAGTATGTTTTAGGATGAAGTCCTATTTATTATTTAAGAAAAAAGTATATAGGGAAATAAAAAAAGTTATGAAGAAATATATTTTTTTTCTTAGTAATTAGCTAAGACTCCTTTCTGAAACTTTCTGAGTAATTTAATAGTTCCCCATTATACGTAAAATGAGGCAATTTTATTTGCGTCAATGTTTAAGATTGACGCAAATAGAACCTGCCTCTTGTGTTTACACAAGGCAATTCGGTTACGCAATGTTTGCTGTATTATTGCCTTTGTCTGTAATTTAAAAGTTCTGATCTTTGTGTGAAAAAATACTAAAATAATCTGCAGCAAACTTCACACTACGTAAACCAAAAAAAGTAATTGACAGTATGGGCAAGTTTTTCCCCTTTCCATTCCCCGTACCTTACTCACTGAAAGCTATGGCAAGTAAGGTTGCCTCGTGTAAATGGGGACAAAGCGCGTTGAATTGAATCTCAAAAATAATTCTAATTAAAACAAGAGGCCATTTTTTATATAAATGTTAATAGATAATAATAATAATTCCCAGCAAACTCAATGTTATTAGTATCCATTATTCAAAGATCAAGTAAACATTCAATGGACAAACAACCGGTGATTTTATATACCAAATATAAATCGAATTGAAAATAGACTTTCGAAATAAACAAAACAAATCCGAAAAAAACAGAAAACGCTGTAATCATGAAAACCCAACAACAACAAAAAAGTATTTTTTTATTTTTCACAACAAATTTATCTAATTGTTTTTCTATAAATAATAGTAATTAGAATAAAAGACAAATTATTAATGTTTAATAAGAATAAATTAAAAAAAATAAATAAAAAATAAAACCAAACAAAATGGCCATAATCGTAAATGTGTTTTTACCTAAGAAGCACTTGAACTAATATACATTAATTAATTAATTTATTAATAATTATGTATTATTAAAGCAAAGACAAAATGAAAAAATACAAAACCACAACAACAACAAAAAAATATTAATTTAGGTTAAATAAATTCAATGTGATTTTAATGAAGGATATTCGAAAATACATATAACAAGAAGAATGAATGCTGGAGGAAAAACAACCCGATAAAAAGAAGAAAAAAAACAAACGATTTGAACAAACACAAAACAAAATATGTAATTTTCCTCTTCTATTTATTAAAGAATAACCATTAAAGATTTTCAGTGGACAATTTTTAATTTAGGATTTGTTTGCATAGTATAAAAAACTATTTTGAAAATCTTGAGCCATCTGTGATAAAACTTAAAAAAAAACTTATAAGTAAAGTGAAAGCAAAATAAGAGAAAACCAAAAAAAAATAACAAAAGGAAGAACAAAGAAGAAATCACTCATTCAAAATTCAAATTCCGTAAAATAAAAAACAAAAAAATTAATACACTAAGAGCGGAGCGGGTGTGAAAGTTGGTTAAAAGCTTGGGGAAATTCAAAAAGGTTGATCAGAAAATGTTAAAATAAAACTAAAATTCTCTTCTACAATTCAAAATTACATTCGAATGATGTTCGAAAAGTTGGTGTTGAATAAAACCGCAAAAGTTATCACAAATTCTGACCTAGACTTTTTGTTTAACTTTTTTCTATTTGTAGCATCTCTATTAAAAAATATATATTAATTTATATACTGGAAAATGCTCTAATTTTCTTCTTCTGAAGACAAAATTGCTGATGATGTATGAAGCAATTCGCAACTTAATCCCAAATATTTTAATGTCATTTCAAAACGGCGAACTCGAACTGATTAAATTACTGCAATTACGGAAGTTTTCTAGCAGACAGCTTAAAAAATTGATTTAGAATCAATAAATAGGTTTATTTCAGGTTACTAAACTAGCATTACTTATAGTTTGGAAGTTACTCGGTTAGCAAGCGAGTTGGCCTCAACTCGCTAAAGAAACGAGTTAGAGTTACCACACTTATTTTTCGTACAAAAACAGTGACATATGTTTTTTTTAGTTATATGTACAAAAAATAGTTAAACAAAAAGAGTTCTTTTCGTCGAATACGTATTTGGTTTATTTGCACGAGATGCGATAAGTGAAACTAAAAATCAACTCGAACTGATACAGTATTAATCGCTTATATGCACTTCGAAATTTGCACTAATTTTTGTGTTTATAAGTGGGAAAAGCATTTACAAAAACTCGGTTCTTATAAAACCAAAATTAAATTGTTCAGGCTAGGCGGCATATAAGCGATAAATGTTTATAACCGACGTGCATATAAGCGATAAATGCTGTAGTTCAAGAAAATTTTACACTTTCTTACAAAGCCAAAATGTGGCAATAAATTGACTAATTATATTTCTTGGCTTATTTTATTACAATTGATTGATTTGAACAGGAAGACAAATTTATCGATTTTTATGGCCTGCTTTCGATGACAAAGAACCCTCTTGCTGTTCATTTCTCTTTGGTGTAAATAAAGAGAAACAATATTGCCATATTAGGCACAATTTTGATGCCAGATTACCACATTGCAAACTAACTATGCTGTTGACCTCAAAAGAATTCGGCTAATGTAAGTAAATCAGATTTTGACAAAATTTTAAATTTGTAAAATATTTTAGTCGGTTAAAACCCAAATTTTGTAGAACCAGGATTTCACAGGATGCTTACCTTTACGAATGTTAGAAGGATTTTAGTAAACAACTAACCAAGTTTTCAGAATTGAAATACTATGGTAATTTTTTAGATATGAAAGCTACGACAAATTCCCATGAAAAAATATATGCTTTTAAAAAATAAAACATATCTTATTTTGATATTCATAATTATTAAAGCTATTTATTCAAAAAATAACTCGAATATCGACTTAAGACAATCTTAATAGTGAATTGAAAAGATTGACTCAGAAGTGACTTTCGTGTTTTGTGAATCTAGAAAATGTGAAATCAAGAACACGTTTTTAAATGTTGAACCTCATCTGACCGACTCTCCCAGTTTTCCCCGCCAATATTTCAGCCAACTTTTACAACCGCCTGCAATTTTAAGTTCAAAGCCAAAAGTTCTATACTTAAGTTTGTTGGTATTTATGTACGAGTATGTATAGTCCGTTTTATATATATAGATATATATATATATATTAGTATATAATTTCATTGATAATTTGCCTGATCTTTTTCAGTTAATAAACAATTTATTTTATCTATTGCAAAATAAGAAATGAAAAGAAAAGAAACAGAGCAAACAACTTAAATTCCCCCTAGTAAGAATAATAGAATAACGACGATGATGACAGTTACAACTACAATTGGTCATTGAATTTAAAAAAATAAATAAATAAATAACTAACGAGAAAAAAACAAATGCAAAACAAAATGTAATTCACTCACACAGACACACACACACTCTCAAATCAATTAATGTCATAATCAGCTGTTTGCAAAATATGTATCATAACGAAAAAGAAAAATACAAAGAAAGATTTGATTTTATGAAATCAATTTCAAAATAAATTCAAAAATAATCTAAGGCATCATCTCATTTGATCAATAAAAGAATTGACAATTAAGTTTTGTTCTCAATAATTATAATTTGCATTAATTGGTAAGGGGGCACATTCTACATAAATGTGCATGATTGCAAAGGAGGTTCGTTAGTATAGCGACAGTGTAAAAATTTCATCAGGACCGGTCACAAAATTGGTACGCCGTAAGCGCCAAAAGGCTGCTGGTTGGTCTAATCTATAGCTTTGTGATACATAAAATGTTACATTTCCACCCAACTTCACTGTCTCAAATGTAGACCCGAACAAGCAACTGCGACAATATTCCATTGTATATTTAAAGATAAATATGTTTTTAGTTCCAATGACATTAAAATCCTTTTATTGTCAATATGTGAAGTTAGATCAGTCTATGAGTAGCTTATTATAAGCGGACGGCAAATTTTAAGTAGAATATAATCTCAATATCCTACTTATATTAAGGAACAAAGAGGAACTTTTAATTTAGTAAGCTGCGCACAATATAACTCATAACTTACTGGAACTATTGATGAAACTTTGAAAATTACTAATAAAGGAGGGCTCCAGAGCTGAAGCCACATATTGTATACGTTTTTTTTATCTATCCGAAAGGGCGAACGTCCTATAATCTCAGCTACCAACTTTTTTAAGAAATCAACCAATTCTACTCCCTCATCCTTTCTATAGAGACGGGCTTTAAAATAACAGATCTTGAACTCCTTCTCATTCTTACACAAGTGGTAGTGTTATTCTGGTGTAGGCATCTTCTACTCATTGCCCTAACATTACAGTGGACTCTAAGAAATACACAGTCACCCAAACTCGCCCTTGATATAATGTAACAGGACTTGGGTTCTACTCCTGTCTAGTTCATAAAGACTTGGCGACATTATATTTGTCGGTTCCTGACCACATATGGTTAATATTGTTAAGTATCCTTTTCACTAGATGCCAGGCGTATATAGGGTACTTGCAGACCTGTTAGCATCTAAAACACCCTTATAGGATCCTAAACAATCCAGTTTTCCTTCAACACAGGTAGGACCCTAAGGGTATGCCCTAAGGCCCTAACAGGAGCACACAATGGGTTGTTGTGTGCTCCTGTTAGTTTGGAAAGATGTCTCGTGAAAGGAAAGTCTCGATCTCGTGCAAGCTGGGCATTGGCGCAGAAATTGTTCTGGTTGCAGCGGCAAACGAAATGGCGGGGTGACAGCCCTTGGCCGAAGATTGCTGATTCTAGTCACTGCGGTACATAGAACCGACTGTCATGGGATGGAATTTGTTCAATTGTTTCGATGTCATCCTCGCATGGCTTAAACATGTTTGATGCCACTCTTTTAATTCAGAGAAGATGTCCATGTGGTGAGTGACAGATAAGAACGTCTATCATCTAGCTAATTTCAGTTACCTGTAGACTTAACATCATTTTTGTTCTACTTTCATCGGGATCTTCCTTAAAGATTTTGGTGATTAAAATGCCCGCTGAACCTTTCTATAGCGTTTTGTAAGCGTCAAGATTTAATATCAGCTCTTAATGCTTGAAATGAAGGGAATTTTCTATGACAACTGCATGTAAAGCTGAACCTGTTCTTGCAAGTTCTTCAGCTTTTTTGATGCCGTCAATGTCTAGGGAAACTCTACAGTGCCGCTTCGTTTTAAATTGGCAATTTGTTTAAACTCCAGAAGCGTTCGTAACTTGACTGTCGTTGCGGACATTGCCTGTCTGTGAATATCTTTAGATTTTGGTACTTGATGTTTTTTAACCAGGATTAACTAGGATGCCTAAAAAAAGCTATCAAACAGACTGTCTACTAAAAAGAAATGACATGGTCTCAAAACTGTTCTTGACTTATTTTCCTCAACATCCGATCAAGGACCAAAGGGAGTCTTCTCTTGGTAAATATAGTTTAGACAAGCGATCTTGAAAAACAAATCCTCTATTTCAAGGGCTTCCAACCTTTCACATCATCGCACTTTGACTTATTGCTTCCCTCAATATCCGATCAAGGAACAAATCCGTGAGCTGAGCTCGATAAATTTTTCATTTTCGCCGAACTGGATCTACTATTTCAAGCCTACTATTTCAACCAAGGGCTAATGTATTTTAATAGAGAAGCGTTTAGTCTGTCCATAAGTAAATAAACTATAAATGTTAACGTTAATATAGTTTAGACCTCGTGACATCGCAATATGGAGCGACAAGCGATCTTGGAAAACATGTCTTCGATTTCATCGGCTTCCAATCTCTCACATCATCGCACTTTGAGGACGATGTTAGTGGAAAATAAATGTATAAACTAGTCAGATTTGATCCTCAAATGAAACGATGCCGAAACTGTTGTCCTACATGACAATATGTCCATAAAGTGCTGCGGTTACAGCCTCTGTTCGGTTTATAGAATCGGCTGTGTTGGGATTAACTTTTTTCATACATACTAAAGGTCTGACATGGACCCATCGATGACTTATACTTTTTGACGACACAGCTTTACTTGCGCGTTTCTTTTACAATTATAGAATCATTAAATATGTTAACTGCAACTGTTGGCAACAATACTTACTATAGTCATGGGTGTGCTATCTGCACTTTCCAATCCCAAGAATCTTTGCATCATCCTCTACTTGGTCTCTTCACCGGAGCCTCAGCCTTGTCTGTGCTTTCGTGGTAGTTTTCTGGCTGGAGCGTTTGTTTCCATTCCACCGACATGTCCACGCCAGCGCAAACGTTGCATTTTAATAAGCTTAATTACGACATTCAAGTCTTGGGATACAGATCATGGTTCGTTCAAGGCATGTACTCCCCGCCTACACCACTGGGGCCGTAGATTTTACGAAGAATTTTTCTCTTGTAGATTGCCAATAGACTGTCATTCTCTTTTGTTAGTACCCATATTTTGGTTCCATTTAAAGCGTAGAAGGTATCAGTGCATTGTAATCTTCGTCTTTTGAGATAGGGCTCTGTTCTTTAGCTGTATATCGAGCCCAAAAGTACACCTATCTGCCAGTACAAACAATCATATCCAATACTGCGGATCCGAAGTATAAACATTTTTCTTTCGTCGCGCCACGTCGTAAGCAGTTGCCAGCATCATTTCATATTCATGTCCTTGTGGAATAAGTATTACCGGTAATAGTTTGCTAATACTTTTTTTAATAGCACCCATGTTTCGTGCCCATATAGAAGCGTAGGAAATATCAGTGTAAAGTGTAATCCTCGTCTATTCAGAGAGGGCTTCGTTCTTACGCTGTATATCGGGTCCAAAATTTCACCTTTCTGCCAGCACACTCCTTTGTTTTATTTTAGTGGTGATATCGTTTTTTATTTATTGCGGGCCTGAAGTATTCACATTCCTTTACTGTTCCGACGCTGCAATTGCGGCCCGAAACGTTCTCGCCTTTGTCTCGTTGCGCCGCCTTTTAAGCAGTTGCCAGCAATATTTCACATTCATAGTATTTCAAAAGTATTTCCGGTAATAGATTGCCAATCCTCTTTTGATAGCACCCATCCTTCGGCCCCAAATAGAGTCGCAGGTACGTGTAGTATCAGTGTATTGTAATGTGTAATCTTCTGAGAGAGAGAGAGCTTTGTTCTTAAGCTGCATACCGAGTCCAAAATTACACCCATCTGCTAGCACAGTCCTTTGCTATATTTCAGAGCCGATTTGGTTTTTTATTTATTGCGGATCCAAAGTATAAAAATTCTTCTACTACCCGACTCTGCAATGAAGGGCCAAAACTGTCTCGCCTTTCTTTCGTCTCGCCGACTCTCAAGCAGTTGCCAACATCATTTCAAATTTATATCCTTGTGGCTTCAGTATCTCCAGTAATAAACCCAACATCTCTCAAAATTCTTCTACTACCCGACTCTGCAATGAAGGGCCAAAACTGTCTCGCCTTTCTTTCGTCGCACCGACTCTCAAGCAGTTGCCAACATCATTTCAAATTTATATCCTTGTGGCTTAAGTATCTCTAGTAATAAAGCGAACATCTCTCATTTGTGGGGGGGGGGGGGGGGTGAAATAGAGGACATCCTGAGCGCTGTGTTTCGAGCATTGAGATGAAAACAGTCCGTTTTGCAGCTGTGGAGGTCTCCAAGAACTAAACGATATTATACCAATTACATTTCCAAAAAAAAAACATTTAATTGCTTCAGTATTGACGGCAATAAAGCGTACATCGCTCAGTTAGGGGCGGATAATAAAGGACATCCTGAGCGACGAGTTTCATGTAGTTTCGAGCATTTAGATAAAACTAAGCCGTTTTGAAGTTGTGGAGGTCTTGCACAATCTAAACGATATTATACGAATTACATTTCTAAATAAAACTTTTAATTGCACTTTGTATAAAATCGAAAAAAGGAAACAAATGCATCTGTGCCAAAACATAAAAGCACATAATACTCAACAATAAAAAGAAAATACAACAAAAAAAGGCTTAGACGGATTCCTGAGCCTGGCGATACTCATAAACAGAGCCACGTTCTACAAACTGAGAACTTCCCTGGGAGGGAATCTCCTTCTCAGGCGTTTGGCCACTTGCACCATGACCATAGCCACCACCACCCGGCGTTTTCATGGCATAAGTATCCTTTTAAAAAGAAAATGAAATACTTTAAGTCAAAAAAGACGTACTTCAAAAGTAATTTTAAACTTACCCCAGCTTCCACGGTAATACATGTTTTGCCTCCCAGCGATATAACACGTCCATCCTGTTTGTGCAACAAATTCAAACCTCTCTTGCCAGGTTCTCCACCATTCAAACCATAAGGCTGTAAAGTCCGACGTTCGGTTAGCACCGATAAGGTGACCGGCTTGCGGAATAAAATATGCCGTTCAACGCCTTCGCCGCCAGTGTATAAACCCCGACCTCCCGACTGGTCGGTTCTCAGGCAAAATCGTTGCAATATCATGGGATAGCGCAATTCCATGATTTCCGGATCGGTTATACGTGTATTGGTCATGTGGGTGTGAACACCACCGGCACCGTGCCACGTGGGTCCAGCTCCTGCACCGCCGGCCACAGTTTCATAATAACCCCAGCTATCGTCCCCAATGGTGGTGTTGTTCATGCAACCCTGGGAGGCTGCACATGTACGGAATGCTTTCAGCACAGTGTCCACTATGCGTTGAGAGGTCAAGACATTGCCTCCCACCACGGCCGCTCCTTCGGATGGATCTAGTATGGAATTTTTGGGTATAACAACACTTATGGGAGCCAGGCAACCTTGATTCAAAGGCACATCGTGACCCACCATGCAGCGCAAACAATAAATCAGCGCTGATAGGGTTATGGCCCGGGGAGCATTACAATTGCCCCAAACTTCAGTGCCCGAGCCGGTAAAATCACAAACAGCCGAGCCATGCTCAGCATCTATGCTAACTTTCAACCTGATGGGAGAACCATTGTCCATAAACTCCTCAGCTTCCAAAATGGACGATCCAGTGCGGGCCTTGGTATCCTTGGCAATTTCCTTGAGCATATCTCGTACAGCTATTTCGGCGTTTTGTTGTATATAACCCATATAGGCTTGCACCACCTTAAGGCCATAACAGTCGATGAGTTCGGACACCAGTTGTATGCCCTTTTGATTGGCTGCAATTTGGGCTTTCAAATCGGAGATATTATCGGATAGATTGCGAGTGCCGGTGGCGCCTTCAGCTCCCGAAGGGGTAGTAAAACGTTCTACTACCTGCTCTTCTTGGAATGCTCCATTTTCGACAATGAGGAATGATTTGAATGAGGCTCCCTCTTGGGCCAGAGAGGTAGAATGGGGAGGCATTGAACCGGGTGTAATGCCACCAATGTCGGCATGGTGTCCCCGAGAAGCTACAAAGAATACGGGTTCATTACCACCCCTAAACAGAAAAAAGTGAAATTCTGTTAATAAAAACAGGTGGAAAAGTAGCCTCAACTTACTTATAAAACACTGGGGTAATGACAGTCAAATCGGGTAAATGCGAGCCACCAGCCTGGGGGTGGTTGGAAAGTATGACATCACCGGGTTTCAGAGTTTTACCACGTACTTTCAGCTGATATTGGACGGTCTCTTGCATAGCGCCCAAGTGCACGGGAATATGAGGAGCATTACTGACCAGACCGCCGTCAGGACCAAACAAGGCACACGAGAAATCCAGTCTCTCTTTGATATTGGTGGAAATCGAAGTACGCTGGAGGACTCTTAAGTTGGATAAATAAAAAAAACTTTAATTTATTGTTTAAAATCTATAAAAAAAACCCAATATTTTACCTTCCCATTTGTTCGGCTATACTCATGAAACGATGGCTGAATATACTCAGCTGCACAGCGTCTAACTTCTCATCGACCTTGGAGTCCTGGGAGGACTTAATCTGCACTACCAAGTCGCCGCATTTGGTGACTTCAGCCTCACAATTGGGCTCTACCAAAATGGTGGATAATTGGTCAATGATTATAGCGGGGCCATGTATTTTGTGCTTGTGCAGAAGATTTGTGGTCAAATAAATCGGAGCCTCTAGAGTGCCTTGCTCGAAACACACAGAAGTGCTTCCCTCTTTGGGCGGTACTTCACCAGAAGCTGCTTCAATTTCCATCTCCGGTGGTGTTTTATTCTTGCCCAATCCTCTGACGCGTATATCATCCACAATAATGCGACGATTTTGCAAAACGAAACCAAATTCCGTGCGATAACGATCGAGGAAAGTCTTCTCAAAGCCCTCCACCCAGTTTGGCACTTCCTTGGATTGTGTGCACATAAGAGCACAATCGGTGCCTTCGTAGCGCAAATGCAGGAAAGGCTCAATTACAATATCTTTGAAGCCTTGCTTCTCCAAAGCACCCTGACATTTCTGCACCAAAGTCTGCACGCACTGCTGGAGAGAATGTTCGTTGGCCACAGAAAACTCCAGTCCGGAAGGCTCTTGCATTTCTTGCACCACATCAGCCAAAGCCATGCCATAAGCTGAAAGTATGCCAGCGTATTTGTGTATCAGAACTTTGGATATGCCCAATTCTCGAGCTATGGCGCAGGCATGCTGGCCGCCTGCACCACCAAAGCAGGCCAATACATGTTTGGAGGTATCCAGGCCGCGGGCTTGTGTTAGGGCACGTATGGGCCGGCACATGGCCTCATTAGCCACACGTATAAATCCCAAAGCCACTTCTTCTAGTGACATTTGCTTGCTACTGCCCTGTTCCTTCAAGCTGGTATTGATTTCCTTTAACAGCTCTTCAAACTTTACCTTTGAGGCTTCATAGTCCAAAGGCTCATTTTCATGGGGACCAAATATTTTTGGGAAATATTGAGGCTTCAGGCGACCCAAAATTAAATTGGCATCGGTTACGGTCAAAGGGCCACCCTTTTTATAACACGCTGGTCCCGGATGGGCACCTGCACTTTCAGGACCCACCACAAACAGGCCCGATCTGAAGAACAAACGCGAACCTCCACCGGCAGCCACCGTGTTTATGTCCAACTGCGGAGCCTGTATAGTAATGCCAGCCGTTGTGCTTTCCACCACATGTTCATAAGAGCCGGCATAACGTGACACATCGGTCGAAGTGCCACCCATGTCGAAGCCTATAAGAGGCATGTCCGTTTCCCTGGCACCGGTAATAGCATAACCGACGACACCACCAGCTGGGCCAGACAGTATGGCCCTTGAGGCGCGAAATTTATTGATTTGTGTTAAACCGCCATCGGACTGCATGAAGAGGACTTCCACGCCGGCCAGTTCTTTGTCGAAGCCGGATTTAAAACTAAGTTAGTGCAGAAAAACTCTTATTAAAAAAGCTTATCAAATTAGGTACTCTCAACAAATTACCTATTCAAATAGCGATCCACATGAGGGGTAAGATAAGCCTCGGCACATGTAGTGTAACCACGTGGCACCAGTCTAAACATAGGCATTGCCTGGTGGGACAGGGTAACGTAATCGAAGCCCAGTTCTTGGGCAATAGCACCGATCTTAAGCTCATGCTCGGGACATGAATAGTTGTGCGCTAAGACCACAGCTACCGATGTTATACCCTGTTCTTTGACTTCTTGGAGCGACGAACGAACGGCTGCTTCATCGACGGGTAACATTTCCAGATAACGAGAACCACCAGCTCCTTCCAGTATCTTCCAAGATGCTTCTACATACAGTGAATTTAAAAAAAAATAAGATTTCATATCTTAGTTGAGCTCTCAAATATATTGCAACTTACTGTCTTTCAGCTGACATTTCTCTGGCGGCATTTCCGGTACAATACGACAATCGACTTCTACTACGGCTTTATATAAATTTGAAGGTTTCCTTATGTCCAGTTCAAATATTTTCGGCCTGGCCTGATTGCCTATGTAGAGCAAATCCCGAAATCCTCTATTGACCACTAAAGCCACAGGATCTCCTTTGCGTTCCAATAGGGCATTGGTGGCCACAGTTGTACCCATGCGTACCCATCCGATTTGTGAGGTATCTACCAAGCCGGAGGGCGTGGTATCCGCGCCAGTTTCCTAAGAATAGGGACAAAAAACAATTCGTTTTAATTTCTTTGATCATACTGAGGTGCAGTATATTAAAGGGTGGTCCAACCAAATACAAGATTTTAATTGTGAGTCACACCTTAACGACAATTTTTTTTGTCCAACTTAATTCGATATTTCTTTTTTTCAGTGTTTGACAAATTCAACCCTGGAGAGGTACAGAAAATAGATGTTGAAACCAAAATGCATTTCGTGCACTTCGTGATTTCTTTGGTCGGAATGATCGACCAAATGTGTCCACAATCGAGAGAATTGTGCGTAAATTTCAGCACAATTTCCTTCAGGGTCTTTAGGAAATGTGAAATCATCTGTGCATGACTGTTTAGTGCGGTTTAAGGGTGGCGGCGTCATCGGGCCGTACTTTTTTGAAAATGAAGTCGGCCAAGCAGTTACCGTGAATGGTTTTCGTTATCGTGAAATGATAACGGACTTCTTGTGGCCATAAATTGAGGATATGGAACTGGACGGTATGTGGTTCCATCGGATAGTGTCACTTGCCAACAAAACAATGGCTTTTTTGTGCGAGAACTTTAATGGCCGTGTTATCTCACGTCGTGGCGATTTTAATTGGACGCTACGATTTTGAGGATATTTAAAAGAAAAAGTATACTTCAATAAACCAAGAACAATTCAAGTGGTAAAGATTGAGATAATTCGACACATTAACGATAAAGAACCTCCATTAGGTCTCAGAGTCAATAAAAAAATAAATGACCATCGGGTAGACGAACTCCACGGAAGACTTGTCGAGGATTTGGAGGATACTTTAGGGATATTTAAAAAAAATTTACGTCAATCAACCAGGAGTTGAAAGAAAAAGAAAACGTGTACGTCAATAAGACAAGAACAACTCATGAGCTAAAGGATGAGTTAATTCGTTATACATTATGTCTCAAAGTCATTTAAAATGTGGACCATCGGACAGAGGTACACCACCGAAGACGTGTCGCAAATTTGACCGGTATTTTGTTTCACACATTATTGTCATATGTCCTTCTATTGTAATATAAAATATTAAGATAATTCTCTTAAAACTTTCTGTTTAAGCTACAATTAACATCGTATGTTTCACACTTCATAGCCCTTAAAAAGGTTAGCACATCTAAATCACATCTTGGAAAGATTTCTTACAGAAGCGAAGATTTTTCTGAACACCACATTGGCGTAAGTATCATACAATGTTAAATGGTCCTAACTGGCTTTGAACCAGAAGGACTTGTGTGTTTGTTGTGTAATTGTCACGTACAGCGGGCCATTAATATATATCAGATAGCTATCAATGAACTCATAGATACAATTTTGGTATTGGCTTAATAAAGTTAATACCTATCGTTGAGATGATATTGATACAAAAAAGTATTGAGATCATAAAAAAATCGTTTTAGCTATTATTTTCAAAGCTCAGTAAAATTTTCTAGGTCATTTCAACTTTCAAGCCCAGCTATATGGGATGGGTCATCTCAAATTTGAATCGGCTGTCAACAAAAGTAAAGGGTTTTCCAAAAGCAACATAACAATTTCGTATCTTTATGTCAACGCACCCTCAAACATATTTAAAGATCTCTGTGTCAAGATGTTAGTCGAATTCAACAATGTCATCATGGTGAAGTTCTCCTTCGAGCAAGTTTGGAAGTTATTAAAAATTGCTACTGAAATTCTGAGTCGGTGGTCGCAACATTAAGGGCCCCCGCAGACTGCAGACTTTTTATCGGCCGATAGTTTAGTCGGGTTGGGCTGAAAGTGCGCACACCGAGCCAACTAAACAGTTTGTTTGGTGAACAGGGCGCAGACTATCCAACAGTCGGTCAACTATTCTCGAAATAGTTTGTAACTGATTGTAACCATACTGATTAAGAAGCCGACCAAACTATCGGCCGATAAAAAGTCTGCAGTCTGCGGGGGCCCTAAGAGAGCTTACTCCAATTTTCGCTTGTAATAAACTTCCCACCCTACAGGCTGTGCGTGCTATAGTGGATAAATTTTACTACACCTGGCATAAATTTTAACTCTATACCATGAATATTCTGTGTTTTATTAATATACAAAATTGTTGTCCTTAATGGAAAACACGTTATTGATAATTTTGGCTTCACCCCATTAGCTGAAGATTGTTTGGTAGGAGATGAAGAATAGTGTTTCAGATGAAGCTCATTTTCATCTCGGTGGCTATGTCAATAAGCAAAATTGCCGTATATGGGGTTCAGAGAACCCACACGTGATTTTGACTTTTTTGGTTTGGATTTTGGAATGACTGCATCATTGGGGCATTTTTCTTCGAAAATGAGCAAGGATTTGCCGTTACCGTCAACGGTAAGTGTTACCGCGCCATGCTCAACGAGTTTTCGTTTCCAAAAACTCGAGAGAATGACATGGACGACATTTGGTTGCAACAAGATAGGGCCATATTTCACACAGCCTACGCAACCGTTGAAAATCGAATAATCTACCGAAATTGTGATGCCAGTTGGCCACCTCGGAGCTATGATTTGAGCCCTTTGAATTGTTTTCTGTGGGTAGCCATTAAGGAGAAATGTTACGCAAAGTATCCAGAGACAATTGAAGCGTTGAGGCATGAAATCGAAGTTGCCATTAAAGAGATTCGACCCGAAACTATAGAATATGTACTGAAAATTGGGTTGATCGGATGAGGTACTGGCGAGCCAGTTGTGGTAGTCTTATGAATGATATTGTGGTCCATTATTAAATTACAAAGTTCAACCTTTCAAATAAAACCAGAAATTATCATTACTTTTTTTACATCCGGTTTAAAGTTTTAATTGGCTTACCCTGTAATCACTCTCTTCGCAAGTGCTTATAAATACTTGCCACACTAGAACAATTCCAACAACGACTTCACAAAATGAATCTTGCTAATAAATTCTATGTTTTAAGACGTAGTATCAATAATTGTATCCGCCAGCGTAATCCGTTGTCTTCGCTATCAACCTAAGCTCAGTTCAAGGTCAAACCTAAATACTTACCTCTTTTAGAATCCTGCGTATGCCTTCGCGGGGAGCATCACTATAACGATCTGGATCTTCGGACAACAATTTCAAAGTACGAACACGACCATCGGGACACAGACACATGACATCGGTGAAAGTTCCTCCACGGTCGATGGCAAAACAATACTTTCCACCTCTTGTAGCTGCCTTTTCGCCCGACATTTCTTATATTTGCTCGGTACAATTACACTGGACTCTAAAGATATGATCGCCTGAATGAACTAAAACTCGTTCTTCAAATAAAAAGTGGAGTCTTATGATGTTCTTTTTTGGTACAAAATAATTTAAGATAAAATAAACTGGTCTGGCCGCCACTGATTATATTTACAAAATGATAAGAACCATAAAACAGCTGTTATTTATATTGTTCTTTTATTCTCTTTTGGTTGCCAGATCGTTACAGTAATTAATAAATAGATAACAGCATTTGAAGGGATTTCCAAAAAAACTTCCCCCTTAACAGTTTAGTCCCATTTAGTAGCCTTTTTTTATTTCTAGCTACCAACTAGCGTCGTTTGCCTTGGATCTTCCAGCCGTTTGACATACTTTAAAAGCCTCACTATTGTGGCGGGGGTTACACCTTGTATTCGACTTGCAGCCGCTATTGTCTGCGGTTGAATCATTGTCAGCTTTTGCCGTTCTTCGTTGGACAAACTTAAGGATTTGGCGAAATAATCTATTCCTCTGGGTATGGTCAGACTTTCTTCTCGGCGCACTTCGTTGACATCTTTTAGCTGTTCCTCCACGAAATGATCATATAATGCTTCAATTTTAATTCTCTCCGCTATAGAGCGAACATCCTCCAGATGGCCCAGCTCTTCGGGCATTAATTTTATTAGCTGCTGTAAGGTTATATTGTCGGCCGGTATGCCTAGCATTTCAAAGGCCGTCTTCTCCACCGAAGACTTTGCCGTTGATACACCTAGAGCGGAGCGCCAATAGTTGGAGTGCTTCTTTAAATCTTTCAACAGTTCCTTGGCTTTCTCGAGACGATTTCTGGTAGCACTAAAATGTTCATACTGCTCGTCAGTGACCAGACCAAAACGATAGCCTTTTTCTGTTAACCTTACATCAGCGTTATCGGGCCTTAGCGTTAGACGAAACTCGGCTCTACTGGTAAACATGCGATAGGGTTCATTTGTGCCCAAACTTGTTAGATCATCTATAAGCACTCCAATATAGCCTTCCGTTCTGCTTACTATTATTTGTTGTGAAGGGGCATGTATTGTTTTGGCCGCCGCATTAGCACCCGCTATTATGCCCTGAGCAGCCGCCTCTTCATATCCGGTGGTACCATTAATTTGGCCAGCAAAGTATAGATGTTTCACTCGTTTTGTCTCCAGACTAGGATACAGCTCTCTGGGATCAATGAAATCGTATTCTACACCATAGCCTGGCTGCACTACCTTGGCATTTTCTAAACCGTGTATGGAATGTACCAGTTCTGTCTGCTGTTCGTAGGGCAATGTGCAGGATAGACCCTGAGGATATATGAGTTCACTCTCAAAACCTTCTGGTTCCAGCCATACTTGATGTTGCTTTTCGCCAAAACGTAAAACTTTCGATTCGATGGAGGGACAATAACGCGGACCATTGATTTCTTCCGTAACGTGACGATTTAAGTGTAAATTATCCTTAACAATTTTGTTAACATTCAAGGTAGTGTAGGTCAAGTAGCAGGGTAGTTGATCGTCCGCTTTGATCCACACCTGTTCGTTCATAAATGAGAAAGGTGTTGGTGGATCATCTCCCATATGCTTGACAAGTTTCTCGTACTGTATTGTGTCCTTGGCTATTCTGGGAGGAGTACCAGTCTTTAGGCGACCCATGGCAAAGCCAAGATCCTCCAAATTCTTGCCTAACGCCATAGCAGGAGCATCGCCCATTCTACCCGCAGGCCTTACTTCCAAGCCAAAGTTAATATTTGCTCTCAGAAATGTGCCGGCAGTTAAGACGACCGTGTTGCTTTTGATAATTTCTCCATTTTGCAAAACAATACCCTTGCAGCGTAGCTCGCTTCCCTCCTGCTCCGGTTCTATTAACAAATCGTCCACAGCAGCACATAAGATTTCCAAGTTTTTCATATTAAACAGCTCCTGCTGTACACCCTGCTTGTATAATGTACGATCTATTTGAGCTCTGGGACCCCACACTGCCGGTCCGCGTCGTTTATTTAGAACTTTGTACTGCACTCCAGATTTATCGCATATTCTGGCGCAAAGGCCGCCCAGTGCATCGATTTCACGCATTAAGTGACCTTTGCCAATGCCACCGAACGAAGGATTGCAGGACATCTCTCCAACAGTTTCTTTTTTGTGGGTGACCAGCAAAGTGCGGGCTCCCATGCGAGCCGCTGCAGCACATGCTTCTGTTCCGGCATGACCTCCACCGATTACCAGCACATCAAACTCATTTGATGCTCTATGACAGAAACGAGATGTTAAATTCCATTGGACACATCTTAAATACGAATTATTCAGTCTTAACATTGATTTACTGCTGCACTGACTTTGTTTAGAAACGGTGGTCACAAATCAATATGCACAAAATAAGAAGCAGCTGTTTATTAAAATACAGCTGATTTGATTGCGGCATCACAGTGTTGCCACACTCTAAAATAGAAGTCTTATCAAAGAGTGCTGCCACATACTAAAATAAAATTCATCACTAGAATAATTTTGAATACGGGTATCCGGTTCGGCTTAATGAATGGTACGTTAGCCGTTGTCTGATCTGTGAATCCAACGTTCAGACAAGCGTCAAAAACAAACGATTTTCGAACTTTAAGAGAAATATTTTTAAATTATTGTTTTCACAAAATAACATTAACGTATCAATTTTCAGGGAATAAATGTTTTTGAAGTGAACGAACATGTACAGACTTACATTGGAAATAAACATTCCTTATCAGCTTTTGTGCAGTACTATTGGCGAGTATTTTTTATTTTTGTTGATGATCTGAGCTACTTATATTCTGGTCTTTTAACGTTTATAAACGCGGTTTTTAGACAATTTCTTAGCTTCACTCTTGATCAATTAAGAAGATAATTTCGTTTTGTCTCTTATATAAAGGTTGGTTAAATTTAATGGGCCGATGTTGAATGTGAACCACACATAAACGACAATTTTTTTGCATTTCATTTGATATTTCTCGATTTCAGACTAAATCGATTTGAACCATTGAAAGATGCACAAGCGAGCAACGCGTTAAAGTTATTCAGGCTTATTATGAAAATGCTTCGGGATTTTTTTCCGGTCAATTTAATCGTCCAAATGTGCGTACAATCGTAAAAATCGTGCAAAAAATTGAGCAAACCGTGTCTGTAGGAGATGTGCATGCTCGTACTGCAGAAAACATTACTTGTGTTCGCGATAGTGTGGCTGAAGAGCCGTCCACCTCAACTCGTCATCGTGCCCAACAATCACGCTCATTGTTGATGAACATTATGCATAAAGACTTGCAATTACACGCTTACAAGGTGCAATTGACTCAAGAACTAAAACCTCCTGACCGTTCCAAACTTCATCAATGGTCAGAATGGTGGAAAGAAATGGCATCATCCCTTAAAATTTAACCACACTGTATTTTGGGCGTGTTCTGTTGGTGTTCTCTTAAAAACGAGTTAGTGGTAGCTAAGGCAATAACTTTTAAACCGTTTGATTTGAAAATTGGTAATTTTCTGAAAAAAAATAATTCAAGAAATACTATCGCCCATGTGTGGGATTTCGATTTTTCTCGATTGTGAAACATTTTCCTACAATTGGTGTGCTATATTCCGAACACCCAGAAAATATTGCGTTTTCAACTCGACTACATGTACCCTTGTGAATCAAATTCGATATGTAGGTTTGACTCCAATAACTTTAAATGCAAATAACTCCGAGAATTTTAGAATAATACCGAGTTTAAGGTCATAAAGGAAACTACCACAGACAAGTACTTAGTTATGATAAACACAAATTGGCTAGAAATCAAGTTCATCTACCTAAAATCTTAAGATCATTTTCCGCAAAATATTTACATTTTCTAGAATGAGTCTTCTACAATCCGTTTAAACAGATAAAGTAAGGTAGTTTCGGAAATTCTTGGTATAGTAACTAGAAACTGAAAGATATCTTAAAGATCAAAGGCAAAACTTTAAAATCTACTGAGACAGAAAAAATTCGGTACAGTTTCTGGCTGCTATTCAAGTGTTGAATTATGCCTCATATGCATACATATACAATTGATATCCAAATTTACAGAATTTCGAGTCGAAATCTATTAAAACTTGCATGGATATTGACAGACGAAATTCGATGCAAATGCCATGTGCCGTATTAGGTTCAAAATAATACGAATCAGAACGAAATTTCATTCCGAGACACCTTTAAAATGTGGGCTTTCTTGCTTTAACTATAAAATGGCCGTGTTCTAAAGGAAACTCGCTTAGGAGGTCGCTAACAAGATAACTTTACACAATTGTACTTATACATATATATAAAAATGATTATATTTACAGAAAACTAAAACCTGTTTGTTTTAAATAACTAAAATATCTGGGCAGAGAGATATTCAAGAATATCTTTTAGCGAGTTCAAGCTAGATCGTTAATTACTCGCTTCTACTTATAGTATTTATTGAATAAGTTTCTTTCTACAAATTACAAATTTTTAAATAAAACGGGTTATGATGCTTAATGCCAATCAGTTCTTGTATACAAAGAAATTAATAAAAATTCTCGTAAAGTTTAGAAGTTATTGCCATAACGTATTTCAAATCATCACCGTATTGCGCTTTCTACGGGCATCAAACTCATATTTTTACAATTTATGTCTTAAAACTAAAGTTTGATTAAAATATATGAGGTATTAATTACACTGGGCAACAAAACTTAAAAATATATGCGGCAAAAGGTTTGATAATCAACTTCAGTTGACTAGCGTTATTTTTGCTGTAAGTAATAGCTTGTATATCCGATATTATTCTTTTCAAATCGGAGGTATTCCATATTTAGATAGGCCATATTTCTGTCCTTCATTTGGTAACATCTACGTATATTAAAGCAAAGATTTCATTTTATGGACATTTTTAGCTGTAGCATGCATATTTTGTGGAATCGTAGTGAAGATTGAAGATCATCAAATTTAAAAGAATAACGTCCATGACCAGGAAATTATTTTTGACTATACTTAGTAGGGACATAAATACTGTTACACACGTTTTATGCTGTAAAATAAAAGGTACTGAATGTTTTTGGACCAAATATTTTTTAATATATTTATTGATGTACTTACAAGCCTAAATGCTAGCAAAGTAAGGGATTCATCTCTAAGTCACGGAAAAGTTTTTTTTTTATAAAATGTATTAGTCGTTCAAAGGTCGGCGCATATAAGATCTCACTGATTTAAGAAAAGATACCGGTTTTCCTTCATATAATGTTGAGGGATTAAAGTCGTATTTGACACTCACCTTTAATTTTACCAATCGAATGAGAATCACAACTAATGGGTTTCTTCACGAAGATGGAACACATGCAGAGAACTGAGTGATATTCAAGAATTAGGAGAGTCAACAATTTAAATAGTTTCATAGCATTCCATGATTTCGATCACTTTTAATAGTTTAAAGAACGAAAAAAAAACAATAAATTAGTTCAAGTAATTTAAATTTTAGGACATTTATTTTATTTAACTCTTTGTTTTGGTTTTATGGCTTGTTTATATTTATTCCCTTTGATGTTTATTTATGTAATTAATTAAGTTTGGTGGATTTTATTTAATTCTTTCTTTAAAGCAAAGCACACTGACAAAATGTAACCATTTGCCCTGCATTGCTTAGTTTTATTCGATTAACTGTTAATTGTTTTAATTTATCCATTCATTTAAATAATTTTTTCATTGTTTAATTACCACATTAAATGTTTTAGCATTTTGGAGTTGCATTTGATTTTGTGTGTGTGTTTGTTTATGAATTTTTCATTTGTTTATAACAAAATAAGTTTTGATCAAAGCAAACCGAATAAATAAAAAAAAAATAATAATACTGCGTTTGTATATCTTTAATTAACAACGATTGTTTAAATGGATTTTTTTTAGATATTTATATTAATTTTGTTTTTTTAATACTTGCTATTTGTATATATATAAATATATATATGTATGTACGCAGGTGAGGATTTTTGTGTGTGAATTTGTTTTATTCGTTTGGTGGATACGAGTAATATTTTTTTAATTTACCTTGATTTACTAAAATGTTGTATTAACTTTATTTGTAATTTATAAACCTTTTTTTGCTTTGCTTGTTGTGTTTTTTCATTTATTTATTGTTTTTCAATATTTATTTAATAAATAAAGTAACAATGTATCTTTTATTTACGGAAATTACAAAATATTGGTGTTATTCTTTAGTAAATACATACATATACAGTATATGAAATTATTTAATAGTAAAAAACAATTTAAGAATAGTTTAGTCGGCGTTGACCGACCATGTGTTATATCCTACACCAATTGTTTTCTGTGGTATTTCAATTGTTATTTTTTTTTAAGTTTTACAAAATATTTATCAAAACAACGTTCCATATTGATTTGCGATTTGATGTAAAAAATCGAAGACATACACTCAGTAGAAAAGTCTGCGTACAACATGCCAATACAAATAATTCTATGAAGACAAACTAATAGAGGTTTTATAAAATCCAATACAGTAAAAAAAATGTCCGATTTTCGTTATTATCAAGTTAAAAAACAAGGAACATAAAATTAATACTACTATTTTTTTTCATTTTATATAAATACTAATTGTCAGTTGGGTAGCCTATACGTATTAAAATTTGTGATAGCATTTTGGCATTAAATCGACTAGCTTGGAGGTTTCTGTCGAAAAAATTTGGGGCTTATTTCTTTTTATTTCAACGGCATTGTTTATTTTATATTATAAAAAGCAATTACTTATCGCTAGAAGTACATAAATTAGTTAATTGTATAAAAACGAATCAGAAAATTACCTTTGCAAAATATTTCACGTAACTACGATGAGGGGATCACCATTTTCATATTTGTATGCAGAGTTTTCTGTGTTGCCAACTAACTATTTTTTTTGTAAACTTATCGTTTTAAATAGTGCTGCCAGATCTAGAATTATTTAAATGTCAAAAACTTACAATTAAGCGTATGGTTTAATTTTGAGCAGGAAATTAGTTTTCGAGCATTATAGAGTTGAGTCTTAGGTTCAACACAGACTTTTTCAACTAAGTGTACATTGTTTTCGTTGAATTTAATCCGAATATTAGCAGATTGTAAATGGAAATCAAAATTGTTTAGAAATTGCCAGCAGTAATCCAGTGGTTTTCGTTGGTATAAACGAAAGGCGTTTAAGCTATAACGAGCATTTGGTTTTGAATTTACAAATTGTAACAGATTGACGGTAATGCTACGATATCTGAAATCTACACATATCGTCTGTTAAATATCACACGAATACCGAAAGAATGAAAAGCCAGCCCACAAAAAATACGTTTGATTTTGTTCATATATGCGAATTAGATTTATGCCTTGTTCGCTTATGAAATTATAATCCATTTTCATCGGATTTCGTCTCAAAATTTATTACAATTTGCATGGAAATTGACAGCCGAAATCCAATAAAATAGCAATCCAAGAGATATTATTTTCATAGAAATTTAAATAGATTTTGGAAGGCAATGCGGTAAAAATTAATTTCAATTATAAACATTTACATTAGAAAATCTAAAATATGTTTAAGTAGTGAAATATGTGTCCATTAAAAATTTAAACTTAATTAACACTCAATTGTAATCGAACTAAATTCGCGAGTATTCAATCACTTTTTGTAAGATTTTAATAAAAATTGACTTCAATGGTATATGGGAATAAGGAATTATAAACGTTTACATTACAAAATCTAAAATATGTTTCCATTAAAATATTAAACTAGATTATCACTCAATTGTAATCGAACTAATTTTGCAAGTATTGAAGCTTGTCTAAATCGATCTAAGGCCAATGATCACTTTTTGTGAGATTTTAATAGAATTGGAAAGGCAATCCGGTGAATATTGATTTCAATGGTAATGATTTCCGGTAATCACTTTATTTGGATAATCGATATACGACTTTCTTACATTGACCCTTTGGATCTCACTAGGTGCATTATGGCGGTTATCTGGCTATGTTCACATTATAAACGAGATTATCGCAGTCAGTATTCAAGCATAACTCGCCAGGGTTCGGAAAAGTAGCAGCCATATAGTGTAAATATGGTTTTCGATATAGAAGGATTTTGACCTCAAATCACACAGTGTTGCATTTGAAGATCTCGTTTTTATGTTTCTTTGTTTTCTTATTGTGTTTTCACATTAAAAATGTAAACTACATTATCATTCAATTGTAGTCGAACTAATTTCGCAATGATTCAAGTTCCTCCTAAAGCAAACTAAACCCGGTAATATTTTTTTTTAGATAATCGATATAAGACTTTCTTACATTGACTTATTGGATCTTACTAGGTGCATTATGGCAAACTTTGTGCCACAACCAACTTTTCCATAAAACGCGCCAGTTTTCGAAATCTAATGAAGATCATCTGAAAGGGAAATACACCAGATTCTCATAAACGCAATTGCATTTATCGCAGTCAGTTGCTGGCAAAGTTTTGACATAATACATTTGCAATTAAGAGATAATCTACATAAATTTTCTAATGTGACCATACCATAAAAGTGACATTCTCTCGTATGGCATGCGCTTATACGACCGAAATATACCGGATTTTATTTTCATCGGATTTCGTCTGTTATTTTCCATACAAAAGTTATAAATATTTTTTTAAGAAATCCGATTTAGGGAATGAGGTAAAACCACCTTTTTTATTTAGCCTCTGTTCGTATATAAAGAGGAAATCAATATTAACTACAAATCCGATGAACTCGAATAAAGACCCGAACACACCAAAGCTTTTCTCTCTTACGTTGCCTTTTTCTTTACTTTCGGTAGCCTTAAAACCCCTGTAATATACTTTATGTAGGAAAAAATTTTAAATGTTAGTGATATTGCAGTGTCGGCATAGAAAATCCCTGCCATGCATTTTCGAGCATCTATTTCAATGGTTTTTAGACTGTCAAAAAACACGCAGCGTAAGAAAAAATTTTCAGTGTGCCTGGACCTTAAAGAAAATAAATGTCAACTATTCAGTTTACAATTAAACATTATAGAGACAGATCGCAACGTAAATGTTTGTTGCTCTATTGTGATTGAAAGTCTTGCAAATACCCCAGCAACTGTCAAACTGACAGTAAATGTCATTTCTAACGATTAGAAGAACTTTATTATACCACAGTTAGGGTAGGATATATAAAACTATATACATATGCATGTGTTTTGTATGTAAGTTTAAGTATTTATTTGTATTTTAAAGGAGTTCATGTTTGTTTTTTTTTTTCAAAATATATGAAAAATAGATAAAAAGAGCAGATTCTTTTTATGTTCACATCTTTTCCAAGTTCAAGAGATCCAAGAGGTTTATTTGCTTTTTTATTTCGTTAGAAGATTAACAGTTTTAAATTTATATACTATAACCTTTTTTGTGGTGTGTAAATGACTAAGTTTTGTTTTTATTTATTAAGATTTAATATTTTGTTGTTGTTCTTTTGATTTTCCATATTTAGATCTGCTTGAAACCTCTTGTTTTCGAACCGTTCAAACGACAATATTTTTCAAAATGTTTTTTAATGCGCATTTAAATTCGTTCCGAATTGTTTTCTTGTTCAATTACAAAAAAAATTGAATATTTTTTATTGAATGTACTTTTTCAACACATGTTCATAATTTGTTTTTTCTTGAATTTATTTTTTTATTTATTTAGGTTTTTGTGTGTGTTTATTTTTTGGGGTTTTTTTTTATTGAGTTTTCTTTTTATTAAAGTAATTTTAAAGTAATTTCGTTACCAGGTTATTTTGTTAAGTACTCTTTTGGTTATTTGTTAATTACCTAGTGTTTTAAGTTTGAATTTTTTGTTTTTGGTTGTATAGTTTTTTTGTTGTTTGTTGTAAGTGTAAATAACTTTTTCTTTGGTTTTTTGTTTTTATTTAAATGTTTGTTTTAAACATGTTGTTGTTTTTGTAAAAAGGAGAGGGGTTTAGTGTTAGTGGCGCAGTGGTGTGAGTCAAATGCCGTTTCTGTCATATCGAAAATCTAGCCTTGTTTTAATTGCATATTAAAATGTGGTTGCCAGCTAACCCCACACTTAAAACGGAAAATCACATATTTAACCTTTAATTTAGACATGCTATATTTAAGCTACAATATGTAAGAATTTTTAAAATTCTGTTTCTTTAAAGCAGCCATTCGTGCTCGGAAGTTATTAATTAATATAATATAATACAACAATGAAAAAAAGTTGTTTGTTAAACTTAAAATTGCGTTCTCCATAAAACGAATTTTTGTGAATGCTAACTAAATCAAAACCTTTGATTTGATTAATTTTTGTGAGTGGATCGCAAACTAACGCATGTATTATCCCCCATGTATTTTCTTTCTTAGGTATTTTTTTGCAATAACATTTTGGATAAGAAAATACGAATTCTGCAGAACAGAATACACTGAACATACCCACAGTAATAGAAAAATGGTCAGACAGAACATACACATTCAAGATTTGTTAAAAAAAAATGTGATACAGTCGAACCTGGATAAGTGGGCTCACAACAGACCGCATGTTTATTTCCTCTTAAAGAAGTTTTCGACTAATACAGTTTCCCACTTATCCAAGAAATTAGATTTTATACCATTAAAGCAAGCTTATTTTTTTTTAGAAAAAGTCGTTTTTGTGAGATGTATTCTTAAATTATGTTCAATTAAAATGATGACTAACAAAAGAAAATGCTTTTAAAAACATAAAAAGTAAAAATAAAAAAACAGCGCTTGCAATATCGCGCCAGGAATGCCAGTTTATTGGCCTCTGAGCCAAAATGTTGGTCAAAATTAACAAAGAAAAAATCAAGTCCGACTTACACGCAGAGAAAATATATGGTTGCTATATGGTCACGGCAATAAAAATTATGTCTCCGCAATAAAAGTATGTTCGTCGCAACCATAGCATTGATTTTTGAATTTAATTTTAGCAATAGTATGATTGCCGCAATATTAATATTGTTTAAATGTAACAATAGTATTATTGCCAAATTTAAAAATGAAAATATGATTGTAGCAACAATATAAATATGGTTGGTGCGACAAAAGTATTGTCTTTTGGGCAATCAAACTAATATGACTAAGGCAAAATGTATGACTGTAATTTTTCTTCATTAAAATATGCCTTAAAGATGTTATTGGATTGGATCTAATACAATAATAGTACTTTTTATATGAAAATTAAATTTTTTTTAAAACAAACTGCTTTAGCTGTGATTAACGGAAATATTTTTAATAAAAACGCTTACGTTTTTTATACTATTTTTTTTCTTTAAAAAAATCTCTCACATTATTTTGAATTTAGTGTTCATAATTCAAATCTGTAGTTGACAACTTAACCCAATTCTAATAAATAATTTTGGGGATTATAGTATAATTGTGTGTGATCATACTATGGTTGTAGGGAACGTAACATGATTGCGTGTGAATCATACTATAGTTGTGAGTATCATACTATGGTTGTATGTGAAGCATACTATGGTTGTGAGGACCATAATATTGTTGTGGAGATCATATTATGGTTGAGTGTGAATCATACTATGGTTGTGGGAATCATAGTATGGTTATGTGTAAATCATACTATTGTTGTGAGGATCATAATATTGTTGTATCGCAATCATACACCCAATAATAGTATAATGCTCTCCAAATATTGTTATCCCAACCATACTTTTTTCTGCGTGTAGAGATGTTCAAACTACTCAACACTTTCTTGGGTATTTAAATACCCATTAAGCAGGAATGGGTTAAAGAGGCGCTTTTTTTATTTTTTTTTTGTTCTTTTTGCGCTGACGATTCCCACTTATGCAGGTGCTACTTATTCAGGTTCGACTGTAGTTATTTCAAATCCCGCCCAACGAACATATTTTAACATTTCTTTCGCAAATACAAATCTAATACTGTCAATACATTAAAAATTTACTTTATATAAAAAAAGTTATAAAAGAACCGGCGTCAAGAGATTGCTTAGCGTTTTTGTTTAAAACCATTTTTTGTTTTTCGAAATAAATTTAGAAATTAACTTCATTAGAATCCAGATTATCTCTCAATTGTGATTAAATCAATTTTGTAAATGTACTCGCGGTTATCTGCTATGATCACATTTTAAATTAAATTATAAACAAGATTATCGCAGTCAATATGCAAGCATACCTCGTCGAGTTCGGAAAAGTAGCAGCCATGTATTGTAAATATGGTTTTCGATAGAGAAGGCTTTTGACCTCAAATCACACAGTGTTGCATTTGAAAATCTCGTTTTAGTGTTTCTTTGTTTTTTCTTATTGTGTTTGGGAGTGTGTTTGAGTAGTATTGAAATATGTTTTCTTAAAAATACGTTTAGTCCCTAAATTTGGTATTTTTTTCATTATTCTCCGTCGTCATAAAGTAAATCAATTTCATAAATTTCACTTGTTTCGTTTTGTAAATATATAAATATTTTTTGTTGGTTTTTTCCGTTTTTTGGTTTTTTGTTTTAATTTTTGTTTAAATAAAAAAAAAACATAAATATTTAAATATGTAATTCGAGTTGTTGCTTATAACACATTGCTTGCTCAGTTTTTCTGTTGGTTTGTTTGTTATTTCTTTTCGCTTTTCATTTAATTTTCATTTTATCTTTGCACTTTTCATATATTTATATATATATTTAGTATGTATGTATAAGTGAATATATGTACGAGTAAGTATGCTTTGTTTGTATGTGTAATATCTACTATGTAGTAAAAGGAGGCGGGGTTTTATTTTTATAGGATCGCAGTTGCATTTGTTGTTCTCGTTTTGTATGCTGTCATCCATGCTGTTTCCATCTAGTCCGGGCTACAATTTAAACACCTTGACTCAGACTTTCTTTGGACAAAGGTAACATGGACTGATGGTCCATGGTTTGATGATGGTGGGGTATTATGAATGGCGACGCCAACATTTGCAAGGGGCTAAAAACGCGATAACTGAAATTTAACTGTAACTTTTAGATTTGTGCTGGCTTTGTTCGAACTTACTCGGCAAAGTGTGTGGGTGCGGGCGTCGTTACCGGATTTCGTACCGTATGCAAGGCTTGAGCGTTTTTGGTTCTAGCTAATAGTGTCATAACCGTGCGTTTGGTTGGATTCATACTGGAGCGTGGTACACCCAACAGCGGGCGTTTACGTGTTAGATTACCAGCTGTGCAGAAACAAAAAACAAATTATTTTTTAAAAGAAAATTTTAATTTAAATTACAAGACTTCAAGCGGATTTCGGTTTGGACTTCAATAAAAATTACCATATAAACTCCAAATCATTATTTGTATAAACAATTGAAATCCACTAGATTTTACTTCTATCGTGGTAAGACTGTCAATTCCCATAAAAATTTAAAAAAATGTTGTATTAACTTAACAAGGTATAGTCACTGGGACTTAAGCCCTTTTGTCGAGAATATGACGAAATCCATAATCAGCTGATAATTGAGAAAGGAAATTCTGAATAAACACGATTTCATTTGTATTTGGGAATGAGACGATAGCCCTTTTTTCGAGAATATGACGATATCCATAATCAGCTGATTTTTAAGAAACGAAATTCGCTTACATGAAATTGTCTGAATTTCACATTTGTCGGATTACGGTTGTTGAATTCCTTACAAATTGTAATAGATTTTGAGACGAAATCCAACTAACTTAGATTTCAAATTGTAGATGCTAATGAGAAATAAAAGTGGATTTCGTGTATTTTTTTTCTATTTTCGGTCTGGTTTTTTGAACAGACCAAACGCTTTTTTCGACAGGCAATGCGGTTGTTCTTTATTACTGCTTCCTCATATGCCAGTGGAAAGAAACTTCGGTGTTGTGGGCTTCTTAAAGTTTTGAGTAAAATGATCTTATAAAATGTTATAGCCATTGTTTACATTTGAACGCAAAACTTGAAATCACTGCATTAAGATCGAAATCAAAGACGATAAATTGTTCATGATGGGCGATTTGAGCTTTACCGAGAAATCGAAAAACAGGGTAGAGAAAAAATTATTTTGGCAATACTGTTTTTTTTTGAAATCCCAATAATTCATATTTCGTCTGTAACTCAATTACAATGTGTCCGGCGCCTTTCATATATACAAATGTAATCGAAATTAATCGCATTTCATGTTGAAATCTATAAGTTTGGAAGTCCAATGGATTTCGACAGCGAATTTTATAAACAGCTGTCGGCAAAAAATCCGGAATTTTATGCGAATAAGGCATATTATAGTACATTAAAAAAGGTAGAGTTATGCAGTCAGTTGATTTACAACTTGGTCTCGTAAAAATGTAAACTTTCAAATTGAAAATGTGACAAAACAAATTCTTGAGGTTTGTAAAGCTTTTTTTCTGTATAAAACATTTCTTATTTTTGTACCCACGAATTTAACAGTACAATTTGTTGTTGGGCTAGTGACTATACCTTGTTTATTGTACCATGAGGCATACGAATTTACTTTTTTTGGAAAATTGTCGACGCTCTACTTCAGGGTATAATAAAGAAGGTAGTGTCATGCAATTAGCTGATTTACATTTTTTTTCTCGTAGAAAACTTATTTGTAAAATTTTCTTTGTTCGATCTTTTGGGGACAATTCTTGAAAATGTTTTAATGGATACAACTGTTTAAGATTGTTAAGCAAAATTTTTTCTATCAAACATTCACAAATTTTTTAAAAAGAATTAAAAAAAAATATTTTTTACATTTGTCATAATCTGACTTTGAAAGTAAAGAAAACCAGTGTTGTATTTATTGTATATGCTCTTGGGCTAGTAACTAAACCTTTTTTATTGTACCATGCTCTCTCTCTCTTTAGTAGTTATTTATAATCACCGGGTTTCTTGTCAGAGATCAGATAATAAATTAAATTCGCTGACTTACAAAATCCAGCAGATTTAATTTTCATCAGAATTCGCCTGACAATTTCCATACTAATTGTAATAGATTCCGCACGGATACCAGAAATGAGTTTGTCCAGTATAAATGCGACATTGTATTACACGAAAATTACACTATTTAAGGAAATGATACAGGGCTCACTGATGTTTTTTTATATTTGAACTGCAATTCTATTCCCAAAACTTACCAATATTAATGGCCTTAACATTTCTTAGGGCAGGATGTAACAGTGTTCCCGAAGTTTCTAAAAAAGTCAGAGCTGACGCGGCGGTGGTGTCCGCTTCACTTGGCAATGACATAGCAGCTGTGGGCTGAGTGGGCGCCAAGCCCGTAACAGCAGCTACCGCAGGGGAGGGTTTCAAGATGCCGCCCATGCCAGCAGCTGCGGCGGCCACCGCGGACAATTGGTGCTGTAGTGTCACGGTCATAGCACAGGGATGGTGAACTGAAATAATGGAAAATAATAGATATTAAAGAACAAGATACATAAATGGACTAGACTAGAAACATAATGCGTCATTTGCACAAATATACGAAATCCACCGGATTTCCGCCCTTGATTTCCTAACAAATTGTAAAAAATTTTAGCACGAAATTCGGTTAAATTGGATTTTGTTTATGTTTGAAAATTTGCATATTTCCTTTACTCACTTGGCGCTGAATTTTGGGACATTTTCAAAGGATCGGTAATGTTGGCCGCTACCACACCCAAATTGGAAGGCGCTCGTATTCTCAGCTGTGCATTATCCAATTTTGTGTCATTCGTTAGACAATCCATGCCTGTGGACTCTTCGGATTTCTCATCATTCGATGTGTCCATATCGGTTATGCCACCCTCAATCAGATGATTTGGACTGGCCTGTTCATGGTCAATGGAATTGATGCCGTTGTTCGTATTGCTGTTGCCATTCACATTGGACGTGGATGTCAAAGCCTGCATTTCCCACATTTGCTCTTGTCGAATGTCATCATGGTAATCCTGTAAGACAGACCAAAAGAAGAAAAAGAGATGAGCATCATGAAATGGAAACTCAAAATGAAGACCAGCAGTTGTTGCATGGCCAAACACTCTTGAGATAAGGCAACCACCGGCAGCCAAGCCACTGGGGCAGCTGTCAAAACCTCTTATAAAACTATTCGTACACCGACTTAGGAGCGAGCGGAAATATGAAATTAAAATATTTAAAAAACTCTTTACCCAGCCCAGAAATTTGCTTTTGCCTGCAGCAACCCACTCCAAACAGCTCGTTTACCTGTAAACGTTCACACTGGCAAGCCAAGCAGGAATGGGTGTGTTGTGACTGCTGCTGTCAGTGTTGGAATGTTGGTGTTGCTGTTGTTGTGGTTGAAGATTATTAAAGAATCATTGCTTGACAAATTGAACAAATTACAAACAGAACGAAAGAGAAACAACACAACTCGTACAACACTGACAGCTACAACAATGTATACACTACACATAGTGCCAACTGTCACAAGTGTTATGTTGTACAACAACATTTAATGGTAAAAGTTACGATAGTTTACATACAATATCACACGTCCACAAACAACGACATGCTTCAACATGTACATGTTTATTAATAAAACAACAACCCACCGGGAAAATTCACCAGGCCTTCCCATGGTAACCTTCTGGGGACTACCATAGCATTGTTGTAGTTAGGTCTCATAGTTATTGACATAATTGCGGAAATACCCAAGCTAATGACAAACTGCTCACATTACTCGTATACCTTCTAGTGTAAACCTAGCCTAAGGCCTTTTAATAAAGACTTTGCAGTTGACCATCTACGCATATATCTTCCATACATTATCATTACCCTTTGCTAAGAAGAGATAACAGAAAGGCTTGTCTCATTCCAATTTGGGTTCCCATCTTATAGTACTTTTCTATTGTGTCGAAATCTACTAGGTTTGGGCAAAGTATTTGATTTGTGTATTTAATATAAGCTAAGAAGTAAGTTAGTTGTAAATGTAAAACTTCTTTTTCATTTTCCCTGTTTTTACTTTGGTTACGAGTTTCCGTTTGGAAATTTCTTCATTTCAATATCAAATGAGGCATTACATTTTATCGGATTATATGCACGTCGAGATCCGATGCACATATATAAGTACATCGACATTAATATTAAAATGTTAATTTAAAATAATTTAAACTCCAGCAATTTAATTAACATGTAATAAAAACGAAATCATTATATGACATATATGAAAATAATCCACTGGATTATAATTGTATCGGATTTTGGCTGGCAATATCAATTGTAAAAGATTTTTAATAGAAAACCAATGAATGTGGATTCCGTTTGTACTTATATATGATGTCTCGCATACACAATGGAAATCCAATCTATTCGGATTTCGTGACGAAATCTCTTACAACTTTTATGGAAATCCAACGAAAATAAAATCCAGTGGATTTCGATCTTACTTATATATGGCAATGCCGTACAATGAAGCCCAGTATTCACCTAAAACGAAATTTTCGCTTCCATAAGAAATACATGTAGCAAAGCAAGCAAAATTTGCTATTCATAAATTCCGTTTAGCTACTCGTCTTTCCTTTGGTGGTGCTCAGCTGAAAAAAAGAGTTGGTGGAATTATCAACTGTTACAGAGATGTTATTATAAGCAGCGTAAATGTTTATCTTTAAGCCTATTATTCACCTGAAACGAAATTTTAGCTTAGGAGTTTTGCATTTATCTCTACACGAAAGAATTGTAGTGTGGAGCAGTGTAAAGGAAGCAGCCGTTATTCATTTTCAAAAAAAAATTTTCTAATCATATTCATTTAAATACCTTCAGAAACAACTTCACAACATTTGCTAATTTATTTTTTTGTAAATTTCAAAATTTCCTTGACCAAACTATTATCAGAACATTAATTTTCGTTTGCACATGGTGGAAAAGTCTACACTGCATTTATAATCATCCCTGTAACAGTTGCAAATTCCGCCACCTTTTCGTTTCAGCTGAGTGCCACCAAACGAAAATAGCTAAACGGAATTTACCAATGGTAAATTTCGTTTACTTTGCTTCATGCATTTCCTATGGGAGCGAGAATTTTGGAGGGTATTAAATGAATATGGAAAAATAAATTATTTTGAAATAAACGGCTTCTTCTTCTACACTGCTCTACACTAAAATTTTTCCCTGTTTAGATAAATGCAAAAATCCTAAGCGAAAATTTCGTTTAAGGTGAATACTAAGCTTGAGGCATTCTTTAACCAATTGATATCGTAGTTTTATTATGCGGTTACACTTTAACAATTCATCGGAAAAATTTTTTACGACGGCGAAAAATTAAAAGAACAAGCTTTAAACTTATGTCTTTAAATCGAAGACGACAAATTTTACTATATGGGTGTTGTGCTTCTTCTTTGCAACAGTGTAGAAAAACAGCACTCAGTAAAGCACAAATTCTCAGTTTATTTATCCACTATAGTTTTATCACAATTACAAGAACTCAAGAAAGGCAAAATTAACCACAGCAAACTTTAAATACAAATAACATCTCCCCCAAATGATAATTAGCCTACATCTACAATTTATCGTATTTGCTTTAGAGTTGACAAAAATCACCGAATATTATCGATAACCAAGAATGTAACAGAGTTTTATTTCCAAGCGGTATTAGTTAAAAGTTAGTTTGAAAATGGTTTGGTTATAGCCTAGGCCGGCGACAGAGTTAATTTGCTTTAACAATTCACTAATGCAAATTACAATTCAATGGTGACAGTATCTGTATTTAGGTAAATGCGTTTATTAAAAGACTGTTTGATTCTAAACGATTGTTTGTCAGCTATTGTTTTTGGCCATTTACTTTGATAAAAATGGATAAAAGAAAGAAATTACGATTAGCAGCTTTGAGGCTGGCGAAATATCACTTTTTAATTTGAAAGAAAGCTAAAATTACTTTTGCTGAAATTGGCCCACAATGTAAAAATTGTATATGTATACACTACCAACCATTAACAATTTGACAACAGCTGACTTGATAACAGCCGCTGATTTTGAGTACAGCGGTTGTTTGTGATAAATTGTGACAGTGTCGCCAGATTGTAATACCTAAATGCAGTATAAATTCAATTTGATTTTGTACATTTCAGTGCAGTTTGGAAGTTATAATGCACGAGATAATTTGCATTAAGTCTGCTAATGCACATTGACGCTGTCGGTCTAGGCTATTACAAACAAAATCCTTTTAAAGTTATTTATCACCTGCAAAATGTAAAGGAACAAAAGTAGCTAGTTATTTCGTTTTCGAAACATAGTTGTCCGGCTTATGCAAACATAGTTGTCCGGTTTATGAACACCAGCTATAGGGTTATCAAATAAGAATTATAGTATTTAAAACTTAAACAACAACGGTACGAGATACCAAATTGAATCTGATATTAAATTGTAAAACTTAATTAATGACATAAGTCCATTGATGCCAACAGTCTTTTATTGTGGATGCTTAATCGAACACGACAATTTTGCTAGTTGACATAGGCGCTGACATAAAAATCTGCCTAGCCCTGAAGGATGATTTATTGAAAGAAAATCTAGATCTCATTCTAACAGTTCCAGTCCACAATCAATAAGCTCACCGCGATTTCTGCTGTCGTCCGGCTTGAAAACTGACGTAAGCACAATCTTATACGGTTGAAGGTACAAATCCCACAGCGATATAAGACTGGTTGGTTGTCTCGCGACGACTATCTTTGGCGCAGACCGCCACGGCGACTATATTTTCTTCACTTCACAAAAATATTTTGCTGTAAAGCGAAAAGAGTGCCCCATCTCAAATTTTTCCTTCGCGCGACGAAATTCACGTTTTGTTTTTACAATTGGGTTGATAAATCAATATTATTTTTCATAATTTCCAATCAGTGAAGATATTTATACCTTTGGCTACAAATTCTCCTAATCTGAAGGACATTTTGTAACGTGATGTTTTCTAGAACCACACGCATTAAATATCTGCTCAGGCTGTGATAAGAGTCCTAGATAAAAAAAAATCACAAACCAAATATATCGGATTTGTTTTTTTTGTGGATTTTGCCTTAACATGCACTTTGTTATTGATTTCGACACGAATTCGAATTTCAATTAAATTTCCCTATTAATTTATTTCAAGAATGGTGTGATTTGGATTTAATATTCGCTCACAGCTTAATTGAATAATTTTAAATGAGTTTTGTAAGAGCAGCATGCATTTTTTCCTCTAAAAAGGCCTCCTAGAAGGCCGCTCGCTAACTATGAGCAGACCATACACACACACACCTGAATGCCTGCGTAGCCAGGACATATACACTCGGAGAAAGTAGAGAGAGAGAGAGGGATATTAAGCCCATAGTAGGTAAGGTGTTACGATGAGGGTTAGTTACTGATAGGTTTAACTTGGATGGCCAAGTGTTAATTTTATGGATTATTTTACATCGTCCTTTGAGGTTCGTAACTTTTATAGGCCTTGCGAACGAGATGCAATTATCGCTGAATAACACTTTTTATGTTGCGTTTAAACTCACTTCTACTAAAATTTATTTCCATCAGATTTTACAAGTAAATTTGTAATAGATTAATGCAAAACTCCTAAAACGATGGATTGTTTTGGTTGTAATGGGCGGGCAAGTTCAAATTTTTACTTTGCCTTTGAAAGCTAGAATAACATTAACTTTTATTTTCAGATTTATGTTTGACATTTGCAAAATGAAACGCAATATGCTGAAACAAAATAGCGAAATATTTAAAACTTACTTCCTAAGTAGTGTGTCTGTTACGGAAGCTGTAAGAAATGTACGTAAAAAATGTTCGTGAAGAGATTGGCCTTCGGTTCAGTTTGTGCGTCAATTTGTGAAGCAAGTTCATGAAAATGTATCGTTATTGGACAACCCGAGTACGATCTCATCCAGTGCGTTCAATCGAAAACATTGCTGCTGTGGCTGAGAATGCTTTTGAGCATCCATCAACATCAACTTGTTATCGTTCTCAGGAAGTGAACATTTCTTGCACTTCTTTGAAACGAATTTTGCATAAAGACCTCGGAATGCATTGATACATAATTTAATTGGTCCAAGAACTGAAGCCTCATGCCATCCGATGCGTTTTCGCTTCGCCCAGTGGGCTGAAGATTCTTTAGCAGGAGATAAACAATTTTACCGAAAAATCGTGTTTTAAGATGAAGCTCATTTTCATCTCGGTGGCTATGTCAATAAGCAAAATTGCGGCTTATGGGGTTCAGAGAACCCACCCGTGACTATTGAGATGCTAATGCATCCACAACGATTTACTGTTTGGCGTGGATTTTGGACTGGCATCATTGGTACATTTTTCTTCGAAAATGAGCAAGGAGGCGCCGTTATCGTCAACGGTGAGCGTTACAGCGCCATGCTCTATGAATTGTTGTTTCCAAATACTCAAGAGAATGACATGGACGACATTTGGTTTCAACAAGATGGGTCCACATGTCACAAAGCTAACGCAACAATCGGTATTTTACGCACTGTTTTGGAAAATCGAATAAACAGCCAAATTGTGATGTCTATTGGCCGCCCCGGAACTGTGATTTGAGCTCTTTGGAATATTTTCTGTGGGGAGCCACTAAAGATAAATGTTACGCTAAGCATCCAGGGACAATTGAAGCGCTGAAGTTGCAGTTGAAGAGATTCTACGCGAAACTATCGAAAATAAACTGAAAATTTGGGTTGGTCGGATGAGGTACTGCCATGCCAGTTTTGGGAGTCAAATGTATTGTGTTCCATTATTAATAGAAAAAGTTCAGCCTTTCTAACAAAACCAGAAATTTAAAAAAACTATCAGTACTTTGTTTTTACAGCCGATTCAAATTTAAAACGTTAAATCACCCACCCTGTATTAGGTATACACTTCCATACACTATTTCTTCATTTAACACATTTTTATATTTTGTTTTCAGTAAAAACGAATTTGGATTGCTTTCGCTGTACATTTTTCTCAGTGTAGTTGACGTTGACGTTTTTATCGTTCCCTCATTCCCGTTCCAATAGACGCACAAACAAACACATGCACGTGCAGATGCCTCTCAGGAATGTGAAAAACTAAAATTAAATGTACACAACTCACAACTGCAATTAGTTGCATTGTCTGTGTGATGCCACGAATGTCACTAGCGGTCGGTCGGTCGGCCAGAAGGTCGGGGATCTGGTACCAGATACATGTGCACACAAGTTTGCATGTGTATGTATACAAATGCATTAATAACCCAGTAGCTTCCAGGACAACAGTAATTGCGCAAATTATTTGTTGTTGTTTTCCCCGCCCGCCTCACCTCCATCAAATCCAAAAACATTTTGTGACCAACCGCAAAAACACAGCAACACACAAGTGTTCCATTGGAGTGCCTGAAGTGCGATTGCTTTGGACATTTTTAGTCTAAACCACAATAACAACTCGTCATGCAATTTCAATATTTAATTAAACTTACCGGCACCAGAAATCTTCGTACTTCGGCCAGAGCATAGGCGATGCGTGCATGTGCTTCCGCAGGAGCAGCAAATGTTGAAATTTCCACATGGAGATCCTCGAAGAGGTGGGCATAACGACTATCGCCGCTGGCTCGCAGCTCCTCCTCCTTTTTGCGATCTCTCATCGAGCCACGACCAAGGACGGCCATTTTACACATGGTCTCCTCTTGCAGGCGTTTCATGGAGTTTCCCTTGGGTCCCAAAAGTTTGCCAACAAAATTGAACTGCGAAAGAGATGCGGGATATTAAAATTGTTTTGAAAAAACAAAGTAAAAATTATATAAAAATAATAGACACATACAAAATATTTGAGCAAAACTCTGTTATGGCTAATATTGTCCTCGAGCCATTAGAGATTAAGAATTTAAAATGTGTAGGCTGTCCAAAAATTCAAGCTTAGAATTCATGCGAAGTTTTGATTTTTCTCAGTTTGCACAAGCACTTTGCGCAAATGACGCTAATTTTGCTCGAGTTTTGAGACATCTGGTGCTTTAAAGCTTTAAGACTTACAAAACCTTGTGTACTTTTTGGATTTTGTGAATTTTGAGAATGACATGGATGACATTTGGTTTCAACAAGAGGGATCCACATGTCAAACAGCCAACGTAACCATCGATATTTTACGCACAGTTTTTAAAAACCGAATAATCAGCGAAAATTGTTATGTCAATTGTCCGCCTCGGAGATGTGATTAAAACCCTTTGGATTATTTTCTGTGGAGAGCCATTAAGGATAAATGTTACGCAAAGCATCCAGAGACAATTAAAGCGTTTTAACATGAAATCGAAGTTGCAATTATAGAGATACGACCCGAAACAATCGAAATGTACTAAAAATGGGTTGATCGGATGAGACACTGCCGGGCCAGTTGTGGTACTCATATGAATGATATTGTATTCCATTATTAAATGGCAAAGTTCAAACTTTCCAATAAAACTACAAATTTAAAAAAAATTATCAGTACCTTTTTTAAGCCGATTTAAATTTAAAATGTTAAATCTCCTACCCGTTGAACAGCTCATGTCTGTAGCTGCCATAAAATAAATGCTCTTTCATTGAAGTTTAAACAAATCTACTTTTTGTGCAAACATTTTTTTGCACAAATTTTTTGTACTTTTTTTGTACACATCGAGAATAGACTAGCTGCAACAAAAGCGAACTCAATTAGCATTCTGAAACTACGTATACAAACCAGCATTTTGTGCAAACAGTTTTGGCACAAACAGTTGTGTAGTACACATAGAAAAAATATTCTTTGCACTATGACAAAATCGAATAAAGGTGGTTGTGTGTACACTAAGTATTCCATTAGTACAAACGAATGTTTGTTGGTGTACAAATTGTTCAAGTACATGTCTGTGTCAGCTATTAAATAAATTCTTATATAAAAACGGAAAAACCAGCATTTTAAACAAACTTTTTGCACAAATTTATGTACGTTTATTTGCAGCACACAGACCAAACGTCGCTAAAAATCGCTTAAAATGAATGACTGTTGGTACTGGGGTATGATAATCCTTTAAAATTACCTTGATATGGTACAGAAAGTGGCTTTAAGCAACTTTGTACGAAAAGACTCTTCTCTTTCTACATTTTGTCCAAAAATCTATTACAATTTGTTGAAAATTGACAGATGAAATTCTATCAAAGTAAATTGTGGTTAACACCGATCGTAGCCTTAGTGTCTAGAATGTTTATTTGAGACTGCAGTCGAATAACACTTACCTTGGGATGATCTCTAACGGGCACCGCCACCTTTACAGCCACCTTCACCGGTCGATCTCGGGTTATGTCTAACATTTTTGTCTTTTCTGCAAAAAGAGGGAAAGAGGAAAATATTTTTCAATAAATTGTGAGAAATTAAATAATTTTTACAAAATTTTAGTATTCATTCAAAAAAAAAAATAGCTAAAATAACAAGACAATTCCTTAAATTTCTTTGAATATAAAGGGTGGTCCATCTAGAGGTATTTTTCAGAACAAAAAATATAAAAATTCAAATCAAGTGTGGATTCTTTATTGGTAATTTGAAAGGACATTTTATGGCATTAATTTTTTGAAAATAATTACCTTAAAATGTTGGCAACTGTATTATGGAAATGAGCGTTAGGTGAGAAACGGGAAGATTCGCTGTTTTCGACCAAAATTTTGTTCAGTGTTGAGGCTCATTTCTGGCTCAACGGCAAAGTCAATAAACAAAATTACCGCATTTGAACTGAAGAGCAACAAGAAGCGGTTCAAGAGGTGCCATTTTACCCAGAGAAACCACGGGTTGGTGCGGTTTAAAAGCTGGTGGAATCATCGGTGCATATTTATTCAAAAACGATGATGGCCGGAACGTAACCGTGAATGGTGCTCGCTATCACGCCATGATATCGATCTTTATGTTACCTGTAATTGAAGCCCGTAATCTTGAAGACACTTAGTTTCAACAGGACGGTGCCCTTTGCCATACAGCTGCTCAAACAATGGATCTATTGAGAGGTCGATTCGGAAAGGAGTTATTTTTGCGTTTTGGACAGGTAAGTTGGACGCCTAGATCGAGTAATATCACACCTTTAGACATTTGTCTTTGGGGTTAAGTAAAAGGTTTTGGAAGCCAACATTACGCGAGTCATTAAAGCCATACCGGTCAAAATGCTCGAACGAGTAATCCAAAATTGGTCGATTCGGAAAGGAGTTATTTTTGCGTTTTGGACAGGTAAGTTGGACGCCTAGATCGAGTGATATCACACCTTTAGACATTTGTCTTTGGGGTTAAGTAAAAGGTTTTGGAAGCCAACATTACGCGAGTCATTAAAGCCATACCGGTCGAAATGCTCGAATGAGTAATCCAAAATTGGCCCTTCAGAATGGAAACCCTGAGGCGTAGTTGCGGCCAACGTTTGAAGAAAATTATATTCAAAAAGTAAATGCCATAAAATGTCCCTTCAAATTACCAATAGAGTCCACACTTGATTTGAATTTTTATTTTTGTTTTGTTCTGAAACAATACCTCTAGATGGATTACCCTATATTTGATTTTCAAATCATTTATTTAAATATTTCCATATGTGACAGCGCATAGAGAAAGGAACCTAAGGGTAAAAAAAATCAATTTTCACTTTTTTTTGATGTGGACAACATCTGAGCCTCGAATGAGACCGATCCCATGCCCCAAAAGTGTTCCCTTCCAGAGATATGCGCGGTTTATGAAAGTGATGGTACACCAAAGATATAAGTATTTAAATCTTTAAAATGGCTCTCCTGAACAAAACTGGTTTTTACCCTTAGGTCCCTTTCTATTTTGCGCGTCACATATAGAGAATTTGATGCAGAAATTTCATGGCAATTGTGAAGAATATTTTTTTCGCAACTTTGGGCTACAAACAAAGAGACCAGAAAAAGCGGCCGAAGAAAAGATATAGGATGTTGTTCGTGTACACTACAAAAGCAAAAAGGCCAGCAGCATTTTATTGACAATATTCCTTGTAAAGGAATAATTAAATACAATGAAACACCCATAACATAAGCAATAATTGAAGCCACTAGCATTCGATTCTAACATCCTTAACATACCCAATGTTACGAAGGATATGCGTAGTATTGAAAAATTGCTAACAAGCAAGTAGAGTGCTTGCAAATGTTCTCAAAAGAGCCTAAGGCGGATAATTCTTAAAGCGGATATGCGTTCAATAAATTCGTTCCTTTTATTGATTCTCCCTAGCATATCTTAAAGAATTTTAGCTCCTTCATCACTATGAGTTTGGAATGCTATACTCTAGATTTTGAAAATCTTATTTGTGTAAGCGAGGCTATCAGTTTAGGAAATACCGTCGGTGTCCTGTGAACAGGAACAGGTCAGAGAGAGTAAAGTAAGAGAGTACTTGCACATTGTTGAAACTACAATGTGGAAACAGAAGAAAGAACACATATTTGAAGCAGCTCAAGAACAGCAACTCCAGTGAGGTTTTGGTAAAAAGAAATAATTAGAAGAAGACATGAATATCGTTATAACTACGAACCAGACGAAATGGTTGAGAAACATTTTCTTAACAATCCAAAAGCAGCGACAAAAGTATTTCAAAATTAAACCGGCTTCGTATTGTAAACCTTGGGTATAACATTTGATATCTCCTAAGCGGCAACCGTAATAGCGGGTTTAATTTTAAATTCTACTTCAATATTTTGTTTAATATCTTTTGCCATGGTTTCACGTTTTTCCTTTTCCTTCTTTTACTTATCCGTTAATGATGAAGAATGAGTGTCTGCATATAAATCTTGTTAAACACTTCAAATTACCAAAAGAGGGCCGCAAATGGCGTTAATTTTTTTAATCGTATTTTTCACACAACGTTGAGATGGAAAAGTGTACATTAGGATGTATCGAATTTGAATAAGAAAGTGTATTGGTAAACAAAATATTAAACAAGGTATTTTCAGGTATTTTTCAAAGTCCAGTAGTACATAAAGGGTGGTCCAACCATAATCACGATGTTAATTTTGAGTCATATCCTAATGTCAAGTTTTTTTTCCAAATTTATTTTGACATTTCTTTGCTTCAGTGTTTGACAAACTCAACCATGGAGAGAATCACAATTGAGCAGAGTGTGGCTGACACTTTTGCCGATATTATGTTAAACACATAATTCCCATAGATCATTCTATCATAAAAAAATATTCAGATCGTTTTTATTATAGAAAATTCTAAGTTATTATTTTATTTACAATTAACATCCTGCAATATAGTTGGACCACCCATTACAAAGCAACCGATTGCATATACCAAATCGATATCGAAACAACATGGGAAACAGAGTAGCAACTACTCGCTGGCCGCTGCAGATTTAAATTAGTTGACAAGTTGGTAGATAGAACAAACATCTAAAAACAAATCCCTCGTTCGACGGATAAAAATCACATTACCTAATGTAACTGCTCTGTGGCAAGCAGACAAAGCCATTTTCAAACAGTTTGAGCAACCGATTCTTCGCCTAAATTGATATAGCTGTCTACATCAAAGGGAAAATAATGCTGCGGAACAGAGAATCTTCGTCATCATGTAAGTAGCAGCACCCAAAACGGACCGACCGAAACTCCGTTGGAAGGACCATGTCCAGGAAGACCTAAGGAATCTGTCTTTTGCCAACTAAAGGACACGCGCACAGTGTAGATCAGCGAGGAATTCATATTTAAACGCGATTAAAGACCTGATATAAGTGGATAACAAATGTAATTATTTCCATATTAAAATTAATTTTTCTTCTCCGGTTCAATGGTTTTTATTTAATTTTTATTCTCAGGCCCATCTACTTCACACACAGATAACAGATTCGTTGTCACAACCGATATTTTTTTGCCAACCGATATTTAAGTATTCCATCAGTACAACCGAATGTTGGAAAGTGCTGAAGTTTGTTTGGCAGGAGATGAAGAATTTTACCAAAAAAATCATGTTTTCTTGTAAAGCTCATTTCCATCTCGGTGGCTATGTCAATAAGCAAAATTGTCGCATATGGGGTTTAGAGACCTTACACGCAACTATTGGGAAGCCAATGTATCCACAACGAGTCACTGTTTGGTGTGAATTTTGGGCTGGCGGCATCATTGGGCCTTTACCGTCGACGGTGAGCATTACCGCGCCCACGAATTTTTGTTTCCAAAAATTCAAAAGAATGACATGGACGACATTTGGTTTCAACATGACGGGGTCACATCTACATAACCAACGAAAGCAACGACATTTTAGGGACTGTTTTTGAAAATCGAATAATCATCTGAAATTGTAATGTCAATTGTAATGTCATTTGGCCGCCTCGTTGCTGCTATTTGAGCCTGTGGGGAGCCATTAGGGATAAATGTTACGCAAAGCATTCAGAGACAATGGCAGCGTTGAAACATGAAATCGAAGTTGCCATTAAAGAGATTCCAAATTGATGAGAAAGAATTGGGTTGATGGGTTTAGTTGATTAGGTACTGCCGAGACAGTTATGCTAGTCAAATGAATGGTTAAATTATTAAATGACAAAGTTCTACCTTTCCAATAAAACCAGTAATTTGAAAAAATTATCAGTATTTTTTTACAGCCGATTCAAATTTAAAATGTTAAATTCAAAGTCGATAGATTTTACAAGATGGGCGAAGTGCTTCTTCTTCGCTATAATGTAGACAAACAGTACTAAGTAACGGTGTTTATTTGTACACACTCACTAGAACTATATAAAGTCAAAATTGAAACACAGAAAACACTAAATTCGCACTCATTAACCACAAAGAAATGATTTTTACTTAACTCTGTTTTCTCGATAAATCTCAAGTCGCCCACTTTATATAATTTATCGTTAAATACCCCACCCCTGTATTTGAAATACTCTTAGGGAGAGTCATGACGAGGAAAAAGCAGAAAAGATGATGGATGATTTTCACTCGAAAAAAAATTTGGTTGATCGTTTGCCTTAAAGTCAGGAAAAATCGAATTATTTTATTTCTTAAAAAATACCATTAAATAATTGGATACAGCAACAAAACGTTTGTTAATCCATTGGTTACCACAACCAATATGTTGTAAGTACAGTACGATGATCATATTTATCATCTTGTGATATTTCGAACCGAATATACGTTACGATTACAACCATTTAGTGATTGAAACTGAAATTTCTCTTTTTAAACCGAATCTTGTACAGGGTGGTTACATTTTAAGGGCCGATGTTGATTTGTTAAGCAAAAGAGCTATTGTTTCGTTAGCTATGTGGCAGGTGGCACCGTCCTGTTGAATCCACACATCGTCCACCATCCATATCTTCCAATTCGGGCCATAGAAAGTTACGATAGCGAACACGATTCACAGTAACTGCCTGACCGGCCTCATTTTGGAAAAAGTACGGCCCGATAATACCGCCAGCAAATAAACCCCACCAAACATTTACTCTTTGTGGGTGCATTGTTTTTTCGACAATCACTCTTGGATTATCATTCGCCCAAATGCGGCAATTCTGACGAATCCACTGAGGTGAAAATGTGCCTCATTACTGAAGATGATTTTCTTCGAAACTTTAACTTTAACGCGTTGTTCGCTTGTGTATCTTTCCATGGTTCAAATTGAGTTAGTCTGAAATTGAGAAATATCAAATGAAATGCAGAAAAAACTAGACGTTTAGGTGCGGTTCACATTCAACATCGGCTCTTAAAATTTAACCACCCTTTAGTTCCAACCGAGTTTTCGCTACTTTTTTGTGTACATTTTTTTGTACATTTGAATAGTGGGCATTTTGACTGATTATAAAGGGTGTTTTTTATTGGGGTATAGAACTTTATGTTGGCATCACTTTTTTAACTGACGGCCATTTTGTCAGCTGTCAAGTGATTAATATTTAGTTTGGTTTGCCATTTCATCATGAACAGGTTGACAAAAGAACAACGCTTGCAAAATGGGCCGAAAATGAGATTCATCTCGATGCTGATTTTCATCACAAAATTTTGTTCAGTGATGAGGCTCATTTTTGGTTGAATGGCTACGTCAACAAGCAACATTGCCGCATTTGGAGTGAAGAGAATCCACATGAGACCCTTGAGACGCCATTACATCCACAAAAATTGACTGTTTGGTGTGCTCTATGGGCTGGTGGAGTCATTGGGCCATACTTCTTCCGAAATAATGCTGGAGAGTCAGTTACCGTTAATGGAGACCGGTATAGAGCCATGATAACCGACTATTTTGTTCCCGAATTGGATGGCATGAATGTGGATGAGTTATGGTTCCAACAAGACGGCGCTACATGTCACACAGCGCACGTCACAATCGAATTATTGAAGGAAACATTCGATGAGCGCATAATTTCGCGGAATGGACCTGTCAATTGGCCACCAAGATCGTGTGATTTGACACCATTGGATTATTTTCTTTGGGGATATGTGAAGTCGCTCGTCTACGCCAACAAACCAGAAACGTTAGGGGACTTGGAAGCCAACATTCGTGGCGTTATTGCCAACATACGGCCCCATATGCTCGAAAAAGTGGTTGAAAATTGGACCTGTAGAATTGGCTTTATTCGAGGCAGCCGCGGCGGCCACATGCCCGAAATCATATTTAAACATTAATGGCATAAAATTATCCTTCCAATAAAGCCAAATTGATGGACATTAAAACGATTTTCTTGTGTTTTATTTCAATTCGAAGTTCTATACCTCAATAAAAAAACACCCTTTAGAAGCATGCTAGAAATATCCACTTTTTACAGCTGTGTTTCTTAAACTTGTTCTCGCTATCCTCAGCAAATACTAAATATTTTTTTCAAATTTATGATACGGCCTATTGTACAGCTACCGATTCATAATCTACAACATCAAAACAAAGTTCTATAAATCATGGAGAGGCGTTTTTCTTATGCCTCCCCAATGTGCTTAACAGTTATTAATAGACTCCCCCTAAAGGTGTATGTGTGTGCGAGCGAGTGCGTTTGTGTGTGTGGGCGGATGTGAGAATACCGAGATTTCAGCAAATGCCAATGAAATCTCATCAGTGCCATCAATGAGGAGGCCGTGGAAGCCACTACCACCACCGCCACCTCGTCTCTGTTACTGTAACCAGCGCCGCATGATTGATGGATACTTGTTAATGCAAAGACATTTTAATTTTATTAATAGGCCAAGATGATGCCGCTGCCGGTACATCAAACACACACACACATACAGGGAACTCTTTGTATTTCCTCATGCACAAACACACTTGAGTAGATTTGAACAAAAGAAGCCAACAAAGACAGTAGGAAGTATAAAGAGAGACAGTGAGAGTGAGAAAGGGAGTGTGTCTGTGTGAACCTTAAAGTTTCAAGTGCCTACCGTCAAACATAATGATGTGGAGGCTGCTATGTACATGTGAGAGTGTTAGTACAAGCATGTCGATGTGTTCATCAAAAACACAAGCCACACATACTCGTACGAGTACAAAGAAAAAAGTCGACCGAACGACCGAGACAAGCGACCATTGTGGCGTATGAATAATTTCATGATAATTTCTTTTATACTGGGCCAAGTGAGGTGGTGGTGGTAGGATTAAATTTCTTAAATATGTTCCTTCTTGCCGTTGCTCATCGCGGCTGCTGTTATCTTCACACTTGAACGCACACATATCGTATGTGAGTATAAAGACTCTCGCCAATAAATGATATATGAATGAATGAATAAATGAATGACTGACTGAATGAATGAACTGATGAATGGAATGATGGCTGTCTTTTGAAATGTTTGTTTACCAAAATATAAATCACTGATTTCTTCTTCTGTCTCTTTTGTTTGCAAGGTTTCTATTATATTTTTGGGGATTTTCACCATCCGCGTGTGAGAGTAGCAGCGACCGGACTGTGGCTAGGCTTACTCTTGGCTAGGCGGAGATGGTTTTTGTTACCAGAGTTTGGATTTCGTGCGGTTAACAAGGTTTGGAAATTTTTGTGGTTGTTGTTGATGTACATTTTTCTGGTTGTTGTTGATGTAGAATATAAATAAAATCACATGTCGTTTTTTGGACAAAAAATAAATGTTGGGCGTAAATAGTTCGTGTATGCTCGTACATAATGTTTTATTGACAGCTTTAGCATTTATCGTTTCCTTTTGTTGCCCAGAAATGCTATAATTTAATTTGTCTGTATGTTTTATATTGAAAACATTTAAATAAATAAAAGAATATTTAACACAATGATTTGTACAAAGCCTTATTGGCTGCTATCTTTCCTGTTAAAATTTTAAATATTAGACAAAACATGTAACCCGTTTTTTATGGGGTGATCCATCTAGAGGTATTTTTTCAAAATAACAAATACTAAAATTCAAATCAAGTGTGGAATCTTTATTATTCATTCAAAGAAAATTTAAAGAATTGCCATTTATTTTTTTAATATAATTTCTTTCAAATGTTGGCCGCAAGGGTGAGTTGTACCTCAGGGTGTCCAGGGTGCAATTTTGGATGACTCATTCTTACATTTCGAACGGTATGGCGTTAATAAAACGCGTAATGTTGGCTTCCAAGACCGGAATCATAGCTGGTTTGTCAGCATAAACTGTGGACTTTTAGTAGCTCCAAAGAAAAAAGTCTAATGGTATGATATCACACGATCTAGGCGGCCAATTCACCGGTCAAAAATGTGAAATTAGCTGCGCTTCGAAATTACCTCTCACTAGATCCATTGTTTGACCAGCTGCATGGCAAGTGGCACCGTCCTGTTGAAACAAAATGTCGGCAAGAATACGGGCTTCAATTTTAGGTAGTAAAAAGTCCGATGTGATAGAGCAATAGCGAGCACCATTGAAAGTTACGTTTCGACCATCATCACTTTTGAAAAAATATGAACCGATAATTCCACCAGCCCATAAACCGCACCAAACCTTGGTTTTCTCGGGATGTAATGGCACCTCTTGAACCTCTTCTGGTTCCTCTTTAGCCCAAATGCGGCAATTTTGTTTTGTTGTATTGACTTTGCCTTTGCGCCAGAAAGGGGCCTCATCACTGAACACAATTTTAGTCGAAAACAGTGGATCTTCTTGTTTTTCGCCGAACGTTCATTTCCATATAATAGTTGCCAATATTTAATCGAAATTATATTCAAAATATAAATGGAATAAAATGTCCTTTCGTATAAACAATAAAGATTCCACACTTGATTTGAATTTTAGTATTTTTTTATTTTGAAAAAGTACCTCTAGATGAATCACACTATACTTGCGGCAAAGATAACTGCAAGGTTGTGAGTAATGGCACTTTTGGATTAACAGATCCCACGTAACCAATGCGTTGTTGTTGTAAGTCTTGCAAAGAAAGAAGGCCTTCTTTCATTGTATTTGTGGTATTGTAAGTCTTATTCGGGGATCTGCTTCGATATCCACGTAAAGGAAACGCGGCATTACTGGATGAGTCTAAAGAGATCTAGAGGTCGGCTGAGTCAGCTTGGCCGGAAAACTTAAAAGGTCCAGCACTTTATGTGGTCAATGATGGCAGACGGCACAAACGTCCGGAACGTTAGCATCAAGTCGAGCACATTACGAATTGAGGCGGCTGCACCATCCAGATCTTAGCTGAGCCAGAACCACACACGTCTGCCGATAAAGCGTCTTCTGCTCTGGTGAAATCTCCGGGGGATGTTCCCCTAGCACTACATTTACGCTATTGCTGGTTATTGCTGCTGTGACTTCTTCAGCGTAAATATTGTTCAGACCTGCCTGATAGTTTCGTACTCTCTCTTGTACCGCTGGACCTCTCTCTCTCTCTAAATTATGAAGATCGTACTTGATCAGCCTGAGATGGAGGCATCCTGTCCACGTGATGGTGGTTGGGGTGACTAGTGCGAAGATACCCAAGCAGATACTACTTGTGTCTGCGCACGGTAAGGATCTTAAATTCCTCATGTAGATGGTCCTCAGAAGACATAAGGAGGCACCCTGTTGCTACTCTCAGGGCGGTATTCGGAAAAGTCTGAATTTTTTTCACTGGCGCTGCGTGGTTCGCAACAGACCGACCTATCGCAACATAAGAGGTCAACAATGTTTCTTTGTCGGCTCCCCAAGTACTGCCGGAAAGTGACTTGAGGAGCTTGTTCCTGCTTTTGAGTTTATCGCAGATAGCTGGAGCATGTTCAGAGAATCGAAAATGGCTGTCCAATGTGACACCAAGAGTTTTAGAGTTGTTCGATGTCGGGATATTGACGTCATCGACTTCCACATTAAGTGGCAATCGCACCTCTGCGGTCCATGCAGTAAATAGAGTGGCTGATGATTTGGAGGCGATTTTCTCGCATATGTCATCCACTTTAGGTCTTGATGCCAGAATTGTGATATCATCAGCGTACGACACAATTTCAACGCCGTCCATTAGTGCAGCAGTTTTAGAAGGTTAAGGTTAAACAGAGCTGAAGATATTATCCCACTCTGAGGAACACAACCTGGTTGAAAAGTGGGCAGTAACACACCCTTTAAAATGTCGCATTAGCGGCCAAAGTTATAGACCGATCATTATAAAATTTTAGCAGAATGAAATCAACGATTAGCAAACAATAAAAGGCTATGTTGTGTTCAAATTGAAGAAAAGGGCGTGGCACCACATTCCGACAATAGTTTTCTAATCGTTGATTTTATCCTGTTAATATTTTATACTTATAATGATCTATTTATTACTTTGGTGGCTAATGGCTAATGTGACTTTTTAAAGAGGCCCTCTTTTTTAAATCAGGGTGTGTTTAGTTTCAAGCTAGTACGATATGTTTCAAATATCATCGTCATATCTCTAATAGTTCATGAGATATGGTTTTTTTTAACACAAGCGTTGTATGGGCGGACGACGCTGCTTTTCCACTGACATCGTTATGTACCCTACGAATAAAACTTGGCCGAACGAAACATAATGTGAAAAGTTCGGAGCTAGAATGGGTAATATACTCGTAAAAGCAAAAAACCAACAATACTACAAATACAGGGTGGGCGATTTAAAATTTTAAATTTGAATCGGCTGTAAAAAAAGGACTGGTAATTTTTTGTGGTTTTATAGGAAAAGTTGAACTTTGCCATTTAATAATGGAACACAATTCGATATCATTTAGATGACTACCACAACTAGCCTCATATGATCAACACAATTTTTTAGTACATTTTCGGGTCGAATCTCTTTTATGGCAACTTCATGCTTCAATTGTCGCTGGATGCTTTGCGTAACACATATGATGAATTTCATTTAAAAATCGAGATAAAACTGAAATTTTGAACCCGACCCCCTCAGATATCGATGAAATTTTGTTCATAGCTAAATTTGATCAATACAAACAAACTCTCATTTTTAGAAATGACTGTTTTGGGATTTTTTGGGCGTGGCACAGTGGGAAAGTTTTGGAAAAAACGCGAAAATGGTCGAAAAGAGCTCCATTTAAACTACAATAACTCAGAATGGGCTGAACCGATTTGCATGATCTTGGTATCATTAAAAAGATATTTTAAAAGGCTTTATGACACGTTTAAAAAACTGTAAAAATGTACACTGTAAAAAATTGTATAAAAAAAGGAATTTTAACTAACGAAAAAACCAAAAAGATCAAGGGTTTTTTTACAGTGTATTATTTTTTTAGAAAGGTTTATCCTTCACCTATACCATACCAAAAAATAAAAATGGGTTCTTTTTTAGTTTTTTTTATATAATTTTTTAAGTAGTGTTACTTCTAGTAATTGCCCTTATATTTTATAACAAAAAAAAATTTAGGTAACGAAAAACGAAAAAAGATCAATGATTTTTTACAGTGTATTATTTTTTTAGAAAGGTTTATCCTTCACCTATACCATACCAAAAAATAAAAATGGGTTCTTTTTTAGTTTTTTTATATAATTTTTTAAGTAGTGTCACTTCTAGTAATTGCCCTTATATTTTATAACAAAAAAAAATTTAGGTAACGAAAAACGAAAAAAGATCAATGATTTTTTACAGTGTATTATTTTTTAGAAAGGTTTATCCTTCACCTATACCATACCAAAAAATAAAAATGGGTTCTTTTTTAGTTTTTTTTTATATAATTTTTTAATTAGTGTCACTTCTAGTAATTGCCCTTATATTTTATAACAAAAAAAAGTTTTAGGTAACGAAAAACGAAAAAAGATCAATGATTTTTTACAGTGTATTATTTTTTTAGAAAGGTTTATCCTTCACCTATACCATACAAAAAATATGCTTAATGGCTCCCCACAGAAAATAATCCAAAGGACTCAAATCACAGATCCGAGGCGGTCAGTTGACATTACAATTTCGGCTTATAATCGATTTTCAAAAACAGTGAGTAAAATACCGATGGTTGCGTTAGCTATGTGACATGTGGCCCCGTCTTGTTAAAACCAAATGTCAACCTCTTGAATTTTTGCGTAACATATATCCTTAATGGCTCCCCACAGAAAATAATCCAAAGGGCTCAAATCAGAGCTCCGAGGCGGCCAATTAGCATCACAATTTTGGCTGATTATTTGATTTTCAAAAAAAGAATGCGTAAAATATCAATGTTTGCGTTGGCTATGTGACAAGTGGCACCGTCTTGTTAAAACCAAATGTCAACCTCTTGAATTTTTGGAAACAAAAATTCAATGAGCATGCGCGGTAATGCTTTCCGTTGACGTTAACGGCGGCTCCTTGCTCATTTTCTAAGAAAAATAGCCCAATGATGCCGCCAGCCCAAAAAGCACACAAACAATGACTGGTTCTTAATGCATTGGCATCTTAACAGTCACGTGTGGGTTCTCTGAACCACATATGCGGCAATTTTGCTTATTGACATAGCCACTGATATGAAAATGAGCTTCACACGATTTTTCGATAAAATTCTTCATCTGCAGCCAAACAATCTTTAGACCATTAAGAAAAGCGGAAACGCATCGGATGGTGTTTAATTTTTAACTGACAAAGTTCAACCTTTCCAATAAAACCAGAAATTTTAAAAAAGTATCCGTACTTTTTTTTAAACCAATTCAAATTTAACATTTTAAATGGCCCACCCTATAGTTGATATTGCTTATCGTCGTTGTTTTACTGAAAATTCTTTTCCTATCATTCTTATCTGGCCAACCGGATTAATAAAGTTATCGGGCTAGTTTTGATTAGTTTGAAAAATATTCACCAGCTTAAGGGAACTTTTGTAAACACCCACTATTTTTAAATGTAAATGACTCTGAACTCAAGCAACTGAACTCTGCTGCAGACTTTGTATTCTCTTCAAGGTCCATTAAATATATCTTAATTTCTTTGACGGTCGAGACAGCGGAAGATATTAAACCACCTTTCATGCATCTTCTCGTAAGGCATTCACTCGGCGGCGGCAGGAGCAAGACTACATTTTGTCTTCTTCTTTTTTATTCAAGTTCTTATGCGAAGCCCGTGTCGACACATCCGTCCGCCATCCGGCTGCGGTGACAAGTGCCATTATTCACATGAAATTACCTTAACATCCGTTACAGGTGCCACGGAATGCGTAACCCTTTGAAAGCGGATATTTTCCGGCGGAAGAATTTCTTCCGCTGTTTGTTCCCACCGGCAAGAAATTTAATAGTGCGCCCAACACTTACGACACCCTCCTCTTCTAAACCGCCTAACACCAGCTTCGAGTGGCAACAACACGAAAAAAATCACATCCCCCTCCGAACATAAAGTCAGGAGTCACAGCACCGCAAGATAAGTGCCACAAGGTGCAGAGTCATACAAAGTGCGCAAAGCAAAAAAAAACAAAATCAGGGAAAACACAAAACAAAAATTAAATGTTCACCGCACCACACAAAGTTCAAACAATCACTCATGTTTTCCCCCAGCGCCACCGTGTTCCTCTCAAGGAATGACAATTTGTTTTGTGAGTTCTTCGTGAACACTTTCTGTCAATATCAGGCGATTTTGGACAAGTCATTTTGGCCAAAGATTGAAGTGCTAAAGTGTGAAGTAGAGCAGGGAACAAATTAAGGCATTGCCGGTGGAACGGCAACATTGGTAGAAATGCTAGTTTGTGAAGTCATGAGATACTTTAAGGGGGGTGCAAAACAAATAGTACACGCAGAAAAATAAGTTGTGAGCTTGGGGGAAAATCTCACATCAGTTTTGGTAAATATTTGTTTTGATTTCGCTGAATATGAAATGTGTAAAAGTGTAAAGCAGAGTAGACAAAAATGAGCGAGTTTAAGATGATAGCAAATTTAGTGAATTTTGATAACGTTGTCTGAGCGAGGTACTCGAAAAGATTATTGCTACATTCATCGATATTTTTGCCAAAGGTGGACTGCAGCTCCTTAATCCCTGATTACAAGAAATAAAAGGTGGTCCAACTATAATGCGGGATAAAATTTGTGAGGCACACCATAACGTTAAGGTTTTTTGCCCAACTTAATTTGAAATTTATTTGTTTCAGTGTTTGACAAATTCAACCATGAAGAGGTACGCACTTGAGCAGAGTGTTAAGTTTGTTGAAGCCTTTTACGAAAATAGGCGTTCAAATCAAAATGCGCAAATTTCAGCAAATAATAATTTCAGAAAATAATAAAACAACTGTGCATGCTCGCCCAGTTCGTTCTAAGGAAAACATTGATGTTGTCCGCTATAGTGTGACAGAAGAGCCGTCAACCTTGGCTCGTCGTCGGGCCCAACAGTTGAACATCTCACGAACGTTAATGATGCGAATTTTAAATAGATTTGAATTTGCACGCTTGCGAGTTTCAATTGAATCAAGAGCTGAAGCCTACTGGCCATTTCAAGCGTCGTCAATATGCCGAATGGTTGGTTGGTTGAACAGACAGAAGTGAATGGTGACTATACAAAGAAAATCATATACAGCGACAAGGCCGACTTTCACCTTAGTGGATTTGTGAACAAGCAAAATTGCTGCATTTGGTCAAATGAGAATCCACAAGTGATTGTTAAAAAGCTGATGCGTCATCGGGCCGTACCTCTTCGAAAATAAGATCGACCAAGCAGTTACCGTGAATGGTTTTCGCTATCGCGAGATGGCCGATAGGTGGTTCCAACAGGGTGGTGCCACTTGTTACACAGCCAACGAAACAATAACTATTTGGCCGTGTAATCTCACGACGTAGAGATGTTTATTAGCTGCCACGATCATGTGACTTCACACCGTTCGACTTCTTTCTTTTGGGATATTTTCAAGGTAAAGTGTACGTCAACAAGCCAAAAACAATTCAAGAGCTAAAGGAAGAGATAACTGGGAGCATTAACGACATTGAACCTTTTTTATGTCTTAGAGTCATTGAAATTATGGACCATCGGCCGATATTTTCTGTCATACATACATATTTTTCATAAAGCCTTCTATCATTATAAAAAATATTGAGATAATTCTCTGAAAACTTTTGTTAAATTTACAATTAACATCGTGCGTATTAGTTGGATCACCCTTTATTTTACGGATATAGGCTCGACCTCTTCGGCAAAATAAATCCGCCAGACTCTATGGCGATGCTTAAATGAGCTGATTGGCTCCAAATGTCTGGGCCTTCTTTGGTACTGAACGCCATGATTTTTGGACTTTACATCATTCTCTGTCTGGTTGGTAGCTTAAGGTTTAGAAGAGGGTACAAACGCTGCGATTTCCCCACTGTGCGTCAAATATCCGGAGCATTGAAGCCATGAGGACAACCGACAATTACGACGAAATTAACGTTGAGTATTTACAACTGAGCCGGAATTTCAGAAATAATCTTGAAATTTTTTGTACATGAACTAGTAAACTTAGCTGAATATATTGACAACCGGCTGGCATTGGCAACTTTAAAAGCTTCTAAAAATATAACAATTGAAAGAACTATATTCATTAACTAGTCACCTTGTATTTCAATAAAACTACAATTTGCCAGTGTAATTAGACGAGATTCAAGCGTATTTGATTTTTAATCTGAAGGTCACGAGTTTGAATCCCAAATTAAAAATGGAGTCACAGCATATTTAAAAGGGCTCCTTGATACCTGTAGAAAGAAAGGTGCCCTTCACACCAAAAGACTTCCCAATTGCAACGCTCGAATATCCTACCAATCAAATATCGTTCATTTATATCAGCGCATAGAGAAATGGACCTAAGGGTAAAAAAAAATAAATTTTCATTTTTTTTTGATGTGGACAACATCTGAGCATCGAATGAGGCCGATCCCATGCCCCAAAAGTGTTCCCTCCCAGAGATACGAGGGTGGTTCGGAAATTTCTTAGCCTATCAATGAAAGAGAATAGTTAGTTTTTCAAAAATATTTTTATTTTTCAATATTCGCTTATCTAGCAATTCTATCCCTTGATTAAAATAATTTTCCTCAGGGTCTTCAAAATAGTGGTTTACAACTGTAATTGCATCTTCATTTGAGGTAAAACGCTTGCCAGCAAGGAATTTTTTTGATTTGGGAACAGGTAAAAGTCACTGGGAGCAAAATCAGGAGAATTAGATGGGTGGTCGAGCGACTCTTACTTTAATTCGTTGATTTTAGCCATTGTTAAAACACTCTTGTGCGCTGGTGCGTTGTCTTGATGAAAAATTATTTTTTTGTGTTGTAAGCCAGGACGTTTTTCTCGAATTTGTACATTTAATTGATCTAAAAGGTTGCAAAAGTACTCTGAATTTATTGTTTTACCCTTTTGCAGATAGTCAATCAATAAAATACCTTTGAAGTCCCAAAAAACCGTTGCCATAACCTTACCAGCCGATTGAATTGTTTTTGCCTTCTTTGGGGCACTTCCTCCAGCTTCAGTCCATTGTTTGGATTGTTTTTTTGTCTCTGGAGTATAGTGGTGGATCCATGTCTTGTCAACAGTTATGAAACGACGCTTAAAATCCATTTTATTTCGCTGAAGACGATCCAAACAAGCTTGGGAAATGTTCATTCTTATGCGTTTTTGGTCGACTGTTAACAAGTGCGGCACCCATCTTGCAGAAAGATTTTTCATCTGTAGTTCTTCATGCAAAATTAAATGGACTCGATCATTTGAGATGCCCATGATATTAGCTATTTCACGCACTTTTATTCGTCGATCATTTAATACCATATCATGCACTTTGGCTACAATTTCTGTTGTTGTTGCTGTTTTTGGACGTCCACTACGTGGTGTATCTTCAATGCTTGTACGACCACGTTTAAATTCAGCAACCCAATTTTTTACTGTTGCATATGAAGGAGCACTTTCACCTAACACATTCACCATATCATTATGAATTTCTTGTCCCGATAAACCTTTTTTATGTAAATATTTAATGACACCACGCATTTCTAATTTTTCCATTGTAAAAAAATCGCGGATGCGTCTTTTGTGAACACCAGTTTCTATATGAAGAAGTTGCCAGATCGAAACAAAATTTAACATGTGTTCATTGCAGAGATGGAAGTTTCCAAAACACTTAACTTTTCTTCTGTTTATACCGCGCTTTTTGTGCTAGGCTAAGAAGTTTCCGAACTGCCCTCGTATGCACGTTTTATGAAAGTGATGGTACACCAAAGATACACGTATTTAAATCTTTAAAATGGCTCTCCTGAACAAAACTGGTTTTACCCTTAGGTCCATTTCTATTTTGCGCGTCACATATATAAATATGTACCACCGTCACAAAAGTGCTGATTAAATTTTGAATAAACGTTGCAAAATGAATAATTGTACGTGTTATCGACAATTGTTGTACGTTCTTATTCGAAACAGGCGGCAACAATGGCGACACTAATTAATCACGTAAACGGGAATGCCTTTTGATTGAATCAAATGTTAATGCGCGCCTGCTTTTATTTTTCTCTTGTTTTCGGTTTATTTGCAGAAACAAAAGAAAGCGTGACATTAAAAATGAGAAATGCTTTTGAATTTGTCATGGATTCCCAAGAATCACGCCCATTTGATGATGGTGGCGATGTGCTGAATACATCGCTCATTGTTGGCTGTACGAATATGATACGAGGCAAATTTAAATTCAGCGGATTTGGTGTGTCAACTTCCATGAAAATTGTAACTGATATCTGGAGGAAAATTTACATAAATTGAGAGCAAAGTAATTATCAGGGGTTGAACTTGAAGAACACCCGTTCTTGTTTGAGAGAGAGAGAGATTTTAGGTAAATTAAGACAAAAAAATTGAATCGAGATTTGAACAGTAACGGAAATGTAAGTAATTACTTAAGTGCTACAACATCCCATTAAGGAACAAGAAGGAACTTTTCGCAAATCCGTGAGCTGTGCACGATTCAATTCTTATTCTCACTGACTGGAACCTGAACGGCTAATGCATTTTCTAAAGAGAAGTTTTAACATGGCATAGAGATAAATCTCTTAATGGCAAAGTCGCCGCTTTTTCGAGCCACCGCTAAAAAACTGTTAGATGTTCTTACCCGGGGTTGAACCTGGGTTCACTGGCATGGTAGTCGTACACACTTCCATCACACTACGGCGGCCCACAATGTAAGTATAAAATAAAAGCTACTAATGGCAGAGAAGTTATATTATAGAGAAAAGTACTATTTTTGTGTACCCCATTTCTCTGCTACTACAGTCCGCGAAGCCTTGCAGCTTGTCTGCAGGGTATTGCAGTGTCAGTTTTCCTTGACATGTTCCATCCACAGTAGAGCGCAATCACTGTGAATCTTCGATCCATTGTTGCTTAGTGTCCTCGGTAAACGTTGTGGTTTTGTTTGGTGATCAGTGTCACCAACTGTTCCCAAGCAAAAATCGCTACGGGTTAAATATGCAAAAAAAAATCGATACAGAATTTGAAGGTCTCCCATAACGTACCTTGTTAACTGTCAACAAGTTTTGATATAAAATGTGGCTTGTAGAGCGACAGGACCTCAAATCCGCAAAGACCTTTGTATGAGAGCAATGTTAAAGCATTGACCGATATGGACCAAATTTCGGGTTCGTTCTTCGCCGCAAATCTAATGAAAAAAGACTTGTCACAAATGATGCAAAATCGATGTCAGTTTCGAGCCACTGCTCTAAAGCCCAACTCAAGAAGCGATAACAAAATGGATGGTCGTGGGTTTCAGACGAGTTACAATGGCGTTGAACGCATTAGTCGTGCTCTACAACTTGCAAAATCCATGCAGAAAATTGACAATCTGAATTTGTCGCGTCAAGTGGGGAGAAAAGTGTTACAAGGATCCTCGCGACCGTGGACAGCAGATATTTTGGATTTTGAGTCTGCCTGGTCCGGGCTCTTCCCTGCCTTAAGTGGGAAAATAGGCAATCTGAATATGCCGCGTCAAGTGCGGAGAAGAAGCGTTTCAAGGATCTTTGCGACCGTGTCCAGCAGATATGTTGGAGGGTGTGAGTCGGCCTGCTCCGCGCTCTTCCCCGCCTTTAGTAGGAGAATTACCCTACCCATCTTCTATACCTTGAATACAATGAGAAAGGTGAGCGATAGATTAAGGACTACAAACAAGTATCCACTCCCGGTACATCCAGATTCTTCAGCATTAGCATGAAAATGCCATTGGGCTCAAGAGCTCTTTGATGGTTGGGCATTGGCAATGGCCTGAGCAAACTCGGTCTGGATGAGAAGCGATATTGAATGGTGTAGATGGTGGCGTGTCTTCAATTACTGAGTCAATTAAACCTTGTAAGCGAATAAATAGCGAAAGTTCCATTAGACAAATGCCTAAATATGTTGAGATAGCGAGTTTATGTTCTAGAACTGAGTCGCACATTCTCGTCCCTCAGCCAGTGTTGTATGTTTAAAGCACGATTGTGGCAAAATAAATTACCTAGGACCCTAAAATTCTCAACAATGATGGCTTCTAGAAATAAGCTATTTGGGATTGTAAATGGCCGAAATTGGTACAGAGGGAAAACATTTTCCTTTAAGGGACTGAAAACATGTCTGAAAAAGTACTCTGTTTGAATATTTGACCAGCATGTCTCTATTTCTTGTGAACGCATCGTGACTCAACCAATAAGGGGCAGGTTTTCGAACCGATATGTCCCAAGGAAAAAATCCGCCCAGGCAAACATTTAACGAAAAAAAACATAGTCATGTGGTGACATAAAGATACAAGAGTTTCGTAAGGGACCTAAGGGTAAAAAAAGCAATTTTCATATTTTTTCTTTTTTGATGTGGACAACATCTGAGTATCGAATGAGACCGATGCCACGCCCCAAAAGTGTTCCCTCCCAAAGATATGCGCGTTTTATGAAAGTGAAGTCGACGATTCTAAGCGCAAATAGAAAGGGAACTAATCTTTAAAATGGCTCTCCTGAACAAAACTGGTTTTTAAACATAGGCCCCTTTCTATTTTTCGCGTCACATATAAGTTTATTCTCAAGAACGGCTCAAATTCGGACTCGCGCATAGGCCCTAGGGGTACCAATAATGACCGTTAGAGTTGAAACAATCAAAAATTATAACTAAAATTATAACTTTTATACAAAATTCTACTACAAATTCCAAAACAGGGCGATCCAAGTAGATATACTTATTTCAATAGCCTTTTTTGACAGATCACGTGTGAGTCGTGTCATGCTGTTTTTGTTTAGTATTGTTTGGCATTTCATTATGGAAAGACTTACGCCTGAACAACATTTACAAATTGTTCAACTTTATTACGAAAATTCATGATCTGTGAGGAATGTGTTTCGTGCACTTCGTTCAACTTATGGTCAACATAATCGGCCTACTGAGCGAACTGCTCGCAACACCATCCCCCATCTTGAGACCCAGCATTCATTATTGGACAATATTCAACCGAATAGACCATGTCCAGCACGCAGTAAAGAAAATGTAGCGGCCGTAGCTGAGAGTGTACACCAAGACCGTGGAGAGTCGATTCGGCGCCGTTCGTAGCAACTCGAACTGACGTATGGAACGACTTGGTGCATTTTACGTCGATATCTAAAATTGAAAGCATACAAAAATACAGCTTGTGCAAGAACTGAAGCCGCCTGACGTTCCCAAGCGACATCGCTTTGCTCTATAGGCTCTTGAAAAGTTCCAATAATATCCGACGTTTTCGAGCAAAATTTTGTTCAGCGATGAGGCCCATTTCTGGCTCAATTGGTATGTCAACAAGAAAAATTGCCGCATTTGGGACGAAGAACAACCAGAGGAGGTTCAAGGGCTGCCACTTTATTTAGAAAAACCAACGGTTTGGTGTGGTTTGTGGGTCAGTCCACATTTCTTCAAAAATGATGCCGGTGAGAGCGTAACCGTCAATGGCGACCGTTATGGTGCCATGATAACCGACTATTTAATGCCTGAAATTTAGCTCGTGATCTCGGCAACATTTGGCTTCAACAAGACGGCGCCACTTCCCACACATCGCATCAATCAATGGATTTATTGAGAGAACACATCGGTGAGCCGATAATTTCACGTTTTGGGCCGAGGTCGATTGGCCACCAAGATCGTGTGATATCACACCGTTAGATTTTTTCCTGTGGGGATATGTGTAAAGTCTAAAGTTTATGCGGACAAACCCGATTCGATTCAGGCCTTGGAGCAAAACATCACGCGTGTCATTCGCCAGTTACCAGTCGAAATGCTCGAACGAGTCATCAAAAATTGGACTCAACGGATGGACCATCTGAGACGTAGCCGCGGCCAACATTTGATAGACATAAACTTCAAAAAATAAATGCCAAAGAATGTTCTTTCAAATGATAATAAACATTCCCCATTTATGTTAAATTTTATGTATTTTTTTCTCATTGAACAGGGATTAAACCGGCTCAGGACCTCTTGCTTCTATATTTAAATAGAAGACAAGTTTGTTACAAAATGGCAAAGTGACATTGATTTGCGTTTTGATTTCGGGTCCGTGACAACCCTCTTCAGAAAGCCTTGCTGCAATTGTTGAAAGTAAAAGCGAACTCTATAAGGCCAAGCTCTCCCCAAACGAATGGGATCTACTGTTGTAAACCTTACTTTTCAAGTTTTCTTGTCACAATTGCCCACGAAAATACAACTCATTTTGCCACCTCTAAAGAGACACCACATCAAGAGCCATCAATAGATTTCTTTTACAACGTGTGTGTGTGTGTGTGTTGTAAAAAGAGTTTAGTTGACTATGTCAACTTGTGTGTATTTTTTTTTCTTTTAAAATGTAGGGAACCTCGAAATGGATCACGCGTTATATATATTCTCAAGAACAGCTCAAATTCGGACTTGGACGCATAGTACAAATAATGACCGTTAGAGTTGAAACAATCAAAAAATTAAATATATAGCTAATTCGACTACGAATCCAAATATGACTTGAGTTTTAAGTTTTAAAACTCAATTATGTACATTATTTTGTGTTAAAGATTCAAGACGGCCGTACGCAAGGCCGTTTTCACTTTGTTTGGACTCCAATTACATTTGCAATGTGTTTTTTTTCCTTTCTTTTGTCAAAAAAAAAAAGTACAAAAACCTTCCTTGTTTACCGAAGTGTTAAACTCATCTTTCAAATATCAAAGTAATAAAGATTTACGTACTCAGGTATTTCACTTTATATTCCTTCAAGGACTTTCAATCCAATTTGAAAAAGTTTTAACATGCTAAGAGAAAAATTTAAATTGGATTTTCGTGATTGGAGTCAACCACTTTTGTTGAAAACAACTTTACTTTGTTTGATGTTTCAAAAAAAAAATTATGTCATCCTTACAAACCGCCATTACATCATGCAAGCTCCACTTCGCCCCGCACCGAAGAATGCCCGACGGACGTTGATTAAAAGAACCACATGCGTTTCAAAGAGATTTTCAGCAACAACAACAATAAAAAAGGCAAATCTACCTATAAAACTTTTATTCAACATTCATTATCCACTTTTATGTAAATCGTTCAATTGTATTAAAATGTTTAACAGCATATGCATGTATGCGTCCCTGTATGTGTGTGTGTGTGTGTGTTTGTGTGTTTCAACACACCTTTACGCTGTCAGCAAGGCTGAGGGGAAAATGACATAAACATCATAATGCCTTCAACATACACACTCAAAAAAGCAGAGAGAGATTACAGGAGAGAGAGAGAGAGTCGCGGAAAGACATGCAAGAGATTTCCACATCATAGATGGCTGATCTTTTTGACTTATAAAAATGTTTTGTTCGCATAAAAATATATACATACTTATAATACTTAAAGATAAGCTTAACATTCTTGCTAGCAAAAGAATCAAGTAGTCACACACACGCATACTCGCACACAAACACTAACAGGCAGTCATTCTTACATACCACCACTGATACACACACTCGTTTGTAGCACATTCACAGACAACTAAAATAGAAAAGAAAACGTTTGGAAAAAAAAATATGCTGGTATGATTTGGCCCTGGCACTGTGATGCTGCATCAGAAAAATGTGTTCGAAACAATACCAGGTTCAATGTGGCACACCCTATTCCAAAGAGCAGTGCAGATTGAAATAAATATGCAGCCCAGATGGGAAAAAATGTATCCTATTGGAGTTGGTCGTTTCCTATTTGAATATCCTACAAAAGTTTTTCTTTTCGCTTTCCGGAACCACAGCTATAGAAGCCACATATCAACTGCAATTCTTGGTTCGGAAAGAATGTTATGAACAACCAACGAATTTGTTCCGACTGTTCCTTATGTAATGATCCTTATCTAAAATGATCTCCTGAATCCGAATGTCCGTTCTGCCCCACTATGTAGAGTTTTCGCGATATCTTGAACTCGACATTTTTCTGACTTTTTTTTATTGATCTGCCTAAACTTTAGCAATTCTTATCCGATTCTTTTAAAAAAGACTAATATTATTTTGTTTGAACGGCATCTTTCATGTAAATTGTACCGCAAACCTTTACCATAGCACAGCCCGTGATGGTTTGGAGGCAGCGTTCTGGCAGATATGGAGATTTTTACGCTGGGTATCGCTTACTCTGGTACCGCATAGTCTTCCACCGACCGGCCAATCTTTTTTTATGTAGATAATAAGGTCACCTTTTTTATGCCCCCAGTACTGCCGACTAGTAAATTAAGGACCTTATAAATGGCAGGCCATTTAAAATTTGAATCGGCTGTAAAAAAAGTAACGCGTGATCCATTTCGAGGTTCCCTACTTTTTTTTATGAAAAAAACACAGAAAATTCAAATTGAATATGGAATGTTTTTTATCATTTGAAAGAATATTCTTTGGCATTTATTTTTTGAAGATTATGTCTATCAGATGTTGGCCGCGGCTACGTCTCAGATGGTCCATCCGTTGAGTCCAATTTTCGATGACTCGTTCCAGCATTTCGACTGGTAGCTGGCGAATTATGGTTTGGGTTTGTCCGCATAAACTTTAGACTTTACATATCCCCACAGGAAAAAGTCTAACGGTCTGATATCACCCGATCTTGGTGGCCAATCGAGCCCGGGCCAAAACGTGAAATTATCTGCTCACCGAAGTGTTCTCCCAATAAATCCATTGATTGATGCAATATGTGGGAAGTGAAGCCGTCTTGTTGAAACCAAATGTCGCCGAGATCATGAGCTTCAATTTCAGGCATTAAATAGTCGGTTATCATGGCACGATAACGGTCGCCATTGACGATTACGCTCTCACCGGCATCATTTTTGAAGAAATATGGACCGATGAATCCACCGGCCCACAAACCACACCAAACCGTTGTTTTTTTCTGGATGAAGCGCAAGCTTTTGAACCTCTTCTGGTTTCTCTTCGTCCCAAATGCGGCAGTTTTGCTTGTTTACATACCCATTGAGCCAGAAATGGGCCTAATCGCTGAACAAAATTTGGCTAGAAAACGTCGGATCTTCTTGGAACTTTTCAAGAGCCCATAGAGCGAAGCGATGTCGCATGGGAACGTCGGGCGGCTTCAGTTCTTGCACAAGCTGTATTTTGTACGCTTTCAATTTAAGATCTCGACGTAAAATGCGCCGAGTCGTTCCATACGTCAGTCCGAGTTGCTGCGAACAGTGCCGAATCTACTCTCCACGGTCTTGGTGTACACTCTCAGCTACGGCCGCTACATTTTCTCCACTGCGTGCTGGATGTGGTCTATTCGCCGAATATTATCAAAATGCTGGGTCTCAAAATGGGTGATGGTGTTGCGAATAGTGCGCTCAGTAAAGAGCTTAGCGCTGCCTTTCTCGGATGTTAAAGAAAGAAAATTTAGCCAAAACGGCTCGATGGTCCTTTAAGTCCAGGAACGATTGTTGTCGAATCGTATCGCTTTAACAGTCGAGTACTCCACTCCCAGTACATACAGATTCTTCAGCATCAACGAGAAAATACCATCGGGCCCAAGCGCCTTTGATAGTTGGCCACTGGCAATGGCCGGATAAGCTTTGCTCTGATTGAAGGAATTTGAAACTACAGAGAGCTCGAGTGGTAAAAAAAAGAAAAGCCAACCAAAATGAAAGGAACGGTTGTTTCCAAATCGTATCGCATCCAATGTCTAGTACTCCAGCCTCGCTGCATCCAGATTCTTCAGCATCTGCCTGGGAACGCCTTCGGGCCCAAGTGCCTTTAATGGTTGGCCTGAGCAATACAGAAAGCTTTAGTTATTGTACCATCCTCTTAGCACTGCCATTCTCGGAGCGATAAAAAAGCAAGTTAAAATGACTCGTGGTAATTTTGGGACCAGGAACGGTTTTTGCCGAACCGTATCGATTTCACAGTCGAGTACTCCACTGCCGGTGCATCCAGATTCTTCAGCATCAGCATGGAAATGCCATCAGGCCCAAGTGCCTTTAATGGTTGGGCATTGGCAGTGGCCAGAGAAACCTCGGTATGGACGAGGGTATTTGAATCTTAGCACTGCCTTTCTCGAAGTGCTAAAAAAAAGAAAAGCCAGCCAAAATGGCTCATGGTCCTTCAGGGACCAGGAAGGGTTGTTTCCAAATCGTATCGCCTCCCTGTCCTCTCGCTTGGACAGGAAAGACTTTATTGAAGATCAAAATTTTTGGATTCTATGCACCAAAACGACTTGGAATCCTTCGGATGTCGAGGATCATCAACTTAGCAACTCCAGCATATCATGTACATATTGTCTAAGCCATGGGTGCGGTCAGTGCGTGCAAGAATTAACCCGTAAACAGTTTACTTATTTTAATAAAAGTCCCTAATAAAAAGTTGGGGGAATTAAGTAATTAGAGGCGTTTTTAGGCGAAAATTTTCAAGATCTGACACTTGGGCCTTTGGTGATCAACAACACTCACATTTTACAACAAATCTCAATATGAATTTATTTTTATGATTTAACAGAGATTAAGGCTAGGAGTCATGGTCCTTTGGGGGCTAAAACACGCCCGTTATAGTCATATGGATCATATAGATTTTTTAAGGGCTCTTAAGATTTGTCCTGGCCGAACTTAATGTAATTTTTACTTATTTTCAGTTTGCTTTAGTTACAAACTACTGTGGCAGTAGTAAATTTTGATGGATGAAATGTAGCAGAGAACGACTTGTATCTTTTTTGCCTCCCACACACACACACGCAGAGCTAGGAAATCTGTGTAAGAGGGACACACAAAAGACCGGGGATTATTAGGCATTAAGTTAACTGCATTTAAGTATTTATTTAAACTCGTTAAGTTGTTAGTTGCGAAAGGCGCATAACAAACGAGCAATGAAAGCGGGTAGATAAACTCACGCACACACACACACTAGCACACATACAGAATTGAACAGGCGACAATGACAACGAAACGATAAGAATGACAATAAGAAAAGTAACTAAGATTTATACTCGACGTTGGTTTTTTTTCTTGGTTCGGTTGCTTAACTTATCCCGACGATCCGATTCAGCTACAGATTCAACTTAAATCAAAAGGCACCAAACAAAAGAAGAAGAAAACGAAAAAAACGGACGGCCTACGGCAAATGAGACAATGAACCCCAAAAAAAGAGAGAAAGAAAAAAACGAACAAAACATCTTTTATGGCTGCTGTTTATCTAGGGTCTCGCTACCGCTCACTCTCTCTCTCTATCTCTGTGTGTGTGCGAGGGAATTTAGAACAAATCAAAGCACACACAAACGCATATCAGACAATATCCTTTTTTTTACACTAAGGCTAACGCACACACATACACACACAGACTTATAGAAGTAGTACAATACATACCTAGAGATTTGTTGGAATCCATTTGATTTGCTTTTGCTATAATATCCATATTGTTGTTCGTGCTGTTGTTGTTTATCCTTAGGCTTCTTGTTGCTATTCGTATTGTTAATTTAATGCTAAGCTTGTTTCTTTTTCTTCCAGCGTTGATTTTCTTTTTATTTATCGTTCGAAAGTTTCTCAAGTCAACTCAACTCAACTCTGCTGTAGAGAACTTAACTCGTCGCGTCGCGTTTCGTTTCGCCTCTTTCCAACTTAACTCAACAGTTCTGTGGATAATTTGACCTTTTGTTCAAGCACCGCACCGCACATGCATATTTCACTTGGCTGGAACTTTGTGTGGAACTTCTATGATTTCCACTCGACTGCTTGACAACAATTCACACTTCCTCTTCATATCCAGCCATCCATCAGTGGCAGGCTAGCTGTACAAGCATCCCCCATATCATGGGCACCATTAGCACCATCAAAAGCAGCCCTAGGAGCACTACCAGCAGCAGTCCCACTTAACCTTGTCTAGTTTGTTTCAGTTCTAATGTGGGTGTTTTCTTTTTATTATAGTTTCAATTTCTTTTCTGGGGGATTTTTGTTTTGTTTGTCTGCTTTTCTTGTTCGATTCTCAGCTTAATGCCAACACGCCAAACATGAGTTCTTTCAATTTGTATCTAAAATGTTAACAAACAAGAAAATGTAAGAATAATGTAATATTTTTGTTGCAGAGATATAGGAGTAACTATGTGTGGCCAAGTAGAAACGATTTGGTCAGTATTTATGAGCCACATTTCAGAGATCGTTATTCAAAGTTAACAACAGCAGCACCAACATTACCTTAGGTGCGGTATCACATTTCCGCACGTTGTTCAAGGTGGTGTCAGGGTGTCAGTGAAATACATTACCCTTTGTAGTTATATAGAGTTGGTCATTTAAAATTTTAAATTTGAATCGGCTGTAAAAAAAGTACTTATAATTCTTTCAAATTTCTAATTTTATTGGAAAGGTTGAACTTTGTCATTTAATGATAGAACACCGTCCAATTTGTTTTCGCATCGCCCAATGGGCTGCAGATTGTTTGGCAGGAGATAAAGAATTTTATCGCAAAACCGTCTCATTTTCGTCTTGAAGGCTATGCCAATAAGCAAAATTGCCGCATATGGGATTCAGAGAACCAAAACGTGACTATTGAGGAGCCGATGCGTCCACAACGAGTCACTGTTTGGTGTGGATTTTGGGCTGGCGGCATTAATGGATCATTTTTCTTCGAAAATAAGCAAGGAAATGCGGTTACCGTCAACGATGAGCGGTTACCGCGCAATGATCAACGAATTTTTTGTTTCCAAAAATTCAAGAGAATGACATGGTCGACATTTGATTTCAACAAGACAGGGCCGCATGTCACACAGTAAACACAACCATTAATATTTTACGCACTGTTTTTAAAAATTGAATATTCAGCCAAAATTTTGATGTCAATTGGCCGCTTCGGATTATTTGCTGTAGGGAGCCATTATTGACAAAAGTTATGCAAAGCATTCAGAGACAATTGAAGCGTTGAAACATGAAATTGAAAAGTTTCGATCCAATCAAAAATGTACTGAACAATTTTGTCGATCGGATGAGGTATCGCCGACCCAGTTATGAAAAAGTTCAATCTTTCCAATAAAACCAGCAATTTGAAAAAATTATCAGTACTTTTTTTACAGCCGATTCAAATTCAAAATGCTAAATCGTCCACCCTGTATAGCATTTGTATACCCTACACCACACGGTGGTGTTTTTCAATGGTCGTGGTGTCTCACGTCGTGGCGATGTTAATTGGCCGCGACGATCGTGTGATTTGATTTTAAAAGAAAAAGTTTACGTCAATTAGCCAAGAGCAGTTCAAGATGTAAAGGGTGAGATAATTCGGTACATTAACGACATTGAACCTCCATTATGTCTCAGAGTCATTAAAACTATGGACCATCGGATAGATTTATGCGACCAAAGCCGTGGCGAGTATATGGCCGATATTTTGTTTCACACACAATTGTCATAAATCCTCTTATTATATTAAAAAATATTAAGAAAATTCTCTGAAAACTTTTTTTTATTTACAAGTAACATCGTGCGTTTCAGTTGGATCACCCTTCAGTAATCAACACAAATCTCTAGTCCCCTATCGGTCCATGTTTTCGAATAGCTTTCACACAATGGTCTCTTCCAAATTTAGATCCTGCAGCTTGAAAAGCCGCAAATCATAGCCGACCACGCGCAAATTAAGCGATCGTTAATGAGGTAAAACTGGACCAAACAAGCTTTTATTTTACTGTTTATACCCTCCATCAAAGGATAGAATGTACATTCACTTTATCGTTCCTTTTAGAACACCTCGAAATCTCATAACGTTATAAATTCTGAATCGTCGTACAATTCTAAGATGATCTAGCCATGTCTATGTGGGAAGCAAATTACAGGTTGGAATATAATAAATATAAATATAGGGTGCTGTATTTTACAGAAACATGTGTTGATGGGCTAAAATGGTTGGAATTTGAAAAGGAACAGCTCGGTCAAGAGGTAAAAATTACCCCCACACAAGGACAGAGTCGATTTTGGGAAAAAATCAACAACCCTAAACTAAAAACCCAATATCTCCTTACATATTAAAGATGTGAAAATGATATTTTGAACATATGATGTTGGTATGGTTAAAAACATATCCCGTGGGAAAAGTGGGCGTTGTCTTGCACCCTTTAGAAAAATTAAGTTTATGGTCAATGTAATGGACCGATTGTTATTTATTTTTAATAGAAATAAATCAATAGCTATTAACATAGACTGGATAACAGTTGGGATCAGTGGTTGGATAACATTTGGTAGATAAATAGCAGACGAATGGACAGACGGATAGAATCAGTTGGTGATTCAGAATCGATCGATCGCTCGATATTAAAGGTATGTCGTGCTCAAATAATTTTTATTTCCTCAAATTCGTTTCTTATTTGGAACGTTTCGGTCGATTTTGTACGCGGTTTGTCCTATGCGAGTGTTAATGCCACACATACGAATTAATTAGAAACTGATGAATTTTGTTTTGTTTTTAGGTTGAATCCCACGATTAAATCCTAAATCGGAAGCTATATTCGAAGCGGAGCTATTTTACAAGATGGGCTGGCTTTTTTTTTTTGAATTTTTATTGAAATCTGATAATCATTTCCCCTGTTTGGTGGTCAACTCCCCAAATGGGGAGATATATGTATTTGTAATGAGACTATATCAAAACATGGCCCGTTTTGATCGATTTTCAACATTGCTTATCATGAGTGCAAAACAATGCCACTAACCAAATTCCATTAAAATCTGATTATAGCCAAAGTGGACGAAACATGTGTATGGTAGCTATTTTAAGGGCCGATTCAGGTCGTATGTTGTGCGAACTAACATAAAAAACCAAATTTCATTTACACCTGATTCAATTTGTTACGCTAAGTTTAGTTACCGTCTAATTCTTGGGAAAATTTGCGTTTGGGGTATATTAGAACGGACCGATATCGACTTCATTAGCCATAAATCAAATAGTGTGTAAAGTTTCATTGCGATCGCTTTACAATTGCAAACTAGACTTGGAGTACTAGAATAGATGGAGTAAGTCGAGAGTTATCCTGTATAATTTTAATGGGCCTATCCTGCTTTGATCGGTATGAGTTTAATGGGTCTATCACTTCCTTCTAGTTCTAACATATATCAGTTCTAACATAAAATACCCCTGTACCGCAGTGTGATAAGGGTATAAATAGTAAATGTCAGAGATTATTCTTTTGGTTCAAAGAATAATTTCAACATTTAATACAATGTGTTTCATTTAATATTAGAAAACAAGTTTAGGTACGTTGATATTGATAGTTCGAGAAACCATACATGGTCGGTCAATTATGATACTGCAAGACATAAACGCTCATGAAGGATATTAATGATTCGGCGCACTTAACGATAAATAAAAAAAGAACAATACAAAAATATGATATGCTAGACTGGCAAATACTTTTTGTTATCCATAAATTGCCTTGAAAAGTACTTGCGGATACGTGATACATTTTCCCAACATCATAAATCTTCAGAGGCCGCCACTCTCTTCCTATCTATAAATGCAGCCTTAGCTATTTATTTGATCTAGAAATAATAAAAACAAAAAGCAAAACTTGTCGATGATGATTGAAGTTTTGCCACCTTTTAAGAGCGAACAACATCAGTGAATCAATTAAAGTTATTTGTTTAGGAAGTGTGTACAATACATACAAAAACACACACAGACACACAGCCATGCATAGAGTGTACACATGTAGGTCTACATGTTAGAGTATATCTATTACATTAATTTCGAACATAAAATATATTAGTGGTGGCTATAGATTCTCCCGGGACCATTCAGGACGCACAGACAAAACTGTGTAAATAATGCAGAATCATGTGGGAATAACGTTCACTAGTATGAACGTCGGTCGCATGAGCCGCTCGTCGTAGTCGTCGTCCATCTTCTGTCGCTTCATCGTACGGCATTAACGTAAACGTTAAGTAACTAAACTAAAATATTATGAAACAGAGCCACCAGCCAAATGCCAAACTTTGTTTGTTTGGCCTTAAGAGATGTGTTTATGGACGCGCAAGGAAAAAGTTTGAAATTGAATAAAACAAAAAAACCAAAAAAAAAACACCAGAAACACACTCAGCTCCGTTTTGGCCCTCGAAGAAGGAATCAAATCAAAATAGATGAGCAAAACTAATATGTAATACTGGGTGTGTATGAGTAAGCTGTATGTGCATGTATGTGTGGGGTTCCCAATATTAGCATTTCATTTCTATTATGCTTATATATACCATATATAAGTATACAGTCGTACATATCTATTTATACATTTCCATATCTTCTATCATCACCAACGCCATCTTTCCAAACTTCGGCCCTGCGCCGCTCTATCACTTAGCAACATTTTTTTTTTGTCAAAATTAATTGTTTCCTCTCGAATCTGAATTTGAGGAACTGGTCGTGTTCTCTCTCTTTTAATGGTTGGTCTATTAAGTTTGGCCAATCATTGCGTCCTCAACTTTAAATCAACAGTGTGGGTGAATTCACAAAGTTTAAGTGCTCTAAAAATGATAAAGTTTAAAAATTGAGTGGATTTTTCATGTATTTTAAAGCGCTAATTGCAAGAATAGATGGATAGACAGACGGGCATGTCCAAATCGATTCAATGAGTTATTATCATCTCACTTGCATCTAGTTCTGTGGTGGGTCTTTGGCCAATAACTGCGACCTCAACTTTTAATCAACAGTGTGGGTGAATTCACAAAGTATAGAACAATCAAGATGCTCTAGAAACGAAATTTTTTTTTAAAATCGAGTGGAATCGAGAGGTTATGGTGATAACGGGTGATCCATCTAGAGGTATTCCATCTGATCCATCTAGAGGTATTTTTTCAAGAAGAGTTTTTGTGGAAAGTTTTTTTCTTCTTTTGAATCCGATGAAATGTTCATGTCTTAGGTCGGTTGGACCACAAAAGAGACTTACTTTATTTTCAATGAGTCTGTCACATTTGTTAGGCTGTTGCAAACATCTGCACATACTCATAATACCCCTGTAGCCCACAGTATGTAAAGACAACAGTACCACCCGACGTATGTGTAATATTATCATCACAGTTAATATTAATCATACGCTCCGAACGCAGCCACTATGTTACAGGCAGCACAGAGAACGAAGCTGATGTGGACTAAAGCCGTAAGTTCGCTATTAAAGTGGCCCGCTTCTGGGGCCATGAGGTCGACACCAATCTAGGTCAAACCTTTAGTTTGAGTACTCATTTGACCATATTTACCAGTAGTACCAGTTGTTGACCATTTTTTGGGCCCTTATAATCCATGAGCCGACCGTAATCTCAGTTAAAACTTCAAAATAAATTCATATTTGGGTTCGTAGCATAAATTGCTTTTTTTGTGTACCCATATGCCCATATTTACCGGTGGTCCCTTCTTTTGACAACAAGGGCCGTTGTTTGGGCAAATCCTTTTCGATAAGCCCGACAACATTCTTAGCAGAAAATTCAAAAAAAAATTCCTATTTGGATTCGTTGTAAAGTTTGCTTTAATTCTTAGTAAATTTTGTTATACACTCTTTTCTTTTTTGACTATTAATCGCTTATTTTGACTATACGAGGCCACATGACCGAAATGAACCTAATTGAGGTATAAAGTTCGTCCTTCCTAACGTTTAGCCATTATTCGTACACACAGAAAACAAATTAGTTGGAAGTCGGTTAGAACTGCAATAATTCGGTTGCAAAAGCGGAATTTCGGTTGCAACCACCGAATGTTTATAAACGCAATGGATATTCCGGTCGAAATACCGCAAGATGATAAATTTGATGGTCGTACTGTACTCACAACTTATTGATCGGTCATAAAAATGAAACGCAGAAAAAGTATTTTGTTACCATAACTGGTGGTTGTGGCAAGTAATAGTTTTTTTTAACATCTTGTTGTTGCAACTAATTACACAAGTCAACAGTCAAAATGTACTCGGGATGCGATAATTTTTTCTGTGTAGATAACCTTGACATGAGCTCGAAAAACGCAATAAAAAATTATTTTTTCGTTTGGTTTTTGTTTTATTTTTTTTTTTTAAATTTTAAAAATTTTTTTTTGGTTAATTTGTTTCGTCCGGCATAACTCGGGAACCACTAGCCCGATTTAATTGAATTAAATTTTAAAAAATTTAAAATTACAATTCCCTTAATCTGTTCATATATTGTTTTCCTATACAAGCAACAGTTTCCAAGTTAAAAATGAATATATAAAGGAAAAAACTTATTTTTTGCCTAAAGATTTAAATTTTTTTTTTTTAAAAAATCCATAAAAAATCCAAAATGAAAAATGTCAAATCTTATTACTTTTACGTAAAGTCACATAACCTATGAGCAAAATGAGACAAAGATCATGAAAATCGATGCACGCGTTTCGCTTTTATTCGCAATTGAGTAAAGGTATGAATTTCAAAAATTTGCTAAAGTCATATATTTTTGTCACCCAACAAATTTTAATTTTTTTTGTAATAAAAAAGAAAAAACCTTACCATAGACAAAGTTGTGCATATGTCGAGCAAATTTTTGAAATTCATACCTTTACTCAATTGCGAATAAAAGCGAAACGCGTGCATCGATTTTCATGATCTTTGTCTCATTTTGCTCATAGGTTATGTGACTTTACGTAAAAGTAATAAGATTTGACATTTTTTTTTTCATTTTGGATTTTTTATGGATTTTTTAAAAAAAAAAATTTAAATCTTTAGGCAAAAAATAAGTTTTTTCCTTTATATATTCATTTTTAACTTGGAAACTGTTGCTTGTATAGGAAAACAATATATGAACAGATTAAGGGAATTGTAATTTTAAATTTTTTAAAAAATTTTTTAAAAAAAAATTAAATCGGGCTAGTGGTTCCCGAGTTATGCCGGACGAAACAAATTAACCAAAAAAAAATTTTTAAAATTTAAAAAAAAAAAAATAAAACAAAAACCAAACGAAAAAAAAAATTTTTATTGCGTTTTTCGAGCTCATGTCAAGGTTATCTACACAGAAAAAATTATCGCATCCGGAGTACATGAAATTTTTTTCATTTTGTTGAGTAGTGTTATTAGCGATTATAACTAAAACTTCAACATAACCAAAAAGGGGTTGTTTAATGGATTATTTTTAAATAAAAAAATTCGATTTTTATCGACTTTAAGCCAATCGATGAACGTAACTTTTAAATACTGGTGACTTTACGATTAAGAGATTTATTTATTGGCCATATAAACGCTTCTCCATAAAATGCATTAACCGTTCGGACGGTTAACAGTAGGTCCTGGCCAATATTTCAAAGTGTTTCAAACGGAGCGAGCCACATGTTGATGTGCACAAAAAACTTTCCAGCATACTTTAGCAAAACATTAGACCTTTCGTCTAGGTTTGTAGGTTTCAAGGAGTCTCCTTAAGACCGAAAACCATGTAGGGACTCTGAACCACAATTTAATCTGTAACCAGCAGGCTGGACTGCAAAAAACTCCCTTTGGGAAGAGTCTTGCTACTAAAACGGAAGCCCAAAGGAATAGCTGAAGTTGATTCAAATGTATTTTTAATGTCACGTCTCTATTAATGGGCTTTATAACGTACGTGGGGTATCCCATGGATTCGGCATATAATAATTCATACAAATGACCTATAATGTCTTTTTCTATTAAAGCTTAAAAAAAAAACTGAAAAAAACATCGAAAAATCTGTAAACTTTCTGAAGCACCATCTAAATGGGCATCTAATGTTGTCAACGCTATTAATTGACAAATCAGTGCGTTAATTAGGTACAGCAGTGTTGCCAACATGTAGACAAAAGGAACAAAAAAGAACATTATTTGTAAATTAATATTCTTAGCAGGGGCGGGGTTCTTATTTTCCTTTTTGTCACTTTTTCTATACAGAGATGTAGCCTCCAGCATAGGATAACGAGTACGTTTAGTTTGTCATTTTGTTGTTAATGCTCTGAATTTGTCATTAGGGATTCTGGAAGGGACATAGCGAACATGTTGGTATACGAGTATCGTACTTATATAAATGTATCTGTGGCAGCATGTAGCAATATTTTGCGAAGAATTTCATTAGAAAAGTAGTCTATTGAACTCCAAATGAGATGCTCTGGGAAACAAGTACGTACTTGACGAAATTGATAGGGTTCAGATATTGAAGTTCTTTTTTTTATAGACTAGCTTTGATGAGTCGCCTTTACAAATATACATAATTTCCTTAACATCCCATTAAGGAATAAATTAAAGAGCTTTAATTTATATGATTCTTATATTACCAATAGGGCCCACTGTTTAATGTTTGGTCTGAATGGCAAATGCATTGTAGAGAGTATCTTTTACACAACTTAGAGATAAATCGTTCACTTGGAAATTAGTCGGCATAACAACAAAAATTACCAGACCCTGAAAAAATGATTTTACCCGGATTTGATTAAGGGTGGACACCATAGCTCGCATTTTTTCTCTCTAAAAGATGATAGCTATCAAATGAAAATAATCAGAATAGATTTTATTGGGCTGTGAAGAAGAGAAGCATATAAACACAAAAGTAATAATGCTTGCTTGCAGCATCTTAATTCACTAGCGATTTTAAACGTGTTATTTTTTGATTCACTATCGTTTTCAAAAGCTTTCTCACAATCTGGTTTCAAAAGGACGAGACTCTACTTAATAACGATAGTTTTTTCAATTATTTTATCTTGGATGGCATCAACGTTGCCAAAGTCATTAACTTTGAAAATATACAGCAAAGTTTTCCATTCATCATGCATTGTTTCAAACCTGCTGAACGAGTAAAAATAATTCAAAAAATTATTATCGAAATTTCGGCAACATTAAATTAAATTAGTCTTAAAGTCGGTTACTAGCATGGCTTTAGAGCGCCGGAAATTCATCGCACCGTGAATAAGTTTGAACCTAAGTACACTCTTTGGCACCTGAAGTCACGAACCAAATGCAGATAGAAGAAGTGACAGAAATATCAATTTGATGTTAATCAGCTCAATTGTATGTTGACCTAATCTAAGTACACTCTTAGGCACCTAAAGTCACGAACCAAATGCAGATAGAAAAAGTGACAGAAATATCAATTTGATGTTATTCGCAGAAATAATCTAGGTTATTTTGAAATTGCTATGTGAGCAATACTAAATCGTGCTGACTTCTGGTGCTGTTTTTTTGAACCTACATCCGTATAAGATGGTGCTGATGGAAAAACTGAACAAGGTCGGCCATAGCCAAGGTCCTGAGTTCGCTAATTGCTCGCTGGAATTGTTGGCCAGAAATCCGGATGATGGCCAAAACTTTACCATTTAGGTGAGACCTATGTTTAGTTCAGCGTCTCTTGTAAAAAACAAAGTTGCGTTTATTGCAGCAAATACAGTATCATTGCAACCGCAAGGGTCAACTGTTGGATGGGGCTAATGACAGAGGGCTGCGCACCACGTTTCTATCGAAATTACGAAAACTCATGATTTCATAATGTTTTAACATTTGAAACAAAGCCTATAAAGACATAGAATATTTCGCCTAAGTTATTTGAAAAAGAAAAAAGATAACGGTTTTTAGGTACCTTTTAGTAAAATCGTGCAATTCCTAAAATGGTGGGGAAAACCTGGAAATGGCCGCCAAAATGCTCACGGCGCAGTTGAGGCATTTTGGAAAACAAGCAGTCAGTACATAAAGAACAGGTTTAACTATTGAGATCGCAGCTTCGGTTTCGAGAACTTTAAGCCAATATAGTTTTTTTTTGGAAATTTACTATTTTCTAGGGCATTTTTTCTCTGTTTTCATCACTGCAAAAATGAAAATGTTACTAGTACCACTATTTGAAACAAAAATGGAAAACATATTTTTTTTTAAATTTTAAATTCAAAAGGTTCTAAATTTTAAAGGGATTATAACTTTAACTCCAAGTTTAAATCTGTATTAGGTGGAACGCAACATTTTTTCTGCATAATGCTTAAACTATAGGAGATACTAAAAATATGTGGACTCATATACGAGGGCAGTTCGGAAACTTCTTAGCCTAGCACAAAAAGCGCGGTATAAACAGAAAAAAGTCAAGTGTTTTGGAAACTTCCATCTCTGCTATGAACACATGTTAAATTTTGTTTCGATCTGGCAACTCCTTCATATAGAAACAGGTGTTCACAAAAGACGCATCGGCGATTTTTTTACAATGGAAAAAATTAGAAATGCGTGGTGTCATTAAATATTTACATAAAAAAGGTTTATCGGGACAAGAAATTCATAATGATATGGTGAATGTGTTAGGTGAAAGTGCTCCTTCATATGCAACAGTAAAACATTGGGTTGCTGAATTTAAACGTGGTCGTACAAGCATTGAAGATGAACCACGTAGTGGACGTCCAAAAACAGCAACAACAACAGAAATTGTAGCCAAAGTGCATGATATGGTATTAAATGATCGACGAATAAAAGTGCGTGAAATAGCTAATATCATGGGCATCTCAAATGATCGAGTCCATTTAATTTTGCATGAAGAACTACAGATGAAAAAGCTTTCTGCAAGATGGGTGCCGCACTTGTTAACAGTCGACCAAAAACGCATAAGAATGAACATTTCTCAAGCTTGTTTGGATCGTTTTCAGCGAAATAAAATGGATTTTATTTTATTTTTTATTTCATAACTGTTGATGAGACATGGATCCACCACTATACTCCAGAGACAAAAAAACAATGCAAACAATGGACTGAAGCTGGAGGAAGTGCCCCAAAGAAGGCAAAAACAATTCAATCGGCTGGTAAGGTTATGGCAACGGTTTTTTGGGACTTCAAAGGTATTTTAGTGATTGACTATCTGCAAAAGGGTAAAACAATAAATTCAGAGTACTATTGCAACCTTTTAGATCAATTAAATGTACAAATTCGAGAAAAACGTCCTGGCTTACAATTTTTCATCAAGACAACGCACCAGCGCACAAGAGTGTTTTAACAATGGCTAAAATCAACGAATTAAAGTACGAGTTGCTTGACCACCCACCTTATTCTCCTGATTTAGCTCCCAGTGACTTTTACCTGTTCCCAAATCTAAAAAAAATCCTTGCTGGCAAGCGTTTTACCTCAAATGAAGATGCAATTACAGTTGTAAACTACTATTTTGAAGACCTTGAGGAAAACTATTTTAATCAAGGGATAGAATTGCTAGATAAGCGTTGGACTAAGTGTATTGAAGTTTCAGGAGATTATATTGAAAAATAAAAATATTTTTTTGTTTAGCTCGTTTGTTTTATTTCGGTCTGTTGCTTTTACACATTGAACAGGGATTAAACCGGCTCAAGACCTCTTGCTTCTATATTTAAATAGAAGACAAGTTTTTAACAAAATGGCAAAGTGACATTGATTTTCGTGGCTGCACACTACTTTTATCATGATTTCGGGTCCGTGACAACCCTCTTCAGAAAGCCTTGCTGCAATTGTTGAAAGTAAAACCGAACTCTATAAGGCCAGGCTCTCCACAAACGAATGAGAACTACTGTTGTAAACCTTACTTTTCAAGTTTTCTTCACACAATTGCCCACGAAAATACAACTCACTCTTGCCAGCTCTAAAGAGACTCCACATCGAGAGCCATCATAAATAAAAATATTTTTGAAAAACTAACTATTCTCTTTCATTGATAGGCTAAGAACTTTCCGAACCGCCCTCGTATATATAAAATATCATCCAAATCGGATATAAACTTTGTGTTACGGCGGAGCATTTTAAAATTTTTCGCAACCGAGGTTGCCAAGTTCGGAGCAGTGCTACTCGACACCTATTCTGACTAGAGGTCAACAGAACCTGTTGAAACTTTACCTACAGCAGTGTTAAATTATTGGCTCAACGACAAACACAACAGAAATTGTCGGTATCTAATGAACGAAGAACTCTAACACAAGCCTCGGCTAATCGAGGCCTTGCCAAATCATCGCCTCTTTCATTAGTAGTCTCCGCAAGGACTTTCGAATGCTAGACCCCTAAATGAGTTGATGTAGTTTCGATAGTCTCCATCAGAATATACTGGCGTGCAATGAGAGGACTAAGGATTAGAAAACGCCTCAATGATGTGGCGTTAATTCTCCAAGCGACAGCTGGTTTAGAGCATTTTGTATTGCTGCCCATCAAATTTATAACTTCGAACCTACAACGGCCGTGTTGAAGTCATACGTACCGCTTTTCACCAAATTTCAGAGAAGGAGTAGTAGGATTACTTTAAATACCAGCAGAAGAACTTGACAAGGAGTAGGAGGATAACTTCACTCAAGACCAAGCTGGAAAGTAAAGCAACGGCATGACTAAATTGTACGGCAAGGATTTAATGCATGTTTCCTAAATCATTGGCAGAATTCAAAAAGGAATAGTAGGATTACATTAACCACACCGATATTAAAGGCAGGAAGTTGAGCAGGGAGCAGGGCACCTGATCCCTAAATCATTTCCAGAATAATTTGACAAGGAGTAATAGAATTACCTAATGCCGACATCGATGGACGGAAAATACGCAAGGGCATAAATCATTTGATGGGCATGGATTTGCTCCCTGCTCATCGACGCTGTCTTGAAAGTTTACCGTGTTGGTAATTGCTCTGGTGATTAGAAGGTGTGGCTCCAGCATTGTTGAAATATATCGTTATACAACTGAAATGGGAGTTCAAACACCCAAAGATATCATCTACAACAGTTCTGAATTGAATCTTAAATCTGTGCAAATGGGGAAGAGGAAATTGCATCTGCATTCAGTCTAAGTATAAAAAAACAACATCAAATAACGGGTGGAAATTACAAGACCCTTACTTGAACCAATTTACTGAGGGTAACTTTGGAATCACAGTTTTTAGCGAACATAGCTAATAGTAATGATTTCCTTTTCATACTGATAAAACTAGTGCTCTTTTTCTTCATATAAAACAATAAAGAAGCCAACCACTTGCCGAATAGGTATGAAAAAATGAACTGGAAAACTACTAGTTTTTGTCAGTCTGAATGGACTCTAAACGATAATTTATCTTGCTTTGAACTAATACTGAAAAAATGAAAAAAAAATTAGTATTGGTTGAAAAACTTGAACAAAAGAGCCCAGAACACAGCAACTTCGGGAAAAATGGATAGAATTAAAAAAATGCAGTAAAATGGGTACCGAAATTTTTTTCGTTTCTGTTTATCGATATAAGAAATATATCTCTTGTTTGATAACACTTAATTCTTCCTAGAAAGACTTGGCAATTTCGAGGGTAAGGCAACCAAACGCTTTTTGCCAATAACTCCAACTGAAATTGCTTTTCGCTTTAAGTAATTATAGATTTTGTTATTCATACCACCTTCTTGCCCGCCTTAAACCATCCGCCAGACTGCCTTCCTGCCGAGCTAGACAGCCAGGCAGCAGGCAGCCCAGCATTCAGCCGGCATTGATGACATTAAATAAATAACAAGGTGGTGGTAATATGGCATGGCAAGACCTTAACGAAAAATACTTTGATCTCTACTGTGCTCGCCATCCCCCCACCTTACACTCTTGCCACTTCACACTATGGCCAAAAGCACCAGGCAAGCCAAGTAAAGGAGAAAGAACGTACTAATAATAACAGGCACGTCGAGCTGGTGGTCGTCGTTCATGCAAGAAATTGTCTCATTACTTTGCAAGCTCATCATCATTTCAAATTTATTGCTGCGTGTTCCTGTGTAGCTTTTGTTATTCCTCTTTGGCACTGCTTCTACTTGCTGTCAATATTGTTTTCGGTGTTGTGGCAAAACCCCCTTCCCCCTCCCCCACCTTGCTATAGCACTTACTCACTTACACTTTTGTTTAATTCATGTTATGGCAGCAGATATTTATGCCAGTGTTTGTTTTTGTTATGATTTTCGTTTTTTTTTTCCATTTATTTTCGGATATTTTTTGTCCTGACTTCAATTCTGTTCCTTTTTCTTTTTGTTCTTTCGTTTGTTTTGCGACTGGTGTTATCTTCGGATTTTATCTATGATTTGTTGTTTAAATTTACATTTTATCATGCCTTAGCTGTTGTTCTGGCCCCCAATGTGCATGAGTGTGAGTTTTTTTATACTTTTGAGTTTTTGTTGTTTTTTATTTTTTTTTGTTTTTTTTTTCCTTTTGATTTGATGTCAGTGTCGAGATAGACGATGACGGCAACGAGGACGTTTATAGTGAAATTGTTACACTCTCGCATGGACACAGACACACTCGCACACAAGCACTCCCACGTCGTACTCTTATGGAGTTGCACAGTTACGCACAATGGCCCCGCTAGACACTCTCAGTCGTCGTCATTGCCATCGTCGTCGTCGTCGTCGTCGTTTATGAGTCTCATCGAGTATTCCCTGGTATTCCCTAAAGTATGCTTCTTTTTAAATGGTTTTCAGCATAAACTTTTTATTTCTCTTCCCGTTGACATACCGTTAATGCTGCTGCTGTTGTTGTATTCCTTTTTTATTGCTGCTACTGTTGTTGGTGTTGTTGCCGTTGCTATCTATGGCTTGTTAGTGTTCACTTGTCTCTACACACACACACACACTATATAAACGTACACCCGCACTCACTTAAATACACATATACACGTATGTTTAAACTTAAGTACATATGTTCGTGTGTATGCATGTATTGATACGATCCCTAAGTGTTCGGCGTAGTTCTGTTGTTGTTTTTGGCTTTTTTGCGTATTTACCGTTCTAGTTGTTATTGCTGCCGTTTTACTACTGCCACACTACTACACTAAGTACATAAAAGTTCTTTTTTTATTCGTTTCTTTTACTTTTCTTTTTTAGTTGTTGTTGTTTTTCTTCTTCTGTCTTGTCGTACTTTTCCTTTGAAACAGGTATGCCGTTTCACATTAGCAAAGTAATAAAAAAAAACACAACTAAATATATATTTTTTCTGAGTTAGTTAAAAAAAACAACAACACACACAAGAGTTTAGTTGAATTCCGAAAAAACGTTGTTGTCGCAGCGCCACATGTTGTTGACACGTTCAAAAATCGAGAGCAACTGAATTGCTTGTAAAGGCAAAACATGTATTTATACGAGATGTGAAGATGTTATGTTGCAGACAACACACAGCGAGAAAGAGAGAATAAGTATGAGAGAGAGACACAGCCTCTCATATACAGTCAGGATTCTGCTAAAGCTAACCAACAGTTTGTTACAGCTCGGTGTTGCCAATTGTCACGAAAAAGGGAAGCTGCTAAAAGTGCCGAAATTTGAATCTTACTCTAACAGCCATAGCCACGATGTCGAACTATAACGTTCGCACGCTTTCTAAGCGGTAAACAGCTGATTTCGTAGCCACTAACAAGCATCAGAAGGACAAGTTGAAAAAGAGTAGGTGAGAAACAACGTAATCATTTCTATACAAAATTGGTGGTCACTAATTATTTCCGTTCTCCCGTCAAAATCACTCACTTGTGTTTTGTCTTTCGTTTGGTAACATAAATACTTATACATAAAATCACATATACAGGGTGTCTGCCGGGAAGGTATACTACTTTGTTTTGCCGCCATTTTGGGAAACATTAGTCTTGACAGTTCATATTTGGCAGTCGTGAAGTAGAGACGTGGCAAATTTATTACGAAAAAATATTCGATAAATCCTTAAACATTTTATCAAAATCAATCATCGATTACTGTGACGATGAGAAAGTTACGTAAAATTTTTGGAAGAAACAACGTGCCAATAAAACGAACTATTTATAGTGTAGTGAATGATATTGAAAGAAGAGGATCTGTAGCTGATAGGCCGAAGCATGGACCACAACGTACTGCAAGATCGACTGACAACATTACTGCTGCTCAATAAAGTGTTCAAAACAATCCATTTACCTCAATTCGACGTCGTGCTTAATGTAATGATAAATGTGCTCAAAAGGGCTCGCATTTGTGAGACTAACAGAGGCGGACATTTATCTGATAATGTATTCCATACATAATTATTAATTATTTATCCCATATAAATTTGTTAATCCGTTTGCAATACCACGAAATAGTTATTGGAGATCCCATAAAGTATATATATCATTGATCTCTAAATATTCTAAGACGATCTAGACATGCTTGTCCTTACGCTTATGGCCTGCTGTTTGGGATTGTAAAAGGGCAATATCGGCCCAGAGGGAAAAAAATTCCTTTAAGGGACTTAAGGTACCTCGGTAGATCGTACACAAATCTGGTGTCATATGACGGACAACGACGAAGAGAATAAATGTATAAAAAGTTTCATCAAAAATGTTGAAGATTTTTTAAAAAAGTCCAGTTTATGGGTTGATTTTACTTGGAATTACCCTTCAATAAGTACGGTGAGTGTATAATAAAGAATAAATGAGCAAACAAAAAGGCATGGTTGGGAAAAAATTGCAAGGATTTAAAAGTAGTCCGAAAACCCCTAACACATTCGAAATTTTAAGAGCCCGTGGGGCCCTTAGCTTCTCTTAAACCGACCCGCTCACTTCCAAACAATTTTAAATACTCAAACTTGAGGAAACTAAATGAGCTTGAAAAAGTTGACACTTTAAATTCTATCCTCCCGCGTTTATAGAAGAGTGGGTATGCAAAATTCTATGAAAATATATTTACAACTTACCCGCATTTGATCCTGGAATACAAATATGATAATCGTGCACACGATTAATCAGAGCCAAGTGTCCATATTTCGGTTCCAAAAGTTATCCTTTCTCAAGATCCAACATCTGAAAATCTTATATCTTGAGTCCCAAATTAGAGAACTCGTGGCTTTGCCTTTGGCTTCAATTCTTGAGTCAGCTCAATCTTGGGCGAATGTTGGTTCAAATCCAAATGCACTATAAGCCATCGCAGATTTTATATCTTCAGCGCCAAACTAGACAAGTCGTGGCATTGTCTTTGGCTTCAATTCTTGAGTCAAAACCATTTTGTGCGGATGGATGTAGGTTTAAATCAAAATGTACCATAAGCCGGAAGGTCTCTGGCGATTAAGCTGATCGGCGCTGACTTGATATTTTTGGGATTTTTTCTCTACCGATCGCTGAGGTGGCTACGTTTTCTTCACTTCGCACCAACCTAGTTGGTTGCTTAAGGTCCCAAAAAGCATTCTTTTGCTCAAACCTTCAGACGGTGCGAGGAATTGAATGCTTACTGATGCCATGATGATAGCCGAACACAGGATGTAATTTACGGTGGGTGTTGACAACTGTGTCTGAATTTAAATATATTTTTAATAATTTCCATATCTACAGCAGGCACGAAACCATACAAGATGAAGTGGCAAACCTTATTGAATATTTTGACAACTACATGACATTGTTCAAGTTGACAGCTTCTGAAATGTAGGAAATAAAAAAACTATCATTACAAACTGGTCTTGTGTATTTAGGTCGTTTTTGTATGACATGAATCTGTGCCAGAATTTCAATAGTTTTTATAATTACACACATCTGCAGCAATCTCGAAACCTTACACGATGAAATGGTAAACCTTAGAGAATATTTTAACATCTAGAGGGCATTAATAACGCTGACAGCTTCTGAAATATAAGAAATAGAAAAACTATCATTTCTAACTGCTCTTCTGATAAAGAAAATTTTTGTATAACATGAAACTGTGCCAGAATTTCGATATTTTTCATAATTACAGACATCTGCAGCAATCTCGAAACCTTACACGTTGAAATGGTAAACCTTTGAGAATATTTTGACAACTAGAGGGCATTAATATCGTTGACAGCTTCTGAAATATAAGAAATGGAAAGATTATCATTACTAACTGGGCTTGTGTAATCAGGTAATTTTTGTATGACATAAAACTGTACCAGAATTTCGATATTTTTTTATAATTACACACATCTGCAGTAGACACAAAACCATACACGATGAAATGTTAAACCTTAGAGAATATTTTGACACCTAGAGGGCATTAATAACGTTGACAGCTTCTGAAATATAAGAAATGGAAAAACTATCATTACTAACAGGTCTTGTGATAAAGAAAATTTTTGTATAACATGACACAGTGCCAGAATTTTGATATTTTTTATAATTACAAACCATTGCAGCAGGCACGAAACCATTCACGATGAAATTGCAAACCTTCTTGAATATTTTGACAGCTAGATGGCATTGATAACGTTGACAGCTTTTGAAATAAAAGAAATGTAAAACCTATCATTACTAACTGGTCTTGTTTAAAATGTAATTTTTTTATGACATGAAACTGTTCCAGAATTTCGATATTTTTTATAATTACACACATCTGCATCAGGCACGAAACCATACACGATGAAATGGCAAACCTTAGAGAATATTTTGACAGCTAGAGGGCATATATAATGTGGACAGCTTCTGAAGTATAGGAGAAAAAAAACTATCATTACAAACTGGTCTTGTTATAAGAAATTTTTTGTATGACATGAAACTCTGCCAGAATTTTGATATTTTTTATAATTACAAACCATTGCAGCAGGCACGAAACCATTTACGATGAAATGGCAAACCTTAGAGAATATTTTAAAACCTAGAGGACATTAATAACGTTGACAGCTTCTGAAACATAAGAAATAAAAAAAACTATCATTACTTACTGGTCTTGAAATGAAACCACTAAAAAACGCTAAAAAAAATAATCTCTAATTTGCATAAGAAAAAAGTTTAACACTCTTTATGGTACAAAGCTTTTCTTCTCTTTATTCCGTTATCATTCGGACTCTCCATTACTTTCTCAGTCAATTGGAATATCTTTACACTTTGTCGCTCTCTCTCAGCAAAGGCTCACCTCTTACGCTCACGCACGCACACACACAAACACATGCATACTTCGGCTTACTGACATACATTCAATTCACATCACACCAAAGAATGGCTGGCTGGATGCTGTTGTCAAAAATACTGGGTTTAGTTTGAGACCAAAGGTGATTGCTTTTGTGAGTGCGTGTGTGTGTTATAGGAGTGTGTGATAAAATCATATCAACAACAAAACGAGAGTAGCAGAAAGAAGAACATACGTTTCTTGTTGCTGTTGTAACAAATGTTGTTATTATCGTTATTGTTACGAGAGTACATTTCAGCAAAAACAAAAAAAAAACGTAACGAAAAAAATAACTTGTAAACAAAGTGCTCATGTATTTAAAACGGAAAAGCTAAAAGAAAAAGAAGGAATGGCAAGGCAAGGCAGAACAAAAGTCAAAGTTAAGTTGTATAAATCATCAGTAATAAATTACATTAAATCAAATTGTTTATAGCTTATTGTTTATTTATTTAGGATTTATGCATATGTACAATTGAGTCGAGAAGGAGAACGCAAGGGTAAGGGTGCATAGGGAAAGTAGAACATGTTAAGGTCCCCCGCCGCAAAACATTAGCCAGCCTTACACATACGAAACGACCGACACACACACACACATGTGAGTTGTTAATCGTGTATATTTACAATATGACAATACACACACACGCATATTCAATATCCTGCAAGGTTTATTTAAGTAAGAAGTGGAGAATGTGTGTGACTTGGGTCCTCTGTGCGTTCAGGGAGAGAGAGAGCGAGTTTTTGTTTGTTTTGGATGTTTTTTTTTAGGTAAATTGTGGTTTTATTAATGTTTCAGTGAAATCATACAGCACGCAGTGCCCTCCCCCTCCTTCGCATCAACACACAGCTTTCAGCTCTCCGACCCAATCATACAGATCTATAGCAACAACAACGAGGAGGACGATGGTGATGAAACAGTAGGTGGAAAGGGAACGGCAACAACAAGTCACCAAAGCATTGTTTTACATCTCGTAATCCTTTTTTCGGGGGCTTATTAATCATCGTCATTATGTGGTGCTGGTGGTGGTCGTTGGCCTGCCAGTCTGTCTGTCTGTCTGACTCTCCATTATGACATAGACTTTCCCAAATAAGACCCATGTACGAGCAAAGTTTACTCGTCCAAGTAAACGAAGGTAAGTGTGTCCACGTTCATGTCCTTATGCGGCTGTTTGTTTTGGTTTGTAAGTGTGTGTGTGTGTTTGTGAAAGCCTTGGTGTGTGTGTTGATGACTACATTTGGGATTTGTTCTTCCAAGTATTTGTAGACAATTCTTTTAACAGGTCGTAAAACTCATGCAATAATTGGGTTAATTGTGTGTAAAGCAGCGTCCCTTTTCCCTGTCATTTTCTAAATGAAATTATAGGCAGTTTTGTTTTTGGTGTTTCTTTGTTTTTTGGTTCTCCCTTCACCAAAGGATGGAGGGTATATTAAATCCATCAATCCGTTGGCAACATCTCGAAATATTGAAAAGAGATCCTATAAAATATATACTCGTATTAAAAAATGCGTTCTCTAGGCTAAGCAAGATATCACTCTATATCCTTTTACATCCTCTAATGGAATTTCTAATAGGTAAGGCAGCCAGAAGAATTTTTGGACTCCATGAATCAAACCTGCTCAAAGTGATGCAAAAAGATCATAGAACATTGCTATCAGTATTCTGTTCTTATTCAGAAAATATCAATTGCAATTCAGAAATTCAATTAAAATTGCATAAAATACCTATTGAAACTCCAAGGACATCAAATCATCATTCAGAAATTCAGAATATTTAGAATTCTAAAGGTACCAATTGATACGAGTATTTAAGAGATTTCATTTGAAATTTAGAAAATTCCATTTGAAATTCAGAATATTCCATTTGAATCCATCCAGAAAATTTCATTTGAAATCCAGAAAATTCCATTTAAATGCAGAAAATTCCATTTGTAATCCAGAAAATTCCATTTGTAATCCAGAAAATTCCATTTAAAATCCAGAAAATTCCATTTAAAATTCAGAATTTCAATAAGAAATTTCAAAATGGAATTTCCTGTATTTTTATTGATATTTTCTGAATTACAATTGAAAAGGAGTAGACTTCCATGAATATATACGAGTAGATACAACTTACCAGCAGAAAATTCCATTTAAAATTCAGAAAAATCCATTTAAAATCCAGAAAATTCCATTTGAAATTCAGAATTTCAATTCGAAATTTCAAAATGGAATTCCTGTAGTTTTATTGATATTTTCTGAACTACACTTGAATAGAAAGAGATTATAGAGCCTATTAAGTATAGATATTAGCCGTGTTCTATTGGTACTCGCTTATTAAACGTGTAAGTGTTCGCAGAGGTATTAACTTCAAAACTTTAAGGAATTTTTTGAAATTACTTTGTATGCAAGAACTGATTATCTTTATGCATCCTAAAGCGTTTGATTGGAAAATTTTTAATTGGTAGAAAGTTATCGATGGGAAGTTATCGAGTTAGCGACCTCCTAAGGGAGTTGCCCATAGAACACGGCGTTTGTTCTTGTAGCGGCTATTTTCTGATCGCTGTGGCCATCTCCAGAGCTGGGTTCAAGGTCAGGAAGGTGGCAACTTTGACCAAGTGTGTTTACAGTTTCCTATTAGGGGACTAAGGGGACCTTGGAACCTAGAAACCAACTGAATGGGGTTAGCTGTCAGTCAGACAGGTGTAGTGAGTCTTGTGGTTCCTGCTGTCGATCCTACGACAGCCATTCCTTTGCACCGTTTTCACCCAAAGCAGAAATTCCTTTCCCAAAGGCACTGGCTCTATAGGACAGTCAGACTAGTTGATGAAGAGGATAATTTTTTATATTATTATTTCATAGTTTATATTTTTACACATTCCTAATATAAAGATCCCGGGAAGGGACCTAAACCTAAACAATGGATGCGCAATTTTCACAGATGGTTCTAAAATAGAGGCGGGCGTAAGAAAATCTGTAAGACTATCAGATGAGGGCAGAGTCTTTCAATCGTAAGCTCTAGGGATTGGGTTATTTTACGTTGACAGTGCAGCGGATTTGAAGGCCGTAAAAAGCCGTCAAGTAGAAATCAAGACAGTCGATAGATGCAGGCAGGCTCTCTATTATGTTATTAGGTTATGTTGGAGACCAAGTTGCTGCAACGTATAAGGCAATGAACTGAATATCAGCTGTGAATAAAGTAGATGTCGAGCGGACGATTAAACCACCGATTAGCTACTTCTTCTGGGCACCTATGGGTCTCTGGTTGCAGGTGTATTTTTACGTCCTTTTTCTAACCCAACCTACCATGGCTGAACTGAATATCAGCTTTGAAAATAGTAGATGCAGAGACCACCGAATAGCAACTCGGACAACTCAGGACACCTATGGGTATCTGGTTGCAGGTGTATTTCTACGTCTTCTTTCTAACCCAACCTACCATGGCCGTACGTCCATCTGTCCTAGTGTCTGTAAAGGATTAAAGCACGATAAATGATGAAAGCACGATAAAGGGTAAAAACACGATAAAGGTTAAAGGCAAGATAAAGTAAGACGTTGCACCACGATGTCCTATTATTATAAGCAGTTACAGATTGTAAATGGGCGAATTCGGTCCAGAAGGAAAAAAGTTTCCCTTAAAGGGCTTTAAAAGACCTTTGCAAAAAGTACACTTTTTTGAAAATTTGCTCGACCTTATTATTGTTTAAGGAGAAATCATAGCATCAATAGGAATATAAAGATATAAAGCACGATAAAGGTCAAACAAAGTTGCACGACAATGTCCTTTACGCATAAGCAGTTTAAAATTGTAAATGGGCGAGTTCGGCCTAGAGAGAAAAAAGTTTTGCTATTAGGGGACTAAGGGGACCTTGGAAAAGTGCACTGTTTTGAAACTTAGCTTGGCCTCATAATCAAACCATGGCTTTATTAGGTAGATAAAGATTTAAAGCACGTTAAAGGTCAAACGAAGTTGCACTACGATACCGTCCTAAGAAGAAAAGTCACAAGCGCCAAAATTCCAAAAGTGAGATAAGGGCAGATTCGGAACCGTGAATGAGTTTCTGATTTTTGTGTTAAACATAAAAGACCCATTTTCACCTGTAAATGACTGAAAAACGTTAAGCAGAATGATTACATCTACCACTTTAGCGTGTTTTGTAGTCAAAAAAGGTAAATGTCGAAAAAAAAACCTAAAATCGAGATGTGACTTTCTTTCTAAGAAGGACACTAAACGCATAAACAGTTTAAGATTGTGAATGGGCGAATTCGGCCCAGAGGGAGAAAAGTTTCCCTTTAAGGGACTACTTGTAAAAAGATCTTTGAATAAGTACACTGTTTAGAAAATTTGCTCGACCTTATAATTATTTAAGGACAAATCATGGCTTGAAAAGGGAGTTTTAATTGAGATGGTACTAATACCATAAAAATGGGCATGGTTGTTTTACGTTTCGGCCCAAAAACGGCCCTTGTGGTGGTCTTGAGAAACGTTTTCTACTAAACATGTTCATAAGGTCCTGCAAAGTTAATTAAAGTACATTACATATCTGCAATATTTGGGGTCGGTCGTGTGGACCACAGTGGCCCAAAAAACGGATCGTTTGGTCAAAACGAGCCACTTCTGACATATCGAGCCCTTATCGCGAAAACGAAGTAAGCGCCACTCGCTTTTTTAATGAAATTCGATAGAAAATTATACAAAGCCCCTAAGATTAAATATTAATAGTTTTTTTTTTCTTTTTTTTATTATTTATTCGGTCTTTTATCATTATTATGACTTGAGCAGTTTTTTATTCTGGTTCAAGACCTTTATGTTGTTTCTTTTTCAGAATCAACGTAAAAAGAAGAAATTGCGAAACGGAATTGGTGGAAGTGATATTGCGCGTTGGAGATTGCTCTAAGCACAGTTCGAAGACTATACGCAAAGGGTAATTCTCATTAATAGAAATGAGTCTCCCGTATAAGTCATTTGATTTGTGGCCGAAGTAATCGTTGCCAAAGACTGCTGAAGAAAAACCTTGGCGGGTTTAGAAACAGCTGTACAGTCTGTCTGGCAACCGTAGCAAATACATTTCGCCAATTTCTTCTTTTTACGTTGACTCTGAAAAAGAAACAACATAAAGGTATCGAACCAGGATAAAAAACTGCTCAAGTCATAATTAAATATTAATATATACAAAGATATAGCAAATTCAATTTTATCGCAATCCTCCAAATGAATTGGACAAAAAAAACACAAACATCCTATCCTGTAAAATTTTCTTGTAGGCGCTAAGGTCATTTTTGCGATTAGGGCTCGATATGTGGATTCGAAATTAATGCAAATTTCACAACGAATCTTTTTTTTATGATTTAACAGAGATTGAGGCTTAAACTCATGGATTCTAGGGGCCCAAAAACGGATCAAGTAGAAGCTACTATAAGAGTACTCATATAGAAGGAAACTTCAGTAAAGATTCACATTCAAAGTTATTTTTATGATTTTATTGAATGTGGGGCTCGGACTCGTGGACTATTGTGGCCCGAAAAAGTCCTCTCTAGCCAAAATAAGCGAACAATTAAAAACTTCGCTAATTTCGTTGAGCACATTTTACAGCAAATCTATTTATTTAGAGATTGAGGCTAAAACTCATGGACCCTAGGGGCCCAAAAAACGGAACTTATAGTCATAAGAAGCTACTATTAAAATACATGGACATATGAGTACTTATATGAAAGCAAACTTTAGTAGGGGTTCATATTCAAATTTATTTTATGATTTTATTGAAAGTGGGGCTCGGACTTATGGACTCTTCTGGCCTAAAAAAAAAATTCCCATATAACCAAATCAAGCGAACAATTAAAAACTTGGTAAATTTCATTGAGCAAATATCACAACGAATCTATGTTTATGATTTAACAGAGACTGAGGCTAAAACTCATGGACTCTAGGGGCCCAAAAAACGGACCTAATAGTCATAAGTTGCTACTTTAAGTATACATGGACAAATAAGTACTCATATGAGAGCAACTTCAGTAGTAATTCACATACGAATTCATTTTTATGATTTGATTGTATGAGGGTCTCGGACTTCTTAGACTCTTGTGACCCAAAAAAAGTCCCTTTTAGCCAAAACAGGCCAACAATTAAAAACTAGACAAATTCCATTGAGCAAATTAAAGCAAATTTCACTATGACTCCACAAATGAAATTATTTCGAAGGGGCCCAAAAAACGGACCTTCAAGCAAAGCGAACACTAGCAGCCATCCAGATCCGTGAGATCTTAATGGTGCAGCTGCCTCAATTCTTACTGGGCACGAATTGATGCTAACGTTCCGGACATCTGTCCCGCCTGCCATCAGGGACCACATGATGTACTGCACCTCTTCAATTGTCCGGCCAAGCCCACTCAGCTGACCCCCAGGTCTCTGTGGACGCATCCAGTTCAAATGGCGCGTTTCCTTCACCTGGATATCGAAGCAGATCCCCCATAGACGAACAAGACTTCAAAATAAATATATTGTTGTTACAACAACAACAACACTAGCAGCATATCGGTTCGAAAACTAAAAGCAAAATTAACATTTGGAAGGTATGACTGGTTTTGGAAACGACTCATATGGATTTTTTTGAAGGTTTGGCTCTGTGACCCAAAGTGGCCCATAAACCGGCCCGTTAAGCAAAGCGACCACTAGGAGCTATAAACATATCGGTTCTAAAAACTAAAGCAAAACTCACTTTTGGATGGGCCCAAAAATACGTCCTAAATATGCATTTATTTTTTTAAGGATTGGTGAGGATTGGATGCGGACTCTGTGAACCAAAGGAGCCCAAAAAAACGGGCCGTCAAAGCTACCTCTAAAAACATATCAGTTTTAAATTAATGAAAAATTAACATTTCGAAGGTGTGTGTGATTTTGGACGTACTGAAGAACCGAAATTAGCCCAAAAAACGTCCCAAAGGTTTGGATTAGATTGGATGCGGACTCTGTGGGCCAAAGGGGCCCAAAAAACGGACCACTTGTAGCTATAAACATATCGGCTCTCAAATAAAAGCCAAAATCACATTTGGAAGGTATGACTATGATCGGACGGATTCATACACCCAAATGGGCCCAAAAAAACGTCCCAAAGTTTTGGCAAGGATTGAATGCGGACTCTGTGACCCAAAGGCACCCAAAAAAAGTCCGTTAAGTGAAGCGACCACTTGCAGCTATGAACATAAATTCCTTTTTAAAAGGTATGACTATGAACATAAATTCCTGTTTAAAAAGTATGACTATGATTTTGGACGGATCCGTGGAACCAAACGGGTCCTAAAACTTCCAAAATGTGGATTTATTTTGAAGGTTTGGCAAGGATTGAAGGAGAACTCTGTTACCCAAAGGGGCCGAAAAATCGGCCTGTTAAGCAAAGCGACCACTAGTAGCTATGAACATTTCGATTCTTAAATAAATGAAAAATTTACATTTGGAAGATATGAATACGATTCTGGACGTACTCATGTACCCAAATGAGCCCAAAAAACGTCCCAAATATGGATTTATTTGTAAGACTTGGCCAGGATTGATGGTATGGATGGTGTATAACTCTAATTTTGGACGAGTTCATGGATCCTAAGGGGCTCAAAAAACGTCCCGAATATGGATTTATTTTTTTTGGGGTTTGGCTAGGATTTGACTCAGACTGTGTGTCCCAAAGGTGCCCAAAACACGGCTGGTCAAGCAAAGCGACCAATAGTAGATATAGACATATTGATTCTTAAATAAGAGCAAATTTCACATTTTCAAGGTTCAAAGAAGCGAACCCTAGTGAATATTGGTTTTAATCCAAACATGGAATTATTCTTAATTTTTTTTTTTGCAAATGCCACTCCATGATTCTTTGTGCACATACAAGCGATTATAGGGAGTCTAAATTAAAAAATATATTTTCTCCACTGTGGAGGGTATAAAACAGTCCATCTGACCGAACTTAATAACGTTTTTTCTTGTTTACTTTATACAGTTTTTTTTATTTTTTGTTTTGCTTGACAATGACTCTAGGGATTTGAGCGAAACTATTCCCCTTTTGCATTTAGGCTCAGCTTTTTCCTTTTTTATTTTGTTTTTGTATTCCTGATGCCTTAAATTTTGATTTGAGTTCTGGTCCCGTTTATGTGTCAGGGCAAACATGTTCTAAACCATTAACGGCAGGTCGTTAAGTGGAGGGGGCGGCCAAAAACGAAGCGAGTTAAGCTAAACCGTCTAATGGGTTGAAGTAGAAATTTAAGTTGAAAACAGCGCCGTTTTTCTGTTATCTATTTGTATTTTTTTCTATCTCTCTTGTAAGCAGTTTTGTGCTGTGGCATTTTTTCGTTTTGTTGGTTATTTACCAAAACTTCCTCCTTTCAAAGCGGCGGTGGTGGTGGTTGGCCTAGCAGCCAACTCCTGTTTGAGATTCCCTGCCCTGCTCAATAGAAAACAATTAAATTTGTTCCCTTTTCGATGGGTGGCTGGCGGATTGTTTGAGGGGGGGGTGGCATAAAACGTAAAATTCTGTGTACAATGAACAGAAAAGTTTTCCAGTTCACTTTTGCGTTTTTTTTTGGCTACTTCGCCTTCTTTTTTCCTGGTTGAGTTGAGTGATGGTCGTTATGTTTTACGTTTTTAGTTCGATTTAATGGATATTAAAAGTAGAAAACTGCCAAAGATTTCTAAACAATACCAAAAAATATTAATACAGCAAATTGTTGTTATAATATTTATGATTGCTATCAGCCAGCCAGCGTAACGAAAAATGAAAGGCATTAGTTCCAGGAAAATTCAGTTAGACATTACTCAAAAAGTGACCGCTTTAGGGAAGGTTACGAGTAAAAAGCGGAGAGAATGTTGAAAAAAATTAATAAAAAAAAACCCAAAGACGTCATCAAATCGTATTTGGTTTAATTTCTGCTAAAACATAAAAAGTTTTAAGTCCATAAAGTACTTATTTACTTCCCTCAGCATACCATGAAAAAACAAAAATTAAAAGCAAGTAAAAAGTATGTCGTAGGGCCGACAAAATGCTGACCCACACCACATTCATCAACAAGAGACTCTTTAACTCGAACTGGACACCAAGTCTTTGAACGGAATTCGAGCTAAAACGAGTATTTATGCTATTTCTAGAGCGGCAGGGCCCTTTAACCAATTTGACAAGGTAGGTTATTTTTTTGGCTTGATCGGCTTAATAGAGCTTCAGGGTCTGAAACCGGCAATTGTTGTAGTGATCATTATATTGTTGTGAAAATATTGTTTACTTATACAATTAATTGTACGTTTAAATGGACCACTCTGTAGCTGTGGAAGAGCCTACTGCAAGCGCAGGTTTAACTACTTCTCAAGAGTTATCCGAAGATGAGTACGAGGACTAAGTCGACTTAGTTAATTATGCATAAGAAATAATCAAATCTTCTGATCTTAGAAGGTTATCAAAAACCATAAAGCTAACCCAAGATATGCTTACGTAAATGATCTGAAAAATATTTAAGAGGCTACAGTATTCCTCGCTTAATTACTTTAACGGTTAATTGCCTTTCACGATTATTTGCTTAATGTCGTCATTTGTTCACTATTTTACACCAAAATTTTGTTTATTACCCATTTCGCTTAATTACCTAAAGAATTTTTACCCTTAAATTCAATGGCCCTTGAATTTTTCTAGCATAATTAAGCCATCCCTATGCAAAGCTTAAATTTGCGCAAATGTTTGCTTTGTAAAGTGCGCTCTTACCCTGATAGTTTTCAACTACACACGATATGTTTTTAACATATTTTTGTTTGTTAAACAATGTTTGTTTATAAATGTGTTTTTATTGTATCGAATTGCTTTAATTACCCACGTGAGGCAATTAACCGTATTTGCATAATTATCTACTCAATATGAGGTAATTAACCGTATTCGTGTAATTATCTATATCATGTAACAAAACGTATTCTTATAATAACCTATATGGGGTAATTAGCCGTATTTGTATAATTATCTATATGAGGTAATAAACCGCATTCGTATAATTATCTATATGAGGTAATTAACCGTATCCGTATAACTATCTATATGAAGTAATAAACCGTGTTCGTATAATTAGCTATATGAGGTTATAAACCGGATTCATAAAATTATCTATATGAGGTAATAAACCATATTCGTGTAATTACGTAGCAAACCAAACGTTCAGAACTCGGTCAGAATTGTGTACGACAATCGGCAAAATGTTCCGATTACGGATCAGAATTCTTACCGAGTTCGTAACGAGAAACATAGGAGAGGGTTGAACCGAATTCTGAACTACTTCTCTTAAAAAAAATCCTCAGACAAACCGAACAGAATTCGTAACGATTTCTGTAAGAATTCTTGATAGAGTTCAGATATTGTTTAGAATTGTCTGATATTAGACATTGTCGGTAATTTTGGTTTACTGAGGTAATTAACCGTATTTGTGTAATTATCTACATGTATTCGTATAATTATCTATATGAGGTAATTAACCATATTCGAATAATTTCCTATATGAAGTAATTAACCGTATTTGTATAATTATCTATATGAGATATTCGTACTATTACCAATATGAGGTAATTAAACGTATTCGTATAACTGCATATATGGGCTAATTAACCGTATTCGTGAAATAACCTATATGAGGTAATTAATCGTATTCGTATAATTACCTTTATGAGGTAATTAACCGTATTTGTATAGTTATCAATATGAGGTAATAAACCGTATTCGTATAGTTACCTATATGAGGTAATTAACAGTATTAGTATAATTATCTGTATCAGGTAATTAAACGTATTCGTATAATAATCTATATGAGGTAATTAAGCGTATTCGTATAATAACCTATATGAGGTAATTAATCGTGCCCTGTAATTACCTCACCCGAATAATCACTCAGGTATCTTAATATTTTTAGCAAGGTAACTAAGCGGGATTTACTGTAGTAGGGTTTGGAATCGCAAATTGGATTGAACATTTAAGGTGATCGATCTCACGCTAACCAAAACAAAACCTTGCATTTACAATAAACTACAAAGCGGAGAGAAGGCGGCATACATTGCCATTTACGTTGATGACATTTTAATATTTAATAATATTTAAAAAAGTAAACGAAGCATAAAAGAGAGTCTATCAAGAATATACAAAATCCGTAACTAACCGTATTCGTATAATTACCTATATGAGGTAATAAAGCGTGCCCTTAAAATAACCTTACCCAGATAATCACCAAGATATCTTGAAATTTTAAACAAGCCGTGATTTACTGTAGTAGGGTATGGAATCCAAAATTGGAAAACACATTGAAGGTGATCGATCTTTCGCAAACCAAATAAAACCTTGCATTTACAATAAACTACAAAGCGGAAAAAGGCATACGTTGGCATTTTAATATTTTTGAATAGTCAAGAAGGTAAACAAGGCATAAAAAGAGCCTATTAAGAATATACAAAATGGATGACCAGGTTATCATATATTGGGAATGAGGGTACATGAATGCCAATGTTAAATAAGTCAGATAACGACAATGTCGCTTTCAAAGACGACAAATTGTACAAAATGTTTGATTTGCTTCTTCTTTGCAATAATGTAGAAAAATATCGATTTATTTTTCCACATCCGTTTGTACACAATCACTGAAACGCTGGTAAGTCAAAATTGAAACACAAAAAACTCAGAAAACACTAAAAAAACGGCACTACCAAAATGATTTTTACTCAACTCTGTTTTTCGATTTCTCAATAAACCTCAAATCACACATCATGTAAATCGTCTTTAGTCGCTATGTCCTTTCGTTATAGTAGTGATATTAAGTGATTGTCCATCTGTCAAAAAATGAAGCTCAAAACTCTACTATTTGATTCTATTAATTCACTACACGAAAGTCGACTTCAACTTTTAAAATTGTTTCGACCAATAGTCAATTTATCGATGCACCGATAAATCAATTTCAACTACCTTTGTGTGTACAAGACCAAAGACTATTAATTCTTCAAGATTGGCGATGTGAGCTTTATCGAGAAACAGAGAGAAGTAAAAATCATTTTGGGAATGCTGTTTTTGTGTGTTTAAAGCGTGAAATTTAGTTTTTTATTGTGTTTCAATTTTGACTTTCTAGAAGTCGGATATCGACAATGGCACTGCGTCCTTTCACTGTAGTACTGATAAATATACTGATATATTATCCATCTGTCAAAAACATGGAGCCTAAAATTCTACTTTTCGATTATTTCGCAACAAGAAAATTAACTTTAACTTTTAAAATTGTTACCACCAAAGCTCAATTAATCGATAGTTCGATTTCAAAACCCTTTAAGTGTACAAGACCAAAGACGATTTATTCTACAAGATGGACGATGTGAACTTTATCGAGAAGTCGAAAAACAGAGATAAGTAAAAATCATTTTGGAAATGCTGTTTTGTGTGTTTAAAGTGTGAGAATTTAGTGTTTTTTGTGTTTCAATTTTGACTTTCTAGCGTTTCTTGTGATTGTGTACAAACACATGTGGAAAACAAAACCGAGAATTTGTGATTTACCGCAGCGTTGTTTTTCTAAATTATTGGAAAGAAGCAGCACATCACCCATCTTGTACAATTTATCGTCTTTGGTTTCCACCAAAGGTCAATTTATCGATTAATTGACAATTCTATTACAATAACCTTTGCGTGTACAAGTCTTTAGTTTTTAGGGTCTGAAAACATCGCAAACGTTATTTGTATTCTGCAGACGCCTTTCCATTAGCAGAGATATTTATAGGTTCATATATTTCTTTCAATTTTAACGCCCTTGAAATTCTTTTCACAACACTCAACAAACTCCACTTTTAATTATCTAGAAAATAATAAATGGATATTTTTCTTTTATTAAGAGAAAATTTCAAGTAATCATTACATGCAGTGTACGAGTACACATATGTATGAGTATTTACCCAAAAACACAAGTGTTCGAATTCTCACACTTTTACCAAACAATAATAAAACAAAAATTTATGCGGGAACAAAAATTAAGTCCCACCCAAATCTTCTTTGATCCTTTCTTTAAATGGTTTGCGAAACAAACTAACGAGCATTTGACGGCTATAAACTCTGAACAATTTCTGGTGTGGCAGAGCATAACGAAAGGCGGGGGGGGGGGGGGGGGTGTTTTTTTTAATAAAAAACGAATCTTCTAATTAGGATTACTCACTTGTATTCAAATATACGAACGAAATCCTTTGGATTGAGTTTTCTATCGGCTGCAAAATCTCCATACAAATTGTAATGGAATAGGTATACGAGTATTTGAAAGTGTTCTGCTAAACAAATATGGATAGTCTTTTTATGCTGTACACCAAAGACGATAAATTGTACAAGATGGGCGACGTGCTTCTTTTTTGCACTTCAGTAACGCTCAAATAATCGGTTTATTTTTCCACATTCGTTTGAGCACAATCACAATAACGATAAAAAGTCAATATTGGAATACAAAAAAACACAGAAAACACTAAATTCGCACACTTTAAACGCACAAAAAAACATCATCCCCAAAATAATTTGTACTCATCTCTGTTGTTCGATTACTCGACAATGCTCATATCGCCCATTTTGTACAATTTATCGTTTTTGCTGCACACACTCATTTCGATAACTTCGTTTTAAGTTCAATGAAATTTAACTTCTACTTCATAAATTTGATGAAATAATATGACTCTTACGTTACGGGGTCAATATGACTCTTAGGTGCACTTAAATAAAACCAAACGTTACCCGATAACAAGAGAAATCCGAGTTTACCTCGGGTTTAACGAAAAACGTTTATAATTTTACTCTGTATACCAACGTCGTACAGGATTTGATAACTGTTTTTGTGAAGGAGCTTAGGCCTTAATACTCGTAACTATATTTAATAGACAAATAATTTGACGTTACTTAAAATTTTCCTTTAACAATTTAGTTGTATATTTCGATTAATTTTTTTGATTAGCGATAAAATTTCGTATATTTCGATAACTTTTAGTTTTAAGCAACATTGATAAATTGTACAAGTTGGGCGATGAGTTTATCTTCTTTGTTTTAAGGTTCTTGTAAACAACGACGATAAATTGTACAAGATGGGCAATATTAGTTTTATCGGGAAATCGAAAAACAGAGATGAGTAAAAATTGTTTTGGGAATGCTGTTTTTTGTGTTTAAAGTGTGTGAATAAAGTGTTTTTGTGTTTCAATGTTCCGTTTTAGCGTTTTTGTGTTTGTGTACTAACGAAAGTGGATAAATAAACTAAGAATTTATGCGTTAAAGAAGTGCTGGTTTTCTAAGATATTGCAAAGAAGAAGCACATTGCCCATCTTCTAAAATTTATCGTTATTGTTGTACACCAAAGTCGTACTGGAATCCATGGAAGATCTATGGCCAAAATAACTACATATATATAATAGATACATAATTTGACGTTCCGATAAATTTTCCTATAAAAATATAGTACGGGCTGCTGTATATATTTCTGGCCTAATAATGAAAATGCGATTATTTATTATCAAAAATGGTTTTATTGTTTTCCAAAGTATTCGCCAGCACCAATTATACACTTTTGCATGCGCTCAAACCAATTGTCGAACCACTTTTTCCACTCCGATTGGGACACCTCCAAAACATGGTTTTTGAACGCTTCAACAGCATCTTCTGGCGACGAGAATCGTTGACCACGCATTTTTTTCTTGATGTGCGGGAATAAAAAGAAGTCATTGGATGCCAAGTCAGGGCTGTACGGCGGATAACTCATCAATTCGACATTTTGGCCTGTAAAAAAGGCGCTAGTTTGAGTCGATGTGTTTGAGCTCGCATTGTCATGGTGCACAATTTTTCGATATATCGATAAAATCTCATGTATTTCGATAACTTTTTCTTTTAAACAGTTCTAGTAAATATTTTGTGACGCACACGATGCCCATTTAAATATCATATTAGTTGGGCAATGTTATCTTTGTGAAATCCGTTGTTTCTATCAATTTTTGCACGCTTACAAAATTGTATTAGACATCATTATGAAGTCCTATGAGCCCGGAAGAAATCGATTTTAATTTTTTCTACGCCGCAAACAAACTCTTACATTTAATTTTGTATGTATATTTATAGAACGTGCTATAAAGTCTAAGTTCAACAACTATGTTTTTATTGATCACTTTAGTAAATTATTTAAAGTTAAGTTTGCAATAAATGAAAAAAAACAAAATAAATCAAAAATGTTTGAGTTCGAACCACCCTGTAGGTGCGTCCTTTTACCACTTGAAAATATTTACCACAGTTACCACATACGAGCACTTAGATCTGCCATTCATACATTTTACTTCAGCAATTAACAATTTTAGTTTAAGGCCAATGTCAGACGGTCGGGTAGACCTGCCCACTTCAAACTGGGCTAAGTGAGACGCGAGTGCACACAATACGAGTACATTGAGGCTCTGTGTCAAAGCGTTTCTAATTCAATGACCCCTCACTGTAGATGGGAATGCAATACTTTTTAGTGCAGCATTTTTTTGTGGTTGGTGCGCCTTCTCAACCGAAAAATATGCAAGTTTTATACACTTTTTTACAACACTTGCTTGTTATAGTTTTTCTATTTCTTTCTTCTTCTTTTTTATTTTGCTCAATGTTTTTATTAGTTTCCATTGCAGTTAATATTTAGTATATGTGTGCAGTTAGGGTAAGTATAAATACTACGTACGTGTTTATTAGGGTGCACAGAATTAAAATAGGAAAACAATTTGTTTGGGAATCGCAGAAAGTGGAGAGCTTTAAAGGCGAAATGTCAGTAAATTAAAAAAATATTACAAAAAGACACTGAGGGAAAATAAAAAAGTCCGTCTTCTAGGGACCTAGAAGTCCTTCTAATTAGATGCAATCAACATTCTTTGTTGCCTCTTAAAGATATTAAGGACAGCCTTCGTCGTTTACAAAAATTTATGCCAGAATGCCTTCTAGTTTATCTCGTTCTCACTTCCGGGTTTATTGTTGGACAAGATCTTCAAGAAGGTCTTTTAATAACACTGTGCATCACTTTTTTGGGGATGGATGATTCTTAATTGAAATTAACGAATTAGATAAGAATAGTTAATTGCCAAAAGGACAGGGTGCTGGTTGGTCTCACTCATTCGGAAAATAAATACTACAAACGTGTTTATTTGGGTGCACTGAATTAAAATAGGAAAACAATTTGTTTCAGAATCACAGAAAGCTTTAAAGGCGAAATGCCCGTAAATCAAAAAAAAAAAAATACAAAAATACATTGAGGAAAAGGAAGAACAAGGAAAACAAATGAATAAATTGACAAATTTATAAAGCTGTGTGAAAGTTAACATTTTTTTATTTTTTAATTTTGGACAAGGTACGAGTAAGTGTAAAATAGTATTTATTCAGACTCTAATGTGAACTACACATATTTTCCATTTATGGTTGTAGGATAACAGCAAATACTGTTGTAGGATAACAGCAAATACTGCTCCCAAAAACAGCCACGCCACTTCGGTACTACTGCATAGGATATTTGATTTTATCTATTTATCTTTTAACTATCCGACAATCATTAAAAATTAATAGAAAATCGCACTACAGAAGGCCTTTAAGTTAGTCTCATACTCACTTCCTGGTTCATTGTTTGACAAGAATGAACCAGTCTTTTAATTACACTGTGCAACACTTTTTGGAGGTGGATGAATTCTTCGGGAAATGCATAAATAAGATAAGTATATTAAATTCCCAAAAGGACGGGGTTCTAGTTGGTCTCACATATATATTGCAATACGATACCGCATGTAGTAAGTTAAAAAATACTACACATTAGGGTGATTTTACAATAGCTTTTGGCATAAGGAAAAAAAGTTCCACTACGACATATCAAAAAAATCATTTCCGAGGCGCCCAAATATGACTGATTCGATTCTCTCAGCCGTATTTCTATTCTTACGCGCTTATATGTTATATTGTATTGTATGTGACAATGTATATTTGTAAGAGTATATATGTCACGTTGGAAAAGTTATATTTAAAAACAAATTATTTTTTTTTATTGCCTACTAAAAAAACCCTTAAAAATTAAATCAAAAAATTGAAATTCGTCCGCCTGGAAAATGATTTTTTTTATACGTCGTAGTGGACTCTTTTTTCTCTTGCCAAAAGCTATCGATGGCACAATATTTACAAATTTTTGTCCCTTCAAATCGGCCCACCCTAGTACACATTCCTTTATTTTAGCAAATTTTCGTAATGAGATGCCATAAGTGAAATCGTATGGAGATTATTTTCGTAGAACATTTTGGCGCCCCATTTCTAAGTATGGCATCTGATTTTTGGTTCTTTTTCGAAAAAATGTTCTTAAACGAGAATTTTGAGTTTTTTTTTTTGTTTTACGAAAATGTAGCCAATCTCTATAACTCAATCTTTATTGTGTCCTTTTGTTAGACAAATTGCCTAAATGTGGTTAAAAATTGGTCGTTTTTGGGTGCAAGTAAGTACACTAAAGTACTTTTATTCTTATTTTTGTATAGATCGTCTAAATTTAAACCAGGATATCTTAAAATTAAAATTGCCTTTTATCAACAAAAAAAATTAAATTTTTAAAAAAAATTAAATTTTTAAAAAAAATTTCATTTTTTCTAAGATTTATCAATCAATTTTCTTTGTTACTAAATGAGATAATTAAGTTTATTGCCCAGTTTATTTCAGCAGGGGTCACAGAAGACGATAATCTATATCTCCAATTTTATAGTGTCCTTTTTAGTCCTTTTGTTAAACAAATTGGCCAAATGTGGCTTTAAATGGTCGTTTTTGTTTTAAAGTGCTGTACTAAAGTACTACTATTGTCATTTGTGTATAGGACATCTAAATTTTAATCAGGATATCTTCAAAACAAAATTGTGCTTTTACTCCTTTTTTTAAAAAAAAATAAAAAAAATAAAAAATGATTCTTTAACGATAATTTTGAGCATTTTTTTTGTTTTACAAAAATGTTGCCCAGTTTATTTCAGCGGGAGTCACCGAAGGCGAAAACTCTATATCTACAATTTGATAATGTCCTTTTTGGTCCTTTTGTTAAACAAATTGACCAAATGTGGCTACAAATTATCGTTTTTGGCTGCAAGTGCTATACTAAAGTACTTTTATTGTCATTTTTGTATAGGCCGTCTAAATTTAAGTCAGGATATCATCAAAATAAAATTCTACCTTTTCAAAAAAAAAAAAACAATTTTTTCCTATTATTCGAGAAAAATAAAAAGGATTCTTTAACGGGAATTTTGTTTAAATCACATATCGACGATGTCAAGCTCATTCAATTCTGGCCAAAAATAGTTTTCTAACATGGACGATTGTTTTCATTGACGAAAAAATACGGCCCAATAACACCTCTGGAAAACCACACCACACAATAATTTTTTGCAATTGTGTCTCTTGAGGCTCATGTCAGTTTGCTGCTGTCCAATAACGCATATTTTGTCTATTGACAAAACCACTCAGCCAGAAATGAGCATCATCGCTTAATTTTTCGATGAAATTCTGGATTTTCGTGAAACTTTGCCAAAGCCCAATCGGAGAAGTTTCGGCGTTTCAAATGATCAAGTGGCTTAAGTTCCTAAGTCAGTTTGATCTTATAAGGATGAAGGTCAAGATCTTTTCGCAAGATACGCCACAGTGTGGTTTAAGAGAGGCCCAATTCCTGAGAACGACGTGGAATCGAAGGATTTGGCACATTTTGAAAGGATACACTTACCGCTGCAATACTTTATTTTCGTCGCTTCGTGCGGTACGGCTTCTTTGACGCCGGAACATCCAAAAGTGAAAATTTGGATCCAAATTAATCCAATGTAGCACGCACAGCCTGTCGGGTGAGACGATTACTCGTGTTACATCCGGAAATTGGAGTAAGCGCTCTTAAAGTTGCGACCACCAGCTCAGAATTTTGGTATGATTTCCAAACGTTGTTCGTACGTGAACGTATGAATGAAAATGTTGACTTGGCTCACGTTTTGACACTGAGAGATCATTAAAAATGTTTGAGGGTGAGTTGACATAAAGATACGAAATTATTATGTCCCTATTGGAAACCCCGTTACTACTAGTCTCTTTTTTGTAGTCTAAATTTAAATTAGGATATCTTCGAAATAAAATTGATCTTTTTTTCAAAAATTTCAAGTTTTCTCAGACGACAAATTTATTACTTTTCTTTTGTTATTAAATCACATAATTGAGTTCTGTTAGACATAAATTTACCTTAGACATATTAAGCCGGTCTAAGTTACCGACTATGCTAAAGCTACAGTCAGCGTCAAGGAATCATCTCGATCGCAGAGTGGTGTAGGGTGTTTCATAGTTGGCAAAGCCCGAGTTAAGATTTTTTACCCTTCACCAAAGAGTGGATTGTTTACCAAAGAGTGGAGTGTTAGCTATTTCGTTTGCAACACCACAAAATATTGATCGGAGACCCTACGAAATATATATAGAGGATGATCACTCTAGAGGTATTTTTTTCAATACGTTTTTCCCCAGAGTTGTGAGTTGTATTAAACTTTATTTTTTTCCCTTTCAGTATTGTTTGCCATTTTCTCATGAAAAGACTTACACCGCAACTGCGTCTCCAAATTGTGTAACTGCATTATGGAAATAAGAATTAGAAGATCCGCTGTTTTCGATCAAAAATTTTGTTCAGTAACGAAGCCCATTTTTGGCTCAACGGCAACGTTAATAAACAAAATTGCCGCATTTGGGCTGAAGAGCAACCATAAGAGGTGCCCTTATACCAAGAGGAACCCACGGTTTGGTGCGATATATGGGCTGACGGAATTATCGGTCCATATTTTTTCAAAAATAATGATGGCCGGCACGTAACCGTGCATGGTGCTCGCTATAGCGCCATGATATCGGACATTTTGCTACCTGAAATTGAAGCCCATAATCTTGACGACATTTGGTTTTAACAGGAAGGTGCCACTTGCCATGCAGCTGCTTAACCAATGGATCTATAGACAGGTCATTTTGAAGAGCAGCTAAATTCACATATTGGTCGTATTTTAAACGATCTATCCACGTCCGTACGTCCGTGTGTCTGTTGAAAGCACATTAGGGGTGAAAAGAATCAACCTAGGATCCTGAAATTCTGCACACGTAGAAAGTATGTTTGGGATAACAATATTCGAAGAGCATCACACTTATGTTGAGTATAAGGTTGTGGTACACCAATTTTATGATCCTCACAACAATAGTAAGATTCAAATACAACCATACTATGATGCTCACAACCATACTATGATGCTCACAACCATACTATGATCCCTACAAGCATAGTATGATACACACTCAACCACACTATGATGTCCACAACCATATTATGATCCTTACAACAGAAGAATGTTTCACATACAACCATAGTGCGATCCTCACAAACATAGTATGATTCACACGCAACCATGTTATGATCCTTTTAACCATAGTATGATCACAAATAATTATACTATGATCCCAAAAACTATTTATTAGAATTAGGTTAGCTTGTCAACCATAAAGATTTGTATTAAGTAAATTATTTAAAAATATATACAATTCGAAATAAAAGGAGTAACTTATTAACCAGTAGAAAACGCCAGTTAAAAAAAACGTAAGCGTTTTTATTAAAAATATTTCAGTTAAACAAAGCCACCGCAGTTTGTTCGAAAAATTTTAATTTTCATAAAAAAAGTCCCTTTAAGAGACTTAAGGTACCTCGGTAAAAAGTAAACTTATTCGAGTATTTGCCTAACACACCATAATTTTTTGTACACGTCCAGTGGTGAAAAAGTTTGCTCTTCCAATCTTTTCAACTCCAGCAACAACGAAAAAATAGACAAAGAAAAAACAACAGCAACACACACAAATTTAGAACAAAAGCTACTGTTAGAAGTAGAAAACTTCGGTAAAAAGTAAACTTATTTGGATATTTGCTTAACAAACCATAATTTTTTGTCCACAGCCAGTGGATAAAATGGGTACTGTTAGTGGAGACGCACTAAATACATCAAAAAGGGCATTGGAACTGGACTTCTTTGACATATGTAGTAGGGTGGAGTGAAAACATGCTTTTTTTATAATTTGAAAAAGTTAACCTCGGAAAGAGATGTAGTCTGGGGTCCTAAAAAGGGGAAAAATAAAGAAAAAAATTTAAAAAAATTTTTAGGGGTCGCGCCACTCCCTAGAAATTTGGAAATTATCGCTATTTTGGCGTTGATTTTAGAAAAAATCCTAAAAATTAACGACTTAACTTATTCGAAATTTAAAAGTTTGAGCTTGTTCAGTACCCAAACAAAAGTATTTGAGGCAAATATGAGGATAATCGACTAATATTTGTAGCTTTGGTGGCGATTTCATTGTTCAGTCAATTTTCTGAAGAAGGGACGATTTGACTTATTTTACTTTTTGAAATTTTTGAACAATGAGAAAAATTTTTTTAAATTTTTTCATGCCCTTATTTCATTGTTTACGCTATTGCAAACATTTATTGACATAAAACTTTTTAGGATTTTTCTAAAATCAACGCCAAAATAGCGATAATTTGCAAATTTCGAGGGAGTGGCGCGACCCCTAAAAATTTTTTTAAATTTTTTTCTTTATTTTTCCCCTCTTTAGGACCCCAGACTACATCTCTTTCCGAGGTTAACTTTTTTTTTTGAATTTCACTCCACCCTAATATGTAGCCCAAAAAACGTACCGCATGGCCAAAACGGGCGATTAGTAGTCAAAATGGGCATATGGGTACTTAAATTAATGTAAATTTAGCTACCAATCAAAGTATGATTAATTTTGGAGTTTTATCTGATATTAGGGACTGAAACATGGGCCGAGAAAGCCCAAAAAACGGAAGATTTTTTACGCTTTAGTAGCGTTGGAACGGCAGAGGGTATATAAGGTTCGGCCTGATCGAACTTAAAGACGTTTTACTATGTTTTTACTCCTCCACTTAATGGCACTTCTCCGGTGCTGTTGGGTGTAACAATTGCATATCACTTAAATCCATTTTTTCATAAAACTCACGCTAAGAATTTCGTCTCAACCGAGTTGGTGAACCTTGACTGTCCGCCCAAAAAGACTTTTCGAATACCACGGCTCCAACTCTGCAAACCCATAATAAATTTCAATAAAATCTCTTCAGCAGTTTTTGTTTTTGAATATTTATCGCCTATTTTAACCACGGACAATGGACTTTTGGTTCATGTGGCTTAACAAACGTCCCTCATGGTTGAAACTTGAAGTAAATTTAAAGTCCATCAAAGTAAATTTAGCTACTAATCAAAGTATACAGTAATTGTAAAGCTTTGAATAATATTAGGGACGAAAGCATGGACCGAAAAAGTCCAAAAACGGAGAATTTTTTGCGCTTTAGTAGCGTAGGCACGGTAGAGGGTATATACGGTTTGGCCTGGCCAAACTTAAAGACGTTTTTACTGCTGTACTCAATGGCACTTCTCCTGTGTTGTTCGGTGTAACAATTGCATATCACTTAAATCGTTTTGTATTCACAAAAAACCTTGACGCTAAGAATTGCGTCTCAACCGAGTTAATTGACCTTGACTGTCCACCCAAAAGACTCTTTGGATACCCCGACTTCAACTCTACAAAACCCAACATAAATTCCAATAAAATCTCTTTAGCAGTTTCTGAAACGTACTTGAATATTTATTGACACTTTTTTCGGGGCGCAAAAGCCAAAAGTACCCTTGAAAGGAAAAACAAATAGTTTGACATTTTCGTAATGAGGTCATCAATAAGCAACATTTGAAACCCCGCCCTCCAAAATAAAAAAAACGTTGTTTTGTCAGTACACCCTAGTGTATAAGCTACACAAACATAGAACTCTATGTGTGTGTGTGTGTGTGAGAGAGAGAGTATGCCTATATATGCGTGAGCGTCGATTTATTTATGTATGTATGTAAATGTATGCACTCAGTCGTACATTCGTTTGGTCGGTCGTTTGTTCATTCATTCATAAACAACAACAACAACAACAAAAACACATCATCATCTATTCCGTAGTTTTTCCATCTTTTTTTTTGCTATGTTCCCAACTATTTTCTTGGTATTTTTGTTGTTGCTGGCACTGCCGTTCGTTGCCTGCGAGCAATGGATGGATGGATGGTTGGGTGGGCCGGCCAGCAGGCGGGATGGGCCGCCTGAATGGTTGCAAGTGGTGGCTTTCAGTGAAAAATGTTTTCTCTTTCAATCTTTTCAACACCAGCAACAACGAAAAATAGACGAAGAAAAAACAACAGCAACACACAAAAATTTAGAACAAAAGCTACTGTTAGAAGTAGAAAAACTGCGTTTAAAAAACCAACCTTGTTTACTGTGGATCATGGCAAATTTAGCGGTTTCACCCAGTTTTGTTCCCCCTATCCTTCCTCCCCATCATTCATCATCATCGCAACGCCATCACCATCATCCTTTTCATTCATTTTTGCAAAGTGCTGAGATTTGCTCGGCGTACACAAAAGCTTAAATGAATGGTGGGGAGGTGGTGGTTAGGTGGGGGGTTGAAATGTTTATATCTTGACTTGACTTTGGATACTTGAAAAATGCGATTTGAAAAATTTTACAAAATGCTTTTGATTGTGTCGGCCAGATTAAATTGGATCATACTCGACTCACAGGCATACCAGGCGATGAAAGGATAAAGGGAGGATGTACTAGGTAGGTACACATATGGCACATACTATCTATTTAATAGGTACTAACCCCATGTACTTATGTCTGTTGTCTCTATATATGTGACAGCGCATAGAGAAAGAAAGGGTCCTAAGGGTAAAAAAATCAATTTTCACTTTTTTTTTTTGATGTGGACAACATCTGAGCATCGAATGAGACCGATCCCATGCCCCAAAAGTGTTCCCTCCCAGAGATATGCGCATTTTATGAAAGTGATGGTACACCAAAGATACACGTATTTCTTTAAAATGGCTCTCCTGAACAAAACTGGTTTTTACCCTTAGGTCCCTTTCTATTTTGCGCGTCACATATGTACAGACACTGAATGTTGTCGCCAACAACAGCAGCAAGTGTTACTGGCTTTGGCAACACATTTTCACGGAAGAGTTGCCACAAGCAACACACTTGGAGTGTCACTAATGTGGATAATTCCCTTGCAGTTGGGGGGAGGGGAGACGGAAAGCAGTTGCTATGTGTAAGTCTTGGAGCAAATTCAATTAAAGTAATTGTAAACAGATGGTCAAGAAACAGTGCAGAGTAATGGTTTAATAACAGAAAAATAAACAAATAAAAAAGTCTTCAGTCAAATAGGTCCATGTCGATGACACCCTACACTGCTGTGCTATACAGAAGACTGATTGTCTTCGCCCAGATTCAATTTAAGAAAGGTTTGTACAGTATTATGAATATTTTATTTGCTAGTGAGAAGAACATTTTCTGACTCTTTTCATTAAATTGGAAAAAAAATGGGCAATATTATTTGGTAAAAGATGCATCTTTCATGATGACACCCTACACTGCTGTGGTATACAGAAGACTGATTGTCTTCGCACAGATTCAATTTAAGGAAGGTTTGTACAGTATTACGAATATTTTATTTGCTAGTAAAAATGACATTTTCTGACTTTTTTCATTAATTTGCCAAAAAAAAATGGCCAATATTATTAGGTAAAAGATGCATCTTTCATGTAAGTTATAAACTACGAGGTCTGCTATATATACTTCTGGCCTAATAATGAAAATGCGAATACTTATCATCAAAATTGGTTTTATTGCTTTTCAAAGTATTCTCCAGCATGATTTATACACTTTTGCAGGTGCTCAAATCAATTGTCGAAGCACTTTTTCCACTCTGATTGAGACACCACCAAAACATGGTTTTTGAACGCTTCAACAGCATCTTCTGGCGACAAAAATCGTTGACCACGCATTTTTTTCTTAAAGGGCGGAATAAAAAGAAGTCATTGGGTGCCAAGTCAGGGCTGTACGGCGGATGAACCATCAATTCCACGTTTTGGCCGCTCAAAAAGGAGATGGTTTGAACCGATGTGTGAGAGCTCGCATTGTCATGGTGCACAATGATTCGTCTACTCTTGTTCGTTTTTCGAATTTCTCCGACCACTTCAGGCAAACAAATTGTGGTGTACCACTGAGAATTGACCTCCTATTTTGCTCAAGCGGAACTGTCGCCACATGACTAGTTTTGCAGAAGAAACAGGCGACGATTTGCTTCGAAGTGTTTCTTCCACCAACAACTTTCGTTGGATTTGGCTCGTCTTCGAAGACCCACACGGTCGATTGCTGTTTTGTTTCGGGCTCATACTCATAGATGCATGATTCGTCACCTATGACGATCATATAAACGTTTTCTGAAGCACCGCGATAGCATTTTTTCAAAATTTCTTTGCACCAATCGACACGAGCCTATTTTTGAGCGATTGTCAAATTGTGCGGGATCCAACGAGAACTAACCTTTTCTACGGTCAGGTGTTCATGCAATATCGAATGTATGCTGGTGGAAGAAATGCCCAAGGATGCCTTTATCTCACGGTATGTCACATGACGATCTTGCATTATCAGTTCACGCTCGGCATCAATGTTCTCTGGGCGACCTTCGTCTTTGAGCGAGCGTCGGCCACGATTCATTACACCAGTTTTTCACAGTGCTATAGGATGGTGCTTTATCGCCATACACAGATTTAAGTTCATCGATGCACTCTTGTCGTGATAATCCACGGCGAAAGTTGTGAAAAATGATCGCACGAAAATGTTCACGAGTTAATTCCATTTTTTTGCCAAATTGATTTTTTCAAGTCACTGTGAACAACACAAATGATGGTCGTACGTCAAAGCGTTTTGAGTACGTTTATGCTAAAAATGTCAAACTTTCCAATGGAAATGTTAAATGGCGCACTTAGTCTTGCCTAGGCCAGAAATATATATAGCAACCCTCGTATTTCTGACTTTTTTCCATTAATTTGCCTTAAACTTCGGCCCATTAAAAACTGGGCAATATTAATTGTTAAGAAATTCATCCTTCATGTAAGTTATAAATTATAAAAATCCCAACCCAATTCTAAAGCACAGAACACAGAATCATAAAAAAGAACTGTAACGTTTCCAACGGTTTTTTTTTGATAATCCGACGAAAATTGCCCGAGTTAAAGTTGTTTTGGTAAAAAATCATAAGAATGTGTGAAGGAGGATTTTCAGACAGACGTTGTAAAGAAATTACATGCTTAATTTTAAATCTTGTTCTTACAGAGAGACTGCTATAACTCAGGCAATATATATGAAAAATGCATTTATTGTCAATTATTATTGCCCATTTTCAAGTGAATTCGATAAGAATTGCCAAAGTTTTGAGAAAAATCATTGAAAATCGTTAAATTTTACGTCTTCGAATATTTGACCGAAATAAAACCTTTTTTAATTTAGCTTTGAAATTTAGCGATATTAAAATATTAATTCTGCTATTTGAATTATGGTTTGAAAGCTCGGTGTTTTTGTTTCTACTCGTCTTAAACAACGATTTTATAGTGACAAGAACCGATAAATTATTATAGGGATTATATTCTGATATCGAACTAAACGGGGGCTACAAAAAACTAGGCTACTACATAAACGGTTCCGTTCTCATTACTTATTATAAGTATCAAACTAACATGTAAATCATAATTATTTGGTTAGCCAGTTGTGGCAACCAATAGTTTTACCAAATTCGGAAGGTATAATCGATTTGTTGGATGTACGTACCGTTCTATTATCGTAGCTACAATCTTAAGGTATGTAGAACCATGTAACCATCAATATCATGGAGTGTTGATGATTGCAACAGAAATTCGTTCAATCCAATCGATTTTTTGAAGTTCGAACCGATTTCCAACTATTTTTTCTCTGTGTGTATATATACCGATTTAAGTTAATTTCATTTCTTTCTATGCAAAACTTAGCCAAGATTGGTGGTTCTCGTTTTAGTCTTCGAAAGCGGTAGGACCTCAAATGGGGAGGTTCGTTTATCTAAAGGGACCAATCCAATAGAGCTTTTTTCACAGATTATTATGTGAGTTGTGTTAAACTTTTTTTCTTCTTCTTCTTATTGTTTGTCATTTCATCATAGAAAGACTTACAACGCAAAACCGCGGTGTGTGTGTCATTAACGCCATACTGGTCGAAATCCTTGAATGAGTCATCCAAAATTGGACTCTTAGAATGAGCACACTAAGGCGTAGCTGCGGTCAATATTAGAAGGAAATTATATTCACAAATTAATGGCATAAAATGTTCTTTCGAATGAACAATCGAGATTCCACACTTGATTTGAATTATTGTATTTTTTTTCTTCTAAAAAAATACCTTTAGATTGGAAGATGCGGTTGCATTGCGGTATAGGGTATACACAAATTATCTAAACCTTAAAACTTATTATTACGTACCTACACAAGTTCAATATGTTGTCATTTATATAGGTGGGCTGATGACATTATGATAATATGGAAGACATCATCATAATTGCTTTTTCGACTGATAAAACTAAATGCTTTTAGGTATGCCAGAGTCCTTACAAGGAAAAAAAACAACCGAAATTCTTAATTAAGAATTAAGCAAAAGAAGAAACAATTTAAATGCGTTAAATACATAAACAGATAATTGAATAAATTCTGAATTTTCTTTACAAAATAGATTCCCTCATTACGCCCAGATCTTCTACGACACCACTGTCGCCTTGAAGTTTGCCAAAGAATTTCCAAGATTGATGAACCTCAAAGAAATCGACATCATCATCATAGGCTTCATCATCTGAGTGGTTAAAAATGATTTATGCCCTGGTTATTTCACGGGTAATTTTCCATAAAAAGAGCGGTTCTTTTTTTTGTGACTGAAATGAAATTGAATTTAATTAAATGTGTCTCAATTACATCAACACCGACACTTTCGGCCCCCACTCAAAAAAAGGATACAACGAATAAACCTACCCTAATCTAAAACCCTACGTACTCGTAAAAAACAACAAGGAAAGACTAAAAAGAATAAAGGACCGACACAGGCTTCCTTGCACTCACCTCCTCCAGTGACAGGAATGATTATTGACATGTGTTTTTTAGACAAATTTGATTATCCTACATATGAGAGAATGTATGTGGGGGAGGGTGGAAGTGTATGCGTGTGTTTAAGAGTGTAAGTGAATATTTTCTGCTGTAACGTATGAAAGAAATTTGAATATTTAACGTAATAAAACCAACACACACACGCTCACTGCATGTGTGCCGTTGTATTTCGTCACATTTTGTTTGAGAAATTACCCAAATGAAAGCAAATGCAATGAATGATAATGTTATTTTAAAATGTAAATTCATTTTAATTTACATTTCATTTGCCACAGCAGCATAGCCTTTATGGCAAAGGTTCGCAGCGGCGGTATGAGGGCTTCGATGGTGTAACGGCCCAATTAAAGGCACTCGCACACAGAGAACAGATTCACAACCGATTTTTTTACAACCGAATGATTGAGGTTGCATGCAACTCGAGAGTGCCATCAGTACAACCGAATGTTAGTTGGTGCTCTGTAACGTTTAGTAATTGTAACTGAAGTATCGGTAGAAAATACGAAGAATCCGAACCTCTAAAAAATCATTTTTAATCTAAAAGTCCACAGGCTGCATTTGTTAAAAGAAAAAAAAAATAGTTTTTGTAGAGGCAATATACAGTTTCCTTACATTAGGGTGTTTTTTTTCAAGACGTGGGGTTTTCAAGAAGAAATAAAACAAATACGAGGGCTGCTATATATATTTCTGGCCTAATAATGAAAATGCGAATATTTATCATTAAAAATGGCTTACTGTTTTTCAAAGTATTCTCCAGCATGATTTATATACTTAGTAGGGACATAAATAGTGTCACACGTTTTATGCTGTAAAATAAAAAGTACTGAATGTTTTTGGACCAAATATTTTTTAATATATTTATTGATATATTGTATACAAAAAAAATTTACTTATTTAAAATGTCCGCCTTTTGCCTTTACACACGCCTTAAGTCGCACTGGCCAACGTCAATAGCTGCACGAACCTCGTCCATTGGACAATTGGCCACAGCTCGAACCAAAGTCTTAAGAGATCCAATGTTGGGGTATCTTTTGTGACAACCTTGTCCTCTAAAACCGTCCACAATTTGTAATCCAGTGGGTTTAAATCTGGACTGCCTGAGAGCCACTCTTCAGAGGAAATGAAGGCTGGCAAATTGTTTTGAAGCCAGGCCTGGGACGTTTTAGCCTTATGGGCCGGCGCAGAATCCTGCTGGAAAGTCCATGGCTGGTTTTGGAACAGGGAATTATTAAGGGGCTTTACAACAGCTTCCAAAACGGTTTCTGGGTAAACTTTGACCGATGTTTTGGCTCCTTGTTCGCAGAAATGCAGATCAGTGACCCCATCGTAAGAGACACCCCACCAAACCATGACTGAAGCTGGGTGATGATCCTTTTCCACCCTTGGGATCAGTTCAGATGCTTCCTTAGATGACCGCGCATACACTATCTTTTTGCTTGTTAAATTTTTCCTGAACGGTAAACATTTTTTCGAAGGTGAACAAAATTTTTCTGTGCAAGTTATCAGCGTGCTTCACCAAAAGACGTTTGCATTTTCCAATCCTATTTTTTTTTAAAGCTGCAGGCAATAAATGTCCGGTACGTCGTTTGAAAGCCCCAAGTCCCAAGTCTTTTTTAATGATTCGACTCATGGACTTTTGCGTGGTATTCATCTCACGGGCCATTATTTTCTGTTTTGGAGCGGATTTCTGTGAATTCTTGATTGAACGGCTGCGGTGTTCGAACAGAGCGTGGGCGGCCCGACTGGTGGCGGTCTTTTACATCTCCAGTCTCCGCCAACAGTTTCATGCATCGGTAGACGAACATGTGGCTAATCCATAGTGGCCGGAGCGTTTTGAAAATATCCTTTTTTTCATTTCATTAAATTTCATTAAACCAGTTTTTCACAGTGCTATAGGATGGTGCTTCATCGCCATACAAAGATTTAAGTTCATCGATGCACTCTTGTCGTGATAATCCACGTCGAAAGTTGTAAAAAATGATCGCACAAAAATGTTCACGAGTTAATTCCATTTTTTTTTGCCAAATTGATTTTTTCAAGTCACTGTAAACAACGCAGTTGATGGTCACTACGTTATGAGTACGTTTACTATATTATAAAGATAAGGTGTTGCCATTATATTTTAAAAATGATTACGGGCAAGTGGCCGCTGCTGGCTGACTGAAATAGATTGGGCCGTATGTCAGCAACAAAGCTCCGAATATTCTCCTTCAAGACATCAATCGAGTCGGGCTTATCTACATGTGACTTTACATAACCCCACAAAAATAGCCCAAATCCAAAAAATGTTAATTCGTTTGGAGGCCACGACACAGGCCCGAAATATTTTAAATCGTTTGGAGGCCACGCCACAGGCCCCCGACGCGAGATAAGACACTCACCAAAAGTTTCCTTCAATGAATTGATGGTGTGGTTGGCTGTATGGCATGTAGCGCGGTCTTGTTGGAAGCAAAGGTCGTCCACATCCTCCATTTCAGGCACGAAAAAGGCATTAACAATGGCTCTAAAGCATTCCCTATTTGACTGTCACATTATGACCGGCTTTATTTTTAAAGAAATATGGACCAATGATTCCCTCAGCCCATAGATCGCACCAAACAGTGACTTTTTGGGGATTTAACGGCGTCTCAACAATGGCTTATTGGTTTTCATTACTCCAAATGCGACAATTTTGGTTTTTGACGTACCCATTGAACCAAAAGTGAGCTTCATCGCTGAACAAAATTTTCTTGTAAAGATCCGGATCGGTGGCCATCTCATTTTGGGCCCATTACCCACAATTTGCAAACGTTGTTCCGGAGTTAGTCTAACTGAGCATAAACCAAGTGACAGCTGTCAAAAAGACCAACTCCGAAAAAAGTGTGGCCAGATTCAAACCCACAAGTCTAAAAAACCACCCTTTCCTTGGAGTACTCTTGAGCAATAGGAAAGGTTCGCGAGATATCGTGAACATGCAATTGTTTTTGACTTTTTTTTATTAAATGTGCCTAAAACTTTGAAAGATTCTGTACTGACTAGAACCGTTAAAATACAAAGGGCTAACAGCGAACTAAACAAGGTTTGGTCACTACAAAAAACTTATCTGTTGTCACCATCAATTATTGGTACCAAAGTAATATGTACATCACAATTGGTTGGTTGCAAAACCGCCAGCTGTTGCAAACAATAGCTTAACTTAATTCGGTTGGTATAACTTTGTTATTGCCTCCTAATTGGAGCAACCATCATATGATATCTCAAAGTTTTTTACCATCAATACTATGGAATGTTGGTGATTGCTATAGAAAGTCGGTGTATCCAACCGAATTTTTGTAGTTCGGACCGATTTCTAACTGTTTTGTTCTCTGTGTGTAGCTCTTCACGTTCTTTGATATCTCAAATCATTTTACCATCAATACTTTGGACTGTTGGTGATTGCAATAGAAAGTTGGTTAATCCAACCGAATTTTTGTAGTTCGGACTGATTTCCAACTGTTTTGTTCTGTGTGAAGCTTTTAACGTTCTTTGGTATGTTAAATCATTTTACCATCAATACATTGGAACGTTGGTGATTGCAATAGAAAGTTGGTTTATCCAACCGAATTTTTGTAGTTCGGACCGATTTCTAACTGTTTTGTTCTCTGCGTGTAGCTTTAAAAGTTCTTTGAAAAATTTGAACAAAATCGGATTTAAATAAAAGTGAAGGCCCCTTGAAACATTCATTTCGGAATGTCTTTTGGATATCACATAAAGTCTTTTGGAGAAGAGCTCTTGAATTCCGCCTCTGGGAGGCCACTTTAAAGTAATATTTTGGAGACAGTTTTTGTACATGTGTGTGTGTGTGTGCATATGTGTCATGCATGTGTGAAAGACACACTCCAACAAGTTAAGTTTCTTTGCATGCCCTTCGTTTGCAGTCAAGATTGTTTTTGTTGGTTCACCAAGAGTAACCCAACGACACACACAGAGGGACGGACGGGCATACCGACTAAACGACCGAGTGACTGGCTGACAAACTGTGCAAAGGATAAAACAACTTTAATTAAGAAATCATTAAAAATACATCAAGGTACCAATGGATGCAAAGTAATTTCCGTTTAGATATTTATGCAAAACTTCCAAGTCATACACACACATACACTGAGAGAAAACCAACCATCTCCGAGTGTCTTGCAGCTGAAATGAAATGATGGCTTTTAATATCACAAAGGGGCCATTATTGTTGTTAGTGAGACATTTCCGGTGAGCACACACACACACACACCGAAGCGTCAGTGATTTATTTCCTACAAAAAGAAAAGAAAATGAAAACCTCTAGGACTCCGTCTCTGGCCAATTAATCACAATTACACTGGGCTACGCAGTAATTTCCATATTTTTCTTAACTCAATAAAATGGACTGCTTCCTGTTTTGTCCAGCGGATATCCGGTGACCAGATAATTATTACTTTTGTCCGGCCATGCTGAGTTACTTTCAGTGTACCTCATTCGTCGTCCAGGCAGTCTTCCGTTGTCCGACAATAATAAATGTCTTGGCCAAGAGTTTGATATACAACACACACACACAGATAAATAAACATACATATTCAAACACACAATACACACATACGTGTGCGTGTGTGTATGTAAGGACATTTGTGAGAACATTTGTTAGACATTTAAATGAATAGGCAGACAAACGTATGGTTTTTGGTCAACTCTCTATTTGTACAGCATTCAGCCTAACTTGCCATGACATCCTAGTCATCGGCACAGTTTTTTTTTCTTGTTGTCCTCTCGCTCCGAATCCTATTCGATTTAATAAAGATCTTGATAATGTTATGTACGTGAGTGTGTATGTATGTGTGTGGGTTTATCAGCAAATGACACAATAGGTTTCAATGCCACATTCTATGCCACACCGTAGATACGGCCGATATATTGTAAATATAAATCATTAATAACTCTTCTGCCGTTCCATACTTTGAGTCTCATTAAAATTTGCTTCATCATTTGTCTTCAATAGAATGAGCTGAAGTGGTTGAAGAGGCAAAGGGAAGATATATTAAGGGTATTTACCTAAGCCAGGAAAAAGCTTGACATGATAGCCTTTCTTGTTTCCTTTGCAGAATATTTCCCACAATTACAATAAAAGGTAGATCAGCCGAGAACAATTAGCAGTGACCATTATTTCGTAAACGATAGCCAAAAGGATGTGTTTACTAAGCTGTTTCACATATAGTTCTTTTTTATGGAACGCTCTATTTTTTGTATTCAAAAATATTTATCTGTTAAAAAACTAGAAGAAAAGCTAAAGTCAGGTGTGTCTGACTACACACAGAGAATAGATTTGTTGTTAGAACCGAATTTTTTGACAGCCGAATGATTGTGGTTGTTGTTACTGTAGTGGCAGCACACGTGCTGCCGGACCGAATATTGCTGCTTCGGGTCAATCCGTTACATAGAACCGGCTGTTGAGGGATTGTGGTTGCATCTACTGCTGGTATTCCATCAGCACCACCGAACGCTAGCTGGTGCGCTGGAATTTTCGGTACATGCAACCTCACAAATGAAAAAAACAAATCTCTTTATTTAGCTCTGACTTAACTTAAGGGCCAATTAAGCTAAGTCGAGAAATTTTATAGTCCAGAAAAATGAAATTTAATTTTTTTACATTTATTTTTTATTCCGTTTTAAACGCCAGTAAGAATGACAATCCTTTAACTTCTGTTCCTCATTAATTTTCAATTTGTTTTTATATTTCTGTTTTTATTATGCTGGGGTCAGCAATACTTAATGATTATATGAACATTACTATTTGTTAGCATTACCAATTGTTGGTACCAATTTCCAATTGTATACAATACGAGGGCGGTACGGAAACTTCTTAGACTAGCACAAAAAGCGCGATATAAACAGAAAAAGTTAAGTGTTTTGGAAACTTCCATCTCTGCTATGAACACATGTTAAATTTTGTTTCGATCTGGCAACTCCTTCATATAGAAACAGGTCTTCACAAAAGACGCATCCGCGATTTTTTTACAATGGAAAAATTAGAAATGCGTGGTGTCATTAAATATTTACATAAAAAAGGTTTATCGGGACAAGAAATTCATAATGATATGGTGAATGTGTTAGGTGAAAGTGCTCCTTCATATGCAACAGTAAAAAATTGGGTTGCTGAATTTAAACGTGGTCGTACAAGCATTGAAGATGAACCACGTAGTGGACGTCCAAAAACAGCAACAACAACAGAAATTGTAGCCAAAGTGCATGATATGGTATAAAATGATCGACGAATTAAAGTGCGTGAAATAGCTAATATCATGGGCATCTCAAATGATCGAGTCCATTTAATTTTGCATGAAGAACTACAGATGAAAAAGCTTTCTGCAAGATGGGTGCCGCACTTGTTAACAGTCGACCAAAAACGCATAACATTTCTCAACATTTCTCAAGCTTGTTTGGATCGTTTTCAGCGAAATAAAATGGATTTTAAGCGTCGTTTCATAACTGTTGATGAGACATGGATCCACCACTATACTCCAGAGACAAAAGAACAATCCAAACAATGGACTGAAGCTGGAGGAAGTGCCCCAAAGAAGTCAAAACCAATTTAATAGGCTGGTAAGGTTATGGCAACGTTTTTTTGGGACTTCAAAGGTATTTTATTGATTGACTATCTGCAAAAGGGTAAAACAATAAATTCAGAGTACTATTGCAACCTTTTAGATCAATTAAATGTACACATTCGAGAAAAACGTCCTGGCTTACAACACAAAAAAATAATTTTTCATCAAGACAACGCACCAGCGCACAAGAGTGTTTTAACAATGGCTAAAATCAACGAATTAAAGTACGAGTTGCTTGACCACCCACCTTATTCTCCTGATTTAGCTCCCAGTGACTTTTACCTGTTCCCAAATCTAAAAAAAATCCTTGCTGGCAAGCTTTTTACCTCAAATAAAGATGCAATTACAGTTGTAAACCACTATTTTGAAGACCTTGAGGAAAACTATTTTAATCAAGGGATAGAATTGCTAGATAAGCGTTGGACTAAGTGTATTAAAGTTTCAGGAGATTATATTGAAAAATAAAAATATTTTTGAAAAACTAACTATTCTCTTTCATTGATAGGCTAAGAACTTTCCGAACCGCCCTCGTACTATTAGTTTCCATAACAGGCGGTTCTGGCAAACGATTATTTACTCTTCATTTCATTAACCAATATAGGCACATTGGCAATTTGGCTTAATTTGAGTTAATGGACCCCAATAGTATGGATCCGAGCGCCAAAAATCGGGTCCATACAAAGTGGACAAATAAAAAAATGTATTATTTTCTCACGCATCCAAATATGGCATTATTTACTTAGTAGGGGCATAAATACTGTTACAACATTGCACACAACCATTTCAATAGTAGAACTGAACATACCCCGTTAATGTCATATGGGGTTTGAAAGCTAACCTCAATAGCGTTAGTCTGTAACGGGATTTTAAAATTGTTTCATCTTTCATCATGGAGTGTTCAGATAATGAGAACCGTATCGCTGTAATAGCGCTTTTCAAGTGTGAAATGAAAAAAGGGATATTTTCAAAACGCTTCGGTCACTAGGGATTAGCCGCTAGTTCGTCTACCGATGCATAAAACTGTTTGAGGAGACTGGAGATGTAAAAGACCGCCACCGGTCGGGCCGCTCACGCTCTGTTCGAACACTGCATGTCATCAAAGTCGTTTAATAAAGATTTCACAGAAATCCGCTCCGAAAACAAAGAATCATGGCCCGTAAGATGAATATCACGCAAAAGTCCATGAGTCGAATCATTAAAAAAGACTTGGGACTTGGGGCTTTCAAACGACGTAACGGACAATTATTGACTGCAGCTTTAACAAAAAATAGGATTGGAAAATGCAAACGTCTTTTGGGGAAAAAACGCTGATAACTTGCACAGAAAAATTTTGTTCACCAATGAAAAAATTTTTACCGTTCAGGAAAAATTTAGCAAGCAAAATGATAGAGTGTATGCGCGGTCATCTAAGGAAGCATTTGAACTGATCCCAAGGGTGGAAAAGGGTCATCATCCAGCTTCAGTCATGGTTTGGTGGGGTGTCTCTTACGATGGGGCACTGACCTGCATTTCTGCGAACAAGGAGTCAACCCATCGTCCAAAGTTTACCAAGTAATCGTTTTGGAAGCTGTTGTGAAGCCTCAATTCCCTGTTCCAAAAGCAGCCATGGACTTTCCAGCAGGATTCTGCGCCGGCCCATTGTTTCGAAGCCAGGCCTGGCTTCGAAACAATTTGCCAGCGTTCATTTCCTCTGAAGAATGACCCTCAGGCAGTCCAGATTTGAACCCATTGGATTACAAACTGTGCACGGTTTTAGAGGACAAGGTTTGTCACAAAAGATACCCTAACACTGGATCTCTTAAGACTGCTTTGGTTCGAGCTGTGGCCAATTTTCCAATGGACGAGGTTCGTGCAGCTATTGACGACTGGCCAGTGCGACTTAAGGCGTGTGTAAAGGCAAAAGGCGGACATTTCAAATAAGTAGATTCTTTTTGGATACAATATACTCGTACATCAATAAATATACTAAAAATATATTTGGTCCAAAAACATTCAGTAGTTTTTATTTTACAGCATAAAACGTGTGTAACAGTATTTATGCCCCTTCTAAGTATAGCGGCGGAAAGATGACTTCTAGATGACTTGAAAGGGTCTCTTTTGATAAGAGTGACAATACGGCTTTATCAGTGGTTGGCAAAGTTTTCCTTGGTCTTCCACGAGTTTCAAGTTTGGCATTGAACGGAATGAATTGGCATTTGAACGGAGAGGTTTTCCTTCGTGAATTGGCATTTGAACGGAGAGGTTTTCCTTCGTTGCTTAACCTCAAAACCAGTCTTCTCTCTTCTGGTGTACAATGCTTTTTCCCGCCCATCTATTAAATAAATGTTATTCAGTTTTGCTTTATTTTAATGCAACAGCTCGCTATAAATTAACCAACCTTTTTCAAAAAAATGTCCACTTGATCGGAATATATCACAAAATGTAAAATGTACTTATTTTACATTTACATACGCACTTCAGCAACAAAAAAAGCAAACAAAATAACGGTTTTTTGCATAAATTGTTGCTGTTATAAAAAAATGTGGAAAAAACATCAGAGTTGCCATATTATATATTCAAAGAAAGGAACAAGAAGATTGCAAAGAATTCCAAGTACAGTGTACTTATTATTTTGGCCATATGTGTATATTCCTTTATTTCTTCTGAAAACCACACGTCTGAAAAAACACCCTTTATATATGGACATACACATGGGTACTCTTATTAAAGAAGATTTTGCATCGAATCCAAATATAAATTAATTTGAAGTTGAGGCTAAAAATAGTTACACACTTTTTTGCTTGAGTAGCGTGGGGACGGAGAAGGGTATATAAGGTTCGCTCTGATCGATGTAAACGACGTTTGCGGAAAAGATAGACAACAACATGTTATTTTAATGCTGACATTGTTTTTTGTGAGATGGCGTCTTCGAGGCATACAAAACTCTTAATTTCGTCGTTGCAACTGCGGGCTGACAATATCTGGCATTGGTTTCTTCGCTGGGTTTCCCTGGCAGTTCTCATAATGAACTTCGACTGGTCCTTATTTACCACCAAAGGCACTTAAGATGACTCTAACTCAATTTTTGACTGACAATGTCTGTCTGCACTGTCTCCAAATAGATTAAAACATGTTTGTCTACATAAATAAAATTACGACTTTTCCATATTAAATTCAAATTTATGTTTGCATTAAAAATGGCAATAAAATATTTTATATTTTCATGCGTTATCTTTTGATTACAAATGTCTACTGCACACACACCCACACACACTCGCTTTTATTCCCCGGGCTAAGTTCAAATCTTTCCAACTGAAATATTCATCTTCACATCAAGTGTGTAGATCAAATGTTGCCAAAAATGTGTCTGGCCTCATGGCATCGCCTAATAATTGTTGGTTACAACAGCAGCTTCAAAGGTTCTTCCATCCTTACCTGTGTCTAAACTTCTATACGTTCGTTCTAAAATGAAATCCTTGTATAAGGTTTTTTTTTCTTCTTTCTCTTTCATCAGAGTTTGTTGCGAACATGACTACGAATTTTTAAACAAAAGTTCATAAGTGGAAATGATGTGAATGATGGCTTTCAACCCTTAATCTTTATCGGGAAACTTTTGCACAAAACACCCATCATGTTGGGTTTTGATGTTGCCCTTCTCGAGTAATATCCTGCGAAAGTCATTCCTTGTCTCCCCCGAGTGTGTAGACATACAGGTTACCTTCTTCAGCACATCTTTGCGGGAAAGATAGACAACAACATCGACTCCGACAACAGAAGGAAGCTGTTGTTCCTTTTGGAACAAGGAGTTTTTGGTAAAGGCGTCTATGTGTGTGTGTGTGGTGGGTCTATCGCTTCGGGGGGAATGGCATAAGTGTATGCGAGAGTTGCTGCCCTCAAACGGAGGTGATTTGAAATTTATGACCTGCAATATGATTAAGTTCGGTCGATTGACCCTAACTCTTTTATCCGGACACGCGTTGGCCGCTGCCGTCTGTATGTAGGTACGAAGGTCCGACCAAAGGGGTGTAGTTCGGTGGCCGACATAAATATTTGTGAGTTATAAACACGTACTGCGTAGGTACGTACGTACCAGCACTCTACGTCGGAATATATTTATGCTCATGCAAAGGCTATTGGCATCCTTAAGACAGGATGATGTACATAATTTATGGGATGTTTGTAGGTACATATAAGTGCAACTGTATGTAGTAGGGCAGTTTAGATAGCAAAAGTCTTCAACCAGAAAATATTAGCTTAAGGATATGACCAAGTTTTATCCCTTTAGTAGTTTTTTTTAACAACGGGAGGCACATTAAACCAAGCCAAGAAACAACTATTCATAAAGAAAGGTTTCTAGGGGATTCACATGCGAAAGTAGCCAGGGAACGCATCCTGGAAAGCACAGTCGGTAAATTCGATCTACACTAAAAAGGTAATGAGATTGATTGATTTTGTCGCAGGACCAGATTGAAGCACTTAAACTCAAACAAGGTGCCCAAATTATAAAGCAAGAAATAATACGAAAGAATTGTAAGCATGCAAATTGGATGTGGGACAATTCCACTGTAAAATAGCGTTAGTCGCCCACATTTTATACTTAAGAAAATTTAAAAATTGTTTCTCTCTATTTAAAGAATTTTACCTAGGAAGAGGTTTCAATTATAAAAATCATTTTCAAGGCACCCTGGACCCAAGAGCCTATGTTCATAATTATTTTCAAGAGCTCTTGTTCATTATTAAGAGGGTTGCTATATATATATTTCTGGCCTAGACAACACTAGGTGTTGCCTGGCGCCATCTGACATTTTCATTGGAAAGTTTGACATTTTTTAGCATAAAAAGCCTTAGAACGTTTTGACGTACGACCATCATTTGTGTTGTTTACAGTACCTTGAAACAATCAATTTGTCAAAAAATGGAATTAACTCGTGAACATTTTCGTGCGATCATTTTTCACAACTTTTGACGTGGATTATCACGACAAGAGTGCATCGATGAACTTTTATCTTTGTATGGCGATGAAGCACCATCCTAAAGCACTGTGAAAAACTGGTTTAATAAATTCAATCGTGGCCGACACTCGCTCAAAGACGAAGGTCGTCCAAAAAACGGCCGTTGTGCCAGGGAACATTGATGCCGTGCTTGAACTGATAATGCAAGATCTCATGTGATATACCGTGGGATAGAGGCATCCTTGGGCATTTTTTTCACCAGCATACCTTCGATATTGCATGAACACCTCGCCGTAAAAAAGGTTTGTTCTCGTTGGATCCCGCACAATTTGACAATCGCCCAAAAAGGCTCGTGTCGATTGGTGCAACGAATTTTTGAAAAAATACGATCGCGGTGCTTCAAAAGACGTTAATAAGATCGTCACAGGTAACGAATCATGAATCTGTGCGTAAGAGCCCTAAACAAAACAGCAACCGACCATGTGGGTCTTCAAAGACGAGCCAAATCCAACGAAAGTTGTTCGTAGACGAATTACTTTGCCTTTTTCTTCGGAAAACTGGTCAGGTGGCGACTGTTCCGCTTGAGCAAAGTAGGACGGTCAATTCTGAGTGGTACACCACAATTTGTTTGCCTGAAGTCTTGGGAGAAATTCGAAAAACAAACAAGAGAAGACGAATCATTGCGCACCATGACAATGCGAGGTCTCCACATCGGCTCAAACCAGCGCCTTTTTGAGCGGCCAAAACGTTAAATTGATGGGTCATCCACCGAACAGCCCTGACTCCCGCACTTCAAGAAAAAAAATTCGTGGTCAACGATTTTCGTCGCCAGAAGATGCTGTTGAAGCGTTCAAAAACCATATTTTGGAGGTGTCTCAATCGGAGTGGTAAAAGTGCTTCGACAATTGGTTTGAGCCCATGCAAAAGTGTATAAATCATGCTGAAGAATACTTTGAAAAACAATAAAACCATTTTTGACGATAAATGTTTGCATTTTCATTAATGGGCGAGAAACATACCTAATTTCCTTCAAATGTTGGCCACAACTTCGCCTCAGGGTTTCCATTCTGGGGGTCCATTTATTGATGACTCGTTCGAGCATTTCGACCGGCATGGCTTTAATGACACGAGTAATGTTGGCAAAAACCTGAATCGTAGCTGGTTTGTCAGCATAGACTTTGGACTTTACGTAATCTAACCGATCTAGGCGTCCAACTCACCTATCAAAAACGTAAAATTAGCTGCTCTTCGAAATGACCTCTCAATAGATCTATTGCTTGAGCAGCTGTAAGGCAAATGGCACTGTCCTGTTGACACCAAATGTCGTCAAGATTACGGGCTTCAATTTTAGGTAGTCCGATATCATGGCGCGATAGCGAGCGCCATTCACAGTTACGTTTCGGCCATCATCATTTTTGAAAAATATAAGCCGATGACTCCACCAGCCCATAAGCCGCACCAAACCGTGGTTTTCTCTGGGTATAATGGCACCTCTTGAACCTCTTCTGGTTGCTTTTCAGATCAGATGCGGAAGTTTTGTTAATTGGTGTTCCGTTGAGCCAGAAATAGGCCTCATCACAACAAACAAACAAAATTTTGGTCGAAAAACGTTTCTCACTGAACGCTCATTTCCATAATTTGGAGACGTTGTTGCGGTGAAAGTCTTTCCCTGATAAAATGGCAACCAATACTAAAAATAAAAAAATAACGTTTAACTCAACTCACGCGTAATCTGGGAAAAAATCCCTATTGAAAACAATACCTCTAGATTGATAACCCTATATCACCCAATCTTGGTAAAATGAAACCTTATGGGTCCATGTTTTCATAAAGTCTCTGTTAAATATTTCCATCTTCAGATTTGAAGTCCCGCCGCTTAAGAAGTCACATTTAAATCATACCATCGGAAAAATCAGACAACAAGCGATGAGTCTCCTGTACGTTACTCTGGTGTTGGGTATTATATGTTGTTGTTGTTGTTTGACTGGACTATTGAAGAGATGCAGCACGTCATGTGGTCCCCGATGGCAGACGGGACAAACGCAAGCCTCAATTCGCGCTGAATACAAGTTGAGGCCTCTGCATCATCCAGATCTCAACTGGGCCAGAACCACGCGCTTCTGGCGAGGTAGCGTCTTCTGCTCTGGTGAAACCTCCGGGTGATGTGCCCCTAGCACTACATTCACGCTTAAGCTGAATACTGCTGCTGCGACTTCATCAGCGTGAAAGTCGACCTGCCTCATAGTTTCGATGATCTAAAGGCTCCCTCTTGTACCGCTGGACTTCTTTCTCTATCTCTCTCTCTCTCCCTCTCTCTCTCTCTCTGAGCTGGTGAAATTTGTCCAGTAGTGAATGAATCACCCTGTATATGCATGCTTATACATACATTCACTATGTGTAGTTAAATTTGTCGGTATATCTTCTATCGTAATTGGATCGAATGTTAAACTAATTTCACATAATTATCGAGACGCAGAGAGCCAAAGTGAAAATGCTAAATTGCCCATAAAAAAATAAATTTATTATTTATTCCATTGGAATGAGCATGAGACGGGTCGGGTCGGGTCGAGTTGAGCTGTAGTCGGCATCCCTTTTGGCATTGCTCTACTCTGGTCATTTGATGGCCAACCAAGCCCCACACCAATGGGGCCTGCTGCAGCATATTTTACATATCCAGCACTCCCATGTGTTGTTTGTTTTCTTGACCGTGTTAATGTTGCTGTTGTCGGCATTTATGTATGGGCGCATACTTTGGTTCATTTTGGTTCTCTGGCGAAGGCGAAAGCGGTGGCAGTCGTAAAGGCGAGTTGGTGTCGTCGCTGGTGCTGGTGGTGTATGGGATGGCAATTATAGTTTGTTTGCCTTTCGTATTTACGTTCGATTCTTTTTCTCGTTTCTTTTATTATCCTTAAATTTGCATATTCTATTAAATAGTCACGTATCCCTCGAATCGATACATTTTCATTTAGATACATGTACACGCATGTGTTTGCCACTCTGTGTGAGTGTGTGTGTCTAAGGGTGTATGTGTATATGCCTGTTCGTTCCCTGCAGTTTCACAAGTAGTGGCTGGTAACTTTTCATCGACTACCTCGCCGATGGCATTTCATCGACTACATCGCTGGTGTAAAGTAAAGTGTAAAGTGGTGTCTCGAGAGATTTTCTATTGTCATTCGTATATGAAGTAACCTTAAGAATTTAATAATGTTATTTTCACCTAATGCTTTAGGTTGTTAACTTTGTAGTTGAATTGAAATAATATGAATTGAAAAAATATTAAAAAATAAAAATAAACAGAAAAAAAATTCCCAGCCCGGAATGGAACCTGGGTTCTTTTTGTCGATGAATTCGTCGACGAAGTGTCACCGATAAATTCGTCGATGAAATGTTACCGATGAATTCATCGACGAATGGTAATGCAGAGGGTGAGGGTGAGAAATAACAACCAACCAACAACAAATGCCACATGAGACAAACAAGAAAGAGTTACACAGAATCAATGAGATAACAACAACAAAAAAACGCGTGCAAAACAAAACAAAAAACTGTAACGGGCACCCAAATAAAAAAAAACCCAACAACAACACATGCTACATTGCAAATAGAAAAAAAACATCAAACACGCATGAGAATATGAACTTGGTTGAGGGACGCAAGAAAGAGAAAGAGTCATTAAGTGTTTGACATTAAAAAAGAAAAGACGTGCGTGGAGTGACTTCTAATTTTTTTATTTCTTGTGTCTATTTCGTCAATTGAACTGTGTTGATAAAAACTTCTTGCAAAATTTGGTGATTGGTCAAAGGTGAATAATTTAATAATAATTCTACAGTGCTCTTTTAGGTAATTCAATTCAAGAATCTTTGAAATAAGAGCAAATCAATATTATATTATTTTATATTACAGAATCCATAACTGTTATGGATGAGAACACAGGGTCGGCAGAAGAGCAACTTCGCAAAGCAGTCAACCTGCAGAAGAAGCGGCATTTTAAATCCATTTCGCTAAAAAAAGGAAAACAAAATGAGCCTTTACTTTTGCCATAGATGCATATTTTTTATTTATATTTTGTTTATGTACACCTACCTGACTACCTGAATTAAGTCATAATGTTTTAAGTTTTTTTTATTTTTTTGAAATTCAAATTTTTTATGTTTTTAGTTTTTCTTTATTGGCTTTATTGTTTCCGTTTGTAAAACAAAAATAAAAATATTAAAAAATAAAAATAAGCAGAAAACAAAAAATTCCCAGCCCGAAACCGAACCCGGGTTCTTTTTACTATTCTATCGCTGTTTGTCGATGAATTCGTCGACGAAATGTCAACGATAAATTCGTCGACGAAATGTCACCGACAAGTTCGTCGACGAAATGTCACCGACAAATTCGTCGACGAACAGTAAGGCATTACCAAAGCGGACATCGCCTTGTTAAATTCGCCGCTCAAAAGCATTGCTGGTAGTTGAGCGAGTAGTCGACGAAAGGTTTGTGGTAGTCGGTGAACTCATCGGCGTAGAGTCGATCACCAATACTGCAGGGTTATTACTCCTGGGGATTGAAATTCAATTTGTTTCCCGAAAGTAGGAAACGGAAATACTCTTTATGCTGCCGTTGTTGTTGCTGGCTTCCAAACAGATTTCTTCTTTCATCCATATTCTTCGGCTTGTTAGTCAAACACAGCCAGCAGCCAGCACACATCTACATAAATACATACTACATATGGATGGAATCAAAACATAAAATGATTTGGATATTTTCGTTGAGCTGTCAATGAGCAAATCGTTTAATGTTAACAATCTGTGATATTAGGTTTTCTTCCGTTCTCGATACTTTTGCTGGGCTTCTTTTTTTTTGGTTTTTTTTGTGCTCCTTGGATTACACAACAGAATATCAAACATTTTCCATTAATATTGAATGAATTTGGGTATATACGCATACATTTAAGCGGACACATAAATATAATTGGTCTCAGCATCTAAGAAATTCGTCCTTTCTGATATTTTCGTCATTCGTCACACATATTAATAGGCATAAAGTGGGCCTTATAAACGTATCCGGTCGTTAACGTTAACATCCTATTTTGATTGAAATAAAAGCGAGCATAATTTTTTTATGATTTTGTTTTTTTGTTTTTGGATATCAATCGGAAATGGGGGACAGAAGGGGGTTTATTCACCATCAAAGAAAGACTGACAGAGAAATGTGATGAAAGTGACGATAGAATAATTTGTACAAACATGTCTGCATGCCTCTGTGCAATTCTAATAAACTACACCTCCTTAAATTTTTAATTCAGAAAATATATGAAATTTTAATTTTAAATGTATAAAAATCATTAAAACTGTTTACATTTATTCGGTCTTGAACAGTTTTTATTCTGGTTCGAGAAATTTGTGGTTTCTTTTTCAGAATCAGCGTAGAAATTGGTGAAATGTATTGATTGTACAGCTGTTTCAAAACCAAGGTTTTTTCAGCAGTATTTGACAACAATTACTTCGGCAACAAATTAAATGACTTATACGGGATTCCCATTTGAATTACTGAGAATTACCCTTTGCGTATAATCTAAGGACTGTACGTAGAGCGATCTTCTTAAAATTTCTGAAATTTTCTTTCGATTAAAAAAAAAACCAATTGAATTTTAAATGATTCCGTTGAAATGCAGAAAACACCTATTAAAATTTAAGAGAAAAACGTCGTAAAGTTCTGCTAGTCCGATCGTTATATAGGGTGATCCATCTAGAGGTATTTTTTCAGAACACAAAAAAATATAAAAATTCAAATCAAGTGTGGAATCTTTATTGGTAATTTGAAAGGACATTTTATGGCATTTTTTTTGAATATAATTTCCTTTAAATGTTGGCCGCAACTACGCCTCGGGGTTTCCATTCTGAGGGTCCAATTTTGGATGACTCGTTCGAGCATTTCGACCGGTATGGCTTTAATGACACGCGTAATGTTGGCTTACAAAACCTGAATCGTAGCTGGATTATCAGCATAGACGTTGGACTTTACGTAACCCCAAAGAAAAATGTCTAAAGGTGTGATATCACTCGTCTAGGCGGCCAACTCACCTGTCCAAAAAGTGAAATTAGCTGCATTTGGAAATGACCTCTTAATAGATCCATTGTTTGGGCAGCTGTATGGCAAGTGGCATGTCCTGTTGAAACCAAGTATCGTCAAGATTACGGGCTTCAATTTCAGGTAGCACAAAGATCGATATCATGGCGCGATAGCGAGCACCATTCACGGTTACGTTCCGGCCATCATCATTTTTGAAAAAATATGCACCGATGATTCCACCAGCTTTTAAACCGCACCAAACCGTGGTTTTCTCTGGGTATAATGACAGCTCTTGAAACTCTTCTTGTTGCTCTTCAGCCCAAATGCGGCAATTTTGTTTATTGACTTTGCCATTGAGCCAGAAATGGGCCTCATCACTGAACAAAATTTTGGTCGAAAACAGCGGATCTTTCCATTTCTCACCGAACGCTCATTTCTATAATACAGTTGCCAAAATTTGAAGGTAAATATTTTCAAAAAATAAATGCCAAAAAATGTTCTTTCAAATTACCAATTAAGATTTCACACTTGACTTGAATTTTTATATTTTTTTGTTCTACGCTACTAAAGCCTAAAATACAATAACAAAAAATGGTCCGTTTTTTAGGACATTTCAGTGTCCGTCCCTTTTTCCAAGCCAAACTTCAAAATTACTCTATATTTGGATTCGTAGCAACATTTGCTGTCATTTGACACAAGAGTCAAACCTCCCGAATAATGTCCCACCTGTCAGTTTTCATTTGATTTGTTAAGCAAATACTTAAAAGGTGTACTTTTTTCAAGGTACCTTTAGTCCCTTAAAAGGAAACCTTTTTCCCTCTGCCGATTTCGCCCATTTACAAACCCAAACAGCTTATGACCAAAAGCCATCATGCAAAATTTTAGCATCATAGTTTCGTCTATCGTCTATCGTGATTTTAACAGACACAAGGAAGCACAAACGTAGCTAGATCATCTTAGAACTGTAATTATTGGGTGGGCTATTTAAAAATTTTAAATTTGAGTCGGCTGTAAAAAAAATGTACTAATCATTTTTTCAAATTTTTGGATTTATTGAAAAGTTTGAACTTTTTCATTTAATATTAATTTCGGTTCGACCAAAGGGCTGAAGATTGTTTGGCCGAAGATAAGATTGTCTTTTCAAATTTTCATATGTCAATATGGAAAATTACCGCATATGGCGTTCAGAGAACCTACACGTGACTATTGAGAAGCCGCTGCATCCACAACGAGTCACTGTTTAATCTGGATTTGGGGCTGGCGGCATCATTAGGTCATTTTTCTTCGAAAATTAGCAAGGAGCCGCAGATATCGTCAACGGTAAGCGTACCGAGCCATGTTCAACGAATTATTGTTTCCAAAAATTTTAGAGAATGTCATGGACGACATTTGATTTCAACTAGTCGGGTTCACATGTCACACAGTCAACCTCTACCTCTCTAAAATTTCACCAGACGGCGTTGAAATTGTGACGCACGCTGATTATTGCACAATTTTGGCGTAAGCACGCTTGTTCACTGCGATGAAAATAAAAATATCTGCCTCCAAATCATCAGCCACACTGTTAACTGCATGGACCGCAGACTACCCTAAAATCCTTGGGGTCACATTGGACAGCCTTTTTCGATCCTCTGCACATGCTACAGCTATCTGCGATAAGCTCAAAAGTAGGAACGAGGTCCTCAAGTCACTTGCTGGCAGTACTTGGGGAGCCGGCAAAGAAACCTTGTTGACCTCTTACAAAGCGATTGGTCGGTGTGGTCGGCGAACGTGAGTACGACGCAGTGGAAGAAAATTTAGACATGCCAGAATGCCACCCTCGGAACATCAACAGGGTGTCTCCATGTCTATGTCTTATGAGGACCATTTACATGAGCAGACGAATGACCTTATCGTGCGCAGACACAATTTCCTGTTGTCTTAGCCATACCTGTTTGGGTGTCTTTGCAGTAGTAATCCTAACCACCATCTCTTGTACAGGATGCCTCCGCCCAGGCAGATAAGGTACGATTATCATGATGTAGAGTGAGAGGTCGTGCGGTACAAAAGAGAGCCTTCAGATCTTCGGCGGGTCTGGACAACATTCACGCTGATGAAGTTGCAGCAGTAGTATCCAGCTGTAGTGTGAATGTAGTGCTAGGGGAACATCCTCCGGAGATTTCACCGGAGAAGGTTCTACCTCGGCAGATGTGCGTGTTTCTGGCCCAGCTGAAATCTGGATGGTGCAAACGCCTCAATTCGTATTAGGCACGAATTGATGCTAACGTTCCAGACATTTGTCGCGCCTGTCATCACGGCCCACATGTCCGGCCAAGCCCAGTTAGCTGACCCCTAGGTCTCTGTGGTCGCATCCGCAATTCATCCTCGAAGCATTGCGCTCAAGTCTTCAAAAAATCATGCAAGTTAAGCATTTAGGAGTTCTTTTATTCAAAAAAAGATAAAATGTGAATATCTTTTAAGCTAGAGCGAATCTTGCAAATTGCACTGCTCGCTGAGGTACTTGCTGCCAAGATTGCCGTATCATTAGCATATGTGACGCGCAAAATAGAAAGGGACCTAAGGGTAAAAAGCAGTTTTGTTCAGGAGAGCCATTTTAAAGATTTAAATACGTGTATCTTTGGTGTACCATCACTTTCATAAAACGAGCATATCTCTGGGAGGGAACACTTTTGGGACATGGGATCGGTCTCATTCGATGCTCAGATGCTCACATCAAAAAAAAATTGAAATTTGATTTTTTTTACTCTTAGGTCCCTTTCTCTATGCGCTGTCACATATGTTGCTACTAAGACATTATCCGATATTGGTATGTCTCTGAGGTCAATATGGATGGTACTTAAAATGGGACCTAGGACATTGCGTTGCGCTACACCTGCATTAATCGAAGTGAATCTCAGAGTAGTCATTGTTGTGCTTTACATAAAATAATCAGCCCATCAAATATGACCTTGAAAGAAGGTAAAAAGGCGTGGATAGAAAGCTTTTTAGCTTAAACAAGAGTCCACCATGCCACAATCGGTCGAATGCCTGCTGAACGTCGAGGAAGACAGCTGCTCAATATTGTTCGTTCTTCAATGTTTCAGTAGCCTAATTAACGATGCGGTGACTCTGTTCCGTAGTGCTGTGTTTATGGTGAAACCCAAACTGAGGCTCCGGAATAATATTAAATTCCTGTATACAGGGTGATTTATTCACGACTGAACAAATTTTACCAGCGTATATCTTGGCTCACTTAATGAAAATATGTCCATCTAAGACCATGCCCAAATATACAAGGGAGCAAAATGGCAGCGGTTTGCAAATTTTCGGATTGGTAGCCGGAGTGTTAGGGTAAAATTCTGAACCAGTGGTCGGATTTTTTTCTCTTAAAAGATATCCCTGCCTCTTACCTTTCCAAAATAACCCTAACGAAGCCGAGAGGTCCTATTTTCGGAAATTTGTCCAATCGTGAATGATTCACCCTATATAAGGTACGATTCTTTTACTAAATATCCATTGAAATAACTTTGCAAAAGCAGACAGCAAGAAGCTGATGGGTCTATAAGATGTTATTTTGGACTCTAAATTATTCAGCTTTATTTATGCTGGCAAGTAAGTACCTATTGTTAAAAATTTTACAAATACTTTACGCCAGTATCATCACCACGTTAAAGTAATTCAATAGGACTCCAAATGATATTATTATGCAAAATATTACTTGGTAATGTTGCTGGGTCATTACTTAAATGACATTTGACTTCATTTAGTAATCAGTCGTCGCCCACTTTATTTACTTAATAGAGGGAGTGGTGAATAAATTTCAAATGCCAATTGCCAGGAATGCCAGTAAAATGTGCAAACCAAATTACTGAAGGCAGTCTAAGGAAAGGATCGCGGTAAATTATCTGGCCAACAACAACTACAATTACCTCATCTATCACCGACAATATGTGGCCGGTCTACATCCTAATTTTCACCATTTAACGAAGGAAAGTTTTTTGGGAAGGGGAAGGTTGGAGCCAAAGGACACAGTCGTCCACAGCCAAACATTGCTGAGTTTTTGGGGGGTATGCAAACGACAAGGAGAACGAATCAACGAACGACTCACAAAAGACAGGCAAACAAAAGAAGAGACATAGACCCCGTGTCGACATTTACCCCAAACGCAGTGAAATGTTCAACAAATGAATTCGAAAGCGTTTCGTGTAAATCTATGAAGTTATTGAGGTGTTTACATTCGTTGTACGTGTCCACTTAAGTTGAGATTAAGCAACAGCACACCGAGCACAGGCACCAGCAACGTGGCCTGGCTGCCTAGCTTTCATTTTACGCTTTGGGAACATTTCCAATACACATAAACGTTTACGCGCCCTCAAATGGCTATGTTGTGTATGTGTGTGCGTGAACCAATGCACAAAGCGGGAACAGTTTCAATCCCATTGGCGAGTGGTGTGAGTTGCATTTTAGATTTTTACAAAAGACAACAAAATCGATAAACGTTTTTCGTTTATGCTCAGGAAACGTTTTGGAACTTGGCCAACAGACGAGTACCCCCCACCAGTCATTCCAATTCCATACACATCCAAAAAGCAGTAGTTTAACGTTTTATATTTGGAGACTTACACATTAAAAGGCAACAAGTTTGCAAATTTACGATAAACAGTTTCTCAATACTGGTGTTGGATTTTTTCTTTTTTGAATAATCCTCAATTTCGGCTGGTAATGTTCGGTATCCATTAGGAAAACCCATAAATTTCAATTAATTTTAGTAGAGGATAAGGCTAGGAATTCTTAATGGGAAAACTTTGAAAACAACTTATGTTTTGTGATTACCATCAAAGAGAAAAGTTTCATCAAATTGATAATATTTTACACTATTTTAATGAAACATTTCATGCAATTAATTTTAGCAGAGGGTAAGGCTAGGAATTATTAATGGGAAAACTTAGAAAACAACCTATGTTTTGTGATTACTAAAGGTTAATCCCATCAAAGAGAAAAGTTTCATCAAATTGATAATGTTTTACATTATTTTAATGAAACATTTCATTGCAATTAATTTTAGCAGAGGGTAAGGCTAGGAATTCTTAATGGGAAAACTTAGAAAGCAACCGATGCATGCATGTGATTGCTAAAGGTTAATGCCATAAAAGAGTAAAGTTTCATTAAACTGAAAATATTTTACATTCTTTTAATGACAACTTTTCATTGAGCTCCTTGACTTGAAAATGCTTGACTCTAAACACAGGATAAAGATTTGTTGATAAAACATCAAGTCGATTATAAAGGGTAATCCATCTTGAGGTATTTTTTTCAATAGTCTCTTTTCACAGATTTCGCGTATGTTGTGTTTAACTTTATTTTTTTCAGTATTGTTTGCCATTTCATCATGGAAAGACTTACTCCGAAACAACGTCTCAAAATTGTGCAAATGTACCTAGTAGGGTCATAAACACTGTTACAACATTGAACACAACCATTTTAATAGTAGAACTGAACATACCCCGTTAATGTCATATGGATTTTGAAAGCTAAACTCAATAGCGTTAGTCTGTAACGAGATTTTAAAATTGTTTCAACTTTCATCATGGAGTGGTCAGATAATGATAACCGTATCGCTGTAATAGCGCTTTTCAAGTGTAAAATGAAAAAAGCAATATTTTCAAAACTCTGCGGCCACTAGGGATTAGCCGCAAGTTCGTCTACCGATGAATAAAACTATTTGAGGATACTGGAGATGTAAAAGACCGCCACCGGTCGGGCCGCCCACGCTCTGTTCGAACACCGCATTTCACCAAAGCCGTTAAATCAAGAATTCACAGAAATCCGCTCCGAAAACAGAAAATCATGGCCCATGAGATGAATATCACGCAAAAGTCCATGAGTCGAATCATTAAAAATGACTTGGAACTTGGGGATTTCAAACGACGTACCGGACATTTATTGACTGCAGCTTTAACAAAAAATAGGATTGAAAAATGCAAACGTCTTTTGGGGAAGCACGTCTTTTGGGGAAGCACACAGAAAAATTTTGTTCACCGATGAAAAATTTTTTACAGTTCAGGAAAAATTTAACAAGCAAAATGATAGAGTGTATGCGCGGTCATCTTAGGAAGCATCTGAACTGATCCTAAGGGTGGAAAAGGGTCATCACCCAGCTTCAGTCATGGTTTGGTAGGGTGTCTCTTACAATGGGGTCACTGACCTGTATTTCTGCAAACAAGGAGCCAAAACATCGGCCAAAGTTTACCCAGAAACCCTTTTGGAAGCTGTGGTGAAGCCTCTTAACAATTCCCTGTTCCAATACCAGCCATGGACTTTCCAGCAGAATTCTGCGCCGGCCCATAAGGCTAAAACGTCCCAGGCCTGGCTTCGAAACAATTTGCCGGCGTTCATTTCCTCTGAAGAATGACCCTCAGGCAGTCCAGATTTGAACCCATTGGATTACAAACTGTGCACGGTTTTAGAGGACAAGGTTTGTCACAAAAGATACCCTAACACTGGATCTCTTAAGACTGCTTTGGTTCGAGCTGTGGCCAATTTTCCAACAGACGAGGTTCGTGCAGCTATTGACGATTGGCCAGTGCGACTTAAGGCGTGTGTAAAGGCAAAAGGCGAACATTTCGAATAAGTAGATTCTTTTTGGATACAATACATCAATAAATATATAAAAAAATATTTGGTCCAAAAACATTCAGTGCATTTTATTTTACAGCATAAAACGTGTGTAACAGCAAACGCTCATTTCCATTGTAGGGGCATAACCAAGTATAACGGAAATGAGCATTCGGTGAAGAACTGTTTGCGACCACAATTTTGTTCAGTGATGAGCCACATTTCTGACTCAACGACAACGTCAATAAACAAAATTGCCGCATTTTGACTGAAGAGCAATCATAAGAGGTTCAAGAGGTGCCATTTTACCCAGAGGTGCCATTTTACCCGGTCTGGTGCGGTTCATGGGCTGGTGGAATAATCGGTCCATATTTTTTCAAAAATGATGATGGTCGGAACGTAACCGTGAACGGAGTCGTTGTCACGCCTTGATATCCGACTTTTTACTACCTGATATTGAAGCACGTAATCTTGACGACACTTGGTCTCAACAGGACGGTGCCACTTGCCATACAGCTGCTCAAACAATGGATCTATTGAGAGGTCATTTCGAAAAGCAGCTAATTTCAGGTTTTGGACAGGTTTCTTTGCCTTTAGACATTTTTCTTTGATGTTACGTACAGTCCAAAGTCTATGCTGACAAACTAGCTATGATTCAGGTTTTGGAAGCCAACATTACGCGTGTCATTAAAGCCATACCGGTCGAAATGCTGAGTCATCCAAAATTGGACCATCAGGATGGAAACCCTGAGACATAGTTGCGGCCAACATTTGAAGGAAATCATATTCAAAAAATAAATGGCATAAAATTTCCTTCGAATGAATAAAAAAGATTCCACAATTGATTTTAATTTTAATATTTTTTTTATTTTGAATAAAATACCTCTAGATGGATGACCCTATATAAGCAAACAGTTTTTTGCTTCAACTTAAATTTTTTTTCTTTTAACAAGTGCGACATGTGAACTTTTAGATCCAATAATTTTTTCCTGGAGCTTCCCATGTTTTTTATACTTCAGTTACAAATACTGAACGTTAGGATCGTAAGCGTCAGGATCTTAAGTGGATGACATATGCTAGAAAGTCAACTATAACCTCACCGACTTAGCACGCTTTTCACTGCGGGGACCATGAAAATATCAGTCTCCAAAATATCAGCCACTTTCTCATATATTGTTTACGGCACGGACCGCATGGGTGTGGTTGTGAAAGTCGGTGACGTCAACATCCCGACTACCAACTACCCCAAAAACCTTGGGGTCACATTGGACAGCCTATAGCGATCCTCTGTACATGCAACAGCTACATATCTGAGATCAGCTTAAAAATAGGAACATAGGAACAAGTCACTAGCCGGCAGTACTTGGGTAGCCGACAAAGAAACCATGTTGACCTCTTACTAAGCAATAGGTCGGTCTGTAGCGAACTACGCAGCGTCCATGTGATCGGCGAATGTGAGTACGACGCAGTGGAAGACGCCAGGACGCCGCCCTCAGAACATCAAGAGGGTGTCTCCTTATGTCTTCTGAGGACCATCTACACGAGGAGACGAAGGTCCTTACCGTGTGCAGACACAATTTCTTGTTGTCTAAGCAGTATTTGCTATGGTGTTTTTGCAGTAGTCATCCCAACACCCATCTCTTTGACAGGATGCCTCCGCCTAGGCAGTTCAGGTACGATCTTTATGATCTAGAGAGAGAGGAACAGCGGCACGAGATAAAGCCTTTAGATGTTTGAACCTACCAGGCAGGTCTGAACGATATTCACGCTTGTGAAGTCTCAGCAACAGTATCCAGATATAGCAATTTATTGTTGTCTAAGCAGTATCTGCTTGAATGTCTTCAACCTTGGCAAACGCGCGTTATTCTGGTCTAGCTGGGATCAGGATGGTTCAGCCGCCTCAATTCGAACTGGGCGCGAATTTATGCTAACGGTCCGGACGTTTATCTCATTTGCCACTGAGGGCATATGACGTGCTGTATCTTTTCAATTGTCCAGCCAAGCCCATTCAGCTGCCCCCTGATCTCTTTGGACGCATTTAGTTCAAATGGTACAAGAGAGAGCCTTTAGATCTTTGAAACTACCAGACAGGTCTGAACGATATTCACGCTGATGAAGTCGCAGTCGCAGTATTCAGCTATAGTGTGAATGTAGTGCTAGAGGAGCATACCCCGGAGATTTTAACAGAGTTTAAGACGCTACCTTGGCAAACGCGAGTTATTCTGGCTCAGCTGAGATCAGGATGGTGCAGCCGCCTCAATTCGTATTGGGCGCGAATTGATGCTATTGTTCCGGAGGTTTGTCTCGTCTGCCATAAGGGACCACATGACGTGCTGCATATTTTCAATTGTCCAGCCAATTGTCGCATCCAGACGCGCATGGTTCTGGCTCAGCTGAGATCAGGATGGTGCAGCCGCTTTAATTCGAATTGGGTGCGAATTGATGCTTACGTTGCGGAAGTCTTTCCCGCCTACCAAGAGGGACCACATGACGTGCTGCATCTTTTCAATTGTCCAACCAAGCCCATTCGGCTGACCCCCTGGCCTCTTTGGGCGCATTTAGTTCAATGATACAAGAGAGAGCCTTTAGATCATACAAACTAGCAGGCAGGTCTGATGAAGTCACGCTGTGGAAGTCGCAGAATCCAGCTATAGCGTGAATGTAGTGCTAAAAGAAAATCCCCCAGAGATTTCACCAGAAGATAAGACGCTACCTCGGCCAGACGCGCGTGGCTCTGGCTCAGCTGAGATCTGGATGGTGCAGCCGCCTCAATTCGTAGCGCGAATTGATGCTAACATTCCGGAAGTTTGTCCCGCCTGCCAACAGGGACCACATGACAAGCAGCACCTTTTCAATTGTCCGGCCAAGCCCACTCAGCTGACCCCCAGGTCTCTGTGAACGCATCCAGTTCAAATGGCACGTTGCCTTCAACTGGATATTGAAGCAGATCCCCTGACACAAACAGGACTTCAAAACTAAATATATTGTTGTTATAACAACAACAACACCGCAATATAAGGCTCAAGCCGTTCGAAAACGACTTAACACTTTTTGAGTTTCTACTGTGACAGTTGCTCATCCCAGTTGCTCTCTTTCTAGGGCTGGTCCACAATTTTCAACGCCATCGTAAGTACACAATGGCGAAAACGTTCAATGCCTCTTGTAATATTTTTTTGCCGTATTGAATTGGTTAAGCCTCTAAAAGCGCTGAAGAACCCTTTTTAAAATTTATTGCAAACACTTTGGAAATTCCACTTTTTAATTAAAGTTTGTGTTTTTTCTGTGCTGTACTGTAAGTTTGTATGCCATACAAAAGAAATGACCGGTAATTGTATGGGTGTGTGAGTGTGTGTGAGCGAAAAGAAAAAAGGATACACAAAAGGACCTTTGTGTTGTTGTATTGGCATTATACATTATTTCTGCAGAACACACACACACACACATTTACTTATACAGGCATCAACCATCCATTCAATATGTATTGATTTCATATTTTCCACGCTGTGCATATACAACAGAGTATTTGTCCATGTGTGTGTGTGAGTGTTTAAATGAGTATTATTTGTTGTTGTTGTTTTTATTCTTGTTTCCTTTTGTATGTGTATTATAAATATTTGATTTGTTAGGTCAACATAATACCCCTATGCTCGCCACACTTGTATTGTTGTTCGACTGCTTCCAATTTGTCACACATTCAGAGCGGACGGAGCGTACACTTCATGAACTTTGATTTTAATTTATGGCTCTGCTCTGCAAGGATCATGGGGGCAATCAAGGCTGCGTCAGTGCTAAGGGGTCGAGTGGGGTGTGGCATGATGAAGGAGGCTGGGGAATGCTGGCTGTGTGTTATAGTGGAGGAAACAAAATCCTTTGTCCATTATATGGATGAGTGACCAGCTATTGTGCAAATTCCACCATAAAGCATAAATGGATGATACTTGTGACAATACAAATATCATATTCATGCATGCATATGTATGTAATGTAGGGTGTACGGACAACTTGTATATCCTATAAAGCGATGTGGTACAGGATGTTGAGTTATAGTGTTTTGTTACACCTAAAAGGGGAGGTTATAAAGGGTGGTCCAATCCTAATGCATGATGTTTATTGTGAGTCACACCTTAACGTCAAGTGTGTTGCCCCAATTAATTTGGCATTTCTTTGTTTCAGTGTTTGACAAATTCAACCATGGAGAGGTTCCCAATTGAACAGCGCGTTAAGATTTTTGAAGCCTTTTAGGAAAATGGGCTTTCAAATCAAAATGCACTTCGTGATTTTTTTGGTCCGCAAAATCGACCAAATGTGTCCATAGTGTATTAATAGGCTGTTTCCACTACGGTCACGTCCGCGTTCAAAAATCAATGAACGCGCGTTAAAGCCTATACAAAAAACATAGGCAGTTAGGTATGGGAAAAAGTCGCGTTCATATTGGACGCGTTTTCCGATAAGTCGCTTTTACTATAAATTCGACTATTTTTGCAATCGAAACCCACCCACACCTATTAATGGCAACACCGCAAATTGCACATCCCTATTAAAACAGCTGTTTATCAGCATAAACATAAAGCGCTGCTGCTACTGCACATTTCCATTAGGCGCAATACCATTTGATCCCTATTTTCCACTGCGGTAAGCAAAATAATATCATTTAACTCCATGATAATGTCACAACAAAAAAATATTTAACTTTTCGCAACGCAAAAAAAGAATACACAAACAGCTGTTTGAACGCAAACGTAGACGCAAAACCCAATGGAAACAGCATTACAAATTTTCGATATATCGTTGACGCGGACGTGGACGCGACCGTAGTGGAAACAGCCTATAACAAGCAGAATTGTCGTATTTGTGCTAATGCGAATCCCCGAGTGATTCTTGAAAAGCCGTTGCATCCACGAAGAATGACTGTTTGGAGCGGAGCGTTTTATGGGCTGGCGGCATCAGTCAAGGAGTTACCGTGAATGGTGTTCGCTATCGCTAGATGAAAACGGACTTCTTGTGGCCAGAAATTGAGGATATGGGACTGGAAGATATGTGGTTCCAACAGGTTGGTGCCACTTGCCACACAGCCAACGAAATACAGGCGTTTTTCGTGAGATATTCAATGGCCGTTTTATCTCATAATCTGTACTTAGTAGGGACATAAATACTCGTACTGTTACAACATTGAACACACCCATTTCAAGAGTAGAACTGAACATACCCCGTTAATGTCATATGGGCTTTGAAAGCTAACCTCAATAGCGTTAGTCTGTAACGGGATTTTAAAATTGTTTCAACTTTCATCATGGAGTGGTCAGATAATGAGAACCGTATCGCTGCAATAGCGCGTTTCAAGTGTGAAATGAAAAAAAGCGATATTTTCAAAACGCTCCGGCCACTAGGGATTAGCCGCATGTTCATCTACCGATGCATAAAACTGTTTGAGGAGACTGAAGATGTAAAAGACTGCCACCGGTCGGGCCGCCTACGCTCTGTGCCACCAAAGCCGTTAAATCATGAATTCACAGGAAACCGCTCCGAAAACAGAAAATCATGGCCCGTGAGATGAATATCACGCAAAAGTCCATGAGTCGAATCATTAAACAAGACTTGTGGCTTTCAAACGACGTACCGGACATTTATTGACTGCAGCTTTAAAAAAAAATAGGATTGAAAAATGCAAACGTGTTTTGCTGAAGGACGCTGATAACTTGCACAGAAAAATTTTGTTCATCGATGAAAAAAATTTTACAGTTCAGGAAATATTAAACAAGCAAAATGATAGAGTGTATGCGCGGTCAGCTAAGGAAGCATCTGAACTGATCCCAAGGGTGAAAAAGGATCATCACCCAGCTTCAGTCATGGTTTGGTGGGGTGTCTCTTACAATGGGGCCACTGACCTGCATTTCTGCGAAAAAGGAGTCAAAACATCGGCCAAAGTTTACCAAGAAACCGTTTTGGAAGCTGTTGTGAAGCCTCTTAACAATTCCCTGTTCCAAAACCAGCCTTGGACTTTCCAGCAGGATTCTGCGCCGGCCCATTAGGCTAAAACGTCCCAGGCCTGGCTTCTAAACAATTTGCCAGCGTTCATTTCCTCTGAAGAGTGGCTCTCAGGCAGTCCAGATTTGAACCCATTGGATTACGAATTGTGGACGGTTTTAGAGGACAAGGTTTGTCACAAAAGATACCCCAACATTGGATCTCTTAAGACTGCTTTAGTTCGAGCCGTGGCCATTTTCCAATGGACGAGGTTCGTGCAGCTATTGACGATTGGCCAGTGCGACTTAAGGCTTGTGTAAAGGCAAATGGCGGACATTACAAATAAGTAGATTCTTTTTGGATACAATATACATCAATAAATATATTAAAAAATATTTGGTCCAAAAACATTCAGTACTTTTTATTTTACAGCATAAAACGTATGTAACAGTATTTATGTCCCTACATTTAATATAAAATTTTGTATTAAAAAAGATGAATTTACAAATTGAAAAAAAAATTAAATTCGTGGCAAAGTCAATTGACCGCCATTTCATGTGATTTAACATCCTTGGGCTTCTTTCTTTGGGAATATTTAGAAGAAAAAGTGTACGTCAAAAAGTGAAGAACAATTCAAGAGCTAAAGGATAAGACAATTCGGCACAATAACGACATTGAACCTCCATTATGGCTCAGAGTCATGGAAAATATGGATTATCGGATAGAGGTATGGCGCTAAAGCCTTGACAAGCATTTGGCCGACATTTAGTTGATTTGACATCGTTCGACTTCTTTTTTTGGGGATATTTAAAAGAAAAAGTGTACGTCAAAAATTGAAGAACAATTCAAGAGCTGAAAAATGGGACAATTCAGCACATTTACGACATTGAACCCCATTTGTGACTCACGAGTCATAGAAAATATGGACCATCGGATAGAGGTATGCCAGGGGGGTTACTCTGTATTGCGATGCGTAAGGAAAATGGTACCTAATGAAATAATTGGTACTCTCTAATGCGTTTTCGTATCTCCTTTCGCATCTAATTTGTTTTCCTTTTGCAAATATGGCATCACCGCACTCTGTAATACAAAAGCGTATGTCAAAATCGTACGTTGAGCGCAAATATCTTGCGCTAACAAAATATCAAACGCAAAGGAAACGAATCATGTAAGTAAGCACAAATAAATTTTTATATATATATCTAAATTGTTTATTCTTTTAGGGAGAAACCAAAAAAGTTACAGACTCAGCAACGGCAGTTCGAAAGCTTAGTTGATTTTATGGTCCAACACAGCGATTTGGCCAAGGGACAGTTGCAGAGTGTAAATGCAAAACAACGCGCGAACAATTTGTGGACAAAACTGGCTGATGACCTTAATTCAAATGGACCTCCTGTAAGGGATGTCGCTGGTTGGAAAAAAGTAATGTATTATATTTTTTATACAAAATGTGAAACTAACTATGTGTGTACATACTTACAGGTTTGGTCCGACCTAAAAACTCATACAAAGGTTAAGATGCGCAAGAATAAATTGAGCATTTCCAGCACGGGTGGTGGTGTCTCACAATATTGCCCGCTTTCCTCTATGGAGGAACAGATCATAAATCTTCTTCATATGGAAGAAGCCGTCAACGGGCTATTTGGTGTTGATAACCACCTTGCCCAAGCAATTTCAAAGCAGCGGCCACTTTTATTGGGGTTGGAATTGCTGTGGATCTGTTTGGAACGATGAGGTCGTGTTTAATAGCGTTTAATACATACATAAACGCATCTTTATTGAGTCGAAAATTTTGTATAAATCTATAAAAATGGAATATTTGAAAACATTTTGCACATAATACCTACTCCTATTTTCTTACCCGTGGTCATTTAGGGAGAGTTTATCTGATCTATCTCTCAAAATTCTTCTTGTAATTCGTTCATAATGTTCATTTTCGTCCTCAAACCATAACGCCACCGAATCCATAACTATTTATTTTTTGTTATTAAATGCTTATAAAAAACCACGTACCGCACAAAAAATTTGTTTAAAATGTTTTTATTTACAAGTTTTGACATTTCGTTTTGTCATTCTTCGCTTTTGTTTATTTTGTGGTGCCAGTGTTGCCTTATTTTCGACTTATTTTGCGAAAGCGTTTGCGTTAGTGATACAGAGTACCAAATTGTACTCTTATCGCATTTACCTTTCGCATCGAACTTGCTTTCGCATCGCAATACAGAGTAACCCCCCAGAGGTATGCCACTAAAGCCGTGCCAAGCATTTGCAAGATATTTTGTTGCACACATAATTGTCATAGATCCTTCTATCATAATACAAAATTTTAAGCAACTTCTCTGAAAACGGTTTGTTTAATTTACAAATAATAATGTGCGTTTTAGTTGGACCACCCTTTTCAATATGATATCGCCTATGCGCTTCTGTGTATAGAGGTCAAATAAATTCTATTAATTTTAAAGTTGCAATTGGTTTATGGTTGATTATCCCTAAAGATGAAATTTAAAGAATGGCGAAATATTGGAAACAAATAAATAAAAATATTTTATTAAAAAACTGACTTCCGGCTTGACTAATGGTTTTACTCTACCTAAAATTTTTAAAAAATCATTCAAAATATTTCCTAAGTAAGAATTAGTTTGCAGCTTATTACACTGATTGAGATCAGTATTTGCTTCCATTGTGCGATATCCGTCCCACTCTACATCATTCATTGTTTCCAATGGGCAGGTTGCAAATGTGAACCGTCTTTTTTCGACAAAGATTTGGGCCAGGGCGAACACTATCAAACTTGCTCCATATCATTGCATGTTTTAATACAGGGTGGCTGATGAAGGCTGCAACGGTCGTAATGTAACCATCGAGAAAAAACAGATTACTGAAGGATATTATTTCTTTACAGAACTAGGCCGGAGATATACAATATTGGAATATTGCAAATTTAATAAAATAAAAATGGAACTTGTTACAAAGTCAGTCCTGTTATGGCAGATTTTCCGGAAAAATTCCTAAACAATATGATTTGAAGAAACTTCTTATTTTGCTGGCACACTAGATCTTCATATCTGCACGAGTTATTTTCTTATGGGTCTTTTGTTTAGAAAACTAAATCCAAAAATTCGGATGATTTTAAGCAATTCATTCGACCAACAATTGAGACAACATCCACTGCATCTTCCCAGCTAGTAATGAATAACTTTCAATAAGATATTCAGGGCTGTCATGTTGTCAGTATTGGTTTTGAAAACGATAAAAAAATGAATACCAATGTTATCGGTTTTATCAGCAACAGCTGATTCGAACATTGGTTTTATTGACATTCGAAATGGTCAAAACCAACTTGGTTTCATGACACCAAATGAAACCAACATTGGTTTGCAACAACGACAATTAGCAAAATCGACATGGTTTTTATGACAGCACGGATTGGTCATGCGCCCCTGTCTGTAGAGGTCAAATATTATTCTATTATTTTAAAGTTGCAATTTGTTTATGGTTGATTATGCCTGAAAATGAAATTTAAAGAATGGCGAAATATTGGAAAAAAATAAATAAAAATATTTTATTAAAAAACTAACTTCGATCATTAAATTGTTACTAAAATTTTTAAAAACCATTCAAAATATTTCCTATACACGTATTAATTTGCAAATAAACTATATTTTACTATACGAGGGTTGATATATATATATATTTCTGGCCCTAAGTGTTGCCTGGCGCCATCTGACATTTCCATTGGAAAGTTTAAATTTTTAGCATGAACGTTTTGTCGTACGGCCATCATTTGTGTTGTTTAAAGTGACTTGAAAAAATCCATTTGGCAAATAAATGGAATTAACTCGTGAACATTTTCGTGCGATCATTTTTCACAACTTTCAAAGTGGATTATCACGACAAGAGTGCATCGATGAACTTAAATGAACAATGAAGCACCATTTTATAGCACTGTGAAAAACTGATTTAATGAATTCTATCGTGGCCGACGCTCGCTCAAAGACGAAGGTCGTGAAGGGCGTCCAAAAACGGACGTTGTGCCAGAGAACATTGATGCCGTGCGAGAACTGATAATGCAAGATCGTCATGTGACATACCGTGAGATAGAGGCATCCTTGGACATTTCTTCCACCAGCATACATTCGTTATTGCATGAACACCTGGACGTAAAAAAAGGTTTGTTCTCGTTGGATCCCACACAATTTGACAATCGCTCAAAAAAAGGCTCCTGTCGATTGGTGCAAAAAAATTTAAAAAAATAGGATCGCGGTGCTTCAATAGACATTTATAAGATCGTCACAGGTAATGAATCATGGATCTATGCGTATGAGATCGAAACAAAACAGCAATCGACCGTGTGGGTCATCGAAGACGAAGCAAATGGTCGCCTGTTTCTTCGGAAAAACTGTGCCGACTTTTGCGCTTGAGCAAAGTAGAACGGTCAATTGTGAGTGGCACGCCACAATTTCTTTGCCTAAAGGCTTCGGAGAAATTCAAAAAACGAACACGAGAAGGCGAATCATTGTGCACCATGACATCGGCTCAACCAGCGCCTTTTTGACCGGCCAAAACCTCGAATTAAAGGGTCATCCGCCGTACAGCCTTGAATTGGCACCCAATGACTTCTTTTTATTTCCGCACATCAAGAAAAAATGCGTGTTTAACGATTTTCGTCGCCAGAAGATGCTGTTCAAAAATCATGTTTTGGAGGTGTCTCAATCGGAGTGGAAAAAGTGCTTCAACAATTGGTTTGAGCGCATGCAAAAGTGTATTAATCATACTGGAGAATACTTTGAAAAACAATTAAACCATTTTATGATAAATATTAGCATTTTCATTATTTGGCCAGAAATATATATAGCAGCCATCGTAACCCAGGTTAACAATTTTTCAGCGGCGGCTTTCCACCTTGTAAATGACGGCGACTTTACGGGCAAGAGATTAATCTTATGAAAAAAACGTTTCTGTAAACGCCTTTCGGAGGTTAAACAGTAGGTCCCGGTAAAAATCCAAATATGGATTCAGGCCAAGATTAGGATCGGACTCATAGACCGAAAGAGCCAAAAAAAAACGAGCCTTTTGTCAAAAGAAGCTATCACTGATAAATATGAGCATATGAGTAAAGAAATCTAAGCTATTTTCAATAAAAATCGAAAAATGGATTTATTTCATAAATTTAAGGGGCAAATTAAAGGGGCTGACAAAAAGGGCCAATTAAACTCATGATCAAGGGTTTATAAAAATCGATCGAGCCGAGGAATAACCGGTAAAAGGCTGAGTGACCACCGGTGAATATTGACATATGCGTATTACAACACACAGATAACAGATTGTTGTCACAACCGAATTTTTGGCCAACCGAATGGAAAGTATGTATGGGTAATCCATCTAGAGGTATTTATTCAGAACAAAATATCAGAAAAAATCAGAAAAAAATATAACAATTCAAATCAAGTGTGGAACTTTTTCTTTGTAATTTGAAATGACATTTTATGGCATTTATTTTTTTTTAATATAATTTCTTTCCACTGTTGGCCGCTACTACGCCTTGGGGCTTCCATTATAAGGGCCCATTTCTAGATGACTCGTTCGAGCATTTCGACCGGTATGGCTTTAATGACACGCGTAATGTTGGCTTCCATAGCCTAAATCGTAGCTGTTTTGTTAGCATAGACTTCGGGCTTTACGTAACCCCCAAAGAAAAATATCTAAAGGTGTGAAATCACTCGATCTAGGCGGCCAACTCACCTGCCGAAAAGGTGAAATTATCTGCTTTTCGAAATGACCTCTCAATTGATGCATTGTTTGAGCTGTAAAGCAAGTGACACCGTTCTGTTGAAACCAAGTGTCGTCAAGATTACAGGCTTAAATTTTCACGGTTCACATTCACGGTTACGTTCCGGCCATCATCATTTTTGAAAATATATGCGATCCGATGATTCCATCAGCTCATAAACCGCACCAAACCATGTTTTCTTTGGGTATAATGACACCTCTTGAACCTCTTCTTGTTGCTATTCAGCCCAAATGCGGCATTTTTGTTGTTGTTGTTGTTGTAACAACAATATATTTATTTTGAGGTCTTGTTCGTCTATGGGGGATCTGCTTCGATATCCAGGTGAAGGAAACGCGCCATTTGAACTGGATGCGTCCACAGAGACCTGGGGGTCAGCTGAGTGGGCTTGGCCGGACAATTGAAGAGGTGCAGTACATCATGTGGTCCCTGATGGCAGGCGGGACAGATGTCCGGAACGTTAGCATCAATTCGTGCCCAGTAAGAATTGAGGCGGCTGCACCATCCGGATCTCAGCTGCGCCAGAACCACGCGCGTCTGCCGAGGTAGTACCTTCTCCTCAGGTGAAATCTCCGGGGGATGTTCCCCTAGCACTGCATTCACACGGTAGCTGGATACTGCTGCTGCGACATCATCGGCGTGAATGTTGTTCAAACCTGCCTGATAGTTTCGATGATCTAAAGGTTCTCTCTTATACCGCTGGACCTCTCTCTCTAGATCATGAAGATCGTTCCTGATCTGCCTGGGTGGAGGCATCCTGTTCAAGAGATGGTGGTTAGGATGACTGCTGCGAAAACACCCTAGCAGGTATTGCTTAGACAACAGGAAATTGTGTCTGCGCACGGTAAGGACCTTCGTCTCCTCATGTAGATGGTCCTCAGAGGACATAAGAAGACACCCTGTTGATGTTCTAAGGGCGGCATTCTGGCATGTCTGAATTTTCTTCCACTGCGTCGTACTCACGTTCGCCGACCATACAGGTGCTGCGTAGTTTGCTACAGACCGACCTATCGCTTTGTAAGAGGTCAACAAGGTTTCTTTGTCGGCTCCCCAAGTACTGCCGGCAAGTGACTTGAGGACCTTGTTCCTACTTTTGAGTTTATCGCAGATAGCTGTAGCATGTGCAGAGGATCTAAAAAGGCTGTCCAATGTGACCCCAAGGATTTTGGGGTAGTTGGTGGTCGGGATGTTGACGTCATCGACTTTCACATTGAGTGACAACCGCACCTCTGCGGTCCAAGCAGTAAACAGTGTGGCTGATGATTTGGAGGCGGATATTTTCATATTCCTCGCAGTGAAGAAACGTGCTAAGTCAGTGAGGTAATAGTTGATTTTCTCGCAAATGTCATCCACTTTAGGTCCTGACGCCAGAATTGTGCAATCGTCAGCGTACGACACAATTTCAACGCCGTCTGGTGGTGCAGGAATTTTAGAGAGGTAGAGGTTAAACAGAGCCGGGGATAAAACTCCACCCTGGGGAACTCCTTGTTTAACTCTACGGGGCTTCGACTTTCTGTCTCTAAATTCTACATATGACTGGCGCCCACACATATAGTTTACGACCCAACGTTTCAAACTGGGCGGAAGGGACGTTTCTTCAATGTCCTCGAACAGAGTGGCATGATTGACCGTGTCGAAGGCTTTTGTGAGGTCAAGAGCCACGAGGACCGTCCTGTCGTTAGGCTTGTTCTGGTTAAGGCCGCGACTTATACGTGTGGTGATGGCGTGTAAAGCAGTTGTTGTGCTGTGCTGCTTGCGGAATCCATGCTGATGATCAGCACTAAGAAAGTGTTCGATCAGGCTGGGGAGGAGCAGTGCTTCAAGCGTCTTTGCTACTGGAGAAAGCAAGGAGATCGGCCTGTACGAATCTCCCTTACTTGCGTCTTTGCCTGGCTTCAGTAGCGGGACCACTCTGCCCATTTTCCAGGCATCGGGAACTTCGTGAGTGGCTAGCGACAGATTGAGCACTTTGGTCAAGTACTCTACTCCCGGGGTATCCAAGTGCTTTAACATCAGCATTGAGATTCCGTCCGGACCCAGCGCCTTTGATGACTTTGCGCTGCGGATGACATGGGCAACTTCGCCAACGGTAAATTGTGGTGGTGCCTCTTCGACTCGGAGAGCGCGGATACGACGCAATACTCTCCTTTTCGCCTTATCACTCTCTGGGTGCTCAATAAAAAGCCGGTTAAAATAACACGCGCACCGCTTCGGATCTGTCACTGTTCTATCACCGAACGTGACAGCTGTCCGATCATCCTTCCTTACAGGGTTAGAGAGTGATTTGACCGTTGTCCACAACTTACCAATTCCGGAACTCAAGTTGCACTGCTTTAAGTGGTCTAGCCATTTGTTCCGCTTATATTCGTTGACCAACCTACTGATCTCGGAGTTGAGATCCCTAATTCTAGGGTCAGTAGGGTTGGAGCGACGAATGTCATCACGCTCGTCTGCGAGTCCCGCTGCCTCTGCTGGGAAGTTTGGTCGTACTTCGGGTATTCGACCAGCAGGGATATGGCGAGCGGCTGCTGCGTTGATGATGGCCCGGAACTTTTTCTCGGCTACCCGAACGTCCGACGGAATAGCTAGATTATTAAAGCTGCGGTTGGTGGCTTCTCTGAAGGCCTCCCAATCAGCCTTTTTTTGATTGAGAAACGTACGGCGTTCAGAGGTTATGAAATCGGATGGTCTATTAATGGAGAGAATTATGGGAAGGTGGTCCGATCCTAGTGAGATGACGGGTTGCCAGGTGACGTCGTTGATCAGGCCAGGCGATGCCAAAGTGATGTCTGGCGAGCTATGGCAATCGCCCATAATCCGCGTGGGGGCGTCCTCATTCAATGTGCAGAACGTAGAGCTATCAATTTGCTCTGCCAAAGCTATGCCCCTCTGGTCGTTGTCTAGGAGAGAATGCCACAGTTCGTGGTGAGCATTAAAGTCTCCTAGGACCAAGCGGTTATTGCCTTGTAGCAAATTGCTAATGTCTGGCAGATAACGCGGGGCACAGCTACCAACCGGCGGGATGTATACGTTGTACAGCTCTATTTCGGCAGTTCCAGACTTGACTGCTACCCCCATACATTCCATGTATGGGTCTCTAGAGTCAAGCTCAGGCGAAATAGGTCTGTACTGCACAGAATGGTGTAACAGGAAAGCAAGTCCCCCACCTCCACTTCTGGTGCGATCCTTACGTAGCACGTTGTATCCGTCACAACTGTGCAGGCTGCAGGTGGCATTCAGCTTAGTTTCTTGGATCGCGGCGACCATGATGTTTCTCCGATTCATAAATTCTATGACCTCACTGATTTTGTTGCGTAGGCCAAATGGACGAACAAAAAACATATATTGTTGAGGTGACTGCCCCTGGCCGAAGAGTTTCGGGTCAATCCGGTACATAGAACCGGCAGTCGCGGGATTTTTGTTTGTTGACTTTGCCGTTGAGCCAGAAATGAACAAAATTTTGGCCGAAAACAGCGGATCTTCCCGTTTCTCACCGAACTCTCATTTCCAAAATACAGTTGCCAACATTTAAAGGTAATTATTTTCAAAAAATAAATGCCATAAAATGTTTTTCAAATGACCAATAAAGATTCCACACTTGATTTGAATTTTTATAGTTTTTTTTTGTTCTGAAAAAATACCTCTAGATGGATCACCCATATATCCAAACGAATTTTTTTAGTTCGGACCCATTTTCAACTGGTTTTCCTCTGTGTGAAACTAAAGCCGGTTTCATTACCAACTTATATATGTGACAGCGCATAGAGAGGGGTAAAAAAATCAATTTTCACTTTTTTTGATCTGGACAACATCTGAGCATCGAATGAGACCGATCCCATGCCCCAAAAGTGTTCCCTCCCAGAGATATGCGCGTTTTATGAAAGTGATGGTACACCAAAGAAACACGTATTCAAATCTTTAAAATGGCTCTCCTGAACAAAACTGGTTTTTACCCTTAGGTCCCTTTCAATTTTGCGCGTCACATATGGATTTATTTTGAAGGTTTGGCTGAGATTGGGTTCGGGTCATTTCAACTTCAGATCTACCATTTTGCGAGGGATAACTCTTGTAGCTCTTCATGAAGGTACGACTTCCCCATGCAACTATGTCGTCTTCTCTAGAGGAACAGACATCTACACAGCAAGAACTACGCTATCTCAATCTTATCCTAATACTCACACAGGCGGCTGTATTCGACCACTTTCACCTGCTATTTTCTAGTCATCTCTCTAACAAAACAATAGTCCCGACAGGACACCTATAAACTCTCTGAGTCAAACAAAATTGGGTTGAAAATATACTAAAAATTAAAGTCGTAAAAAATCCTTTGGCGAAATTTTTAAAATGTGTTTTCCTCAATGTGTTTTATATAAGTATAGTCCGTCAACTGGGTCAAATATTGACCACGAATATTTTTTTTTCGCCACAAAACCCTTTAGAAATAAAAACATACGATAAATCGCGGGTAAGCGGCTGGAATAACTTCGCAAAAGCATATGTGACAGCGCATAGAGAAAGGGACCTAAGGGTAAACAAAAATCAATTTTCGTTTTTTTTTTTGATGTGGACAACATCTGAGCATCGAATGAGACCGATCCCATGGCCCCAAAAGTGTTCCCTCCCAGAGATATGCGCGTTTTATGAAAGTGAAGTCGACGATTCTAAGCGCAAATAGAAAGGGACCTCATCTTTAAAATGGCTCTCCTGAACAAAACTGGTTTTTAACCTTAGGTCCCTTTCTATTTTGCGCGTAACATATTCTGTAATATTATTTTCAACGCAAATCGTTTAAGTTTGGTGTTTTACTTTTTTGAGTTTTCACAAAAATACGTGGTTTTCGGTACACCCTAATACATGGCACATGCACACACATACACAGTTCATAAATATGTACATGAGTGTAAATACATTTGTACACATTTATGTGTCCATCTTTTTTTCCATGATTTTATTTGTATATGCACCCAAATGGACACTTAATACCCTTAGATCACATTTATTTGAAATTGAACTGTGGCATGAAGTGCTCGTACGTATGTCGGTATACATGTCGTTGTGTGTTTGGGTGTGTGAATCCAAACGATTTATTATATTCACATACTATATAAATAACTTATAAGTACAACTTATCAAATTACTTTGACCGGGAAGTAGGAGGAGGAGTAGGGGAAGCGGACATCACACCAAAATGTCATTATTTACAACTTATCTCCGAGTTAATATCGTTGATAGCCAAAAAACGGACACATACACACACAAACGAAATAAAATAATTATTCAATTTAGCTTAAGCTGGTGTGAAACACTTGTCAGCTTATCGACACATATTTGATGGTCAATTTAATTTAATTTATTTGTTTTGCCCTCACCAGGGATGGTGTTGATGGCGTTCAACATTTATCTAAACAAACGAGTTATGGGCCCCTTTACAAATAACTTAAAAGTTGTAGACATTATATGTATCCTCTAATTGCATTGCCTCAAGAGCCGGCTGAAAAAAATTCAGGAAATGCCAAAAGCTAGTGATAGCTTCCGAGCAGAGCGTTTCGGATATCGTGTACTGCTGCTCTTACTCTCTAGATGTTTTGTGGTGTTGTTATCCTTCTCTCAGGTCCCCTTCGTACATATGACACATTCCCTGCTGTTCTCAGTGAATTTATCCAATTTACAATTGATTGCCGTCCAGGAACACGTCCGCGAATCGTAAAAGAAATGCACGCTGCACTGCAATGATCGATTTCGCATTTAAAAAATGCACTTCAACAAAATGACCTCTCCTCACATGTCCAATGCATGACGGCAACTAAAAGGCAGACGCACTCTCCACTCTTTTCGACCAACAGTGCCGCCACAGCCAGCAGTGCAAAAAAGCAAATTACCGCGCTCCACCCTGTATAATTACAATCAAAAATCTTATCGCAATTATCTTCCGATCAGGACAAAATCGCACATGAACCCTATTCGACGCACGTTTCGTTTGACACTTGTAAAGGGTGCCCAAAATTGAGGTATCATTTGAATTTTGCTGCCAATATTTTTCTACTTGTAATTTTTATTCTAAATTTTTAGGTAATATGGAATGTTACACGCAGGAACAACGTGTTTTTATTATTAAAACATTTTTTGAAAATGGCAAAAGAAAATGACAATTTTTTGAACAAAATAATCGTTACCGAGGGAGCCCATTTCCAGCTCAAGGCTAAGTCAATAACACTAGTTTACAGCCATTTTTGTCCTGGGTTCTAAATAGTTTTTCCCTAATGACTTTAGCCTCCTAAACACGAAGATGAGATTTAAAAAATGTTCCTCCGTTTAGTTTTCAAAATAATATTTTTGGAATTTTTATACGATTTGTTTATGAGATGTCTTAGCTTTTCTGACCATATCTCCCAAACGCTACTACCGATTCGATCAAGGGTTGTCTCAAATTAAATGTATATCATTTAAATGTATATCATTTTCTAAAACATACAAGGTATAAAAATCAGTTGAATAGATTTGACGTTAAAATTAATTTTTTCTGCAAAAATCGCGATTTTAAATTGAAAAAAAATATATCAACAATAATATAAAAATATATAAATAAATTGAGCATAAAGTTTGGACTTTCTAGAGCAAAACAAGTTTTAGAAAGCTAATTTCCTTTCATTTGAGACCAGTCTTGATTAAATCGGTAATGGCGTTTGGGAGTTATGGTCGAAAGAGCTGAGACATCTTATTAAAAAATCGTAAACAAATTCCAAAAATCTATCATGAAAACTAATCAGAGGAAAATTTTATAAAATTCTTTTTCGTTTTTACGAGGCCAACATCTATAGGAAAAAAATATTTAGAACTCTGGACTAGGAAAAAAATAATAATTTGTAAACTAGTGCAAGCAAAACTGCCGCCTTTGGGGTGTAAAGATCCAAGACTAATCTTAGAGCAACCATTACATCCACAAAAAGTTACGTTTTGGTGGGGTTTGTGGTCTGGGAAATTCAGCGGACCATGTTTTTTTGAAAATGGACATGGAGATGATCCGAAGCTTTTTGTAGCAGAAAACTCATGCTTTAGACATGGAGATCAAGCGGTTTCAACAGGATGATGCTACTTGCCACACAGCAAGAAAAACAATGGATCTTTTGAATGAAAAGTTTAAAAATCGCATTATTTCTCATAGAGATGGAGTAAATTGGCGATCAAGATCGTGCGATTTGACACATTTAGATTTTTTTTGTGGAGTTTTTGAAAGTGTGCAGCAACAATTAGACAACAGTTCAAGAGTTTAAAACCAAAGACTATCGAGCCGATATTAACAACTGACAACAGTTTATAAAAAAAAAGATTGGGAGCCTGCCGAGCCAGTAGTGGCCGACATAAAGTATCTTTTTTATTAAAATAAAAATACCTCAATTTTAGACACCCGACCCATCAATCGGTAGAAAAAACACTATCAACTGTCAAAGAGATGGCGCTAATCATAGCCTTAGGGTAGTTCCATTTAATATCAACATCACACCACAACAAAGTCCGAAAGTTACAAAAGTCGATGAGGAAAAATTGATCCTGAGCCCAAAGTAAAATACGGTTTCCAAACTGCGAAGACTTCAAGCTCCCATAGACGCTTTTAATATAAAAGGTGGGTGATACCGAAAGAAACTACTCCATTTTTACAAAAATTACTCCATTGTTTATCCTATAAAATCAACAACTATGGCGGTCCAAAAAATAGGATAACTGATTTCGATTAGTAAGACTTATGCGCAAATTTGGTAAATTGTAAAAAAAAATCGAAGACTACAACCATAACAGAAATTTAACTTTTAAAAAATCTTAATTATATTAATTAACAATTATAAAATTATAACGGTTACAAAAGTCGGATTACTGTTTAAGATGTGTAAGTAAGCCTTATACGCAAATTTGATAAAATTTAAAAAAAAATTAAACAAATTTTAATTTTTAAAAAATACATAAAAATTTAAAAAAAAAAAAATATTTTTATAAATTAAACATTTACTACACAATATTGGACTACGGCCTATATTACAAGAGTCAAATTTCGTACAAATCTGTCCAATCCGCTCCAGAACAGCAAGAGTTTTAGTAGAGACACCCAAACCTCACCCCCAAGAAAAAATATCTAAAAAACTTAATGCAGCCATTTTTTATACGAATATAAAAAGGCCCCCCCCCAAATATGAAGACTGCGAAGACTTCGAACTTCCATGCTAATGACAACTTTAGTTTGTGTAAAGAGCTTTAGGCCGGTGTTAAGGATTGTCAGCTATGGACAGGCCTAATGTAAGGACTTCATACCTCAGAGTTTTATATCGCTTATGTGCATAATTTTGTAATTATATGTAAAATGCTCTTAAGACAGTAAAACTAATGGAACAACAACTTTTTATTGTAATGCTTCCAGCGGAGATTTTAAATGCACCCCGAGTTAAGCCGCTATGAGTGTTTGAGCAGCAGGGCTGCTAAAGTACAATGCACTTTATTGATCGCAATAAAATAACAAGGCTAAAATTAATTTAATGAGGGGCCTCTAGAAACGTTCACAACAAAATGTTAGAAGCGTCTCCTCGCAGATTTGATGTTTTTGATAGAAATAATTTTTAGGCACTCCACCGAATACGAGTAGAACACGGTAAACTACAACGAATACAACGAAATATTGATCTGAGACCCTCTTTAGTATATAGCAGTATATATTAATGATCGCCAGTGCGTCCGTCCAGGCGATATAGGTTTCCCTGTATTGGACTAAAGCCAAATCGGTAAAAAGTTTGGGCCAATGCGTCTTATGATTGGATAACAATTATGGCGATCCGAAAAATCTTATAACTGCTTTTAAAAAACAATGTATACAATTTTTTAAAAACGACAATGCCGATTTACTCGATTTGTTGCCCATAACTTCTAGAGTTATGGCCGTCTTAAAAAATCGAACAACTGTATTGGGTTTGTAAGTCTTTGGTTGAATTTAAAAAAAATCGAAGACAAAATTAAAATTTAAAAAAAATTTAAATTATACAATTATTTTTCGAAATATTTTACGAAAAATAATTTTATAAAATAACAACACTAAAGGTCAACTATTCACTTACAAAATTTAAATTTTTAAAAAATAAAAAAAATATTTAAAAAATATTATTATTCGAAAAAAATTTACAACACAATATTGGCCGTAGTGCTATTTTTCATATGTCTCAAATACAAATCGCTCTATCCGTTCTAGAACAGAACGATTTTTACACACAGATTCGTTGCAACAAGCGAATTTTTTGCCAACCGAATGATTGAGGTTGCATGCACTTAGAGTATTCCATCAGTTCAACCAAATGTTAGCTGAAGCTCTTTAATTTTTAATAAGTGAAACTGAAGTATCGGTGGAAAAAGCCAAAATACTTTAAGCACACCAAAAGTACTCCTAAACATAGGGAGGAAAAAGTAAAAAATATGATGGAAGATTTTAAATGAATAACATTGTAAAGGGTGTCCCAAGAAGAACGCAATTTTTAAATCTGGCAACATTCGAAGTGTCATTGTTTGACATTTGAACAATTGTTATTGTTTGTAAGTAGAAGGTACGAGGTTAGTAAAAATGAAGCGCTACACGAATGAACAACGCATTCTCATTGTAAAATTGTTTTACCAAAATGGTGAAAGTTTTGCGGCTACAGTTCGCAAAAATCATCTTCAGTGACGAGGCCCATTTTCATCTTGATGGCTTCGTCAATAGGCAGAATTGTCGCATTTGGGGTGCGGAAAATCCTCGAGTGATTCACGAGAAGCAAATGCATCCTCAACGTGTCACTGTGTGGTGTGGTTTTTTGGTTGGAGGAATCATTGGACCTTTTTTTATGAAAATGAGGCAGGTCAAGCGCAAACAGTCAATGGTGTTTGGTATCGTGAAATGATAACCAGTTTTTTCTTGCCTAGAATTGAAGAAATGAATGTGGAGGGCATGTGGTTCCAACAAGACGGCGCCACATGTCATACAGCCAGAGAAACAATTCAATTGCTGCATCAGTCATTTCCCAGTCGTGTTATTTCGCGTTTTGGAGATCAGAATTGGCCGTCTAGATCGTGCGACTTAACACCATTAGATTTTTTTCTTTGGGGTTTTTTAAAGTCGATGGTTTACGCGAATAAGCCGACGACGACTCAAGCCTTAAAAGACGAAATTGGACGCTGCATTAATGAAATACCGCAGCATTCATGCAAAACGGTCATTGAAAATTTCATTAAAAGATCGCGTGCATGCCAGCAAAGCCGCGGCGGCCAACTGCACGATATATTGTTCCATACATAACCTCATTCTGTATACTTTACGATATAATAAAGTTTCACGATTTTTTCTTAAATATCTGTTTTATTTAAAATTTAAAAATTGCGCTCTTCTTTGGAAACCCTTTATAAGTCAGTAATTAGCGTACTATTTTCTTTCATAAAGCCTATTTAAAACGGAAAAAATAACATTACACAACCCGTTTAGGGTATGATACAATTTTAGTTATCATTACTAATAATGGGTTGCAACAACAAATTGTTTGCAAAACTATTGGTTGCCACAAACACCGGATGTGTGACAAATAAATACCTTTTCCGCGATTTGTTCACATGACCGATAAATTAATTATGTGTACAATACGATGATCATATTAATTATCTAGTGGTAAGTCGAACCGAATATCCATTACGACTATAAACATTTGGTGATTGTAGCCAAAATTCTTCTTTTGCCAAGGAATTTTTGTAGCTCCAATCGACTTGCAATAAATTTTTTTTTCCCGTGTGTAGAGAATACCAAAAATGCATTTTTCGGCAATTTATAATTTCAGATTTAGCATGTCGGCGATTGTGAGGTCAATTCTACAGGGTGGGCCATTAAAATGTTTAAATTTAAATCGACTGTAAAAAAAAGTACTGATAATTTTTTCAAATTTCTGGATTTATTGGAAAGTTTGAACTTTGTCATTTAATAATGGAACACAATATCCTTCATATGACTGGCTCGGCAGTACCTCATCAAATCAACCCAATTTGTCAGTATATTTTCAATTGTTTCAGGTCGAATCTCTTCAAGGACAACTTCGATTCCATGTATCGACTCTTCAATTGTCTCTGGATGATTTGCGTAACATTTATTCTTTATGGCTCTCCACAGAAAATAATCCAAAGGGCTCAAATCACAGTGCCGAGGCGGCCAGTTGACAACACAATTTTGGCTGATTAATCGATTTTCAAAACCAGTGCGTAAATGTCGATGGTTGTGTTGGCTGTGCGACATGTGGCCCCATTTTGTTGAAACGAAATGTCTTCCATGTCATTCTCTTGAATTTGTGGAAACAAATGATGCCGCCAGCCTAAAATCCACACACACCGGTGACTCGTTCTCTGAACTCCATATGCGGCAATTGGCCTTATCAGAGAACACAATATTTCGTTAAAATTCTTCATCTTCTGCCAAACAATCTTCAGCCCATTGGGGGAAGCGAAAACGCATCGGATGGTGTTCCATTTTTAAATGACAAATTTCAACCTTACCTATAAAACCAGAAATTTTAAAAAAATTGTTAGTAATTTTTTTAACAGCCGATTCAAATTTTTACATGGCTCACCCTATACAACTTCAAATTTTATTGATCAATATAAGACTTTAAATTATTAAAATACTAATAATCGTTAGTCGACTGTCGATGCATTTTAAAGTGAGTTATAAAACGATTAAAAAATTGGGCCAAGTCAAAATGGGATACATTGATGAAACCTTGTACAACCTCCGTTAAGTTCTATTGTACTTCTATAAACTATAACAATTCAATCTGTGCATTGTCAAATTTATTGCAAAGAAAACCTTATGGTGTCTACCTTGAAAAAGACAGAGAGGAAAAGGATTTTTTCCGTTTCCATTCCCCTTACCTCTCTTCCCAACAAACTGAGAGCTGCGGCAAGTAAAGCTGCCAAGTGTAAATGAGGACCAAACAAAAGGTTAACTTCTGTGTTTCTTAGCAAGAAACAAGACACTCTTCATGATCATTGAACTTGACATCCTTTAATTGAAGACCGCGAATGTAGTTTCAAACTAAAGCCTGATAGTCCATTGTTTGTTTATATAGGGTGATCCATCTAGAGGTATTTTTTCATAATAAAATACTAAAATTCATATCAAGTGTGGAATCTTTATTGTTCATACGAATGGACATTTAATGCCATTTATTTTTTGAATATAATTTCTTTCAAATGTTGGCAACTGTAATATGGAAATGAGCGTTCGGCGAAAAACAAACAGATCCGCTGTTTTCGACTAAAATTGTGTTCAGTGATAAGTCCAATTTCTGACGCAACGGCAACATCAATAAACAAATATGCCGCATTTGGGCTGAAGAGGAACCAGAAGAGGTTCAAGAGGTGACATTACATCCAAAGAAAACCACGGTTTGGTGCGTTTTATGGGCTGGTGGAATTATAGGTCCATATTTTTTCAAAAATGATGATGGTCGAAACGTAACTTTCAATGGTGCTCGCTATTGCTCTATCGTATCGGATTTTTTACTACCTGAAATTGAAGCCCGTATTCTTGACGACATTTTGTTTCAACAGGACGGTGCCACTTGCCATGCAGCTGGCCAAACAATGGATCTAGTGAGAGGTAATTTCGAAGAAGAGCTAATTTCACATTTTGAACCGGTGAATTGACCGCCAAGATCGTGTGATATCACACCTTTAGACTTTTTTTCTTTGCAGCTACGGAAAGTTTAAAGTCTATGCTGACAAACCAGCTATGATTCGGGTCTTGGAAGCCAACGTTACGCGTGTCATTCAAGTCAACCAAAAGTTCACCCTCAGAATGGACGCCCTAAGGCGTAGTTGCGACCAACATTTAAAGGATTTTTTTTCAAAAAATAAATGGCATACAATTGCCTTCAAATGAATAAAGATGATTCAATACTTGATTTGAATTTTAGTATTTTTTTTTATTTTGAAAAAAATCCCTCTAGATGGATCACCCTATATACGAAATTACCTTTCCTACTCTTTAGGTGAGAATGACCATGTCTAGCAATGATAGTCTGCCTGTCAGCTAATAAAAAGCACAAAAAAGTTTGCTAAGTCGTATTAGATTTGACCCTCAAGTCTTATGTACAATACAAGCTACAACAAAATAATGGGTTTACTTCAAAATTATCGTCCCGGTGGTATTTAAAAGGGGTTTCCATAAATTTTGACAACAAATTATTAAAGTTTGCAAATACTCTTAAAGCAATATACAATGTTAAAACTTACCCCTTAGACCAGAGGTCATTCCTTGGACCAGTCTCATTATTCATACGGATAACATGGTGGCCTTTTCCATTTGTCTTCTATTTCTACATTCGTCTGACGTTTCAACATTGAAACAGCCGTGGCCTGTGATCTTGTACCATGTTCCTCCATTCCTCCATATTATGGCCAGTTGATCCACTTGAACTCTTCCTTGGCATATTTTGTAATTGCATCCTGTATTATGTTTACCACAATTTATGGGCTACGGGTATCATTTTCACATTCCATTTTCAGACTTAATACTTTTTAATTCTTCTTTATTACTTAGTTTTAATCCTTTAGTTTGTGTGCAAATTTTTGCACGTTTTTCCTTTTTTCTATTTTTCTTATAAATTATAAATGTCTTCTTCTGGTTTAGTTCATTCACTTTGAAATAATGCCCAGCTGAAGCTTTGTGAGCTTATGCCCCATTCACATATGATCTAATATAGGCGTTTTTGCAAAAACAAATCCACTTTTGACATTTTTTAGATCTATGTGTGATTTTCGCACCGTCTCTTTCATTCACATATGCAAACGACACAACCGTCACATCGACAGTAATCGGATTTCATTCTGATTCTATTACAATTTTTATACAATTTGGCGAAATCCAACGGAAATGAAATCCAATGGATTTTAACTTTACCCGATTTTGGCTATGAATTTTCGTACAAATTGTAATTGATTTCGACACGAAATCTGAAGAATGGGGATTTCAAGTGCTTTTGCGAAAGCAGTTTTAGACCCCGTTCTCATATAAATACAAATTAAATCCATAAGCACCAGATTTCGTGCAAAAATCGATTACAATTTCTGTGGATATTAGCCGAATTCCTATGAAAATTAAATCTGGAGAAAGTGATGTTCTGTTGCTTGCAAATGCAGCATTATAAACCATTCGCATATTAAAATAAAATCCTTACTAACCTAATTCTTTCAAAAATCTATTACAATTGGTGTGGAAATTAATAGCCAAAATCCTATGAAAATAAAACCTGCAGAATGTGGATTTCTGTTGCTGGCGAATTCAGCATTTTTTCCCATTCACAAATTGCAACTAAAATTCAAACTTACCTAATTTCCTGCCGACATCTATTACAATTTATGTTGAAATTAACAGCAGAAATTCTATGATAATTTTGTAACAAGTTATAAAAAATTTTGACAGTTATGGTTTGCTAACAAAAATCTATTACAATTTGTATAGAAATTAGCATAAGAAATGAAAAATATTTTAAATTAGGCAGTGTAGAAAATTACGGTTTTGGTAATTTCATTCAAAACTACTAATCTTACAATTTGAAGAGAAATTTACATAAAGGCCCGAGCATACTGAAGCGCTAGCGGGCTCACGCCAACACAGTTTTATCGTAGACTAATTTCTGAACATGAAACAGTTCTTTGATTTCACACATAAATTTTTAAAAACTTTAATTTAAAATTTTCAGCAAATATATAAATATATGTTTGAACATTTAAAATTTTAAGTTAAAAGCCAACTTGAAATAAAAAAAAACAGTCAAGACTAAAAATAAGCAACAGAAAAAAGCTAAAATGCTGTATGCAGCTTTTTTTATTTAAACTAACTAAATACGCGTTATTATTAAAAAGCGTTGTTGTGCACGGTCTCATAAGAAACTGTATGTTACGCTTTAGTATGCTCGGGCTTTAAAAAATAAGCTAAAATTTATATTAAGGCTAGCATTTAGCTCATTCACGAGAAATTATTCAGCAAGAATCATTTTTTCCTTTGCTGAAACTGACAAATTTCGTTTTTGAACTTCAATTTACATGATAGTATGATACCATTGGCATCAATGAAATCGAATTTATATCTTGTTGTTTTTCCCCATTCATTTTATTGTTTTTATTTTTAATTATTGTTTGTAGACCACCGTGGTGTGGTGATTCTAATCCTGGTAAAAAAATTTAGGAACATGTTTTCACCATAGGCCGTTCTGACTCGGCGTCAAACAATAGGTCCCGGTCAATGGGTGTAAGAATTATGTCGTGCACAGTTTGAGAGAATTTTTCTGTTCCTTAATGGGATGTTCTATTAAGTACAAAGTTAGTTTTCATTTTAGTTTTCAAAAACTATTTTTAATATTTTTTTTTCGAAAAACACCGTTTATTAACCCTTTTGAACATTTTCTCATGCAGAACATATTAAGGCTGGAATTAAGTTTGCTGTTTCGTGTAAAAATGTTTCAAACTTTATATATAAAAAATAATTTGTTGACTTGCTTTTATGTAATTTGTCATCAAAAAATGTATTCGACAACACTAATCTGGTAATCTCAGTTTAGCAAAGGAAGAAATGTTTCTTGCTAAAAATTACCTAGTGAACGAGCTTGGTTCCAGCGATTGTTCAACAATTTTTTTTAACTTGCGTTAAAAACCTTGTGTAATAAATAATTAAAATTTTAAGATGAATCTGATTCATTAAAAACTTATAGCGAGTTTAAGCGAGCATTTCATGAATATCTTTTTTCCTACAAATTACGAACTTAAACGGTTTATAATCACGGATGAAAAAAATTTTACCGTTCTGGAAAAATTTAACAAGCGTGTATGCGCGGTCAACTAAGGAAGCATCTGAACTGATCCCAAGGCTGGAAAAGGGTCATCACTCAGCTTCAGTCATGGTTTGGTGGAGTGTCTCTTACGATGGGGTCACTGACCTGTATTTCTGCGAACAAGGAGTCAAAACAACGGCCAAAGTTTACCAAGAAAACGTTTTGGAAGCTGTTGTGAAGCCTCTTAACAATTCCCTGTTCCAAAACCAGCCGTAAGGCTAAGACGTCCCAGGCCTGACTTCGAAACAATTTGCCAGCGTTCATTTCCCCTGAAGAATGACCCTCAGGCAGTCCAGATTTGAACCCATTGGATTACAAATTGTGGACGGTTTTAGAGGACAAGTTTTGTCACAAAAAATACCCCAACATTGAATCTCTTTGATTCGAGCTGTGGCCAATTTTCCAATGGACGAGGTTCGTACAGCTATTGACGATTGACCAGTGCGACTTAAGGCGTGTGTAAAGGCAAAAGGCGGACATTTCGAATTAGTCGATTCTTTTTGGACACAATATACATCTATAAATATACTAAAAAATATTTGGTCCAAAAACATTCAGTATTTTTTATTTTACAGCATAAAACGCGTGTAACAGTATTTATGTCCCTACTAAGCAAAGTAATTTCCAAAATTCTTGCAAAGTTATCGCCTTGGCGACAACTTACTCGTTTTATAAACGAGTACCAATAGAACACGCCTATTGTATATATCTGGTACTGATATCGTACTTTATTGTTAAAATATTTCAAACTCTATACAAATAAAAATTCTGTGAAATTGTATTGAAAATTGTTTTTGTAGGAATTTGACTGATTTCCCTGGAAATCTTTTATTTTACATAAAATAATATCCTAAAAAAATCGATTTTGTAACTCGAATTTAGGCAATTAAGTTTTTTTACATGAAGGCAGTAATACGGCTTTCGCAGCATTTCGTGGAACTCCGCGGGTTTTTGTTTTTATCGTATCGTATTTCGGCTGTCTAGTGTTATACAAATTGTAATAGATTGTGTCGATTTCCGATGGATTTCATGCAATAATTGTAATTGTTTAAATGCAAATGAGGCTTAATGTACATACTCGTATGACCCATGAGATCAAAGGAAATTAAAGTTAATAGAACCAGTAAATTGCATATGCATATTGCCTATCGTATTAAATACTCCATTACAATTTACAAATGACATCAACATTTACCGGATTTCGTGATGAAATCTATTGCAATTTACAGTAAAAATGCAAAAATCATGGACTTTCAGATTCGCAAATTGCCAGAAGCGGCATTTTCCTTTACCAATTAACAGATTTGTCCAGAAAGCAATTCCAACTTGTTTGGAAACTCCCGGGCAAGGAATGCGTTCATATTTCGCAACGCCGAGGCGTGCGACTCATGTTGTGTTTAATCACTAAATTGTATGCGGCTCCGTTTTGTCGAACAGCGGCGACGTTGCCATTGTGACGACTCGGCAACAAACTCTAGATCGATCATGAGAGCACCAATTTTCACTCTTGTATTTTAAATTCGTAGTGAGTGTCTTGAAACTAGAAGAAGACTATGACAACCATATTTTAAAAGTCATTCTGCCAATTTGCAGGATTGTGGAAAAATTAAAAGATTAATAAGAAGCCAAGTAAAAAGAAAGTTAAAAAATTTTCTGAAGTGTAAATATTGCTGGAAGAGCAATCAGTGATGTAAACACATGAAGGAAGTTATAAATTAAAGGCCGATAAACACGACACATCCAAGATGTTCCGTCCGTAATCCGTGGTTTGGAACATAATACAGAATGTAATAAGACGGAAAAGGATTACAGCAGCCTCATTCTATACAAAAACTTCAATTTATGCACAAGGCTTGTTTAACTGGAGAAACAAAGGGACAACCATGGCCAAAAAATGGTTAGGCCTGTGATGAAGCCTTAAAATTCGGCCTACAGGGGTAAGTTCAAATTTGATATTATTTTCAAGTTCGGTGGGACCCGCTAATCTTACACGCCGATGGAGCCAGAGACCACAAATCCACATAAGCAATACTCGGAGTTATCCACCAATTACAATAATCAGCCTGAGATGCAGCTCTAACTGCTGAAGGAAAACAATTATTTTACAAAATATCTTTCGGGGCTCTTGTACTATAAGTAGAAATGTGGCCGGCACTAGGTTATGAACTGCCGTGGAAAAAATGTAAATTTTTGGGCTGAAGTGTAGATTATGGGACGTGTCGGAAATTAAACAAAAGAATATGAGATCGTGTTCGGAATGGCTCGAGTGTTTCAGATAAATAATGGATAATGATAAGGGGCGTTTGGGCCCTGGGGGCCGGCACTTAGAGCTTTATATTTGATATCACACACTTTTATACAAGTGTGGGTTTCCAAACGAAATAAATTGCTCAAGGATGCCAAAAATCAAAAAAAAAAAAGTACTAGGGCGTAGCTCAGGGGGCTCTTAAGGCCCAATGGAGTTTATCGTGAGACCCTTAAGGCCCCAAAACAGGCGTATATGTAAATAATACTGAATTATACAAAAATTTTAAGCATGCGAAATAGTTTTGAGTCAATTCCACTGTAAAAACTGCGTAGAGCTGCCTTTTTTCTAAATTTAAAGAAAACACAATTTTTTTCGAAAAAAAATCGTGGTCGAATTAAAGAATTTAATAAACATTTTGGTGACTGTGAACAATAGCATATTGCTTTTACGTCCCGTGTTCCAAAATACGCCTGTTTATAGATCAAAGGTGCCAACAATACAAAAAAATGAAATAGGGCTTGGCGAGCTCTACAGTCTCAAAAAGGGTTCACCGTGAGGACCTTAAGGCCCCAAAAAAACAGTTGCATACGTAAATACGAGTAATATGGAATTATACACAAATTGTAAGCATGCGAAATAGATGTGAGTCAAATCTACTGAAAATATTGAGTAGAGCCACCCACTTTCTAAATTAATAGAAAATAATTTATTTTTCCAAAATAACCTCTTCCTCGATTTAAAAACAATTTTCTAAAATTCGGGTCAAGTGCAGATTGCTTTTAAGTCTCGAGTTTCTAGATTACGACTGTTTATAGCTCAGGGATGCCAAACATGCTCTCTGGGTGCTCTCTAGACCCAAAAACAGTTTATCGTAAGGCACTGAAATATAAGGTGATCCATCTAGAGGTATTTTTTCAGAACAAAAAAATATAAAAATTCAAATCAAGTGTGGAATCTTTATTGGTAATTTGAAAGGACATTTTATGGCATTTATTTTTGAATATAATTTTCCTCAAATGTTGGCCGCAACTACGCCTCATAGTTTCCATTCTTAAGATCAAATTTTGAATGACTCGTTCGAGCATTTCGACCGGTATGACTTTAATGGGACGCATAATGTTGGCTTACAAAACCTGAATCGAAGCTGGTTTGTCAGCATAGACTTTGGACTTTTCGTAACCCCAAAGAAAAGTGTCTAAAGGTGTGATATCACTCGATCTAGGCGACCAACTTCCCGGACCAAAACGTGAAATTAGCTGTTTTTCGAAATGACCTCTCAATAGATCCGTTGTTTGAGCAGGTGTATGGCAAGTGGCACCGTCCTGTTGAAACCAAGTGTCGTCAAGATTAGGGGCTTCAATTTCAGGTAACAAAAAGTCCGATATCATGGCGCGATAGCTAGCACCATTCACGGTTACGTTCCGGCCATCATCATTTTTGAAAAAATATGCACCGATGATTCCACCAGCTAATAAACCGCACCAAACCATGGTTTTCCTAAGTATAATGGCACCTGAACCTCTTCTTGTTGCTCTTCAGTCCAAATGCGGCAATTTTGTTTATTGACTTGCCGTTGAGCCAGAAATGGGCCACATCACTGTACAAAAGTTTGGTCGAAAACAGCGGATCTTCCCGTTTCTCACCGAACGCTAATTTCCATAATACAGTTGCCAACATTCGAAGCTAATTATTTTTAAAAACTAATTGCCATAAAATGTCCTTTCAAGTTACCAATAAAGATTCCAGACTGGATTTGAATTTTTATATTTTTTTTGTTCTGAAAAAATACCTCTAGATGGATCACTTTATAATTCGGAATTATACAAAGATTGTAAGCATGCGAAACAAATTTGAGTCAAGTCTAATGTGAAAAATGTGAGGAGCCGCCTACTTTCTAAAGACAAAAAATATTTTTTTTTAAAAAAAAAAATCTTCCTCGTATTAAAATTTTGTTTTTATCAAAATTCCCATGACAGCGATTAAAAGCAGATTGCTTTAAAGTCCCGAGTTCTTAGATTACGTCTGTTTATAGCTCAAGGATGTCAAAAGTGCAAAAAAAAAATACTAGGTCGTGGCTCAGGGGGGCAGTTTATCATAAGGCACTATGAGCCCCAAAAAACAGCAGCATACGTTAATATTACGGAGTTTTAAAAAAAATTGTCATATGAAATAGACGCGAGTCAAGTTCACTGTAAAAATTGCGAGGAGTCGCCCACCTTCATATGGAGAAGTTTTAAAATGGCTTAGAAATTAAACTCTTACTCGTAAAGTCGCTAGCATTTATCAGGCGATCAACCGCACTAAAAAATTGTAAGACCTTATAAACCGGGGTTGAACCTGGGTTAACTGGCTTGATAGACGTGTACACTTCCATTACACCACGGCGGCCCACATCCCTATTCTCTGTATAATTAACCTTCGCTTAATCTTCTCTTTCATCCAAAAAATGATATGGCATTCTCTATGTTTAAGAGTACTTCAAGTGTGTAATCCAACAAATGATTACATCTACTACAGTTAATATAATATCCTTTTGTCGAAAAAGTTCTATTTGTTATTGACAAAAGGCGAAACGGAACGAACTATCTATGTATGTTTGGACAACATCAGTTCACTGACTTTAAATTAATCGAGCCATGTCCGACTGTACAAAAAAGTATGATTGGGGTGACAATATTCGAAGAGAATTATTTGATGGTTAAGTATGTCTATGGTTACGCAACAGTATTACGATCCCCACAGTCATACTACGATCTTTACTGTTGTGCCAAAGCCAGTTACCCAAAAATAGTGTCATGCTCTTCGAATATTGTCACCCCAACCATATTTTTTTCGTCTATGACTTGTTCGCACGATGACTTTCCAAAGGAGACTGCAATAGTTTTTAAACAATAAAAACAATATTTTTCTAAACTCCCTTTAGGATTAAAATTAGGCCATATTACCAGACCTTTTCTGGGACCGCTCACACCAATGTATTATTTCGCCCACTTTTGGTATTGTAATATTTTTAAAGGCCCAGACACTGAAGCTTATTTTTCCTACGCTGCGTTTTCTTAACATCCGGTAGACTAAAACCACAGGAATATATGTTGAAAATTTACGAAACGTTTATTTTATTGCATTGACGGCATAAAAAAGCCCTGTCATGTATTCTTTCTATGTTTAAGACGTTTATTTCAATGATAATAAGACTTCTGCGAAAGAAAAAAAAGCTTTAGTGTGCTCGAATATTAATACTATTCATACGATCTGACTCAAAATCAATACTTAATAAAAACAGTTTTAAGGTAAACTTTGTGTAAAAAACAGCAGTCCCAACCACACCCCTTCTGGTATCTCGCGCACAAAATGACTGTGTTCCAGCAGGAGTACGAAACTACATTACTTGGCATCTATCGCATGAAATTTGCTTAAATTTTGAAGCGTAAAAAAATTGTTGTCGGTACACTCCATTCATTTATCTTCCGTGCATCCACCACTCCGCCCACTTTTGGTACTCGCACAATAATTTAAATACTTTTCATGATTGAAAATTGATTATGAAATCACTAGCTGACGGAAAATTGGAGCCCTAACCAGGCCCCTTCGGGTACCTCCTACTCAAACGACAATATTCAAGGGTAGATTCAATTTACATATTTTTATTCCTCATGGATTTCATTTAAATTTGTGTTCTAATTGATGTTTACTTTATCTTGGTTCACGTTTAAATTAAAAGTGGTTGCCAAGCCCTATTCAAGTAACTACCACACCAACGACTTCACGGGTTTTTTATACAAATTAATATGCTTTAGTTAATGTTAGTAAAAAATAAGTGGTAAAGAATATAAGTTGAAGGTTAACTAAGCGAAGGAAATTTTAAAAGCTAGCCATGAACCTTTTCGCCAAAATAGTTTTTAAAAATTAACCGTCTATGACTGACGATTCTAACTGAAACTTGCTTACTTACTATACTTTTTCTTTCTCCAAATCGCTGGTCCAGAGTTCTAAATATTTTTTCCCCATAGATTTGGCCTCCTAAAGACGATAATGAATTTTAAAAAATTTTCCGTTGATAAGTTTTCAATATAAAATTTTTGGAATTTTGTTACGATTTTATTATGAGATATCTCAGGATTTTTGACCATAACTCTCAAAGGTTAAGTCCGATTTGGTCAATAAACCTACCTACTATCAATTTATTTCTAATTAAAATTATTTTTTATTGCAGACATTATAGAAGGACTTAAAATAGAAAGGGTGAAAGGAATTTCTCTGCGATCTAACCTTCTGTTAATTTGGATTTGTATAAATTCATTTTCGTGTTTAGGTGGAAAATAATCTGTAGAAAAAGATAGATATTTAGAACTCTGGACTAAAATGGCTGTAAACTAGTATTATCAATTTATTTCTAATTAAAATTTGTTTTAAATATTTCTTATAGGCATTCTAAGAAGATCCCTTCCTACAGACATTTTAGAAAGCATTAAAATAGAGAGAGTGTGAAAGAAATTGCTCTGCAATCTAAATCTCTGTTAATTTGAAATGTCACAGTAGAGAAAAGTAAAAATAATGCACTTAGGCCACCCTTCGAAGGCAGCCGCTTCTTACTAAATTGGAAATGAGAGGAGATTGCAGCAGGAAAGTCTTTGAGCTTCCTAGAAGACCCCGCTAAGACCATAAGTATTTCATTTCCGCTAGCAGAGTTCTAGTCTGTTACCCTCATTATTTTTTTGAAATGAAACTGGAAATTAATGACCTTCGTTAATGATAAGAGATGACTCTGGAGTACCATCTGCATGATTACTTACATGCCGCTTTACTGTGCTTGGGACTAAACAATCTTATACTCTACACCATGCCGCCTCTCATTTTTGCATATGTGATTTAACTTTGTCTAAAAAAAGCCACCCAGGCTACTTAATCAAATTAACCCCTTCCCTGTGACCAAACGGTTGGCGTAACTTTTTTTTCAGCACTAACTTTAAGTATCTTTAGTTTTTTCTTTAAATGTCTACCAAGTCATGCTTGCACTCTTAAGGCCGTTTTAACGCACATCCTTTAAACTTTATTTAAGATTTGTTCCCAAATAACTTTGATTTATATCTACACCGAGCGGGGTTGTTCCGGTTGCCACTTTAATGGAGCAGACGGCACTCCCGAAAAGTTTCACTTTCTTAACAATTCATAAATATTTTATCAATGCTGCTCTTCACAAAAACAGAGAATACTGTTGCCTTGTCTTGTCGTAACGACTGTTGGAAAAAGAAGTGATTTTACTTTTGAATAGCCAAAAATAAGGGTAGAATTTTGAGATTTTTAGTGAATAATTACTTAACTTTCTGCGCAACAAAAATGTTTATAATGAAGGACGAGGACAAGCCTTGGCAGGTATATTGTGGACTAACACACACCATAAAACATCAACCCCCTTATGACAGTCACTCATTCACTGGACAATGGGCCATCATAAAAATTCTGGCCAACATAAAAAGAACAAATAATACGATATGCTTGGAAGCGGAAAGTATGAAATGGCTAAGAAAGTCTATATATATCTTTCAAGTTGAATGTGTGCGTGTGCGTTTGTATAGAGACAATGTCGAATTGAAAAATACCTTCTTCTTTATATAAAATTCCATAAAATATTTATAGTTTTTTTTACACTTAAATGATTTACCACAAAAGCAAGGGGCTCGCTGTCGCAGAGTTCAAGACAAACACTACTGCTGGTACCTATTCGTCGTCCCTGTCGCCGTGCATACAATGGCACCGGGGCGAGAAGAACAAATATGAACCGACATTATGGTACACACATCTTTCCCTACTAGGCTAGCTGCCCGCCCGCCCCTATGTGTATGTCGTATGTATGTTTGTCTGTATGTTACCTATTTTATAGTAAACCGTAATAATTGAAGATTTTTATAGTTCATTTTCTTGGTTTTGTAGCCTTTTGTTCGCCTCGCTAGGCACAGTGACTTGAATTGCTTAAATGGAGGCGCCTGGACCCCAACTTGTATGACCCCGCATTCACTTCATAATCAGTTTTTACTTTAATGAATTAAAGTCGTCATAACGATGACCAAATAGTTATGATACGAGGGTTGCTATATATATTTCTGGTATAGGCAACACTAAGTGTTGCCTGGCGCCATCTGACATTTCCACTGGAACATTTTTTAGCATAAACGTACTCAGAACGTTTTGACGTACGACCACGATTCCCCGACAGCCGGTTCTATGCACCGGATCGACCCGAAGAAGGAATTCTTCGGCCAAGGGCTGCCACCCCGGCAACATGTGGCGGCGACGTGTACGACGACCATCATTTGTGTCAATCCCACGACTGTCGGTTCTATGGATTGACCCGAAGCAGCAATTCTTCGGCCAAGAGCTGTCACCTCGACACTGTGTGTGCCGCTACAACAACCATCATTTGTCTTGTTTACAGTGACTTGAAAAAATCAATTTGGCAAAAAAATGGATTTAGCTCGTGAACATTTTCGTGCAATCATTTTTCACAACTTTCGACGTGGTGCATCGATGAACTTAAATCTTTGTATGGCGATGAAGCACCATCCTATAGCACTGTGAAAAACTGGTTTAATGAATTTAATCGTGGCCGACGCTCGCTCAAAGACGAAGGGCGTCCAAAAACGGCCTTTGTGCTAGAGAACATTGATGCCGTGCGTGAACTGATAAAGAAAGATCCTCATGTGTCATATCGTGATATAGAGGCATCCTAGGGCATTTCTTCCATCAGCATACATTCGATAATGCATGAACAATTGGCGTAAAAAAATCTTTGTTCTCGTTGGATCCCGCACAATTTGACAAACGCTCAAAAAAAGGCTCGTGTCGTTTGGTGCAAAGAAATTTTTAAAAAAAATGCGATCGCAGTGCTTCAAACGACGTTTATAAGATCGTCACAGGTGACGAATCATGGATCTATGCGTATGAGCCCGAAACAAAACAGCAATCGACCGTGTGGGTCTTCTAGGACGAGCCAAATCCAACGAAAGTTGTTGGTGGAAGAAACATCTCGAAGAAAATGGTTGCCTGTTGCTTCGGCAAAACTAGTCATGTCGCGACTATTCCGCTTGAACAACGTAGGACGGCCAATTCTGAGTGGTACACCACAATTTGTTTGCCTAAAGTCTTCGGAGAATTTCGAAAAACAAACAAGAGAAAGCGAATCATTGTGCACCATGACAATGCGAGCTCTCACGCATCCGCTCAAACCAGCGCCTTTTTGACCGGCCAAAACGTCGAATTGATGGGTCATCCGCCGTACAGCCCTGACTTGGCACCCAATGACTTCTTTTTATACCCGCACATCAAGAAAAAAATGCGTAGTCAACGATTTTCGTCGCCAGAAGATGCTGTTGAAGCGTTCAAAAAAATTACCCATGGATCTCCTAAATAAAGTAATTTCAGAGATTCTTCGTTGCTCAGCCATCGCTAAGGAATTCTATAAAAAGGTGCCAACCCTAAGCTTTGCAGATTCTGTACCCATTCCACAATGCATTCTTTGAGAAGACCTTGTTGTTGTCTATTGGAGAACGTTTTTGTAAGCCTTTCAATAGAAGGAGTTTTGTAAGGCTTTCATATTTTTAATCATAAAGATCTTATTTGTTTTTATGCTTATCTTAAAGAGGACTTGCTTTGCAACCCGGGCTGGACTGGCCAGAGAAATCTGCACGGAAGGTATTCGGCGAAAACAGAATGGAAAACTGGTAAGTAAAATTTAATTAAGTTGAAAATAAACAAATTTTAATTTTTCTTAATTTATACTTTCAGACCTTCTTTGCAGACTTCCAGGCCTTGCTTTTGCCGGGGAGTAGTCCTATGTTTGATTTGAACTTGTAACATTTTAGGGGGGAAACGTGCTCTTAACAAGAAACCTTTTAGCCCTATACAAATTCAAGTTCTACTGTGGCTTCATCCATACTGTCCACTGTGCGCTGTTCTCAAAGAGCTCAACACAACAAGCAACAATTTCCCATATATTTCCTCTTGAGCTTGAGTGGAAAGCAGGTATCCCTTTCACGGGAACCACATAATAATAATGGTACATACGCACCGACATAACAAGCAAGACAGGCTGACAAAATGCAAGTACCGACACACCGGCAACCAGAGGCAACAGGACAACCACAACAGGCAACAGGATGCCATAAGTACCTCGAGCCAGTAGCACTTCCCCACACAAACATAAGCAACAACAAACAAACAAAAGCCACATTCCGGTTTACAATGTACGGACGGGATATAAGAAGGGCCATACACCGGAGTACCTAACGGAGTACCCACTCGTGCCGTATTGAGTTTATTAAGACACCTGGGGAAGGGCGGTGGGCGGAAGGCGGCGCTACAAGAGACCAACAGCCGGAGTTTATTATAAACAAAGTTTAAACATTTCCAGTTTACGAGTGTTTGCTGCCTTCGCCGCTGCAACTCGCAAAAACTTTACTTATTTTCCATTAACTTTCCACATAAGTTGCTTCACATCTCCCACAAACACACACACATACACACCCACATACGCAGTGGGACTGCCACAAAGTTGAAGCAGGAATTTAATTATGGCATTAACCCAAAGATGTACGAACGCTCATATAGCCATTCATATGTCGGTGTCTCCTTCCCTTAGCCATCCTTCAGTGAGTCCCGCATTCATAGCCTTGTTGGCGCTCTAAAGGCCTTCCGGAATTTATTCACTTTGTTGTAGTTTTTTCAGTTCTTTTTTTTTGAAACATGCCATCATGTTGGTTTGTTGTAGTCGCTTTGCGAAATACCCGCATATGCATGACTTGTATTGCGATTACGGATGAGTACTTGCGGCGCAAGACTTCAATTGAATACCTGCCTACCAGGCTCCCACCTGGCTGCTTGCACATGATTGTTGCTTACTTGCCACCTGGCTCCAAGAGGTTAGGGGAGGAATTGGTATGTTGCCTTAAGGATCAATGTCATTGGTGCCAGGCATAATGTTCTCGGGTCATACTTATGGTCTTATGCACGCGTATGTTTTCCACGGATAACTACCACAAATATATATACATATATATATAGCCAAGAAGTGCAGTTTATGCTTAAAATAAATTAAACAGTGGAAAGCCATAAATGTTCAGAGCCTATGGACACCATTTTTATACCCTCCACCATACAATAGAGGGTATATTAGTTTTGTCATTCTGTCTGTAACACCTTGAAATAATCATCGGAGACCCAACAAAGTATATATATCCTTGATCCTCGTAAAATTCTAAGACGATCTAGCCATTTTGTCCGGCTGTCTGTCTGCTGAAAACCAGATAGAGCCTGCATGAAAACAGCTAGGGAGCTGAAATTTTAGCACAAACATGTGTAGTTAACCTAGCATGGTAGGTATTGAAAATTTTTATTTGGAAATATCCGTCCAGTTTCTTGAGCAAAATCACTGAAATTTTGCAAATAATAATCTCTATATAGGCGCAATCAGCTATGTAAAAATAGTTTAGATTGGGCCACCAATTCTTGTACCTCCCATACAAACGGCCTTATGGGCCTTGAGCAATAATATGACTAAAACTCACCACAAACTTGATCTATCGGTTGAGATCGGAGAAGTCCTACTGGTACCTCCCACACTAACGGTCTCATGGGCCTTGAAAAATAATATGACAATAACTCACCACATACTTGACTTATCGAGACGAAATTTTCGGCATAAAGATAAATATATATAGAAAGGCCCTACTGGTACCTCCCATACAAACGGTCTCATGGGTCTTGAAAAATAATATGACAATAACTCACTACAAACTTGACCTATCGAGATGAAATTTTCTACATAAAGATTTTTATAAAGAACACACCTCTGCGCCGAATTCTGTTGAGATCGGAAAGTCCTACTGGTGGGGAACATGGACATCTTGAGATTCTGATTTTGTTAAAATACAATTTCTTTATCAGGTTTGTAGGCAAGACATTTTTCCAGAATTTATTAGTGGACATAATCATTGTCTTTTTTATATCCGAGTTTGTAATTCTGTTTGTAATATCATCAAAAAAATGTTTCCAGTTCCAGTTATCCAGTTTTTAAATGAAAAAAAACTACAGATTTTTGTATGAAAAAAATGTTGGTTATTTTTTTTAAAATCTTTCAAAAAATTGCTAAAAAATTAATTACAAATTCCGGAAATTTTTGTTTGAACAAATTGTAGCAATTTTTGTTTTAAAAAAAGTTTCGGCAAATTTTCAAAAATTAAAATTGCGGCAATTTTTGAATCCAAAAAAAAATTTAAAAGTAATAAATACAAGTTGCGGCAATTTTGTAAAAAAAAGCCCCTGCGGTTTTAAGTACAAAAGATTGCAGCAGTTTTTTTTTAAACTCTATCGAAAAATTGTTAAAGATAATAATTACAAACAACTTTTCTATCAAAAATTGCGGGAATTTTTATATCAAACAATTGCGGCGATTATAAGCAAAAAATTTTAGCGATTTTTTATAAAAAAAAAATTTCGGCGATTTTAAATTAAAAAAATTGCCGCGATTTTTAAAGAAAAAAAATTGCGGGGATTTTTAATCAAAAATTTCCGGCGATTTTTAATCAAAAAATTTGCGGCGATATTTGTATGAAAACAATTGTAGCATTCTCTATGAAAAAAATGTGGCAATAATGTTATCTCTAATCTAAATCTACTATCATTTGTTATTTACTTTTTTTGATTTAAATGGGCTGTATTGTCAATATTGTAAACAAAACTAATTAATTGATTTTAATTCCATTTCGACGTTTCGTCGGTTTTTTACTAGTTTGTAACAAATTTTTTAATTAATTAATTGTTACCTCTAGTTTTTAAAGTTAAAACGTTCAATTAGTTAACTTTTACTTTTAATTAGTAAGGATTATTGAAAACTGGACAACACGACAAAATTAAAAAATAATATAAGTATTAAAATAATATAAAATATCAAAGGTTTCATTAAATTAAATATATTTAATTCTATCATAAAATTTCTGAAAAATAATAAGTACAAATTGCTCAATTTTTTCTAAATTGTATTTATAAAAAATTTCTGAAATTGTTCCATTAAAATTACTGTTAAATTTTCTATCAAGCTGCTTCAATTTTTCTTTCGAAAAATTGCTTAAGCTGGCAAAAAATTTCTTATAACAATTGCTTAAATTTTTTTAAAAAAAAAATTGTTATAAGTTCTTGCTTCGTCGAAAAAAACTGCTTTAATTTTTTTTTTAAAAATTTTGTTACAAAATGGTTCTCTTACAACTTTTTGGACAAAAAAAAGTGCGTCAATTTTTCAAAGACAACAAATTATGACAATTTTTCAGCAAAAAAATTGTTTCATGAAACAAAAAAAAATTTAAAAAAATATTTTCAAAAAATTTTTAAAATTGTTCTACTAAAACTATTTCTAAATTTTTACATCAAGAGCTGCTTTAATTTTTCTTTAAAAAAATTGCTTAATCTTGGTTACATTCTTTATTTCAAAATTTGCTACAATTCTATAAAAAATTGCTTCTGGTTCTTCATGTAGAAGTTGCTAATTTTATTTTTTTTTATTTTTGAGGTTTATATTACTACCATTATTAGTAGGTTGGCACAATTTTGATAAAAAAAAACCCTCTAAAATGTTACTATAAGTAAAATTTTTCTTGAAAAAAATGCGGCACTTTTTCTATGACAAAAAATTGTGACAATTTTTCAAAAAAAAAAATGGGCCCATTGGTTTAATGAAACAAAGATTCTTAAAAAATTACTAAAATTGTTTTACTAAAACTATTACTAAATTTTTTCAATAAAAAACTGCTTTAATTTTTCTTTAAAAAACTGGCTCAATCTTGGTTAAATAATTCTTCATTTTAAAATTGCTAAAATTCGTCTTTAAAAAAATGCTAGAATTTTTCTCTCAAAAATTGCTTTTAGTTCTTTATCTAGAAATAAATAATTTTTTTTTTTTATTTATATTATATATATTAGACCATTATTTATTAACAAAAAATATTTATAGGTTGGAACAGTTTTGACAAAAAACACTTAAATGATACAAGTACTACAATTTTTCTTGAAAAAATAATGCGACAACTTTTCTATGACATACAATTGGGAATATTTTTCTACAGAAAAATTGCGACAATATAAAAAAACAAAAAAAAACACTTAAAATATTTTTATAAAAAAATTGCTAAAATTATTCTACTAAAACTATTATAAAATGTATCCATCAAGAACTGCTTTAATATTTCTTTAAAAAACTGGCTTAATCTTGTTTAAATTCTTTATTTTGAAATTGCTAAAATTTTTCTTTGAAAAAAAAAATTGTTAAAATTTTTCTTTGATTTAATTGCTTCATTTTTTTTCTAGAAAACTTACTTTTAGTTATTTATTTAGAAGTTGCTAAATTCTTTTTATTTTCATTATTTATATTTCAACCTTTATTTGTGACTCAAAATTATATATATAACTCAAAAAAATTACTACAATTTTTCTATTAAATAATTGTTAAAATATTTTTATCAAGTATCTGTGAAATAATATTGTGACAGTTCTACAAAAAATGTTACAACTTTTTAATAAAACAAAAACACTAAAAGTATTTTTATCAAAAAATTGCTAAAATGTTCCCACTAAAACTAATATAAAATGTTGCCAACAAGAACAGCTTTAATTTTTCTTTTAAAAAAATGGCTTTATCATGTAAAATTCTTGAAATTGAAATTGCTAAAATTTTACTTCGAAGAAAAATTGGTACAATTTTTCCTTATTATATCTACCTTTTTTATTACTTTAAATTATTTATATTACTCAAAAAAATTACTAAAAATAATCAAATTATTATTAAAATATTTTTATTAAGTATCTGCAAAAATTTTCCTGTTTATTATTTTATCAAAATGTTACTACATGTTTACGTTAAAAATATTGTTTGAAAAAACTGCTTAAATTTATTCTTAACAAAACTGCTTAAATGGTTCTTTCAAAAAGTTGCTAATATTTTTTTTATTAAAACATTGCTGAAATCTGTGTTTTTTTATCAAACATGCACACATTTTAACATTAAAAACTGCTAACAAATTTTTATTGCAAACTTTTAACTAACAAAAAAGCGCTATATTTTTTTTAAAAAAATTTCTACATAAAGATTGCTACAATTTTACGGTTACCAAATTTTTACTTTAAAAATATCATTGGAAAATTGCTTAAATTTATTCGTCAAAAAATTTGCTTCAATTTTGCCATTAAAAATTGTAACAAGTTTGCAATAAAAAATTGCTACGATTTTTCTTTAAAAAAATTGCTTCAATTTTCTTATCAAAAACTACAACAATTTTAACATTAAAAATGCTACATTTTTGTTATTAAAAATTTCTGACTTTTTACTAACAAAAAACGCTATAATTTTTTTTTTGAAATTTTTACATAAAGATTGCTACAATTTTACTTTAAAATATCATTAGAAAATTGCTTAAATTTATTCGTTTATATACTGCTAAAATGCTTCTATAAAAAAATTGCTACAATTTTGCAATCGAACAATTGTAACAAGTTTTTATCAAAAATTTGCTACAATTTTCCTTTCAAAAACTACAACAATTTTAACATTAAAAACTGGTAAAAAAAATTATTGCTAACTTTTTACTAACAAAAAAGCGCTATAATTTTTTTTTAGAAAAAATGTCTATTTAAGTAAGATTAGAGATTGCTACAATTTTACTGTTACCAAATTTTTACTTTAAAAATATCATTGGAAAAAACTTCTTAAACTTGTTCGTCCAAAAACTGCTTAAATGTTTCTATTAAAAAATTGATACAATTTGCAATCAAAAAATTTGTAACAAGTTTTCTATCAAAAAATTGCTACGATCTTTCTTTTAAAAAATTGCTACAATTTTCTTATCAAAAACTACAACAATTTTAACATAAAAACTTCTAAAACTTTTTTATTCAATATTGCTAACTTTTTATTAACACAAAAGCGCTATAATTTTTTTAGAAAAATGTTTACATAAAGATTGCTACAATTTTACTGTTACTAAATTTTTAATATGAAAATATTATTGAAAATTGCTTAAACTTATTCGTCCAAAAACTGCTTAAATGTTTCTATCAAAAAATAGCTACAATTTTGCAAATCAAAAAATTGTAACAAGTCTTCTAACAAAAAATTGCTACAATTTTTCTTTAAATTGCTACAATTTTCTTTTAAAAAACTACAACAATTTTAACATTAAAAACTGGTAACTTTTTTTATTAAAAATTGCTAACTTTTTACTTTTAAAAAAAGCGCTATTATTTTTCTTATAAAAATTTTTACATAAAGATTGCTACAAATTTACTGTTACTAAATTTTTAATATGAAAATATCATTGAAAATTGCTTAAACTTATTCGTCCAAAAACTGCTTAAATGTTTCTATCAAAAAATAGCTACAATTTTGCAAATCAAAATATTGTAACAAGTTTTCTATCAAAAAATTGCTACGATCTTACTTTAAAAAAATTACTACAATTTTCTTTTCAAAAACTAGAACAATTTTAACATTAAAAACTGCTAAAAAAAAGTTTTTATTAAAAATGGCTTAGTTTTTACTAACAAAAAAGCGCTATAGTTTTTAAAGAAAAATGTTTACATACGAATTGCTACAATTTTACTGTTACCAAATTTTTACTATGAAAATATCATTGAAAATTGCTTAAACTTATTCGTCCAAAAACTGCAAAAATGTTTCTATAAAAAAGTTGCTACAATTTTGCAAGTATTCTATCCAAAAATTGCTACGATTTTTCGTTAAAAAATTGCCATTTTCTTATCAATTTTCAATTCTTAAAACTATCAATTAATTTCTTAAAATTGCAATTTTCTTATCAGAAACTACAACAATTTTAACATGAAAAACTGCTAAAAATTTCTTATTAAAAGTTGCTAAGTTTTTACTAACAAAAAAGCGCTATAATTTTTTTTTTAGAGAAATTCCTACATAAGATTGCTACAATTTTACTTTAGAAAATTATTCTTTTTCGCGAAAAAAGCAGTTTTCAGTCACGAAAATCAATGTCACTTTGCCATTTTGTTAAAAACTTCTATTTAAATATAGATACAAGAGGGCTTGGGCCGATTAATCTCTGTTCAATGTGTAAAAGCGAAAGACCGAAATGAAACAAACATACTCAATATTTTTTTTTTTTAAAAATTCAAAACATTTTTCAATAATAATTATTATTAATTAGAAAAATTGAGATAATTCTTTGAAAAAAACATTGAATCTGCTTTTGATAGAAATATTAAAGCAATTATAATTGCTTTAATATTTCTATCAAAAGCAGATTCAATGTTTTTTTCAAAGAATTATCTCAATTTTTCTATCATAAAATAAAATTAATAAAATTTTGCTACAAATTTTCTCCAAAAATAAAAACGCTAAAACGTTCATATCTAAATAACTGCTACAATATTCTTCTCGTCTTTAACTTTTTCTTAGACTTGAATTATTTTAAAATGTTTCCTATGAAAAATTATACAATTTCACTTTGAAATTGTTGCCATAAAATATTCCACGTTTCTTATGCATCGCTCATGGCGTTGTCATAACTCCTTGTGGTAATATTTGCAAATCACATTTCGCTGGTCCAAATTTGCCCCCAGAAGCATATGAGAAGATAGATGTATGCAAATATATGTGCATACTTAAGTGTACGTGTGTGAGTGTGTGTCTGTACGTATATGTTCTGTGTATATACTAAGGAGAAAAGATTATTGTTAAAAGCGTTTTGTTTATATTTGTTCGTACGTTTTCAGTTTTAACAGTTCCTATGTTCATTTCATGTTCTCACTTACTTACACGCGCACACATTCAGGTGTACTCGTACATGCATGCATAGCTCTGTATAGTCGCAGTTGTAGATTTTGGTTGAACAGAAAGTGGGTCAAAATAATTCACAATAACCGAAAACCCACATGACTAGAGCACGTTGACACAGGTCACACCTTGGCAACGCAATTTCCGCCTTTACCATCTTAAGCGAAACGCCAACCACATGACGTCGCCCGATGGGTAACGATTTAAGTGAGTGTCAGTCAGTCAGTTCGTGTGCGGTGTTCGTACGAGGGTTATCTGTACAAACATCTGTGAGAAGAGTGTAGTGCGGTGGGTGTGAGAATATTGCTTTGTTGGTGCGTGTGTGTGAATGTGTAAGCCATGGCTACGAAAGAAATTGCATTTGCAGGAGTGCATGTGGCACACATATGCTCCCGTACACCTGAGTGCACTCTCATTCATCTCCACGTGTGCGCGCACACACTCCCACGCACACTCACAAAACAGAGAGACAGACATATAGAGATATGGTACTCGTGTTGTACTAACATTGCATTTGTTGTTGCTGCAGTTGTTTTTTTTTTGTTTGTTGCAGGAAATATGCACAATTACTCCCATACACTTCCCCACTCACTTACTCCCATACACTTCCCCACTCATTGAACCTCGTCGTCGCGACCTAAACTCGTGAACTGCAATTGCAGAACGCCAAGCATCATTTCCATGCAGTCGAAGTGTTTGAGTGTTGAACTCAACAATTGTTGGCTGTTTTTGTGCAGTTTTCATTCTAGCGTTTTTTGTTTTTGAAAACAATGGACGGATAAAGTGTTTGCCAAATTAATCAAAAGTGCTGCAAACTGATGCAACTCGTTTGAAATTGTAACTCGCCACACTACACCGCGCACATGACTGCTTCCCCTCTGCCGTCGCTGTGTTACGGGAAAAATGAAACATAATATCAATCACTTGCAATGTCATTATGATATACTCAGCAGCATCAGCAATGCTGATTGTTAAAATTTGTAAAAGGGGAATGGATTTAGCGGATGGTGGTGGGAGTGCAAGTAAGGATGAGTGATGCTGGAGGATGAATGATGGCGGCGGCGGTTGCACAAGTATTTAAATGTTCACATCACGTATAATAATGAATAGTTCAATTTCAATGGATGTTGTTGCCTAGCCACAATCATCAATATGAGATATGGAGATGGAAAATTATTGGATTTCATCAATGGGAATTGTGTGACGAAATGTGTAAATGTATGTTCATACGTGCATTAATTAGGAACTTGAGTATATTTTTTATTATTTCAATTGGGGTTAGTTGTTCAGCTTGAGTTAAATAGGTTGGAACAGTTTTGACAAGAAAAACTCAAAAATGTATTGAAAAATATATATGTGTATAATAGCTTCAAAAATATCTAATTAAAGCAAAAAGGAATTTTTTGAAGAAAAAACCAAAGGATTTTTTTAATAAAAAAAAAATATTCTTTTAAAAAAACTATAAATTATACAAAGAAATTTTTTATTTATAAAAAAAAAGTTGAGAAATTGATTGATGGAAAAATTAGGCAATTTTATGATAACTTTTATGATAAAAGAAATTTCTTTTATGCTTACGGGCGACCGCAAAACTAACTGGCCTGGCACATTTTCTGTTTTACTAGCAACCTTTTTTTGTTTTGTTTTTTAAAAGCAATCTTTTATAAGCCATCTGTCAAAATTTCCGAAATATTTAATGATTCTTTTCTTTGTTACAGATGATTGAAGTAAACAAGTTTTATAATTTTTGAAAAATGGAAAATAAAGAGTTTCGTGCGGTAATTAAACACTTTTATATGAAAGGTTATATGCCACAATTAATCAAAGATGAATTGGATTCTGTTCATGGTGATAATGCACCATCATACTCCACCGTGAAATCCTGGGTTCAACAATTTAAAATGGGTCGTTCAAGTACGGAAGCTGAACAACGCTCTGGAAGACCGAAAACTGCTACTACTATTGAAAACATTAGAAAAAGATAGACGAATAAAGCTCAGAGAAGTTGCTGATATTGTTAAAATACACGAAAAACAAGTTTAGAGTATTTTACATGATGAACTCCACATGAAAAAGCTATCCGCAAGATATGTGCCGCGTTTGTTGACTTTGCCCCAAGTGGACCAATTCCGAGAAGCTTTTAGCGATTTATCAGCGTAATCCAATAGAGTTCTTGCGCCGATTCATAACTGTTGATGAAACATGGATCCATCACTACATCCCAGAATGCAAAGAACAGTCAAAACAATGGATAGAAGCTGGTAAAAGTGGTCCCAAGAAGGCGAAAACTGTTAAGTCAGCAGGAAAAGTAATGGCCACAGTATTTTGGGATGCAAGGGGTATAATATTTATTGATTATTTTGAGAAAGGAAAAACTATTAATAGTGAATATTATTGTGAATTATTGGATCGGTTGAGTGAAAAAAGCGAGAAACGACCGCATTTAGAAAAAAAACGTTCTTTTTCATCAAGATAATGCTCCTTTACACACTGCATTTTTAACTCAACAAAAACTGGCCGAATTACGATTTGAAATTGCTCCGCATCCACCATATAGTCCAGATTTAGCTCCTTCTGATTATTTCTTGTTTCCAAATTTAAAAAAATTTCTCGGTGGCAAAAAATTTTCGTCCAATAGCGCGGTTATTGCTGAAACTGAGGCATATTTTGAAGGTCTTGAAAAATCTTATTTTTCGGATGGAATTAAAAAACTTGAAAAACATTTGATGAAGTGTATTGAGTTGGAAGGAGATTATGTTGGAAAATAAATAGTAATAATTCCAAAAAAAAGGTTCTTTTTATGTTAGGCCAGTTACTTTTGCGGTCGCCCTTAAATAAGAAGTAAATTAATTTTTAATAGAAAAACTTTAGGAATTTTGCAAAGAAATTTTTAATTTAAAAAAAAATAACCATTGATTGATGGAAAAATAAGGCAATTTTATGATAACTTGAAGAAATTTTTATTTGAAAATTTCAATTTTTTTTGAAAAAAATAAAGAAGTTATAAAAGATATGCTTAAATAAAAATTTTCGAGAAAGAAAATTCAAGTTATTGCGTTTGTAAAAGTACAATTGTTTTGAGAAAAATGTGCGAAAAAAAGAATTTTTATTTGAAAATTTAAAACATTTACTTTGGAAAAAGTAATGAAGTTTCTTTTATGCGCAAATAATTTTTTTTTAAAATAAATTTATTTAAGTTTTCTAGGAAGATAACACTAGTCAACAGTCAAAATGTACTCGGGATGCGATAATTTTTTCTGTGTAGATAACCTTGACATGAGCTCGAAAAACGCAATAAAATTTTTTTTTTCCTTTGGTTTTTGTTTTATTTTTTTTTTTAAATTTTAAAAAATTTTTTTTGGTTAATTTGTTTCGTCCGGCATAACTCGGGAACCACTAGCCCGATTTAATTGAATTAAATTTTAAAAAATTTAAAATTACAATTCCCTTAATCTGTTCATATATTGTTTTCCTATACAAGCAACAGTTTCCAAGTTAAAAATGAATATATAAAGGAAAAAACTTATTTTTTGCCTAAAGATTTAAATTTTTTTTTTTAAAAATCCATAAATAATCCAAAATGAAAAAAAATGTCAAATCTTATTACTTTTACGTAAAGTCATGAAAATCGATGCACGCGTTTCGCTTTTATTCGCAATTGAGTAAAGGTATGAATTTCAAAAATTAATTTAAAGTCATATATTTTTGTCACCCAACAAATTTTAATTTTTTTTGTAATAAAATAGAAAAAACCTCACCATAGACAAAGTTGTGCATATGTCGAGCAAATTTTTGAAATTCATACCTTTACTCAATTGCGAATAAAAGCGAAACGCGTGCATCGATTTTCATGATCTTTGTCTCATTTTGCTCATAGGTTATGTGACTTTACGTAAAAGTAATAAGATTTGACATTTTTTTTCATTTTGGATTTTTTATGGATTTTTAAAAAGAAAAAATTTAAATCTTTAGGCAAAAAATAAGTTTTTTCCTTTATATATTCATTTTTAACTTGGAAACTGTTGCTTGTATAGGAAAACAATATATGAACAGATTAAGGGAATTGTAATTTTAAATTTTTTAAAATTTAATTCAATTAAATCGGGCTAGTGGTTCCCGAGTTATGCCGGACGAAACAAATTAACCAAAAAAAAATTTTTAAAATTAAAAAAATAAAACAAAAACCAAACGAAAAAAAAAATTTTTATTGCGTTTTTCGAGCTCATGTCAAGGTTATCTACACAGAAAAAATTATCGCATCCGGAGTACATGAAATTTTTTTCATTTTGTTGAGTAGTGTAATTCAAGTTATTGTGGTTGTCAATGTAGGAATATGTTTGGTAGACATGTGCGAAAAAATAGCAGAATTTTTTATGTTTAAAAATTTATTTACAGCATAATTTTAATAGAAACAAAAGTAGGAAATTTTTTTGAGATTAAGAAAATTTTTGTCTTGTAAGTTTTTTTAATATAAATATATAAACAATTTTATTTTTAAAAAAAGAACAGTTTATTTTATTAATGAAATTTATTAATGAAATTTAAAAAAAAAATAATTGAAAGAATAACGTCAGCAATTTTCGATAAAGAAATAAAAGTAGATTTTTTAGAATTTCCTAATAAACTCGTAGAGTATTTTACGCAATTTTTTTGATAGAAACATTTTAACAACTTTTTGATAGAATAATTGTTCATAGAAAAATTAAGTTAGATTTTTTGAACAGGGATTAAACCGGCTCAAGACCTCTTGCTTCTATATTTAAATAGAAGACAAGTTTTTAACAAAATGGCAAAGTGACATTGATTTTCGTGGCTGCACACTGCTTTTATCATGATTTCGGGTCCGTGACAACCCTCTTCAAAAAGCCTTGCTGCAATTGTTGATAGTAAAACCGAACTCTATAAGGCCAAAGGAATGAGAACTACTGTTGTAAACCTTACTTTTCATGTTTTCTTCACACGAAAATACAACATTTTTTATTGGAAAATAAAAGAATAATCATAAATAAATTTCATTTATTATCTTGATTCTGGATTTTTAATAAAATTCTGTTTTTCTTTCATCTTTCTCTACATTTCTAAGCAAGTTAGGACTTTCTAGTTTTCACCACGTGAAAGAGCGTCTCAAAAACTAACAAAGCCACCTTTTCATAGCCCGGGTCACATATAATAAAAAAAATCTTTTGACTGTTTAAAAAAAAAATATTTAAGCAATTTTTTGATGAATATTTTTTTCATATTACGTAACTTTCCATTCGCAACATCAATTTTATAGAAAATTGCCAGCAAATTGTATAAAGCTAAAATTGAAAACTTTTTTGATTGGTTAGACTGTACGATTTTTTTTTCGCTAAAAAAAAAACTAACAACAAAGTTGGTAAACATAGCTTAATAATCTCGACTTTTGATAGTAACACTGTCTCAATTGACGGAAACTATGTCTTTCAAAAAGAATTATCGAATGAGACAATGTTGCAGCAAACAGGCAATCTTTGTGGATGCTGTGATGCTTGGTCAATCACTCGGAGTGAGTGATCGCCAATTCGGTGAGTCAAAAATAAAGCTCTTTTGAGAGGTTTATTTAGGGCTTCTTTTCAAGCGTCACACAACCGTATTCGGATGTAGAAACAAATTTAAACGCAAATTAAACCGGGTTTCCTCTTTTTTTTAATATAAAATTCTAGCAATTTTAACAAAAAAAAACAGATCGGCTTTATGGCGATAACCAAATGCGCTAATCGTCCCTAATTAAGGAAAGCTTAAAATTTTCCCAAAAAACAATTAAAATGTTAATAGAAAATTTTATTACTATTTTTTAAGAAATATTTTGCATGTAGAAAATATCTTATAAAGACAATTCAGTTGTCTTTATAAGAAATTTTCTATATGCAAAATATTCCTTAAAAAATAGTAATAAAATTTTCTATTAAAATTAATTAAAAACACATACAAATAGTTTCTCCCCTAATAGTATTGATTTTCGACGTTCGCCCCTTCTGACCAGCCAGCCAGGCAGCAATAACTAACAACTGGTATCTATGTTTATTAACACTATTCCATTACCATCAAATCTCCAATGCTTATCAGCTATCAATCCTTGTCGAATGCTGCTGCTGCGGCAGTGGTGCTGGTGGAATTTAAAACAAATTTCGTTATCTTTAGGGAATCGATTTCAAAGTGTAAATAAGAGTACAGAACAACATCAATGTCGAGTATTTGCCATACTCCAATTTAGGTTCCATACACACCAACACACTCACTCACTCACACACGCACATACAGACATAAATTCAGACCTCATGCAGCACTCGAAAATCGTTTGCCATTCTTGTTACTTTTTGTTTCTTTTTTTGTTCAACACTTACGCTTGCCAGCACAATTGGAACTGTGCAGCAACTCTAGTACAAGCATTCATGTGTATGTACATCCCTACAGTCATACATATATGCATATACAACGTTCGTATACACACTTTCGTGCATACTTGTACATATGTAGTTTACTAAAACTGTTTGCCAGTAAAGTGTTTATACAACTTTTTCCAATAGAAAAAAAAAAAACGAAGCAAGAGAAAGGGAGAAAAAATTCAATGAATTTTCGATAACCCTAATCCGTACGAACACAAACAACTACAATTGCGACTAGAGACGACCCGATACACACACACACACTTAGACACAATTGCTTATGCTGCACTTTACACCATCCATCCATTTTTCACATGATAGATGAATGACTGCCGGGTATGAACTCGTATGCATTTGTTGCACACACATACATGCAAACAGCGGCTACATCCTAGTGTATCGAAAATTTGCACACCATGAAATATGAAAAGCCTCGCAGGTAATTCCAAAAACTGTTTGCCCCCTTCAAAAATAAGGTGCACTGAACTATCTCCAATTATAATTTCAAGAGGGTAATTATGGGAGAAATCGCTTTTTGAAAACGGCAAAGAAATTTTCTAGAAAATTGTGGGATAAATATGGAAATTATGAACAACTTTTTAAATCCAACCTAAAAATAGGAAAATAACCAAGTATTCTCCTAATTTCAAATTGGAGGCTCCACGGCGTATGAGCGATAGATGTGAAATGAAATCATTGATCATACGCTCAGGTGGTCGTTCTCTCCCATGTACATAAGCTCACAAGTTTAGAACAATTTTCGGTTTGAAAAATTTTAGCAATTTTTTTGATAGGAAAGTTAAAAAGCAATTCTTTGAGAGAAAAATTGTAGCAATATTTGTTTTTCTTTTTGTTTATATTTATTCGGTTTTTTTTACCATTATTATGACTTGAACAGTTTTTATTCTGGTTCGAGACCTTATTAATTACAATGAGTCTTCCGTATAAGTCATTTGATTTGTTGCCGAAGTAATCGTTGACAAAGACTGCTGAAGAAAAACTTTGGCGGTTTTAGAAATTGCTGTACAGTCTGCCTGGCAACCGTAGCCAATACATTTCACCAATTTTTTACGTTGTAGCAATAGTTTAAGAGAGAATTTGTACTTTAATAAATAATATATATATACATATATATTTTACTAAAATTAAATATATTTTTCTAGAATTTGTATTATTTTTAGAAGAAATACTGCAGCAACTTTTTGAAAGAAAAATTGTTGCAATTTTTTTCTAGATACATTTTTTTCTACAAAAGCAGCAATTTTTTAACATAATTTTTAAAACAAAAATTGGTGCAAATTTTTTCTAGTAAAATTGTAGAAATTTTTTTCTATCAAAATTGTACAAAGTTTTTGATAGAAAAAACTGTGGCAATTTTTTGATGCACAAATTTTAGCACATTTTTGGACGAATAATAAAAACTCTTTTAATAGAAAAATGTAAGCAATAAATATTGAAAAAAATTTCTAAGAGAAAAATTGTTGGAATTTTTTATAGAAATTTAGTAGCATTTTTTATAGAATAATTATTTTTGTTCTAGATTTTTTTTTATTGAAAATGTTAGCAAAATTTGCCAATTTTTTGATATACCTTCAAAGAAAAATTATAGAAATTCTTTTCTAGAAAAATTGTTGCAATTCTTTTCTAGAAAAATTGTTGCAATTTTTTTCTAGAAAAATTGTTGCAATTCTTTTCTAGAAAAATTGTTGCAATTTTTTTCTAGAATAATTGTTGCAATTTTTTTCTAAAATAATTGTTGCAATTTTTCTCTACAAAAATTGTTGGAATTTTGTCCTAAGAAAATTGTTGCAATTTTTTTCTTGTACCAATTTTTTAAAATAAAAATTTTATCACTTTTTTGGACGAAAAATAAAACTCTTTTTAATAGAAATTTTGAAGCAATAAATAATGAAGCAATTTTTTAAGAAAAAAGTTGCTGCAACCCTTTGAGTAAAAAATTTTTCGGATTTTTTTTAGAAATGTAGTAGCATTTTTTTATCATGATTATTATTGTTTTAGTTAACAAAACGTTTATAACAACGCACACGCACGTTGTAAAAGAAATCTATTGATGGCTCTCAATGTGGAGTCTCTGTAGAGGTGGTCAGAGTGAGTTGTATTTTCGTGGACAGAAAACTTGAAAAGTAAGATTTACAACAGTAGTTCTCATTTGTTTGGGGAGGAAAATTGTATCAATTTTTACTGGAAAAACTAGCTTGTTTTAATAAAAAAATTAAACCAATTTTAAATAGAAAAATTGTACCAATTTTTTTAATAGAAAAATTGTAGCAATTTTTAATAGAAAACTTTAAGCAATTTTTATAGAAAAATTTTAGGAATTTTTAATAGAAAAATTTTAGCAATTTTTTTTATAGTAAAATTTTAGCAATTTTTTAAATAGAAAAATTATATCAATTTTGTATTAGAACAATTGTGGTAATTTTTAATAGCAAAAGTGTTGCAATTTTTAATAGAAAAATTATAGCAATATTTAATAGACAATTACAGCAATTTTTTTAGTAGAAAAATTATAGCAATTTTTTAATAGAAAAATGATAGCAATTTTTTTAATAGAAAAATTATAGCAATGTTTTTAATAGAAACATTTTAGCTATTTTTTTATAGACAAATTGTAGCAATTTTTTATAGAAAAATTGTAGCAATTTTTTATAGAAAAATTGTAGCAATTTTTTATAGAAAAATTGTAGCAATTTTTTTTAAAGAAAAATTGTAACAATTTTTTTAAAGAAAAATTGTAACAATTTTTTTAAAGAAAAATTGTAACAATTTTTTTAAAGAAAAATTGTAGCAAGTTTTTTATAGAAAAATTGTAGGAATTACAATTAAAAATTAAACTTTTTTTTTTAAAAAAATATTAAAGCAATTATTGATAAAAAAATTTTATTTTCCATAATTTATAAAACTGCTTCAATTTTTTTTATCAAAAAATTGCTAACTGAAAACTTTTGCAATATTTGAATAGAAAATTTTGTTAAGAGAAAAGTCTAGCAAATATTTAAAAAAAAATTTAAGCATTTTTTTCATAAAGAATTTAAGCAACTTTTTCATAAAAAATTTAAGCAAATTTTTCAATAAAATTTAAGCGATTTTTTCATAAAAAATTTAAGCAATTTTTTTATAAAAAATTTAAGCAATTTTTTTATAAAAAATTTAAGCAATTTTTTATAAAAATTTAAGCAATTTTTTTTATAAAAAATTTAAGCAATTTTTTATAAAAAATTTAAGCAATTTTTTTATAAAAAATTGAATCAATTTTTTTTAAAAAAAAATTAAGAAATTTTTATAAAAAAATTCAACCAAATTTTGATAGAAAATTTAAGCAATTTTCTGATAAAAAATTTAAGCACTTTTTGATAGAAAATTAAGGCAAGTTTTTGATAAAATTTTAGCATTTTTTTGATAGAAAAATATCCGTAATTTTTTGATTTAAAAATTCAAGCATTTTTCTATGTACAATTTTGAAAATTTTTTTTGAAGAAAAATTGTCTTATCTTAAATATAAATAAGAAAACTTAACACAACTTTTGATAAAATTTTAGCATTTTTTTGATAGAAACATATCCGTAATTTTTTGATTTAAAAATTCAAGCATTTTTCTATGTACAATTTTGTAAATTTTTTTTGAAGAAAAATTGTCTTATCTTAAATATGAATAAGAAAACTATAATCATATGAAGTCATCTTACCCCTTCTCTAAATTGGTCAAAAATATTTTAGAATTACCCACACACTAAACATATTTGAAAACTTTGAAAAAAAAAAACTACAATATCAAATTGAATAATAGATTCTAAGCCCTAAATAAAACAAAAATGTAACGTATACGCTTATATGCACACCCTTTTAAATATATTTATGCAATTTATGCCCCTATACACTAGAAGTACGTGTATTGCATTTTTACAAAACCCGCCCACCCCTCTGCTCTCAGCTGCCACTTAATGCCATGAGGATGGCATGCATGTCATGCCACACATGCGAGTACATCACAAATCGACGCAATCAACAACAAATCATCGCACTGTTTTTGACACAACCTCTGACACACGCACACACAGTCGCCTGTCGGCGTGTCTGTCTGTCTGTCTGCCAGACTATCTGCCTCAGCGTATGTATCTATGTGAACCCACTCATACATTTATGAATGTACCGCCGTCAACGGGCACTCGTACGGAATGACTCAAGTATTGGCAAATTGAAATTTTGAAAATTTATGCAGGTGACAAGTGTCAAACTGTCTGTTGTTATGTTATATTTGCATACACATACATGTATGATGAATGTGTGCGTGTGTGCCTGACAGTTAGAATGTGTACTCTTCACATTTCTGCATATATCTTCACACACTCACTCACTATACACAACTACGAACTCTTTGGAATTCAACAAAATATTTTTGAATTTTCTGCTATTGGCATTGCTTGAGGCGCCTTTCGCATATCTAAACAACCGCCAAAAGGAAAACTGTTTCAATCTAGAAATGAAAAACATGTTAAAGATGATGGATCACATAATAAAGGGGAACTAAAACGAACAAGGACACCCTACACGAGATTTTTTTAGGAAAAATTGAGGCATTTTTTTTTGATAGAAAACATTAAACAAATATTTTAATACGCCATTGAAAGCATTTTTTTAGGAAAATTAAGCAACATTTTTAAAAATACAAATTTTTTTATATAAAATAAAAAAAAAGTTAGCTATTTTTGATGTTTGTTTTTTTAATAAAACAATTTAAGCATTTTTTCATAAAATATTAAAGCAATTTTTTGATAGAAAATTTAACAATTTTTTAAAGAAAAATGAATAGAAAATTTAGCATTTTTCGTTTTATATAAATTTGTTTTTATTTTGAGAAAGTAAAGGCAATTAGATCATTTTTATTGTAGTTTGTCGAATTAGGGAGAAAAAGTTAGTTTTTGATAAAATAATTGCTGCAATGTTTTTTAGAAATATTACTGCTTCTTTTTGGACGAAAAATTTCTGCAATTTTTACAATTTAATAATTAAAATAAACAAATTGCACCTGTCTTTAAGGAAAAAATTTACGTAATTTTCTTAGGTAGAAAAATTACAGAAGTTTTTTTAATAAAAAAATTGCCGCATTTTTTGAAAGCAATTTTTCCAATGAAAAATTAAAACAATTTATTTTATAGAAAAATTAAGCATTTATTTTATGTTAATTAATATTATTTTGATATATTATATTACTCCACAAGGATATTAGATCAGTGTAGTTGCTGTTTACCGAAAAAGGGAGAAACTCAGTGTTTGATTAAAATGGTTGCTGCAGTGTTTTGTTAGAAGCATTACTGCGTTTTTTGAAAGATAAATTGCTGTAATTCTAACGATTTAGAAATTAAAACAGATTGAAAAATTTGATTGAAAAATTTCACAACTTTTTTGGCATAAGTTTTTTTAACAGAAATATTGCCGCAATTTTTTAATGAAAAATTTTAAAAAAAGGTTATAGAAAAATGAAGTATTTTTTTGTTTTTACTTTAGTTTTTTGTTTTTTTTTTTAAATAGTTAATGCAATTAGATCAATTTTGTTGTTATTTGTCGAATGAGGGAGAAAAATTTAGTTTTTGATAAAATAATTGCTGCAATGTTCTGTTGGAAATATTACTGCGTTTTTCAAAGATAAATTGCAGCAATTCTTACGATTTAAAAATAAAAACAGACAAATTGCTCCTGCTTTTTGATAGAAAAGTTTAAATTTTTTTAAAGAAAAATTTTAAAATTTTTTTTAGAAAAGTGAAGCATTTTTTGTTTTATGTTAATTTGTTATTTTTTTAAAATAGTAAATGCAATTAGATAAATTTTGTTGTTGTTTGTGGAATGAGGGAGTAAAAGTTAGTTTTTGATAAATTAATTGCTGCAATATTTTGTTCGAAATATAACTGCGTTTTTTTTTCATAAAAAAATTGTCATAATTTTAATGATAGATTTTGTTTTTTGATAGAAAAATTTCCGCAATGTTTCTGGTAGAAAAATTGCAAAAAAAATTTACCAGAAAAATTGCTGCAATTTTTGTAATAGTAAAGTTACCGCAATTTTGCTAAAAATACCACTTTTTCATACAAAGAAATGAAAACAATTTTTATAGCTTCAAGTATGAACTCGGCGGCATTGAAATAGTTTTGAAGATCTTACCAATTTATCTGCTCAGCATAGAAGGAGATTTGTGTATGGTACCCCAGTTTGTTCAAATCATTCTAGACATTGAAGGTATCGACTGCTCTGGTAAATTATATCTCACGTTGTGCGGTTTCGAATTCTAAGTCACCTCTTAAATGATAGGTTCTTTCTGAAGGGGATAGACTGTTTATTACATGGTTTTTATTAAGGGTAGGCAGTGTCTGATCAATTTGATTGGTTTGGACTTCAACAAATACTTTTCCTCGAATCAAAGCAGTCATCTGTGTGGATTAACTCTTGGATCGGAAAGTTTTGAACTTGTTCTCAATAGATTGCATTTTCTAAAGTTGCGTGGTTTTGATTGTATCACTTATTTGTAATTTTTAAATAATGAACTCTTCTGGTAAAATTCTATATAGACTTTTTTCTCCATTGCAGATAGCTTCTGGTTTATTGGAATCATCAACTTTATTTTAACAGCTCCAACTGTACTAATAGCATTTTGAGGAAATGTTTGGCTAGTTTATTGAATCCTTTCTCGGCCGTATACGCATTAGAAACACAATCACTTTACACCTGATGAGATCGAACCATAATCCTGAACTGTAATCTGTTTTGGAAAGTTCAATGTTTCTAAGAATATGTCGATGAAAACTTAAAAAATCTCCAACTGTGACTCCTTGAAGGGCCACGATTTTCTCTAGTGGCTGCTGATACAGAAAAGATAGACTCGAATTACTATGATGCGGTTTGCTTCTTGAGGAAATGTTTGGCTAGTTTATTGAATCCTTTCTCTGCCGTATCCGCATTAGGAAAAAGAAACCACTTTACACTTCCTGAGATCAAACCATAATCCTGAACTGTGATCTGTTTTGGAAATTTCTCTAGATTGCAATGTTTTTAAAAACTTGACGATGAAAACTTAAAAAAATTTAACTGTAACTCCTCGAAGGACCACGATTTTCTCTAGTGGCTGCTGATACGGAAGACCCTTAACAAGTTCGAGTTACTATGGTGCAGTTAGTTTACTAAGAAAATGTTTGGCAAGTTTATTACTCTGTCGTTTCCGCATTAGAAAATATAAACCACTTTACACTTAAAAAAATCTCCAACTGTGACTCCTCGAAGGACCACGCTGCTGATAAGCAAAATTAAGACTCTTAACAAGTTGGCCCGCGAGGAAGAGTGGGATCACCTGATTTCCCTTAGGTGATTCCAAGAGCTCCGCTGCAAGATTAAGATATACATCACGAATAACCCCATTCATTCTCTATGTTTATAGGTAACAGGGAGCGAAATCCTAGTGAAGACATTGATGCTGCCAGGCAGAGTGTGCGGCGCTGAAACTGGAAGTAGACATGTGCTACGAGGTCGGACCAGAGACTCATGTCACCTACTGCAGAAAGTGAATAATTGGCGTGGAGTTGAATATCAACCGGATGCTAAGAACCAAAGAGAAGCAGAGGTTTTAGATAGACCTCAACCAACCTACCAAGAGGTAGGTGAAGCCGGTACTTCTGATTGGTTCCTCTATTTTATCTGGTAGTCGCATTATAGCTTACCCTACGCGAACACAGTCCTCCGTCTAGACTAAACCGATGAATTGGTAAGTTCTTCAAAACAATTTCAATGTCGGCGACTTTACTATTGTTTCATATTTGAAGCCATACAATTCGCTTCCATTTCTTTTTATGAAAAAATGTTAATATTGGCAACTTTTATAGGTAACATCATAGAAGACGACCAAGAATGTCTATTTTTAGAACTAAAAAGAGCAGTGACTACACAGACACAATCCTCCGTCGTGGTTGAGACGATGAATTGGTAAGTTATTTTAAAACATTTTAATGCCACCGACTTTACAAGACTTTCATATTTAAGCCATATAAATTGCTTCCATTTCTTTCTATGAAAAATGTTGATTTTGCCAACTTTTTTATCAAAATTTTGCGGCAACTTTTCTATAAAAAAATTGCGGCTATTTTTCTAACAAAAAGAATTGAGTACATTTTTCTATCCACATGTAGTTTTTGAGTTATTAGCAAAGTATTAAATTTTGTATGCGCACACCCTAAAGTGATTCTCATTATAAATGAGCAGAATTGGTACAGCGGAAATCGTTTTTGGAATCTATTCAAAATTTTATAGTTGTCTATTCGTCGTTTAGGAACACTACAACTGCCAACTGTAATTAGAAGAGAAGATGAAATTTGTCAAAAAGATTCATTCTTTAAATTTTAAGACGATCTTTTTGATTTTTTAAATCGTCGTAGGGGGTTTGTCCCTTTAAGAGACTGAAGGTAGTCAAGAAAAAAATATTTTTTTTAACTTTTTTAAATTTCCCAATGCTAGAGGATATATAAGATTCGGCCTGACCGCACTTAGTGACGTTTTTACTCGTTCTTATTAAAAAATAGTTTAAAAAGAAATAAGAAAATAATATGAAAATTTCATAAACTCCTAAAAGTAGGCAATGCCAAACTTAAAATAAAGATTCATAAACTTTTGAAGCTACATAATTATATCAAAGATTCGTTGGCCTATTTCGTACTCCAAAAACCCTATGGCACTTTTGAAATCTACGTGACGTTTTTACTTGTTCTTATTAAAAATTAGTTTAAAACGAACTAAGAAAAATTACAAGTATATAATATGAACATTTCATAAACTCCTTAAAGTAGGCAATGCCAAACTTAAAAGAAAGATCCACAAACTTTTGAAGCTACATAATTATATCAGAGATTCTTTGGCCTTATTCGTACTTCAAAATCCATATGGCGTTTTTGAAATCTACCCAGAGATCTACATTACTAAGAATGTTACATGTCTTTCCCCTGACAACCATATGTCACTCTCTCTCTCTCTCTCTAGTACGAGTCTAGTGTATGAAAAACCCTGAAATCTTTCTTCGTTTTTGTTTATTTCAAACCTTATGACATATTTTGCATATCCTTCTGCTTCCCCACCTTCTGCACTGTTGCCGCTTTGCGAAAAACTAAAAATATCTCAGCTCTTTTAAAATGCAAGTCAAGAAGTAAGACGTCAGTGCAACGTGTATTTCATTCCGTTCACGTGGCCTGGCTGCCTGCATATATGCAACAAATTCCAACGAGGATTACATGCATTTCAAATGATGTCTCTGAGACATTAACAAACAGGATCGAGGCAAGTATGCTAAATGTGGCAACAATGTATTTGTGCTAAGGGACAAGTTATTTTTAGTTTGACAAACCAGTTAGGAACATAAGCGGAATGTGAGAACTAAAAACTTAAGGTCCTTAGCTTTACAAGAAACAACAGATAACAATAGTCCTTCTTGGCGTATCCTAAAATAGTTACTAAAATTTTTACACTAGCGTAATTTAGTTCGAAATCCTGTTCAATATGGGAGATCTGTGTAGCTCTTGGTTACAAGGTCTGACCGGAGACCTTGGTCTCATACAACAGGTAGTCAGGAACAGCTGTTCTGGCCTAACAAACGAAAAAAGTCTTTAGGATGTTACGTGGTGGCTATGAAGTACACTAAAATTGCGGGCAGAGCCTTGGCTCGGCGTGAAGATTCTTTGCCAACAGGTTCTCCGACCCATAGATTAGCTGAGGTGTTTGGTAGGCCTCATCCCCCAACAAGAGGGATGGTAGGGCGGTTGGTTTATGCCTTGCTTCGCTTCGGGATGACTATGATGGATGGATCTTTATTTAAGACGTTTGGTAGGCCTCATCCCCAGCCAAGAGGGAAGGTATGACGGAAGGTATATGCCATGCTATATGATGACTAGGATAGAAGGATGTCTATTTTTGTCGTTTCAAGAGGGCTGATGGCTGTAGCATTGTTACGTGAACTTGTACGGTAGCGTCGCCTGGGTCAGAAGATATATTGCGATACTTACACTTAACACACCGTCACTATGTATCAGGTCTAAAGTCCTTCTATCAATCCTTGAGATATGAATACCCTCGATCATAGGATAAAAAGGTGCACCCACTTTGTCATTCTGATTGTATAAAGTATTTACTCGTATATTAGAGTGGGCGCCTCGAAAATGATTTTTTGAAATATGTCGTAGAACTTTTTTCCTCATGCCAAATTTATCAAAAAAATCGATGGCACAATATCGACAAATTTCTGTCCTTGCAAATCGACCCATCCTAATATTAATAAGTATATATGCGGAAATTCGAAGGTGATCAAGCTATGTCCGTCCGCCTATCTGACTGTGAAAAGCGAAATTTGTGTTGATGGACTGAAACGTTTGGTAGCGAAAATGGGCCAGATCGGTCAAGAGGTAAAAATTTCCCTACACAAGGACTGGGTTCACCTCTGCAAAAAAAAAACATCCACGAACTTAAAACACTATTTCTCATTAACTATTAGATATACGACGATGGTATTGAATGCTAGTTGGAACATCTGATGATGGCATGGATCAAAGGCATCCTAGACTAAAAGTGGGAGGTGCAACGCTCCTTTTAAAAAATCGTTTTTATGGACAAAGTAAAGGCACTAATGTTAGCAGAATAAAATCAAAGACTAAGGAATTATTATAGACTATTTTATTGTAAAATTGAACAAGGGGGCGTGGCACTTACCGCACAACCCTTAACTTAAAAAGACAATATCTCTTGAATTATTAGAGATATGACAGAGAGTTTTGGTATACTCGTATATGATGATGGATCAAACCACATCCTGGAGGAAAAGTGGGCGGTATCATTCATGTCCCTTTTAAAAAATTGCAGTTATGGCCAGAGTAATGAACCGATCGTTTTAAAGTTACAACAAAATGAAAGCAAAGACTAAGAAATTTTTATAGACTATGTTATTGTAAAATTAGACAAAGGGGCGTGGCACTGCCTACACAATCCTAAACTTAAAAAATAAAAATACAGTATCTCATGAACTAATACTTTACAGATATGACTATGATATTTGGAACATATGAAGCTGGTATGGATCAAAACACATCCTGGAGACACACGCCACGCCTCCTTTATTAAATAGAATAATACAATTTTTACAGAATGAAGTCAAAGATTGTCTACACAATCCTGAACTTAAAAAGACAATATCTCATAAACCTATTGAGATATAATGATGTTTTTGGAAACATTTGATGTTAAAATTCTTTATTTGGAACATATGATGCTGGTATGGTCAAAAACACCCCGGATGAAAGTGGGTGTTGCCACGCCCCCTTAAAAAATCAATCACGGCAATTTTTCTTAACAATTATATGTAAAAAATGGATAAGTGGGCATGGCAATGCCTACACAACCCTGAACTTAAAAAGACAATGAACTAATACAGATATGACGATGATACTTAAAACATATGATAATGCCATTGATCGAAACACATCCTGGTGGAAAAGTAGGCGGTGCCGCACTATTTTTAATAATTAAATTTATGGCGAATGTAATGGACCCATCGTTATAAAGTATGAACAGTATGAAGCAATGATTAGAATATATTTAAAATTAGAAGAAAAAAAAGGGCGAAGCCCCGTCCATACAACCCTGACTGAACTTTGAAAGACTATATCTCTTGAACTTATACCGATATGCCGAAAGTAGTCAGTATATATGATATAAAAGGGACCGTTGCCACGCCCTTGACAAAAGGTTCATATTGGACCGTCATCCATTAAGGAGTGTATATAAGCCTCGGCCGAACTTAATTTGTCCACTCGTTTTTTGGATTTGTTTAAATGCGACTAGCGCTTTTAATCTCTATGGGTCCTAAATACTGCTCCTGTTGTTAAAATGTTGGAAATAAGAACATTCAGGTATTTAAATTAAATACAATTTCAATGCAAATCCCAAATATTGGTTTTTGTTTGAGGATTTGTCTTAAAAGATTGCAGCGCGGACATATAAATTAAATGGGCCCAAAAAAGTTACGAATGGTCCAAACAAGCGACCTGTAATAAACATGGACAAATGGGTACTGAAATGAAATGAAATTTCTCGGCAATTTTAAATATGGAATTATTTCTAAGAAAGGGATTGCAGCTTGAGTTGAAACAAGCATAATCATATTCAAGCGTATTTAATTTTAAGTTTAAATTTGAGATTATTTTAAAGATCTGTCTGATGCTTGGACCCTAAACCCTTAAGGACCCAATAAAACTAGATGATTTCAAACTCTACTAAAATGTTGGCTTTATCTGCTTATCCTCTAAAGCAGTACAATAATTCTTTTAGAGGAAAAGCCTTACTAGGCTCCCGAGGATCCAGTGCCTCAATGTCACTGCACCACCCTCGTATTTTCTGGCATGCTTAAAGTTCATAAGGAAGTTTCAACTTCAGCTAAGCGCAAGAGTGGCATATTTTATTCCTTCTTTGCCCAGGAACTTTTATGGAAACCGAACTTCAGGATCAGATAGAAATGAGTAAATAAGTCAGTAAATAAATAAATACACAAGTGTTTGTTGTAGTCAAGTTGCATATTTACATAACTGATTACATTATTTTTCGCTACCCTACACGAAGCGGTTTAAGGTAGCGACATTATATCAAAGGAGTGGCGTTGGAATCTTGGTCCATCAAATAAGACTTAAAGGGGAAGGGAATCCAGAACATAAACGCTAACAAATGATGATAAACATCCACTTGCTGCTGGCAGAGGACGCATCTAGCGGGATCAACTGGTAACCTCTAATCCAAAGAAAAGAAGAAGAAGATAGAGATATCCTCTTTTCTGTTGTGGTGGCCGATGTACACTTTTGGCCTCAATTGCCTGCCATTAGCAAATAAAATGAAATATTAAACGTTTTTTTGCATTCTTTTCAGTTTTTCTCGGTTGCTGTGCATGGTGTAGGATGCCCTTTGTTCTACATGGGTCGACCGCAATTCTCGCTCCTTAAGGGGTCTCTCGGTCTATGAGTGTGTGTGTGTGTAGGCCACCTGTGCAAAGTCTATTGTTTCAACTGCAAAATGCCGACAGCCGTATAAATGTTGACTTTTTCCATTTTGTTTTTCATATTATTTTCGCATCTCTCCTTTCCTAACGTGCTTTTTCTTATTGCTGTTTCTTTTCGTGTGTGTTTGTGTGTGAGTGTGTGTGTTTTTTATGGCGGAGCCATGTGTGTTAGTGTATGCCTCTCGGTTTCTTTCAATTGAAATTCAAATTAAAAAAAGAAACGAAAAAGTGCAAGTATTCGCACACATGTGCACTTGTAAGTGGACTTGTTGTACTCGCATGTATCTGTGTGTGTGTGCGTGAGTGTATGTGGTTATGTAAATAGGTATTAGGAGTATGCCAGAGTCATTGGCCTCGAGCCTGACACGTAAGAATGCTTTTGTTGTAGAACGCTCAAATTCTATGGAGCGTTTTATTCAGCAACCCTCAATTGGCCAACAAGTGGCGTCTAAAGGGGCTGGAACTTTAACACTCTGTTTTTTGTTTTGCCACTCTGTCTGTTGTGAAGTGTAGACTAAGGGCACAGTGTTCCTAATAAGTCGGTTATACGGAATGATTTCAAAATCGGAGTGTTAAATTGTGCATGGCCACTGTTTGAACGCAAATAAAAAGTTCAATTCGACCAGGTGTATATTTTTCCCCAAAGACTAGATGACATTGAGGTGGGAAATATCAGGGTGTTCACACTGCTAGATAGAACATCAGCTCAAGAAAAAACGCCGGGTGATTGGGAAAATATGAAATCTTTAAAGACATATCTAGAAATCCTTTCGTAAGGCACGGCAGCAAATGTCACTCTATACTGCACAATCCCGCGACTGCCGGTTCTATGTACCGGATTGACCCGAAACTCTTCGGCCAGGGGCAGTCACCTCAACAATATATGTTTTTGTTCGTCCATTTTTTCGTCGTGGGAGCAGCACTTCCCGGAATGCCTGCTCCGAATACTACTGGTCCGAGCCGGGATCGAACAAAACCCCGGACCTTGGATCTGCTCGGTTTGTCAGAACCGAATACACCATCGTGCCACGTCTGTAAGGTGTAATCGTTGCATGGAGTGGGTGCACTTCAGGAGCTGTTCAGGTCTGAACCACATCAGGGAGTATAGCGAAGCAGACTTTGTTGCCTCATGCTGTATCAACGAAGTTAGCAGTGGGTCTCTGGATTTGGTGTTATCATCGTCGTCTGCATTTTCGTCGTCATCATCATCATCTAACTACGAGACTCCCCCGCAGTCGCCCTCGCAACAGCATCAACACATACAGCATCTTACACCACAGATTGCTGTTGCCACTCCTGACAGTGCATCAATCTTGCAATTTAATTGTAATGGCCTACGCAACAAAATCAGTGAGGTCATAGAATTTATGAATCGGAGAAACATCATGGTCGCCGCGATCCAAGAAACTAAGCTGAATGACACCTGCAGCCTGCACAGTTGTGACGGATACAACGTGCTACGTAAGGATCGCACCAGAAGTGGAGGTGGGGGACTTGCTTTCCTGTTACACCATTCTGTGCAGTACAGACCTATTTCGCCTGAGCTTGACTCTAGAGACCCATACATGGAATGTATGGGGGTAGCAGTCAAGTCTGGAACTGCCGAAATAGAGCTGTACAACGTATACATCCCGCCGGTTGGTAGCTGTGCCCCGCGTTATCTGCCAGACATTAGCAATTTGCTACAAGGCAATAACCGCTTGGTCCTAGGAGACTTTAATGCTCACCACGAACTGTGGCATTCTCTCCTAGACAACGACCAGAGGGGCATAGCTTTGGCAGAGCAAATTGATAGCTCTACGTTCTGCACAGTGAATGAGGACGCCCCCACGCGGATTATGGGCGATTGCCATAGCTCGCCAGACATCACTTTGGCATCGCCTGGCCTGATCAACGACGTCACCTGGCAACCCGTCATCTCACTAGGATCGGACCACCTTCCCATAATTCTCTCCATTAATAGACCACCCGATTTCATAACCTCTGAACGCCGTACGTTTCTCAATCAAAAAAGGCTGATTGGGAGGCCTTCAGAGAAGCCACCAACCGCAGCTTTAATAATCTAGCTATTCCGTCGGACGTTCGGGTAGCCGAGAAAAAGTTCCGGGCCATCATTAACGCAGCAGCCGCTCGCCATATCCCTGCTGGTCGAATACCCGAAGTACGACCAAACTTCCCAGCAGAGGCAGCGGGACTCGCAGACGAGCGTGATGACATTCGTCGCTCCAACCCTACTGACCCTACAATTAGGGATCTCAACTCCGAGATCAGTAGGTTGGTCAACGAATATAAGCGGAACAAATGGCTAGACCACTTAAAGCAGTGCAACTTGAGTTCCGGAATTGGTAAGTTGTGGACAACGGTCAAATCACTCTCTAACCCTGTAAGGAAGGATGATCGGACAGCTGTCACGTTCGGTGATAGAACAGTGACAGATCCGAAGCGGTGCGCGTGTTATTTTAACCGGCTTTTTATTGAGCACCCAGAGAGTGATAAGGCGAAAAGGAGAGTTTTGCGTCGTATCCGCGCTCTCCGAGTCGAAGAGGCACCACCACAATTTACCGTTGGCGAAGTTGCCCATGTCATCCGCAGCGCAAAGTCATCAAAGGCGCTGGGTCCGGACGGAATCTCAATGCTGATGTTAAAGCACTTGGATTCTCCGGGAGTAGAGTACATGACCAAAGTGCTCAATCTGTCGCTAGCCACTCACGAAGTTCCCGATGCCTGGAAAATGGGCAGAGTGGTCCCGCTACTGAAGCCAGGCAAAGACGCAAGTAAAGGAGATTCGTACAGGCCGATCTCCTTGCTTTCTCGAGTAGCAAAGACGCTTGAAGCACTGCTCCTCCCCAGCCTGATCGAACACTTTCTTAGTGCTGATCATCAGCATGGATTCCGCAAGCAGCACAGCACAACAACTGCTTTACACGCCATCACCACACGTATAAGTCGCGGCCTTAACCAGAACAAGCCTAACGACAGGACGGTCCTCGTGGCTCTTGACCTCACAAAAGCCTTCGACACGGTCAATCATGCCACTCTGTTCGAGAAAAAAAATATTCTCCAGATCCCCTCCGTAAAATTGCAGTTTTTCCTAGCAGATTTGTATACTTGACACCACACTGTAGGCCAATGTATCAAGGTGATAAATCCCATGTTTATTATAACAATCGATTCGGAATTATTACCTAAGTATATTGAGCGATGTCGTTATCGATGTAATATGCACTGATTTTGACGGTACACAATTTTGGAGTGGACCAAGGATGAATCCCTTTGGTCCATATCAGTTCATGTTTGTATATAATAAAACGATCATTCTTAATTTCAGAACCTTCACATCTCTAGAAACCACATATTATGTATAGGGTGATCGATCTAGAAGTATTTTTTCAGAACAAATAAAAATATAAAAATTCAAATCAAGTTTGGAATCTTTGTTGGTAATTTGCAAGGACATTTTATGGCATTAATTTTTTGAAAAAAATTACCTTTAAATGTTGGCAACTGTATTTTGGAAATGAGAGTTCGGTGAGAAACGAGAAGATCCGCTGTTTTCGACCAAAATTTTGTTCAGTGATGAGGCCCATTTCTGGCTCAACGGCAAAGTCAATAAACAAAATTGCCGCATTTGAGCTGAAGAGCAACAAGCAGAGGTTCAAGAGGTGCCATTATACCCAGAGAAAACCACGGTTTGTTGCGGTTTATAAGCTGGTGGAATCATCGGTGCATATTTTTTTAAAAAATGATGATGGCCGGAATGTAACATTCAATGGTGCTCGCTGTTGTTCAAAGTTGAACATGTTTTATATTGTGTGCTGGGTAATGTGGTATTTTTTAAGTGCAGCCCGATAGTTCTAGACTATTTTTAAGATGTTCAATTTTCAAGGTACATACAATTATTTCTAATAAAAATTAGAATCTTACAAATACTCAACATGGAATGACGTGTTTTTCACTCACTATTGCTCTATCATATCGATCTTTTTGAAACCCGTGTTCTTGACGACATTTTGTTTCAAGAGGACGGTGCCACTTGCCATGCAGCTGGTCAAACAATGGATCTAGTGAGAGGTAATTTCGGTGAATTGGCCGCCTAGATCGTGTGATATGACACCTTAAGACTTTTTTCTTTGGAGCTACGGAAAGTCCAAAGTCTATGCTGACAAACCAGCTATGATTCAGGTCTTGGAATCCAACATTATGCGTGTTATTCACGCCATATTGGTCGAAATGCTCGAATGAGTCATCCAAACTTGCACCCTCAGAATGGACACCCTGAGGCGTAGTTGCGGCCACCGTTTCAAGGAAATTATATTCAAAAAATAAATTGCATAAAATTTCCTTCGAATGAATAAAAAAGATTCCACACTTGATTTGAATTTTAGTATTTTTTTTTAGTTTGAAAAAAAAATCTCTAGATGGATCACCCTATATTATTCCTAAAACCATATTTTAAGCCAGATATTTAAAATTACATTACAATTAGTTAATAGTCAGATTTGAGATCATGTTTCTGTTGAACATTTCATTCAAAGAAACCAAAATTCAGTCGAAAATAGTTTTAGTTGCGAGCACGGGTGACTGCTGTTTCAATAAAAGCCCCAGACCCCAAGCAAAGAAAGCGATAAAACCTTGACCAATGGCTATATAAAGGGTAGACCATTTTAAATTTAAATCGGCTGTAAAAAAGTATTAAAGATTCAAATTTCTGGTTTTATTAGAAGGGTTGAACTTTGTCATTTAATAATGGAATGCAACATCATTCATATGGAAACCACAACTGGCTTGGCAGTACCTCATCCGATCAACCCAATTTTTTGGTACATTTTCAATTGTTTCGGGTCGTGTCTATTCAAGGACAACTTCGATTTTATGTTGTCTGACTGCTTTGCGTAACTTTTATCCTTAATGGCTCCCACATAAACGATAAACGGAATGGGCTCAAATCACAGCTCCGATGCGGCCAATTGACATCACAATTTCGGCTGATTATTCGATTTTCAAAAACAGTGCGTAAAATACCAATGGTTTCGTTGGTTGACATGTCCCCCGTCTTGTTGGAACCAAATGTCGTCCATGTCATTCTCCTTAATTTTTGGAAACAAAAATTCGTTAGGCATGGCGCGGTAACGCTCACCGTTGACGGTAACGACGGCTCCTTGCTCATTTTCTATGAAAAATGGTCCGAAGATGCCGCCAGCCCAAAATACACACCAAACATTGACTCGTTCTAGATTTATTGGCTTCTCAATAGTCACGTGTGGGTTCTCTGAACCCCATTTGCTTATTGACATAGCCAATAAGATGAAAATGAGCTTTATCTGAAATCACGATTTTTCGGTATAAACAATCTTCAGCCGATTGGGCGAGGCGAAAACGCATCGGATGGTCACGAGGCTTTAATTCTTGGACCAATTGAACTGTGTAAGCCTTCATTCCGAGGTCTTTATGCAAAGTTCTTCTCAAATAAGTTCGAGAATGTTCACTTCCTGAGAACGATGAGGAGTTAAAATTGATGTATGCTTTTGGACATTCTCAGCTACAGCAGCTTTCGATTGAACGCACTGGACGAGAACGTTCTCGGCTTGGTTTGCCCAATAACGATCCATTTCTAGGAAATCTCTTTGCAATTGACGCTCAAACTGAACTGAAGGCCGATCTCTTCTCAAAAAAATGGTATACTTAAATTTCTTACAGTTTGCGTTAAACTTCTTTATAAGTTTTTAATATCGGGTGATCCATTTAGAAATATTTTTTCAAAATAAAAAAACATACAAAAATTTAAATCAAGTGTGGAATCTTGAATGTTTATTCGAAAGGACATTTCATGCCATATATTTTTTGAATACAATTTCCTTCAAAGTATGGCCACAACAACGCCCCAGGGTGTCCATTCTGAGGGTTCAATTTTGAATGAATCATTCGAGCATTTCGACCGGTATGGCGTTAATGACACGCGTAATGTTGACTTCCAAAATCAGGAGAATAAGGTGGGTGGTCAAGCAACTCGTACTTCAATTCGTTGATTTTAGCCATTGTTAAAACACTCTTGTGCGCTGGTGCGTTGTCTTGATGAAAAAATATTTTTTTGTGTTGTAAGCCAGGACGTTTTTCTCGAATTTGTACATTTAATTGATCTAAAAGGTTGCAATAGTACTCTGAATTTATTGTTTTACCCTATTGCAGATAGACAATCAATAAAATACCTTTGAAGTCCCAAGAAACCGTTGCCATAACCTTACCAGCCGATTGAATTGTTTTTGCCTTCTTTGGGGCACTTCCTCCAGCTTGAGTCCATTGTTTGGATTGTTCTTTTGTCTCTGGAGTATAGTGGTGGATCCATGTCTCATCAACAGTTATGAAACGACGCTTAAAATCCATTTTATTTCGCTGAAAACGATCCAAACAAGCTTGAGAAATATTCATTCTTATGCGTTTTTGGTCGACTGTTAACAAGTTTGCGGCACCCATCTTGCAGAAAGCTTTTTCATCTGTAGTTCTTAATGCAAAACTAAATGGACTCGATCATTTGAGATGCCCATGATATAAGCTATTTCACGCACTTTTATTCGTCGATCATGGAATACCATATCATGCACTTTGGCTACAATTTCTGTTGTTGTTGCTGTTTTTGGACGTCCACTACGTGGTTCATCTTCAATGCTTGTACGACCACGTTTAAATTCAGCAACCCAGTTTTTTACTGTTGCATATGAAGGAGCACTTTCACCTAACACATTCACCATATCATTATGAATTTGTTGTCCCGATAAACCTTTTTTTATGTAAATATTTAATGACACCACGCATTTCTAATTTTTCCATTGTAAAAAAAATCGCGGATGCGTCTTTTGTGAACACCTGTTTCTATATGAAGGAGTTGCCAGATCGAAACAAAATTTAACATGTGTTCATAGCAGTTGATGGAAGTTTCCAAAACACTTAACTTTTTTCTGTTATACCTTATGCTTTTTGTGCTAGGCTAAGAAGTTTCCTAACCGCCCTCGTATCACACGATCTAGGCGGCCAACTTACCGGTCCAAAACGTGAAATTAGCTAATCTTCGAAATTACCTCTTAATAGATCCATTGTTTGGGCAGCTGTATGGCAAAGGGCACTGTCATGTTGAAATCAAATTTCGTAGCAAAAGTCCGATATCATGGCGCGATAGCGGGCACCATTCACGGTTACGTTACGGCCGTCATCCTTTTGGAAAAATATGGACCGAGGATTCTACTAGGCCATAAACTGCACCAACCCGTGGTTTTCTCTGGGTATAATGGCACCTCTTGGACCTCTGCTGGTTGCTCTACAGCCCGAATGTGGCAATTTTGATTATTGAAGTTGCTGTTGAGCCAGAAACTGGCGTCATAACTGAACAAAATTTTTGGCCGAAGCCAGTTTCTTACCGATCGCTCATTTCCATTTCACAGTTGCACAATTAGGAGACGTTGTTGCGGTGTAAGTCTTTCAATGACGAAATGTCAAACAGTACTGAAAACAAATAAAAAATAAAGTTTAATACAACTCACGCGTAATCTGTCAAAAAAAACCCTTTTGAAAATATACCTCTAGATGGATCAACTTGAATTTTCCAATTTTGTTCGAGCGTATAAAGCCCCATTTTGCAAATGTCAAACATAAACCTGAAAATAGAAATAAATCTATTCTACCATTCAAAGTTATCGGTAGGTTAAATTAAAAATTTTAAATGGCTTCTGAGATTATGTTAACCTTAAGCGGCTTTCAAAAAAATATTTAATTTTAAGACTCTTTTGGACTTAAGCACAATGGGATATATTTTTAGAACTTTTACGTTGGGGAGTTTTGTAAATTTCAAATAATTAAAGCATTGCTTTGGTATTTATTCACAGATATGCTTAAACAATATCAAAACCTCCCTGTTAAAAACCCTTCTTGCTAAAATTAGAATTATTGTTTTTAATATTTTTATTTTTACCATTTTTATTTGATTTTGAAAAAAAAACACATTTGTGGTTATTGGCCGTTATTATTCAAAACAACTCTTTCGAATGAAAACAAGCAAAACAAAAGAAAACCAGTAGATATGAACTCAAAAGAAACTCTAAAAATAGACACTACTTTGACATAATGGGGTCATAAATAACCGGCCCTTTAGCCCTAGGCTTTCTCTCAAAACATCTTGTTTTTTTCTTCTTTTGCTAAGGTAAACACTGGGCGGCGCTATAAAATTTATTTGTATTTTTGTTTACAATATTCGTATTTCTACCCCAGTTGTTGTTCATCAACGCATTATTCTGATTTGGATTTTGATACTGATTGTGAATCTGAACAGGAAAACATGTTTGTTTATTAGTTTTGGGCTATAACTCTAGAAATCCAGTCAATTATGATAAGAGTCCACCGTATGTGGTATTAGCCTAAAAAATAGATAAATTTAGATGAGTTGTTTTTTCTCCTTTGTTGTCTTCTCCTCCTCCTCCCTCCTTCTCTAGCTAGCTTTCGCTTATGTCGTGTTTTTGTATTTTTTGTAAAAAGCTAGGCTAGCGAAAAATTATGTTGACCCATTTTACTTTGTATGGCTGGTGATAGTTGACAGTGTCTAGACATACGCCCCTACCCGCAACGATGGCATTGTTGGCCTCAAATAGCCGGCAGGAAAAAAGAGCCAGCCACCAGACGTAGGACGTAAAGAAGGATGTTTTGGAATACAAATAAGCCTTGCGTAATATCCTTACCCACAATGGGGGGCTAAAACTCCTGGCTAAACACATTTTTAACTATAAAACGGATGTGGACATTAATGACCTTTGTTTTGTCCTGCGGCTATTCAAGATTCCTGCAGGCTTTTGATATGCGCCGCCCGATAAGGGCATCCACACACATTCCTACCTAATTTATTAAAGTGTACATGTATTTGTCCTTTAACACAATAACAGGCTTTTAGGCAAAGGCCACAAAAGTCCCGGTAACATATTGTTCGATTGTATTGGGAAAAAAACTGAAGATGCTTCTGTGGCAAAGGTTTACTCTGTTGGTTTGACTTTTTCCCCACCCCAAAACCAAGCCAAGGTCATCTAAAGTTTACATTGCACAACAAAAGATATTGGAACAAAGGCAGAGGCAATGGCAAACTTTGTTGGTTAACTTGGCTTTTGTTTAAAATGCCAGCAACTCCTTTGAATGTTACAATAACAATAATAATAATAAAAACAGCAACAGTCAGAAGGAGGACTCCATGGAAGTAGAGTCGAATCAGGACCAGAACCAGAACCAAAAACCTGTATAAACAAAACAAAGCGAATCGTAACAATAAAACTACAGATGTGTTTTTCTTTTTTTTTGTTTGCTTGTAAAATAAACAATTTAAAATCTTTTGTTTCGTTTCCAGCACTGCCAGGATGTGAGAGCATCTCTCAAAGGAATCAACAGCTGGGGAAGTACAGCATAAGTCTTTTTGTAACTACAAATCTACCGACAGCTCAGTAGTCATAGATGTAGACAGGAACGTTCTTTTTCTGTGGTCTGGGCTGGTGATCTCCGCCACACACACACAGCGAAGTGTTACTTTGGAATTGTCCAAGAGTTTAGAAATCCACAACTGGAGAGTTATAGCATGAGTCCCTCCGACAAATCTGTAGTTGTCAATGTATAAGTAGACAGAGACGTTGCTTCCTGGTTGACCACACAACACGAAACCCAATTGTGGTATTGCCAGAGAGACAAATGAGTCTCAATCAACAATTGGCGAAGTATAGCCGATGTCTACTACAGGGTGGGCGATTTAACATATTAAATTTTAATCGGCTGTAAAAAAAGTACTGAGAATTTTTTTTTTATATTCAATAAAACCAGAAATATACTTTTTTACAGCCGATTCAAATTTTAAATGGCTCACGCTATACGAGGGCGACCGCAAAAGTAACTGGCCTAACATAAAAAGAACCGTTTTTTTGGAGTTATTATTATTTATTTTTTTAACATAAACTCCTTCCAACTCAATACACTTCATCAAACGTTTTTCAAGTTTTATAATTCCATCCGAAAAATAAGATTTTTCAAGACCTTCAAAATATGCCTCAGTTTCAGCAATAACCGCGCTATTGGACGAAAATTTTTTTGCCACCGAGAATTTTTTTAAATTTGGAAACAAGAAATAATCAGAAGGAGCTAAATCTGGACTATATGGTGGATGCGGAGCAATTTCAAATCGTAATTCGGCCAGTTTTTGTTGAGTTAAAAATGCAGTGTGTGAAGGAGCATTATCTTGATGAAAAAGAACTTTTTTTCTTCTAAATGCGGTCGTTTTATCTTGATTTATTCACTCAACCGATCCAATAATGCACAATAATATTCACTATTTATAGTTTTTCCTTTCTCAAGATAATCAATAAATATTATACCCCTTGGATCCCAAAATACTGTGGCCATTACTTTTCCTGCTGACTTAACAGTTTTCGCCTTCTTGGGACCACTTTTACCAGCTTCTATCCATTGTTTTGACTGTTCTTTGCATTCTGGGATGTAGTGATGGATCCATGTTTCATCAACAGTTATCGGCGCAAGAACTCTATTGGATTACGCTGATAAATCGCTAAAAGCTCCTCGGAATTAGTCCAACGGACGATTTTTTGGGGCAAAGTCAACAAACGCGGCACCCATCTTGCGGATAGCTTTTTCATGTGGAGTTCATCATGTAAAATACTCCAAACTTGTTTTTCGTGTATTTTAACAATATCAGCAATTTCTCGGAGCTTTATTCGTCTATCTTTAGTCACTTCATTAAATATTTTTCTAATTTTTTCAATAGTAGTAGCAGTTTTCGGTCTTCCAGAGCGTTGTGCATCTTCCGTACTTGAACGACCCATTTAAAATTGTTGAACCCAGGATTTCACGGTGGAGTATGATGGTGCATTATCACCATGAACAGAATCCAATTCATCTTTGATTAATTGTGGCGTATAACCTTTCATATAAAAGTGTTTAATTACCGCACGAAACTCTTTATTTTCCATTTTTCAAAAATTATAAAACTTGTTTACTTCAATCACCTGTAACAAAGAAAATAATCATTAAATATTTCGGAAATTTTGACAGATGGCTTATAAAAGTTGCTAGTAAAACAGAAAATGTGTCAGGCCAGTCAGTTTTGCGGTCACCCTCGTATTATCCATAAAGCTACCGTCAAATTATGACCGTTTGAGTAAGCAGGGACATTTCCACTAGGGTAATTATTAGGGACTAAATACTGTTACACACGTAACAGGACCAAATATTTTTGGACCAAATATTTTTTAATATATTTATTGATGCATATTGTATCCAAAGAGAATCTACTTATTCGAAATGTCCGCCTTTTGCCTTTACACACGCCTTAAGTCGCATTGGCCAATCGTCAATAGCTGCACGAACCTCGTCCATTGGAAAATTGGCCACAGCTCGAACTCGCAGCAGTCTTAAGAGATCCAATGTTGGGGTATCTTTTGTGACAAACCTTATCCTCTAAAACCGTCCACAATTTGTAATCCAATGGGCTCAAATCTGGACTGCCTGAGGGCCATTCTTCGGAGGAAATGAACGCTGACAAATTGTTTCGAAGCCAGGCCTGGGACGTTTTAGCCTAATGGGCCAGCGCAGAATCCTGCTGGAAAGTCCATGGCTGCATTTGGAGCAGGGAATTGTTAAGAGGCTTCACAACAGCTTCCAAAATGGATTCTTGGTAAACTTTGGCCGATGTTTTGACTCCTTGTTCGCAGAAATGCAGGTCAGTGACCCCATCGTAAGAGACCGAAGCTGGGTGATGACCCTTTTCCACCCTTGGGATCAGTTCAGATGCTTCCTTAGATGACCGTGCCTACACTCTATCATTTTGCTTGTTCAATGTTTCCTGAACGGCAAAAATGTTTTCATCGGTGAGCAAAATTTTTCTGTGCAAGTTATCAGCGTGCTTCACCAAAAGACGTTTGTATTTTTCAATCCTATTTTTTTTAAAGCTGCAGTCAATAAATGTCCGGTACGTACGGTGAAAGCCCCAAGTCCCAAGTCTTTTTTAATGATTCGACTTATGGACTTTTGCGTGATATTCATCTCACGGGCCATGCTTTTCTGATTTCGCAGCGGATTTCTGTGAATTCTTGATTTAACGGCTTTGATGACATGCGGTGTTCGAACAGAGCGTGGTCGGCCCGACCGGTGGCGGTCTTTTACATCTCCAGTCTCCTCAAACAGTTTTATGCATCGGTAGACGAACATGCGGCTAATCCCTAGTGGCCGGAGCGTTTTGAAAATATCGCTTTTTTTCATTTCACACTTGAAAAGCGCTATTACAGCGATACGGTTCTCATTATCTGACCACTCCATGATAAAAGTTGAAACAATTTTAAAATCCCGTTACAGACTAAAGCTATTTAGGTTAGCTTTCAAAACCCATGTGACATTAAGGGGGTATGTTCAGTTCTACTATTGAAATGGGCGTGTTCAATGTTGTAACAGTATTTATGTCCCTACTAAGTATTTTAAGAATGGCTTATATTTATAAATATATGGAAAGATCAATAAACCTTCCTGACCCCGCTTTTTATGTAATGTATACTTTCAAGCCTGGTGAGTAGGGCAAAATAGAAGATAATGTTCTTAGCGATGGGGAGCCCTTTTGTTTAGTGGGCCAGTATACGAGTATAGACTATCGAAATAGAACAGAAATGTATTAGTTTAAAAGTCCAAAAATATATTTTTTAAGGTCTTCTGGAATTCCAAAAGATAGAAGAGTGAAAAGCTTTCCTCTACAATCTAAGTCCTGTTGAGAGTAGAATGCACCAAGCATGTCTCTCTATCTATTAAGGTCATGCAGAGACCTCCCTTTTCCGCTTAGAGACTAAATAAAAACATTTGCAACCTTATTACCCAGCAGAAACTTGATATCTACAATTCATTATAATTTGCATTACCAGGTAATGACCGCTCATTATCCTTTGCATTATTCCCAAACCAAAAAGAAGTACTTACATATTATAAAATAATGTTTGGCTGTAGTTGAATCCAAAGGTCAATTTATATATACATTTTGAGCTTTCAAAACCCATATTATTTATTCTATTCTATTTTACATTAAGGGGGTATGTTCAGTTCTACTATTGAAATGGGTGTGTTCAATGTTGTAACAGTATTTATGTCCCTACTAAGTATATATAGGGTGATTCATCTAGAGGTAGTTTTTCAGAACAAAAAAAAATATAAAAATTCAAATCAAGAGTGGAATCTTTATTGGCAATTTAAAAGGACATTTTATGGCACTTATTTTTTAAAAACAATTACCATTACCTTCAAATGTTGGCAACTGTATTATGGAAATGAGCTTTCGGCGAGAAACGGAAAGATCCGCTGTTTTCGGCCAAAATGTTGTTCAGTGATGAGAACCATTTCTGGCTCAACGGCAAAGTCAATAAACAAAATTGCAGCATTTGGGCTAAAGAGCAACAAGAAGAGGTTCAAGAGGTGCCATTATACCCTAGTGGAAATGTGATGTTAGCAACACTTTGTGGTAGAGGCAAACAATATGTGTCGTCATGTCCCGGAAAAAGGAGAGAAGATGACGGACGATTTTTTTTTTAAATAACCAACTTTCAGGGGACGCCCCCTATACATGCGGTGCATTGCGTTGGCGAGTGGAAAGTAAAGGATCGGAGGGGGGAAAGAGGGAGTAATGTTTATTGACACTTGCTTTGAACTTCTGGATGTCGTAATTAGTGGGAAATACATTCGCCGGAAGTCGATTCCACATACGGACTGTACGAGCGAAAAACGAATTTGATCTGTAGTGTATAGTGCGGTCAACTGGCCAATCGATAACAAACGGGTGTGAATTCCTAGAAAGTCGCGTATCCCTGCCGAACATCCTTACGTCAGAAATAAGGCGACGGATGTCTGAAGAACACACACCATGAATGCAACGATAGAACAGCGTCACGCAAACCACATTCCGACGATGCTCAAGGAAAACAATAGAGTTGTATACCCTACTGCCACCTATCAGCACCATTGCTCTCCTTTGAACACGGTCAAGTAGCTCCAAAGATGATTTTGGAGCACCTGCCCATATATGGGAGTTGTATTCCATCTTCGGCCTGATGAAAGTTGTATAGATATTGAAAAGATCAGTAGGAGTGAAGTATTTATTGCACCGCTTTAAAAGCCTATGCACTTAAGTGCTTCTTTCGACACTGCGAATACATGTCTCGCCCAACGAGCGTCACATTGTATTTTCATGCCCAGAACATCAAGAGCTTCTGATTGTTCAATATCTATACCATCAATAGACATTGACGATATTTTTGGGTCAGTGAATCGCTTGTGAGACAACAAGCAGCACTGTGTCTTACGCGCATTAAAATCTTCTCTATTCACTCGACCCCATTCGGAAATGGCCAGTAGTTCCCGGCCAAATGTCTCATCCATAATTCGCCTTTTGTCTTCGATATCTTGAAGACTCGGTCTACGGTCGAATGAATATGAATGACAGAGGTTACTGTCATCCGCAAAGGAGTATATTGGATTCACGGTCTGACCCAACAGATCATCAATGAAAATTAGAAATATAGAGGGAGAAAGGACAGAGCCCTGTGGTACTCCCGCAGTAAGCCTATGTTTGTTGGAAGAGAACCCATCTACAACAACTCTTGTAGTGCGATCTCTAAGAAAGCTCGATATAAAACTAGCGAAGTTATCAACCGACTCAACCATTAGCCTATTAGTTATGTCAACCAAATATATTTTATGCGTTTCATTGGTATGACCGATCAATAAGTTGCGTCTCCATACGATGATCATAATAATCATCTTGTGGTATGTTGCGTGATATGATTATAAACACATGGTGATTGCCACAAAAATTCTTTTTTCGCAACGACATTTTAATAGCTCCAATCAATTTCCGACTATTTTTGTGTAAATTTTTTTTTGAGTTTCCGCTGCTAGAGCTTAAAGCTCCAAGCTATACCTAGTGAAATTAGAGCATATCGCTCTATGTTTTTAAATGGTCATTGTACCAAAAGTCAGCTGATTAAGGGACCAGCAGCATAGTACTTTACTTGTGCTAATTTCAATCGGGGTAAAATAATACTTAGATTGAAATTATATCAAGTGTTTATTTACCCCTTTCCGTTTGAAAGTTACCATTCCGTAAAAGATCTCGTTTTCTAATCCAAAACTGGAGGTTACATTCTTTTGAGACTGATAAAACTGTTAGTTTTCCTGTCAGTTTTCTCCATTTAAAAATATTCGAGATTCCAAACATTTTTCGGATTTGTATGTAGAACGACAGGAAAAAATGACAACCGGTTCTATGCATCAGATTGACCCGAAGAGCAATTCTTTGGCCAAGGGCTGTCACCCCGACACAGTTGCCGCTACAACAACAACAAGTAGTTTCCTTCAGTCTAAATATGTAAGCCCCTACGTTTTAACTGGAAAATCAGGAAATAACCATAACTATGGTGATGTCATGATTTGCAACTACGAAATTAAATTGGGCACTTTCCCAAAGATTTAGTTAAAAACAACATCTGCAACTAAGCTTTAGTTTTACATGGTTGAAATTTAAGTTGTAATCAACAAAGAAATTGTTTGTATACGAGAGCGACCGCAAAACTAACTGGCCTGGCACATTTTCTGTTTCACTAGCAACTTTTTTTGTTTTGTTTTTTAAAAGCAATCTTTTATAAGCCATCTGTCAAAATTTCCGAAATATTTAATGATTCTTTTCTTTGTTACAGGTGATTGAAGTAAACAAGTTTTATAATTTTTGAAAAATGGAAAATAAAGAGTTTCGTGCGGTAATTAAACACTTTTATATGAAAGGTTATAGGCCACAATTAATCAAAGATGAGTTGGATTCTGTTCATGGTGATAATGCACCATCATACTCCACCGTGAAATCCTGGGTTCTACAATTTAAAAGGGGTCGTTCAAGTACGGAAGATGCACAACGCTCTGAAAGACCGAAAACTGTTACTACTAATGAAAACATTAGAAACATATTTAATAAAGTGACTAAAGATAGACGAATAAAGCTCAGAGAACTTGCTGATATTGTTAAAATACACGAAAAACAAGTTTGGAGTATTTTACATGATGAACTCCACATGAAAAAGCTATCCGCAAGATGGGTGCCGCGTTTGTTCACTTTGCCCCAAAAAATCGCCCGTTGGACCAATTCCGAGGAGCTTTTAGCGATTTATCAGCGTAATCCAATAGAGGTCTTGCGCCGATTCATAACTGTTGATGAAACATGGATCCAACACTACATCCCAGAATGCCAAGAACAGTCAAAACAATGGATAGAAGCTGGTAAAAGTGGTCCCAAGAAGGCGAAAACTATTAAGTCAGCAGGAAAAGTAATGGCCACAGTATTTTGGGATGCAAGGGGTATAATATTTATTGATTATCTTGAGAAAGGTAAAACTATAAATAGTGAATATTATATATTGCATTATTGGATCGGTTGAGTGAAGAAATCAAGATAAAACGACCGCATTTAGAAGAAAAAAAGTTCTTTTTCATCAAGATAATGCTCCTTCACACACAGCATTTTTAACTCAACAAAAACTGGCCGAATTACGATTTGAAATTGCTCCGCATCCACCATATAGTCCAGATTTAGCTCCTTCTGATTATTTCTTGTTTCCAAATTTAAAAAAATTCTCGGTGGCAAAAAAATTTTCGTCCAATAGCGCGGTTATTGCTGAAACTGAGGCATATTTTGAAGGTCTTGAAAAATCTTATTTTTCGGATGGAATTATAAAACTTGAAAAACGTTTGATGAAGTGTATTGAGTTGGAAGGAGTTTATGTTAAAAAAATAAATAATAATAATTCCAAAAAAAAACGGTTCTTTTTATGTTAGGCCAGTTACTTTTGCGGTCACCCTCGTACTATGTAGTAAATCCTCCTTCACGTAAGGATAAGGATCCAAAATCGCGTTCAAAAATCACAAATATGAAATACAAAATACTGGTGAACATTCTTAGAGAAGCCTCACACAAGCTGCAGCACGTCCCTGGTGGTGGATTCTCAAGCGGGCTGCATGTACATCATCTGTGAGGATGTAAGGACGAGATGGTAGTCGTAGTAGTGGCAGCAACAGTGTGTAGTGCTTAAAGTAGTAGTGGGTAGTAGTTTAAGTGAAAATAGTAGTAGTAGTAGTGCCTGTAGTACTTTTGGTCCAATTGCTTTGGTGGTCGTTCTCGATGTTGTTGTTGCCATACGTACCTACAACTCGTAAATATTCATGATACTTAACGTACACATGGTGTTCCCACTCAGATTCTTTACGGTGTTCCCACTTGTTTTAGTGCACCCACTCATACTTAAACATACAACTACTTGCCACCTACAACATGCATACATGCTCGTACATATGCATGACGTTAAATACATGTAACTATATATGTATGTATGTATGAACATATGTATGTGAGTGTTACTTATATTGTTGTATGTGGCAAAAAGCCATTGTTATTGTTTATTTTTTTTTAAAGCAAGCAAACTGTTGATTAAACATTACCATTGAACTTTTCCTTTTACTTTTTGCACTCTTCTCTGTTCGTCTTTGCTTTGGCCTTCGCACGCAGTCTCTCTGTCTCTGTTCCACGGTCGCTTGTGTCCCCTCACATGGGAATTCACTTAACTTTACTTTTCAACATCGACATCAACAAAGAAGCAAAGAAGCAATCTATTGCAACGGCAACAGCAGCACCAACGCCACTACATGGTTGGAATGCCAATGCCAAGAATAATTGCTCGTATTAACACAGTTAATGTGGTGGGGATGCGGATGTGGGGAGGTGTGTAATGGCCACACTGGCTGACTGGTGGAGGGGTGTGGGGGTGGCGGTTGAAAACCGGGGTTTGGTGGTGAGAGAGATTTAAAAATGCCACAGTTCTTAGGTAAGCTTTACTCACACACACACCACACACTTTCAAACTTGCCGGAGACGCAGCAAAAAAATACTGCAGTTTCATGTGAAGACCATCAGTCAATTAAAACTAGTAAAAAAAAAGCTTAAGTCGTGTGTGGACGGCTTTATTATACCCTGCACTTCTGGATAGTCAGAAAATCCAACTTCAAATAGTTTTTGGACTCCCTTAAACTCAAATATGAGTTTGTAGAAAAATTGCATTGTTTTTTCTAAAATCGATTGAACATATTATGTGACAGCGCATAGAGGAAGGGACCTAAGGGTAAAAACCAGTTTTGTTCAGGAGAGCCATTTTAAAGATTAGGTCCCTTTCTATTTGCGCTTAGAATCGTCAACTTCACTTTCATAAAACGCGCATATCTCTGGGAGGGAAAACTTTTGGGGCATGGGATCGGTCTCATTCGATGCTCAGATGTAGTCCACATCAAAAAAAAGTGAAAAGTTGATGAAAAGTTTTGTTCAGGAGAGCTATTTTATAGATTACGTTCCTTTCTATTTGAGCTTAGAATCGTCAACTTCACTTTCATAAAACGCGCATATCTCTGGGAGGGAACACTTTTGGGGCATGGGATCGGTCTCATTCGCGCATATCTCTGGGAGGGAACACTTTTGGGGCATTGGATCGGTCTCTTTCAATGCCCAGATGTTGCCCACATCAAAAAAAGAAAAAAATGAAAATTATTTTTTTTTACCCTTAGGTCCTTTTCTCTATGCGTCACATATGTGGGAGTTACAGTTACTGCTGCGACATCGACCTTAAAACATCGATGTTTTACAACAAAGGCATCGATGTCGATAAAACATCGGTAAAAAAAAACATCGATGTTCGAAAACATCGATGTTTTTACGGAAATTTTGTTGTTGCTGATATTCTCTTTTAAATATGTATGTGTTATCAACAAATAAATCAATCTATTTGATGATATTAAGTCCAAAAAATACAAAAAATTATGAATACAGGAGTTATTTTAATTTATACTGTTAAAAAAAATAAATACAATTTTGTTGAAGATTGTTTTTTCGAAAACATCGATGATTTTACGGATGTTGGTTTAGTTGATGTTATTAACAATTAAGTTGCCCTATGCGATGATATAAAGGCGAACAAAATATAAAACTTGATTAATACAAGAGTTATTTTATTTATGTACTTATATTGCTAAAATAAAATAATAAAAAAGATTATTGTTCAAGGCTTCTCTCCTGAGATAGAGCTTCTTCTGCTTAAAGCAATATTTCCAGCAGCCGATAACACTCTCTCAGAGGGGACATAAGTGGCCATAATTGATAAATATTTTATAGCCGTCTTCATCAACGCTGAGTTTTTAGGCACATATCCCTGTTGCCATGCCTCCAGGGGATTTTCATTTAGTCTAGACACAGGACTTTTCAAATATGCAAACATCGATACAATACATCGATGTCGGTAAAACATCGGCACTAAAACATCGATGTTAAAAGTAATCGATGTTTTTGCAAAACATCGATCTTTGTAAAACGTCGAAGTCGCAGCCCTAGTTACAGTGGCTCACACATTATTTTGAGTGTGCATTTATTTGAGAAAAGAATGTATTTAAACGTTTTGTTTTGTGGGTATGCGAAATAACTGTGACCTACTATGTTTGCTGGGACTTAATCGAAGCGGGACTTAATCGAAGCTAACTGTAAAATATTGGCATATAAAATTATGTACAGCAGTCAAGAGAGGGAGAGAAATAAAATCAAAGCAGTAACCGATCTCACAGCTTATTTCGTGCACTTTGCGTAAACGTCTCTCTATTGCCATATAATGGGACATTGAGCGAAGGAATGTTCATACATTATTGGACGTATATAAGACACCATCTTAGGTCGTTAAAGTGATTTAAACTGCAACTTGTCAACATGAGACGTCGAACATTGTTGCAAGTGCTTGAAATAATAATTAAACTTTTCCAGCAGGGAAATCGCCGAAAAAAACTAGCAGAAATAGTAAATTTGAGTTCACCGACGACGTGCAAAAATTGACAACCCTGTTGCGAGCGCTTGGTAAAAAATAAAACTTGTGTTATAGAATTTAAGAATATACTCGTACTTCACACAAACTGCCTTTTTCTAAAAAAAAAATAAGTATGATTTACCCATTTAATTACCGGTATAAGTGGAGAACTGGTTTAGTGGTGATCCCTTGATCCCACTTATCCAGGTTCGACTGTATGTGGTTTCTAGAGCTACAATCTGATCTCTGAAAATCTGAAAAACATATATGTGACGCGCAAAATAGAAAGGGACTTAACGTTAAAAACCAGTTTTGTTGAGGAGATCCATTTTAAATATTAGGTTCCCTTTCATAAAACGCGCATATCTCTGGGAGGGAACACTTTTGTGGCGTGGGATCGGTCTCATTCGATGCTCAGATGTTGTCCACATCAAAAAAAGAAAAAAATGAAAATTGATTTATTTTTTACCCTAAGGTCCCTTTCTCTATGCGCTGTCACATATGTGGGAGCTATATCTAAATATGGTCCGATTTTCTTCAATTTCAATAGCGTACGTCCTTGACCCAAAATAAACTTACATTTGCCTAATTTCATTAAAAATGGACAGCAAATGCGAACCTCTAGATTAAATACAATCTTTTTATGGACTTACGGAAGGACAGACAGACATACCTAAATCAAATCAGCTTAAATGTAGGTCTAGCTTAAACATTTTTCGTAGTTACAGACATTTGCCATGAAACTAACTTATATTACCCGGTTCCACAGAATGGTGCAGGGTATAAAAATGACCACACCTCTCATATGGAGGCAAATACGGTTAAGAACAAAAATCAAAGGTATACATAAAAAAATTTAGTTTGAATTGTGAAAAAATGCCCCTTAACATTAAAACAACTCTCCTATGATGGCATAGATCCAAAGACAGGACTAGATATTTATCGAAGAAGTACTAATGTAGTATGAGGTCTGACCGGAGTCTGAAATTTGGTATTGCGGGTGATCTGGAGCCCCTAGAACTGTTGGTTTAACCTGTTGAGGCGAGAACGACCCTTGGAGGAGTTTCGATGCGGCTGAAGTTTAACACCCAAAGCTCAGGTAATGTTAGGAGCTTGGCCTAGTGTTGCATTTTATTTGGGGCTACAACCCTTAGAGTAGCAGAGGTGTTAGCTAGTTCTAAACCCCTTATCAACAGGAAGGATATGCCCAGATCAGTGAAACCTGGAGCAACAGTTGTAGCTTACCTCAGTGCTATGGAGCCCAATGTGTTAAGCTATAAAAGGGCGAAAATAACGTTAAGGTGAAGCTTAAAGCCAATTGATTATAGACATGGAGTCCATTTACGATGTCTCCCTAAGGAACAGGTCAGAAATTTAATGGTTGCGGGTGATCAATCTGGAGGTATTTTTTTCAAAATACACAAAAAATACAAAACTTCAAATCAAGTGTGGAATCTTAACTGTTCATTCGAAAGGGCATTTTATGCCATTTGTTTTTTCAATATTACTTCCTTCAAATGTTGGCCGCAACTAAGCCTCAGGGTGTCCATTCTGAAGGTCCAATTTTGGATGACTCGTTCGAGCATTTCGACCGGTATGGCGTTAATGACCCGCCTAATGTTGGCTTCCAAAACCTAAATCGTCAGCATAAAGTTTGGCCAATACGAAGCCCAAAGAAAAAGTCCAAAAGGTGTGATATCACACGATCTAGGCGGTCAACTTTTCAGTCGAAACGTTAAATTAGCTGCTCTTCGAGATGACCTCTCAATAGATCCATTGTTTAAGCAGCTGTATGGCATGTTTCTCCGTCATTACGTCGTCAATATTAAGGGCTCCAATTTCAAAGTCTGACAGCATGGCGCGATAGCGAGCACTATTCAGGTTACGTTCCGGCCCTCATCATTTTTGAAATAATATGGATCGATAATTCCAACAGACCATAAACCGCACCAAACCGTGGTTTTCACGGTGTAGGTCTTTTCACGATGCAATGGCAAACAATAATAAAAAGAAAAAAAAGAAAGTTTAACACAACCCAAGCGTAATCTGTGAAAACCCCTATTGAAAAAAACCTCTAGACTCTTCATCCGTTACAAATTTGAAAGAATATGGACCGATGATTCCACCAGCCCATAAACCGCACCAAACCGTGGTTTTCGTGGCGTTAGTCTTTCTGTGATAAAATAGCAAACAATATTAAAAGGAAAAAAAAAGTTTAACACTACTCACAAGTAATCTGTAAAAAAAACCCTATTAAAAATAACTCTAGATTGATCACCCGTTAGAAACAAATAAAAAATATTTAAACTTAAAAATGATAACAAATTTGTTTTCTGTTCAAGTATTTTTAATCTTTCATTTAATTGATGAGGAACTTTTTTGAAAATTTTAATAATTCCAACAATTTAATTTAGGAATTTAATAATTCGATAGCTTTTGGCATATATTGATTAAACATGTCTACCTCTTAAAGAAGAATATTCGCAAACTTATACTCCCCTAACATCCTGCAACGGAACATGCTGCAAGCTAATCTAAATATATGTGCCTTTGGAAATATCTAAAACACCTTTTAAAGCATCTGCATCCCTATTAAATGCGAATACCATTTCAATTAACTGTAATTCGAAAATATTTCGCAAAGTTCAAGGATCATTGGATTGGCTACCAACTAACACACATTTAATATAAATTTTCCTTAACTTCACATCCTCCAGTAGATGACCATAGAGAGCTGTTGAGTTGTATCCTGCCAACACACAGCAGAGCTCCAAAGAAACTGTAGCAAACCATGCACTCTTCTTCTTGTAATACCAGCACCGCATGAACATTTCAACGTGCATGTGAAGGCAGATGCATCGGAAGGGGATGGAGGTGGCAGCGAGTGGCCATACCAATAGAACACTGAGCTGGTCAGTGATGGTGGTGATTAACTTAACCACGAAACTCTTGCCATGAACCATAAACCGTTGTTTTTGTTTTTGGGGCTTCTTCGGTTTTCTCTTTTTGCCTTCTTCCTCTCTGGGGGGAAAACTTCTGGCATCGATTGTTCGCTGCAGTAGTCAATTTTTATTAGCCCATGCTGTTGAGAAGTCCAAGTCCGGAGTGGTGTTAATTTTTAAACATTTGGTGCTGGCAGTCCATCTATTGTTACGTTGATGGAACAAAAGTCATTCCCATCAAAGCGGGGCAAATCAATTTGGAAACCAAAGAAAGCAGAATGAAATGCCCGGCTGTTGGTAGAGAATTGCAAACGAAAAATAACCTAAGAATAGTTAATTTTCACTTAAATATATGGACAGCAGGCAGGTGTATTAGGGTGTACTGAAGAATGTGGATAGTGTTTTAAGGATATGTTTTAGAAAATTATGCTTGCCGAAAAGGAAAATTGAACTAGGGAAATATAAAATGTTATACATCTGACATCTAGATTAAATGGAAATTTTTTGGGTCCATTAGTCCGAGCCCATCTTATATCCTGACAATACTAGTGTTCCCAGATGCAAACTGGAACTTCCATTAGAAACTTTGACATTTTTTAAGCATAACTTCACTCAAAACGTTTTGTAACTTGAGGGCGAATTGTTTTGTTCACAGTGTGTTGAAAAATTCATCTCAGTCAAAAAAAGGAATTATCCCGTGAACATTTTCGTGCGATGATTTTTTTCGATTTTCTGCCTGGGTTATCGAGACGAGAAAGTTTTAATCAACTTGTTTCGACTTTTGGCGATGAAGCACCATCAAAAATCACTGTTAATCGCTGGTACCAAGAGTTCAGTCTCGGACGCCGTCCCTCTAGGATGAATTTCGTAAAGGACGTCCAACTTCGATAACTTTGCCAGAAACCATCGATGCTGTGCGTGAACTGATTAAGCAAGACCGACATGTGACATATCGTGAGATTGAGGGCATTAGTATGACAAGCATCAATAAGATATGGCATGTTCTTTTAGCCGTGAAAAAAAATGTGTTCTCGTTGGATACCACATAATTTGACGAATGCTCAAAAAAGGCTCGTATGGATTGGTGCAAAGAAATGTTTGAAAAAGTATAACTGCGGTAGCTCAAAGGCAGTGGATAACATTGTTACAGGTGACGAATCATGGATCTGGGCATATGAATCAGAAACAAAACAGCAATCGACCGTATGGGTCTTTCAAGACGAGCCAAATCCAACAAAAATTGTTCGTGGAAAAAGTACATCGAAGCAAACTGTTCATAAATGAAGCATTAAAAGAAGCGGCCTCAACTGTACATCGAATCCATTACTTGTCTAATGGTTTCCGCAGCTAGAAGAAGCAGACACAATCACAACCGACGCCCAGGCTGATAACAACATGAAACCAAGATGGCTGCATGGGGATTTTCCAGTGATATGTACATGGTAATTTCCCTGATAGGGAAATAAGGAAAACACATATACTTAATGAGGTCCTACGGTGCACATGCGCTTTGTCACGTAGGCCATGTCGTCATGAAACCGTTCGCATGTGGTTATTATCAGCCCAGCACCGAGTAATGTGCCGTCCTTATCGCTTGGGTGGTAAGCATGCTTTATCTGTCGCTTCAAGCTTGGGGTCTCCTTCCCGCTTATTAGTAGTTTTATAGTTGTTTCCACAAACGATTGCGTTTTTTTTCGGTATCGACCCACCCTAATATATATACTACTTTCTAGGGTCTTCGATCAATATTTTTTAAGATGATTCAAACGCAATGCCAAATAAGGTATTCCTCTATTTTTTGGTGAAAATAATAAACATATTTAAGCTTAACAACAATATCTGCAGTATGAGCAAAACAAAATTAAATTAAATAGTCATTATTTTTTTTGGTTGAATTATTTTATTAACCTATTATCCTTTATTTTATTTTATTACAGTTTTGTGGTTTGACCTATTTAAATATAACCCTGCTATGGCTATAAATAATAATCCCATTCGAAATCGTCGCTCAATAAGATTTTTGTATCCGCTTTAAACTACTTCAGAGCCCAATCGGCGGACTCAGTTAAGTGATCTTAAAGATTTTGCATGCCAAAGATTATTCGAAAAGTTCATCAAGTTCAGGTCTCTGAAAGGGCAACAGATGGTATACAGCTCTACAGGCCGAATGGATTACATTTTGCAGGAATATTTGCACGGTAAAATGCTGTCTGCAAAATGAATGCCGCGTTTGTGGACAATCGATCAAAAACACCAAAGTGAGAATATTCCAAAGCAATCTCTGGACAATATGTTACAAAGTAATTCCAATGAATTTTTTTTGCTGATTCATAACCGTTGTTGAAAAAGGATTCACCACAACCTTTTCGTAACGAAATCACAAACGAAAAAATGGTTTGAGGAAGGTTCACACCGAAAAAGCAAAATTGCTTACGTCAGCTGAAATTTTCAAGTTTTGATTCAATTCGACTATGCTTAGACACAAGAAAGTCATCCAGATCAAGTTTCCCTGTGACTACTTGTAAACTTAAAAAATTACTAGTTACAAGAATGATAATACAGAATGGAAACTAAAAGGTTATACGGGGTACTGGAAAACTTGACCAACAAGGATGGCATTTGGAAAAAAACAGGTAAGTAAAACTGATTCCCATTTGCATTAACATGTAATGACGTCTTTTATTTCCCTTGACACGAATTCTAAGCAAAAAAATAATAATGACTTTCCCATTAGCGTTCAAACCATGAGGGGATAAGCCGAACTTGGTAAGCACAAGTCATTACCATTTGCATTACTATATACACCCTCACTCTTAATATGAAAGCAAAAAATAATGTATAACTTATAAATCGTTGGTACTAGTGAAGAAAAAGATACGGCCAAAATTGGAAAATGGAAACTAAAACTCATTTTGGAGGACAAGAAAACTTACACAACAAGTATGACATTATAAAAGCCCAAACTAATATGCATTTTGGTGGACTAGAAAACTTGCACAACAAGCTCGACATTATAAAAGCCCAAACCAGGTAAGTACAACTAATTACCATTTGCGTTACTATGTAATGACGTCTTTAATTCCCCTAGACACAAATTCTAAGCAAACAATAATAATGATATTTCCATTAGCGTACAAACCATGAGAGTTCCTGCTAAACTTGGTAAGTACAAGTCATTACCATTTGCATTACTAGGTTATAATATATAAACACCCATACTTTCACAATGAAACTAAAAAATATTTTTTTTACATATAAATCGCCGGCATCTAAGGCCATTTTTAGATAGATTGAATAAAAATACTAAGACTAATTTCGATCAAGATTCACATAAAAAGATCGTTATAAGCGATCAGTTATCTACTATGCTGAAATTAGACCTTATCAGTCACTCTACAAGCTTAACTTTTCCATCCCTTCTTTCTCAAAATCCGCATTTATTTTGTATGTCCTTTTTTTAATCCTCCATTATAGAATGGAGGGTATATTCACTTTGTAAATCCGGATGATCTCCATGCATGTCATTCACTCTGAAGTTGTTGACAGTTTCAGCGATTATTTCAAAGTGAATGCCGACCACTCCAGCCTTATAGGCTCTTCGATCTAGAGATTTCGGTTGGACCTCGTTAATGAGTCGCTTAATCCCTTTTGTAACAGTCCGACAAGTACGAGTACTGCTACGACAACATGTGGTTGTGTAGGCCAAAATCTGCTCTCCTAAAGTAGGCATTCCTCCGAGAACATCTGCCGCAGTTCTTAGGTTGGCGTTCTAGCATGTTTGAAGTTCCTCTACTGCGTTTCGTCCACATGCGGTGTTGTTGTTGTTGTAGCGGCACACATAGTGCCGTGGTGACAGCCCTTGGCCGAAGAATTACTGCTTCTGGTCAATCCGGTGCATAGAACCGGCTGTCGTGGGATTGGCGTTCTAGCATGTTTGAAGTTCCTCTACTGCGTTTCGTCCACATGCGGTGTAACTACTGCCGCTGCCATGTTCACCTCTGACCGACCTGTCGTTTAAAAAGAGATTAAGAATAGCTTTTTGGGAGTGCCCGAAGTGCTGCCAGCAAGCGTCTTAAAGGACCTTGAGCCTACTTAGCAGCTTACCGTAGATAACCAAGGACTTCAAAAGACTATCGAACATCAGTCCAAGAACTTTCGTATAATATGTTGTTGTAGCTGGACACATAGTGCCAGGATGACAGCCCTTGGACGAAGAATTGCTGCTTCGGTTCAATCCGTCCATTGACTCTCTCAGTTAAGGGCAGCCTTTTCTCTGAAGTCCATGCGTTCTGGCATGTCTAAAAGTTCCTACACTTCGTTTTGTTTACATATGGTGTACACTCCGCCACTGCATAGCTCATCTCTGACCGACCTTACGTTTTATAAGAGGTTAATCATGTTTCTTTGGCAGTTCCGGAAGTGCTGCCGGCGAGCATATTAAAGAACATTGTGACCACTCATTAGCTTACCGCAAATAGCTGAGGACTTCAAAAGACTATCGAAAGTCAGACCAAGAAATTTTGGGTAATATGTTGTTGTATCGGGACACAGTGCCAGGATGTCAGCCCTAGGACGAAGAATTGCCACTGGAGTCCATGTCGTGTCTAAAACTTGCTCTACTGCATTTTGTTCACATATGGTGTACACTCCGCCGCTGCATAGTTCACCTCTGACCGACAAATCGTTTTATAAGTGATCAAAATTTATTTGGTTACCCGAAGTGCTGCCGACAAGCTTCTTAATTATTATCTTACTGCATATATCAGATATTAAAAAAAATATGTGTAATATTTTGTTGTTGTATTGGGACACATTGTACCGGGATGACAGCCCTATGAGTGAATTATAAAACAAAAGAAAAAAGTACCTAAAAAAAACTTTAGTGTTTCATTTTTAAAAAAAAATATTTCAGTTACACATAAAACTTAAAAAACAATACTTTGTCGCACCCTCTTCTTTATTTCTGAGCATAGGGCCTCTTTTATTTGTAAAATACTGTCTAAACATGAATTGCTCCCTTCCATACACGTGAAGGTTGCCGTCGACACGGAAGGATTTGACAAATGTCCGTTGTCTCCTGGGAGATGTATATTCTGTTCTTGTGTTTAATTCAAGTTAATTTTGACTGTTTTGCCAGGATTTCTCCAATGCTTGTAAGGACAAATGAGAGCTTAATGGAGCCTAGAGCGTAGGCTTGTTGAAAGGAAGTTTATGGGCGCTACAGTTGACTTAAATGAACCCTTTACTTGACTTAATTTAACCCGCTACCATTCCTATTGTCTGACCCAATTCCTCCAATATGTCAAATTGGCCCAGTGACAGTTGAGACGAATGTAGGCTAGATGCTTAGTTGAGAGGGCGGCATCGACCCGCCCCGACGATGATGTGTTTCGGATATATGGGATTAACAGGATGGACCAAATGTTTACTATGTGGTTAAAAACTTTAATAACTTTTTTGTTTATTAATTTTTTCCTAAATTTTATATAATATACAAAGTGGACATTTTTTACACTAAGTATGAAAAATGTTTTCACGTAAATGACCCCCGTTTTCAGCTTCTTTCAAAATTTGAAACTGTTGCGGTCGAATTTCTGCAAAAATGTTTTCCTTGAGTTGAAGGACTGTGTCGGGCTTGTTCGCATATAATCGCTCCTTCAAATAACCCCAATGAAAATAGTCGGGTGCTGAAAATTTTGAAGATCGCGCTGGACAAATAATATCCGAATTTCTGGAAATTATTCGCTCTCTAAAAATTTTACTTAAAAGTGCCATGGTGTCTCGGGCAGTGTGGACTCCGTCCTGCTGAACCCGCATTTCTGGTCTGTTTTCACGAGCAGGACATAAACAATTTTCTATTATAAACCGATACCGCTCTCCATTTACGGTTACAGCACTTCCATCTTCACTCTCGAAGAAGTAAGGCCCAATGATATTTGCAGATGTGATCCCACACCATACTTTACTAGGTGTATGGGGTGCAATTGGCGTTTATTAATGGCTCTTGGATTTTCAGAATCCCAGAACCTACAGTTCTGCTTATTAACAAAGCCATTCAAATGATCTTCATCACTCATGCGTTAAAATGATCGCTGATTTAAATAATAAAATTCTGTTATTATGGTTTTTGTTCAGTTCTTAATCTCTCCATTATTATAATAGAAAGAAAAAAAATATATATACGAAAAAGTTATAAAATTTGTGATCCCCATGGTAACTTTTGTCCCACCCTGTATTTCCAGTGCCTGCAGAGCCTTCTACATAACCTTCCATATCCAATACCCGCCGTTTGGGGCTGCTTATTTAGTATATTCGCAGCTGACCCCAATATGGGGTTGTGCACTATGCTCAACCTGTGATTTGTAGCTCAGCTTCCGCTTGTGTCTTACGCGGTCTGTCGCACCAACCATAATTATATTGTTGCTACAATTATATCTTTGATTTGAAAATTTGCAAAATACTCTTGTTACATTTCAACAATATCAATGTTGCTGCAATCATACTATTGTCAAAATGCAATTCAAAAAACAATACTATAGTTGTAACGAACATACTTTTATTGCAGGGGACATACTATTGTTGCCGTTTTTTCTGCATGCATCTTATGGATGGTGTAGAGTTTAAATACCGTACAATTATTCTAAAGGTAACAGATAACTCCAGTTTTTCTTTTATTTTGCTGCAGGTTAGCCGATTTTTGAAGCTTCCTCACGAATAGCCGATTTTTGTAGCATCCTCACGTCCTTTATCCTTCGATGTTAATTTTGAATTTCCTTTGGTTGGAGTTTTGATAGTATATTTTTTGCCTTTTCGCAAATAATATATTACACACTCCGAGCTGTTTAATAATTTCGCAATTCTTCTTTTGAACTGCCCATCTTTTTTAAAGTATTCGATGAAATTCATAGTCATAGCAACAATGTAGAATCAACACATTATATTTTGTCTATGTGTTCTTCCGCTGACTGTTTTTTTTTGCAATCAGTCATAAAATAGGTTAGTTACCCGTATGGAATAAAATCAATTAAAAACGATTTTATTACATTAAAGATATGGTTGAGGCCCTTTGAGCCTTATGACTTACTGTTCCAAAATATTACAAAAATAAGTATAATCTTCAAGCCTTCAATAATCTTTTCCCTATTCTTCCGCTAATTGTTTTTATATTTAAGCAATCAGTCATCAAATATTTACCCTTACGTAATTGATTCAATTAAAATCGATTGAATCCCATTAAGGAAATCGTTGAGGCCTTTCGACCCTTATGAGTTACTGCTCACTTAACTAATTGTCAGTGAATTTAGTAAGATAATATCTCTTATAATGATTTATTGCCTACTCTTGTATCCCTTAACTGAAAGCAACACGTGATATTCACTGTCGTGTCTTTCCATCGTGTTGGGCTAAGCTGCTTTCATACACGTGACCGTCTGCTAACAATAAATGTCAAATGTCCCTCACGTACCGTACAGTACAGACAGGCAGACATGGAGACAGACGGGCAGCAGAGAGAACGACATGCCAACATAAACGTCAACCCGTGACAGCTCGTGACATAGGTTACGTACATACACTACGTATAAATTGAGATTATGAGACATTTTCTTCGAAATGTCTTAAGACTTATCTAAGACCCTTGATGGCGCTCTCTTCACATCGCTCTGCCTCTCGGTTTCGCTTTGCCTGTCTGTCTGGCTCTTACATGCCTAGTTAAGTCAAACAACTTCAAAGTTTTATAATTTAAAATGTTGCCATATTTGCCATTTAAGCATTTCCGTATCGTTTCTTCAACAGAATTTAACTCATTAAAATTCTTTTGGCAATTTAGTTAAATAACTTCTATACATACATACATACATACTAATTATTATTGCCAGTACTTTTACTTCTGTGTATATATGTATAAGAGTGTGTGTGTGTGTGCGGGTGTGTAAGAATAATTACATAAATAACAATTCTAATAAAATGATATATACATTTTTCTCGTACACTTTTGTGTACTGTACGATTCATTTACACTTTCACCACCCTAACACTAATACTCATATTACCTAAATATTATATGGAAATGCTAACACACATACATACGAATGTAAATAATATATATGGGACATTACACACAAGTTTTAACTGGGTCATCTCTGAATATTTTGTAAGAAATGAAGGGGGGTTTTCAATTTTTATACGAGTATGAATGTTGATGTCTTATTGGTCTAAAATTTGAACTTGCGACGCTGTCTTTTTCAATGCTTTTGCTTTGTCTTACCATGGAAACTGCCCTGTTCTTCAACAGGACATGGAAAGAAATTATTTTCAAAAGTCTTGTTCTGTTTGCCCCTTTCCTAAGTTATGACTAGGGATCGGAAAGATATGCAAGGGCTAGTTCGACTAAAACGCACGATGTTAATTGTACATAAAACAAAACGTTTTCCGAGAATTATCCTAATATGTTTTTGTTATGATAGAAGCATCTATGACAATTACGTACAGTGAGTCTCAAAAGTATTTTGCCTACAAGAAATTTCATATATTTGGTTTAAAATTAAATTTAGTTAGTTTAGTAATAAATTAAAATTAGTTTTTAACAAAAAATAATTCATAATTTATTATAGTTTATACTTAGTAGGGACATAAATACTGTTACACACGTTTTATGCTGTAACATAAAAAGTACTGAATGTTTTTAGACCAAATATTTTTTAATATATTTATTGATGTATATTGTATCCAAAAAGAATCTACTTATGCCCGCCTTTTGCCTTTAAACACGCCTTAAGTCGCACTGGCCAATCGTCAATAGCTGCACGAACCTCGGCCATTGGAAAATTGGCCACAGCTCGAACCAAAGCAGTCTTAAGAGATCCAATGTTGGGGTGTCTTTTGTGACAAACCTTGTCCTCTAAACCCGTCCACAATTTGTAATCCAATGGGTTCAAATCTGGACTGCCTGAGGGCCATTCTTCAGAGGAAATGAACGCTGGCAAATTGTTTCGAAGCCAGGCCTGGGACGTTTTAGCCTTACGGGCCGGTGCAGAATCCTGCTGGAAAGTCCATGTCTGGTTTTGGAACAGGGAATTGTTAAGAGGCTTCACAACAGCTTCCAAAACGGTTTCTTGGTAAACTTTGGCCGATGTTTTGACTCCTTGTTCGCAGAAATGTAGGCCAGTGACCCCATCGTAAAAGACACCCCACCAAACCATGACTGAAGCTGGGTGATGACCCTTTTTCACCCTTGGGATCAGTTCAGATGCTTTCCTAGATGACCGCGCCTACACTCTATCATTTTGCTTGTTAAATTTTTTTTGAACGGTAAAATTTTTTGTCATCGGTGAACAAAATTTTTCTGTTCAAGTTATCAGGAACAGGGAATTGTTAAGAGGCTTCACAGCAGCTTCCAAAACGGTTTCTTGGTAAACTTTGGCCGATGTTTAGACTCCTTGTTAGCAGAAATGCAGGTCAGTGACCCCATCGTAAGAGACACCCCACCAAACCATGACTGAAGCTGGGTGATGACCCTTTTCCACCCTTGGGATCAGTTCAGATGCTTTATTAGATGACCGCGCCTACACTCTATCATTTTGCTTGTTAAATTTTTTTTGAACGGTAAATTTTTTTTCATCGGTGAACAAAATTTTTCTGTGCAAGTTATCAGCGTGCTTCACCAAAAGACGTTTGCATTTTTCAATCCTATTTCTTTTAATAAATGTCCGGTACGTCGTCTGAAAGCCCCAAGTCCCAAGTCTTTTTTAATGATTCGACTCATGGACTTTTGCGTGATATTCATCTCACGGGCCATAATTTTCTGAGCGGATTTCTGTGAATTCTTAATTTAACGGCTTTGATGACATGCGGTGTTCGAACAGAGCGTAAGCGGCCCGACCGGTGGCGGTCTTTTACATCTCCAGTCTCCGCAAACAGTTTTATGCATCGGTAGACAAACATACGGCTAATCCCTAGAGGCCGGAGCGTTTTGAAAATATCGTTTTTTTATTTCACACTTGAAAAGCGCTATTACAGCGATACGACCACTCCATGATGAAAGTTGAAACAATTTTAAAATCCCGTTACAGACTAACGCTATTGAGGTTAGCTTTCAAAACCCATATGACATTAACGGGGTATGTTCAGTTCCACTATTGAAATGGGTGTGTTCAATGTTGTAACAGTATTTATGTCCCCACTAAGTAGTTTAAAAATCTATCTTAATTTAGGAGATTTTTAGGGATTTCTCACCTAGAACATAATGTTTGAGGTCACAGTAATACTTATGTGCTTTTTTTAATTTTAAGAACTAATTTCATTTACATATTTTCATTTATTGGATTCAATATTTTTTAGAATAGCCATTGTTAACTTAAACAGATTCCACTTAAGTACGGTACGTTTCGACTGTTATTTTGCCCCTTCTTTCTTGCAAAGTACTTTATAATGTATCTCTTGACGAAGTATAGGGTTCTCTTACATTTGCCTCCTCGAAGGAGCACACATTTTTTATAGGATTTATGTCTGGACTTTGTGGCGGTGATGGGAAATGTTTTGAGTTATGCGGGTAGACAATAGAGGTATTTTTTTCAAAATAAAAAAATACAAAAATTCAAATCAAGTGTGGAATCCTTTTTATTCATTCGAAAGGACATTTTATGCCATTTATTTTTTGAATATAATTTCCTTCAAATGTTGGCAAGTGTATTACACAGTACAACAATCATCAATGTTTTTTCCAAAGAATTTTGGGCATATCTCGAGCAAATTTTTGAAATTCATACCTTCCCTTAATTGTGCATAAAAGCGAAATGCGTAAATCGATTTTCATGATCTATGTCTCATTTTGTTCGTAGGTTATGTGACTTTTTGTGAAAGTAAAAGGACTTGACACATTTTACCGTTTAGTTTTTTTTATGAATTAAAAAAAAAAATTTTTAGGCAAAAAAAATATTTTTTTTCTTCATACATTTATTTATAACTGCGAAACTGTTGCTTATGTAGAGAAACGTTGTATAAACAGATTAAAGGAATAGTAATTTTTAATTTTTTTTAAATTTGTTTTAGGTTATTCGGACTAGTGGTTCTTGAGTTATGACAAATAAAAGAGCCTAAAACGTGACAAATTCCCCTATACGATACTTACTAACTTCAAATTAATTATTAAATTATTTTTTGATGTACCTTGAACAAACGAATGATGCAGAAGTTCTTCTTTTTGGGGCTACTTTCACAAACAATTATCAGAATTGAGTCCCGAATCAATCACCTGAAAAATGTTGTACTGTGTTATCAAAATGAGCGTTCGGTGAGAAACGGGAAGATCCGCTGTTTTCGATAAAGTTTAGTGATTTTAGTGATGAAGCCTATTTCTGGCGCAACGGCAATGTCAATAAACAAAATTATGGCACTTGGGCTAAAGATTTACCAGAAGAGGTGTCAATAAACCCAGAGAAAATGGGCTGCGGTTTATTGGCTGGTGATATCATCGGTGCATATTTTTTGCAAAAATGATGATGGCCGGAACCTCAACGGGAATGGTGCTCGCCATCGCGACATTTTATCGGTTTTTTTGCTACCTGAAATTGAAGCCCGTAATCTTGACGACATTTGGTTCCAACAAGTCGGCGTTACATGCCATACAGCCAACGATACAATCAATTTATTGAAGGAGACTTTTGGTAAGCGAATTATCTCGCGTCGTGGGTCTGTGGCGTGGCCTCCAAGGTCGTGCGATTTAACGCCGCTGGAATATTTTTTGTGGGGTTTATCAAGTCAGTTGTGTACGCATTTAAGCCTGACACGATTGACGCCTTGGAAGAGAATATACGGCCCCAAATGCTGCAAAAAGAGATCGAAAATTGGGCTTTTCGGTTGGAATTAATTCGAGCCATCCGCGGCGGCCACTTGCCCGAAATCATTTTTAAAACATAATGGCAGATCCTCCTTATCTTTATAATTAAGCTAAATTCTTGGCCATAACCTGTTGAAACCACATGTCATTCAGGTACATATCCTTAATTCCTGGCCGCAAAACGTCCGTTGTCATCTCGCAATAGCGAATACCTTTAATTAGTCGAGGTTGACGACTCTTCTGTCATACTATTGCGAACAACATCAATGTGTTTCAATTTGCTAAAATTTGCGCACAATTCTCCCGATTGTGAATACATTTGGTTGATTATGCTGACCAAAAAATCACGAAGTGAATGAAATGAATTTTGATTTGAACGCCCATTTTCGTAAAAGGCTACAACAATCTTAACGTGCTGCTGAATTGTATATTTGTCAAACACTGAAGCAAAGAAATATCAAATAAAGTTGGGCCAAAAACTTAGCGTTAAGGTGAGGCTCACAATTAACATCGTGCATTATGGTTGGACCACCCTTTTTAAAATTGTATAATCATTACACTGAAATTTACTATCAGACTTTTTTTGGCTGTGCATTTTCGGGCTCGCATATATATTTGTACAGGTGTTTTCATATTTTCTACAGACCCGGTTTGCTTAAACTTGCTCACAATTCTTCCGATTGTGAATACATTTGGTCGATTATGCTGACCAAAAAATCACGAAGTGAATGAAATGCATTTTGATTTGAACGCCCATTTTATGTAAAAGGCTACAACAGCCTTAACGTGCTGCAGAACTTTATATTTGTCAAACACTGAAGCAAAGAAATATCAAATAAAGTTGGGCCAAAAACTTAGCGTTAAGGTGAGACTCACAATTAACATCGTGCATTATGGTTGGACCACACTTTTTAAAATTGTATAATCATTAGACTGAAATTTGCTTTCAGATTTTTTTGGCTGTGCATTGTCGGGCTCGCTTGTAATGGCCCATATATATATTTGTACAGGTGTTTTCATATTTTCTGCAGACCCGGTTTGCTAAAATTTGCGCACAATTCTCCCGATTGTAAATACATTTGGTCGATTATGCTGACAAAAAAACACAAAGTGAATGAAATGAATTTTGATTTGAACACCCATTTTCGTAAAAGGCTTTCACACTCTTAATGTGCTGCTTAATTGTGTATTTGTCAAACACTGAAACAAAGAAATATCAAATAAAGTTGGGCCAAAATCTTAGCATTAATGTGAGACTCACAATAAACATCGTGCATTATGGTTGGACCACCCTTTTTAAAATTGTATAATCATTAGACTGAAATTTGCTTTCAGATTTTTTTGGCTGTGCGTTTTCAGGCTCGCTTGTAATGGTCCATATATTTATATATTTGTACATGTGTTTTCATATTTTCTACAGACCCGGTTTGCTAAAATTTGCGCCCATCTCTCCCGGTTGTGAATACATTTGGTCGATTATGCTGACCAAAAAATCACAAAGTGTTTGAAATGCATTTTGATTTGAACCCCCATTTTTGAAAAAGGCTTTAACAATTTTAATGTGCTGCTCAATTGTGTATCTTTTCATGGTTGAATTTGTCAAACACTGAAACAAAGAAATATCAAATAAAGTTGGGCCAAAAATTTAGCATTAAGGTGAGACTTACAATTAACATTGCATTATGGTTGGACCACCCTTTTTAAAATTGTATAATCATTAGACAAAAAATTAATTTCAGTTTTTTTTGTCTGTTCATTTTTGGGCTCGCTTGTAATGGCCTATATGTATTTTTGTATGTCTAACCTGTCCATTAATTACTCATAGATGTGTGTGCCCCCCTTGACACACGCGTACAACTAATTACAGGTCCTTGTGTTTGTAACACTCCGACAATTCCATGATAGCCATGATTACAATTCAATAGCTTTTTTCCCGTATACCACGGAACACACACACACACACATGTGCATATGTAAATAATTTCACTTTTCAAAATCGCTTCGTGAACATATTGACACACACACATACACACATGTACACTCTACTGATGGCTTTGACTACTGTTTGAGTTTCAAAATGCATTTCATGACACCAGCACACATTCCATTGGAGTGGAAAACATCCATGCCTTCACAAACACGCAAAACATTTTACCATTTCCACCATCCCGACCGCCGCCACTTCTCGATTTCCCCATGGTTCTAACGCTCACCCAGTGTTGGCTTTTTTGTTTTTAAATATTTTAGCGATAAAAAGAAAAAATAGTAGGAATTCCTGTGCACCACAAAAATACCGGGAACAGTTGAACGAGACGAGCACATATTTCGCAATGCTTAGATAAGCAGTAACAAGCTTTTAAAGTAAAATGTTTCACACAGATGTATGTTTGGGTGTGCATACTTGAGTGTGTTTGTATGTATGTATGTATTCTTTCAGGATTACACGTTAGCGTACATGTATACTTTAACCCTGTTGCCACATTGAGACATCAGGGTTAGGAACTAAGACCACAAAACATCCCGCCAGCCAACAATTGACAAAAAGGTCACATCGATTCCACGCACTGGAGTGCAAAACCCCAAACTGTGATAACGCTTGGCTTGTGTGCCTGAGCTTTTAGCTCACCTGTCTTTAGCCGTTGCCTTACAAGTTGACAAATGTCCTGGGTGTTACAATGTTACCTCGAACGCAATGCATTATCGTATATACGAGGGTAGTTCTGGTTATCACAAGTCTGGTTATCATTTTCTTCTCCAAAATTGTATATTGTTTTTACAATATAGTGTTGATGTTGGGGACGAAGTGAGGTCTTTCCCCGATGATTATAAACTGGTTAGAGACTTTAATCAAACTACCAATTCTGATGTTGGAAGTTTAGGTATGGTGGAGAGCCACCGAAAACTCTGACTGCTCCGTTAGTTCCTAGCGTGTTAAGAGCAATTTTAACAAAAGCATTGTTTACTCTGCTATGCTGGCTTCCGGAAGATCTTTAGGCGAAGTAATTTGTACTTAAAGCAAAGCTAAAGTTTGGGTAAAAGGGCATGCGGTCTAAACTACACCATGGATATGCCAGTATGCTAATAATTTCGACAGAACACAATGGGCAGAGCAATATAATTGGCCCAAAATGACTTCAACTTCTATTAATTGTTTAGATCTTCTTTTTGTTTTGAATGTAGATGGTGGTCCAACTAAAATTATTATTAATTACTCTTTCAAAGAGTTAAACGCACGGTTTTAATTGTAAATTAGACAAAAAGTTTTTAGAGAATTATATTAATATTTTTAATTATGATAAAAGGCTTTATGAAAATTGTGTGTAAAACAACATATCGTCCAACTGCTCGCCAAGGCTTAGGTGACATACCTCTATCCTATAATCCCTATTTTAAATGACTCTGAAATATAATGGAGGTTCAATGTCGTTAATGTGCCGAATTATCTCATCCGTTAGCTCTTGAATTTCTCTTGGCTTATTGACGTACACTTTTTCTTTTAAATATGCCCAAAGAAACAAGTCCAACGGTGTCAAATAACTAGGCCATTGAATTTCTCTCGCAAAAGAGCCAATGTTTCGTTGGCTGTGTGGCAAGTGGCACCATCCTGTAGGAACCGCATATCGTCCAGTTACATACGAGTATCCACAATTTCTGGCCACAAGATGTCCGTTATCATCTCGTAATAGCGAACCCCATTCACGTTTACTGCTTGGCCGACCTCGTTTTCGAAGATGTACGGCCCGATGATGCCGCCAGCGCATAAACCACACCAAACAGCCACTCTTTGCGCATGCATAGGTTTTTCAATAATCGCTCGTGGGTTCTCATTTGCACAAATGCGGCAATTCTTCATGTTAAAAAATCCATTGTGGACACATTTGGTCTTTTATGCTGACCAAAAAAATCATGTTAAAACATCCATCGTGGACACATTTGGTCTTTTATGCTGACCAAAAAAATCAGGAAGTGGACAGAACACATTTTGATTTGAACGTCATTTTTTTAAAGTCTTCAACAATCTTAACGCGCTACTCAATTGTGTACCTCTTCATTGTTAAAATACTACCAAACACTGAAACAAAGAAATGTCATATTTAGTTGGGCAAAAAACTTGACGTTAAGGTTTGACTCACAATAATCATCGTGCATCACGGTTGGACCACCCTTTATAATAATAGCCAATTGAATACCTTCCATCATTAGATAAAGTCATTCATCGTTTCGTCATTCCGCTAGCAACAAATCGAAACATTGATCGGAGGCCGTATGAAGTACAGGAAAGACATTTAAAATTTGAATCATTTGTAAAAAAAGGAATGATATTTTTTTTTTAATTTTTGGTTCTATTGGAAAGATTGAATTCTGTCATTTAATACTGAAACGCAATACTCGTATAATTCATATGACTACCACAATTGGCTCGGCAGTACCTCATGCAATCAACGTAATTTGCCAGTAAATTTGACAACTTCGATTTCATGTATCAACGCTTTAGTTGTCTCTGGATGCTTTGCGTAACATTAATCCTTAATGGCTCCCCACAGAAAATAATCTAAAGGGCTCAAATCACAGCTTCGAGGCGGTCAATTGGCATCCCAATTTCGGCTAATTATTCGTTTTTCAAAAACAGTGCGTAAATATCGATGGTTGCTTTGGCTGTGTGACATGTGGCCCCGTCTTATTGAAACCAAATGTCGTCCATGTCATTCTCTTGAATTCTTGGAACCCAAAATTAACTGCGGCTCCTTGCTCTTTTTCAAAGAAAAATGGCCCAACATCCACACCAAACACACGCAGAAAAAAAGTATGGTTGTGGTGACAATATTCGAAGAGTATAATACTATTGTTGGGTATATGGTTGTGGTACAACAATATTATGATCCTCACAACAATAGTATGATTCAAATGCAACCATACTATGATCCTTTCAACAATAGTATTATTCACACATAACCATACTATGATCCCCACAACCATAGTATGATTCACACTCAACTATACCATGATCCCCACAACCATAGTATGATCCTCACAACCATAGTATGTGTCACATACAACCATAGTTTGATCCTCACAACCATAGTATGATTCACACGCAACCATGTTATGATCCCTACAACCATAGTATGGTCACACACAATTATACTATGATCCCCAATATAATTTATTCGCATTTGTTAAACATGTCGACAATAGATTTGAATTATGAAAATTATTCAAAAATTAAAAATGAAATTCAAAATAATATGAGTGATTTATTTCACAGTAGAAAAAATAAGTTTAAATAAACGTAAGCGTTTTTACTTAAAATATTTCAGTTAAACAAAACCAAAGCAGCTTGTTTCAATTTCATATCGATATTCGATATTTTAATATCGATTAAAAACACTATTATTGCATTAGATCTGTACCAATAACATGTGTTCTTAAAAGCATATTTAAATGAAGAAAAATTACAATCATACAGTATGATTGTTGTAATCATATTATTGTTAACATAAAACACAAAACACAATACTTTTGTCGCACCAGCCATATTTATATTGTTGCTATAACCATATTTTCATTTTTAAATTTGGCAATAATACTATTGTTGCATTTCAACAATATTAATATTGCAGCAATTATACTATTGTCAAAACTAAATTCAGTTAAAAATGCTGTGGTAGCGACGAACATACTTTTATTGCGGAAAACATATTGCCGTGACCATGTAGTAACCATGTTTGTTCTCTGCGTGCAGTTTCTCTTTGTTGATGCTTTGGCTTCTCAAAAGTCACGTATGACTTCTCTGAACCTCACATGCGGCAATTTAGCTTATTGACATAGCCATCGAGATGAAAATGAGCTTCATCTGAATACTCGTTTTTTCGGTCAAATTCTTCATCTCCTGCCAAACAATCTTTAGCCCAATGGGCGAAGCGAAAAAGCATCGGATGGTGTTTCATTGTTAATAGACACATTTTGTTAATTTCGTACAATTATTCGCATACGTACTGATGCTTTCTTGATGGGCCGGTTTGCGGTGTTCAGCATGCACAGCTATCGCATTAGTAAACCTAGGTTCAAACGGGGTAAAAATATCGGAGTTTCAACCACGGCAATGTCGGCAACATTACGAGTAAGAGATTAATATCTAAGCCATGTAAAAGTTTTTTTTTCTATAAAACGCATTTGCCGTTCGGAGTCGGCGTTTAACAGTAGGTGCCGGTCAGTGAGAATTAGAATTAGATCGTGCAAAGCTAACTAAATCTGGTCAGACGATTTGAAGGTGTACCGACAATGATACTGTGAAGTGTAATCTCTGAGGTAGGGAACATAAGGCCCGGAACTTATTTTCTCCACGGATTATAAACTAAAATTGTGATACATTTAAAGGCGATGTCCGTTCGTCTGTTTGTGTATAGGTTGGAAGCGTTATAGCGGTCAAACGAAATGAGGTAAGACTATTATGTCGCAACCAGGTTGGGTCAATCGTAAATAAGATTATGGGTAAATTAAAACAAATTTTACGTATAATCCAAACATAGATTTTTTCAAAACTTGGATTAGGTAAGGATCGGACTCAGGAACCCAAGAGGAAGTAAATACGGGTACGCAAATTAAATAAAACTTCGTAACTAATCCAAACATTGAATTATTCTTAAGAATAAGGTATAAGGCATCATCTATCTTTACGAGATCTTTCCTACAAAGCTTATTTGCATAACAGAAATGCTGATAATTGGCGCATATATTGTAGGTGTCGTAATAAAGTAAAAAGTATTGTTAGAAGAAATAAGCGTTCCGCTCATAAAAAACTATTCTTAAATAAGTCGAGTAAGGAAATATGGTCAATTTTGAAAAAGAGCGGAGTTGGTAAAGGTAAAAATATTGTTCATGATGTTGATGTCTTTGATTTAAATTGTTGTTTTTCCTCTAACCAGTCGAACAACCATAGGAGTCACCCGTTATTTCCGAGTAATAACCTTAGTGGATTTTCTTTTCATTCTATTAATTTTAGTGAAATGTCTGAAGCTTTTAGTAAGATTAAGTCAAAAGCTGTAGAGTTTGATGGTTACACTCTCAAATTTTTACATATTGTTTTTCCGTACATTGGTGATTATATGCTGCACCTGATTAATACAATTATCACTACTTCTTCCTTCCCAGCCTTATGGAAAATTGGAAAAGTTATTCCTATTAGAAAGAAAAATGCTCGACATGCTGAAGACTATAGACCGATTTCCATTATGCCAATTTTGTCAAAGATAGTAGAACATATTCTCAAAGTCCAAATGGTCTCCAGGATCAATGCTTTTTCAATGCTCCATGATTGTCAGTCTGGTTTCAGGTATAATCGAAGTACAACTTCCACATTAATCGGTCTGACTGACAATATAAGAAAATTTACTGTTGATCGTGGTTGCTGCGTTCTTCTAGCGCTTGATCTAGAGAAGGCATTTGACCGATTGGATCATGCGCTGCTTATTGAGAAGTTATACTTTTCGTATGGGTTCTCAAGTTCCGCGTGTAGGCTTTTGCAGTCTTATTTGTTTGATAGAAGACAGTATGTATGTTTAAATGGCTGTTCCTCAGACTTGCTTCCAGTTAGTAGTGGAGTTCCTCAGGGTTCTGTTCTTGGACCGCTTTTGTTTGTAATGTATATTAATGATATGTTTGTTAGTGTTGAAACCAGCTCCTGTGTTCCTTTTGCTTTTGCTGATGATGTTCAATTGTTGTTTAAGGGAAACTCGGACTTCTTAGACGTGTTGCAGAGTAATATTAATTTCGTAACATCTAATTTGGCTGTTTGGTTGTCCAGTAATGGACTTACAGTCAATGTGAATAAAACGAAAGCAATGTTCTTTGGCAGTCCTTTGGGGAGCAATGTTGTAGTGTCTTTATCAAATAGTGTAATCGAATTCGTTGATAATATTCAATGTCTTGGTATTACTCTTGATAATAAGTTAAAGTTTGAGGCCCATGCTGTTTCCATGGTTTCCAGAGTTAACTTTACTTTGCGAAAGTTGTACAACTTGGAATTGTCTTTTACACTACACATTAAAATTAGGATAGTTCATGCGATTGTTATGCCAATATTTCTGTATTGTATTGAAGTTTACTCTGGAGCAGTGGCTCAGGTCATGGATAAGATTCGTCGAGCATTCAATCGTGTGGTGAGGTATTTATATTCTCTTAATATTCGGCGGCACGTTTCGAAGTACATTGATCGGTTTTTGCATTGTGGCTTTATGGAGTTTACAAAAATAAGGAGTTTACTTCACTTCTATAAGATGTATAAACTTCAGACACCAATCTTTGTAGTTAAATTTTTCCAGTTTGGAAGGTCCAGAAGAAATCCACAGCTTACAATTCCCCGATTGAATTCAGATTTAGGTCGATCATTTCACGTGAGAGTTGCTCGCATTTTTAATAGTCTGCCTGTCTCGCTCAGATCATTTAATTACTCCTGCCATACTTATAAGAAAAAAATATTTCAACATGTGAAACATAATGATTTGTAAATAATTAAAAAAGCGTTTTCTACGGGTATTGCCTTGTCTTTGATTTAATTTGAAACAATAGTATTGGCTAGTAGTCTTACTGTGTTGCACTTTCATGCTGCTGTTACACTACGAAACTTATCTAGTAGTCGTTCATTAATACCTTTTTTGCGTAATTTGGGATATCAAAATAAAATAATTAAAAAAAAAACATCGGTTACTTTTTGAATATCAATAAATGAAATGAAAATGAATTGATAGAAAGTGTGACTCAATGCCATGGACCCTTGTCAAGCAATAACATAGTCCTTCAGATCAAAACAAGCGCCTATAAATATGATTATTTTAATTAATTTTTTTTTTTTAAATTTTTTGAATTTTTAATTTTTTACCTTTCTTAAAATAAACTTCAAACAAAGTAGGCTGTCGTTAGCTGACTACTTTAACAGATATTGCGAATTAGTCACTTAGGTAAAGCCTGAGCTTCTCTCGCAGAAGTAGATATGTATAAACACTTCATTTAAGAAATGACCTACAAAAGTAATGTGTTTTGCCAATGAACATCGATCCAATCGTTTGCTTGGTATCCAAATTACGAATTTTCCAAAATCTCAGTATGGTCGAATTAGATTACAAGTGAAAGACTTCTGCTAGATTTCTTTATATTTTCTTTTTCTTAAGTTTCTAAAAGATTTTGTGGCCTTCTATTCGAAAAACCAGATGATTCGCTTATTCTCGTTCACGTTCTATCAAAAATCTGTCGACATGTACGCAATTCTGTACTTTGTACAACCGCGTGTGTGTAAATTTTATTAAAAAAATCTATTTGAGTATTAAATGAACGTATACTAAAAACCACAACATAATGTAATTTTGATCGATAAACTTTGAGGTTTTCAACAATTTGTTGCAATTGTTTTGCCACACACACACACACATATACTCAACTCGCATAGACAATCGCACAGACACAAGCACTTGTAGAAACACTTGCCCACTTGCAGATTTTGTAAAACTTTGTTGGGTAAAAGGTCGTACATTGCTTGGGGTTCTTTATATATGTGAGTGTGTGTGTTAACATGTATGCCCAGCAAACATTTTTGTTTGCGGAAGTATCTCAGGCGATTGGCCTGGACGATAAAGACAATCGTGGTAATTATCGCCTGTAAATCGCCTAAGAATTCCGTGCTGAAAGTACTTGTACCCCTTTTAGCAATTTGCAAGGATGAATCGTGTGCGTTGCACGGTGGAGAATATCCAAGAAGATTTGCTGACAATTCTTTCAAACGATAACGATATTTATTTACGAAATTCGTAAACTAATCTCTGCGATTCGCTAGAAATGGGAGAGAAATTTCATAGAAGTGTTATATGATATCGAAAGAATATCATCGAATTAAAACAAGGTATAAGGTAGCGCAGTTGCATAACAGTTTTATGAAAAACTAATGCATAATTCTTTTGGTTTTTTTCGTTTTGTTATGATCATTTGTTATTATTATTTTTGAAAGAGTAAACTAAACCACAAGCTAATTAGATCAGCTTTTTTCTTGTTTGTCATATGGGGAAGGAAACGTAAGCCAGCGAATAAATGCAAAAATTTCACCGTCTGCTAGACGCACGTTTCGTCGTTAGTGTGGGACGGCTCCTCGGTACTATAAACAGGGTGGACGATTTAACATTTTAAATTTGAAACGGCTGTACAGATATTTTTCAAAAAATTTCTGGTTTTATTGGAAAGGTTGAACTTTGTCATTTAATAATGGAAAACACACGATAAGAAAAAATATGGTTACCAATGGTCACAACAACAATAATATGTTCTCTGCAAAATAAAGTATGTTCGTCGCAAATATAGTATTGTTATTTGAATTTAATGTTGACAATAGTAAGAATTCGGCAATATTAATATTGTTGAAATGTAACAATAGTGTTTTTGCCAAATTTAAAAATGAAAATATGGTTATTTTTAATGAATGAAGCGCTTAAATTTTTTAAACCAATTTTTTTCTAATGTTAAATAAATCTCTCCTACTACTTTCAATTTAATGTATTTTAAAATAATTCACCTAATAAAAAGCCCTATTGTTGACGACATAACCCAATCCTAACAAGTAATTTTGGGGATCATACTATGGTACCAGGGACCATAACATGATTGCATGTGAATCATACTATGGTTGTGAGGGCCATATTATTGTTTTTCCTGAAACATACTATGGTGGTGAGGTTCATAATATGGTACTAGCGATCATAACATGGTTGCATGTGAATCATACTATGGTTGTGAGGACCATATTATTGTTTTTCCTGAAACATACTATGGTGGTGAGGATCATAATATGGTACTAGCGATCATAACATGGTTGCATGTGAATCATACTATGGCTGTGAGGACCATATTATTGCTTTTCCTGAAACATACTATGGTGGTGAGGATCATAATATGGTACCAGCGATCATAACATGGTTGCATGTGAATCATACTATGCTTGTGAGGACTATATTATTGTTTTTCCTAAAACATAATATGGTGGTGAGGATCATAATACGGTCGCTGGGATCATAGTATGGTTGTATGAGAATCATACTATTGTTGTAATGATCATAATATTGTTGTGCCACAAACATATACTCAACATTAGTATTGTGCTCTTCGAATACTGTTGTCGCAACCATACTTTTTTCTTCGTACAATATCATATATATGACTACCACAACTGGCACGGCAGTACCTCATCCGATAAACACAATTTTTCAGTACATTTTCGATTGTTTCGGGTCGAATCTCTTCAATGGCAACTTCGATTTCATGTTTCAATGCTTCAATTGTCTCTGGATGCTTTACGTAACATTTATCATTAATGGCTTCTCACAGAAAATAATTAAAATAATCTAATCTCATGTAACAGCTCCGTAGCGGTCAATTGACATCACAATTCCGGTGATAATTCGATTTTCAAAAGGTACATAAAATATCGATGGTTGCGTTGGTTGTGTGACATGTGGCCCCGTCTTGTTGAAACCAAATGTCTTCCTTGTCATTCTCTTGAATTTTTGGCAACAAAAAGCTTGGCGTGGTCACCGATGACGGTAACGGCGGCTCCTTGCTCATTTTCGAAGAAAAATGGACCAAAATTACCGCCAGCCCAAAATCCACACCAAACATTGACTCCTTGTGGATGCATTGGCTTCTCAATAGTCGCGTGTGGGTTCTCTGAACCCCATATGCGACAATTTTGCTTATTGGCATACCCAACGAAATGAAAATGAGCATCATCTGAAAACACATGAGGAATTAAAGCATCCAACGAGATCTGAAAATACCCCACGTCAAAGATGCCATTCACTATATTAAGATGTTGCACAAACAGAAGCTCAAACGACACGGCAACATATTAGCTAGACAGTTACTATGTACTCTACGCACTTCAAGACTTTGAAGAAATGAACGCCAGGTATTCTGATCTATACCTGCGAGTCTCTCGCCACAGCATAAAGCAAATACACACCCGCAAAAGACTGTGTAAAATCCTCATTTCTACTTCACGAGGTTGAAACGAAACGTGGCTTAAATGCTCTCACAAGTGATCCTTACGTATTGCAGTCAAACCACAAAACGGAAACTTCTGGCTGTAAAGGCCTCAACCACTATTTCACAAGGTTTAAACCAAATCTGGTTTCAAATTCTCAGTTATGTGAACGCTTAAAGGCCTGCAGTAGTACGTACAATACCGCTTATAGAAATAAAATCGACTCTAAAAATCAAGAGTTTTATAAAACTAGAGTTCTCCACTCTACAAGCCTAGAGTTCTTTACTCTACAATCAAAAATATCGAACTAATACTGTTAAAATACCACTGTGAACTAATGAATGCACATCCTGCCAAAAAGCAGGTTCGATGTAAGGATTCTCTATTGAATTTTACTTTAAGATTTGTAAAGTAAGGCTCCTATGTAGCAGATCCAATAATACCAAATAAAGAATTAACCTATTCCTGCCTAATGGGTATGTGAATACCCAAGAAAGTGTTGATACATAAAAAATTTTAGCGTGGGCCAGGTGAGCGATATTGCGTTTTTTTTTTTTGTATAGAAAAGAGGAAAGATTGGGCTAAATTAAAGCATTTAGCAAGATTTTTTTTTTTTATTTTTTTATCTTTTGTTTTTTGCAAGCAAAAGTCGAAGATTTTTTTTCGGAAAATTCTCCGGAAAAGTGCTGTCAAACATAGGAAAATAGTACAAATTAAAATTTTTTTATTTTACCGAATAGCTTAAGTTGTCTACTATGTAATGAACAAAATCAGGCAGCGATACGTCATCACACCTGGCCTCCAGATCCGGTCAAATGCAAATGTGTAATTTTATAAAGAAAAAATATTATCTTAAAAATAAATCACTTAGCAATTTTCTTCTGATCGATGTGATAATCCAGGAAGCAAGTAGCGGGAGGCAAATATACCTTGCACTTCAAACAAACACCTTGCGCGGGTATTTAAATACCCATGTCATATCTCAATTAAAAATTGAGTTTTTTATTCTTTCAACTTTTATCGTCATGGACATAAATTTCAAAATTTCATAAAAATCGTATCAGCCGATCTATGGGCAGGTTAATAAAAAAAAACACTATTTTTCGCTAAAATTCTTCATCTCCTGCCAAACAATCTTTGGCCCATTGGGCGAAGCAAAAACGTATCGGATGGTGCTCCATTTTTAAATGGCAATGTTCAACCTTTTCAATAAAACCAGATATTTAAAAATAATAATCAGTAATTTTTTTAACAGCTGATTAAAATTTATAATTTTAAATACATGTGTGCTGCCGACAAGGGGTCTACTCATTAAGGATCTCTTTACACGAAACGTATCAAGATTTTACATACTTATATGCGAAGTATCAAGTATCGTTTCAGTGAGTCGCACAGGCAATGGATAAGCGATCGTGCGAGCTTCTCTCAGATTGCAAAATTATCGCTTAGGCGAGGGTAGTGCGATTCGTTGTAAAATGGACGTCAGGGAGAAGGTCGATAGCATCTCCTAAACATTGATCATGCGATACATCGACAAATGATTGTCGGGGAGAATCGCAGTAAACTGCTCGGGCGATTAAATTTCCCAGCTTTATCCAGGCTTGAAAATCCATCGCTTAGCTCACGGTTAAGCGACTTATCCTCTAAAGTTTGTCAATACGAGTCGCAGAATATTCGCGCGCACAGCCATCATCCAACAATTGTCAAAATGTTTGCTGGATGGCAGTGTGGCTGTGTAACTGCTGTTGTAGTTGCCAAACAGCTGAGGTGGTGTTGCTGTCGTTGTTCTTGTTGTTGGTGGCTTTGGTGTTGTCTTTCTTCGTTCTTCTCTGCTTTGCTCATTGTCAGTTTCGTTCATTGTTCACACAAACTTTGTCTAGCATTGATATCTTTTGCCAAGCCAAAGCAGACTTACAAAATGAAGGTACACTCTTACACACACACGCACACACACATAATACTACTAACCTATTTGCACATACATCCAGACAAACCTCCAACCAGGCACTCGTATGTGTATGCCTTTCTTTTAGCTGTCTGTCTATCTCACTGTCTGTCCTGACAAGTAGACACCTTCTCAAGTCGGCCTTCTCAGATTGTTTTTGTACCATCTCAGCCCCCCCAAAAAGAAACCATTCACTACGACGAGGTCATTGTTGCTTGCTTTTGGTTTTTTAGCCCAAGAAGAACTCTGGAGCTCTGACTGAGAAAACCCCGACTCCTAGTCGCCGTCCCACAAGTTGCAGACAATAGCATTCCATAAATTGGCCAAGACTTGCAACACTTATTCCTACTTGTCGCTCTGCCATTCAGATAGAGAGAGAGAAGGAAAGAGAACCCCCTCCACTTAATTAGTGTTGAATTTGTTATCGCCGAGAGTAGTCAACGAAATTATGGTTGATGCTTTTAATAACACACACATACACATAAACATAAACACTCACACACTAAAAGCTTAAAGTAATGAGAAAAAGAGGATCTTTAATTTCTTTAATACAGACTCACACACCGCAGTGTGTATGGCGGCATATGTAGAGAGAAAGAAAGAAAGAGAGAGAGAGAGAACATGTGTGCTTAAGCGTAAGGATGTGGTGCGGTTATAAAATCATCAACATTACACTGTGCTACAGGAATTTCGTATTTCGTCTCTGGGTCTTAAACAACTCTAAACAACCTTAATGTCTCTTGATCGCTACATTAATTGGAACTGGCGAAAAGGATGGACATGAATCCTTTTCGCCAGTTCCAATCAGTGTAGCGATCAAGAGACATTAAGGAGAATTTTAAAATTTTAAATGAGAAGGGATAGCAATAGGAAGGCAGCCTAAAGGCAGCCTAAATAGGATATGCCTTAAGTGCTTCCAGAGTAAAAAGGCTTCCGGCTTAGTTGGACAGTTAAAGAGGTGCATTGTGTCATGCGGACCTATTGTGCACGCCAGGCAGGTGTTCTTCGTTGCACCGTCAATTCGGGTCCAATAAGATTTGAGCCGCTGCACTATCCTGATCTAAGTTGTGCCAATACCAATCTTGTTTGTCTGGGTAGTTGGCATTCTTCAGCTGCTATGAATGGCGGGTGGACTTCGAGGGCGGTCAATTTGATGTGGCTGCACTATCCTGCTCTAAGTGGTACCAATACCACTCTAATTTGTCAGGGTAGTTGGCATTCTTCTGCTGTATGAATAGGGGGTGGACACGGACGATATTCACACAGTCTTGAAGTAAAGTTTATGCTACTCAATCCAGCCTGATAGACTTGCTGATCTAGAGCTATTTCTTGTAACTTTGGACCTCACTAGTTCATATAGATCCTGTCCACTAGAGGGTGATCTTCGACTCCTCATGTAATAAGTCTACTACAGAAATAAAGAGGCACCCTGCTGCAGTTTCTAGGTCGGCATTTTGGCAAGGTTGAATACTTCTTCCTTGCGTAGCAGTCCACTCAGGCGATGAACATGGACTAGCCACCAGACACAGTCTAGCCACCGTGTTAGACTAGTTTGTGCCTTTTCGTCTTTTTACGATTGCTACTGTGAAAGCTTACCAGTTCCGCGGAACCTGAGCGAAGGTCTTCTTGTACCAGAGGACACAGAGAAAAATGTCCATCCCACGACAGCCGGTTCTATGCACCGGATCGACCCGAAGCAGGAATACTTCGGCCAAGGGCTGACACTCCGGCACTTTATGCCCCTACAACAATGTGATTATCGCCACCTCTCACCTATTTCAGATTAAAGACCCTAGGATTATTGTTGAGGACACGGTGCTATGTTCCTTCTTGACTTTTGATGGCTGCTGCTTTGAGAGATTACCTGTTCCCTGGCCACATGGCACTAAAACTTGGAGTAGCTTTGGTTACAAAACTTGACCGTGAGTTCTTTTTTTGCCACAGCTCCCAGGCTTCATCATAGCTTCGTCGATTTGTGGTGACTGCCTTGATGAACGTCAAACAGAAGAGCTAGATGTAGACCACCCTCTGAGAGGTGAAAATAGATAGTTTTGGGGTTACTAGGTGCAAGTTATATTTTAATTGCCACCTTAAAGTATTCATTGGTTAGAAGATACTTTTTTTATTGCCAATAAATGCTTATATATTGCCTAGAACGTCTAGCTGGAGAAGTAAGTCTAGCATTACAAAAAGTCTGGAGTCACCAGTACTTATTCCGTCGTGACTAGTAGGTGATGACCTTTATGAAGTATGTTTGACGGTCGCCGAACAGAAGACCTAGATATAGACCTCAGAAGTAAGGAGAAGTAAGTTTAGCACTACAAGTAGTCCGGAGTCCCTAAAACTTATTCCGTCCTGACTAGTAGGTTGGGTCTTTTGCAGACTGGTCTTGAAGTGGATTTGCATTACAAAGTTATTTAATATGCAGTGACTTCTTACCAAGGGTTAAGCATGCTTCGAAATGGTATCGGCTTAGTGACTCGCCAAGCTTAAAGCTTGAATCAACAAACACTGTCCATGTGTCTGTAATAACGGCACAGAAGTATGCCTTAAGTAGGGAATCGTAGGCTGCATTAAGTATATTACGACGGCGGTGGGGCAACCCCAAAGTTTTAGACGCTTATACAAGAAACTCCATAAGAACATGTGAAACGACAAAATTAAAAAACTTCGGCAGGTTAAAACAATTAGTCTGTGGACTACTCTATAGCTTGAGATTAAAAAATTGTTGAATTGACTCACGGAGAAAAACTTTGCCCCAAAAAGAAAAATCGTTCTGTAGTCTAACTCTTTATCTACACGCAGAGAAAAGATGTGGTTACACTATGGTCACCGCAACAATAGTATGTTCTCTACAATAAAAGCATGTTCGTCGCAACCATAGTATTGTTTTATGAATTTCATTTTCACAACAGTATGATTGCGACAATATTTCTATTGTTGAAATGTAACAATAGTATTATTGCCAAGTTTAGAAATGAAAATATGGTTGTAGCAACCATATAAACATGGTTGGTGCTACAAAAGTATTGTTGTTTAAAATTTACGTTAACAATAATATGATTACGGCAATCATACAGTATGGTTGCGACTATGAACATAACAAAACAGGTTTTATAAAGCATACATGTACGAGTATGTGTGTGCGTATGTTTTTTGATATACAAAAAAACACACACGATACAGTGAATGGTTGTTGTCCATTAAAAAAACAACAACAATCGGAAGGCAGTTCAAGGGATTTTTATTGTGTTTACTTTGATCGGCGAAATACTCTACTACCGACTGGTTCTCGTTTATTTAAAATCTGCCAGCAGTATATAGACATTGATCATGGTTTAATCACATTCGTTACTTGGTGTCTACGGATGCTGAAGTAGCATTTACCCCTGCTGGCAACTAAAAGTATTTTTTACCGTTGGAATATATATTTTTGTTTCTTGAATGAAATGTTTAATAAAAACATGGCCTCAAAATAGGCTATGATCTAATAGTAATGCAATTTATAATAACTTGCTTGATAAAAATCTCTATTTTTGAATAACAACAATAACCAATCCTAATAAATAATTTTGGGGATTATAGTATGGTTGAGTGTGAATCATACTATGGTTGTGGGGATCATAGTATGGTTGCGTGTGAATCATACTATGGTTGTGAGGATCATACTATGGTTGGATGAGAAACATACTATGGTTGTGAGGATCATACTATGGTTGTGGAGATACATAATAGTATGGTTGAGTGTGAATCATCCTATTGTTGTGAGGATCATAGTATGGTTGTGGAGATAATAGTATGGTTGAGTGTGAATCATGCTATGGTTGTGGTGATCATAGTATGGTTATGTGTGAATCATACTATTGTTGTGAGGATCATAATATTGTTATGCCACAACCATATACCCAACAATAGTATGATCCTCTTCGAATATTGTCACCCCAACCATACTTTTTTTCTGCGTGTACTTATACAAGTTTCATTGGCAGACTATAAACGTATTTGGGAACCAGAAGTTAACCGAATTGGATCCTTAAACTTTCTGTGGACTGCACTCTTGTCCAGGTTTTAAATTGGTCATATGGATTAAATTAATTCTTTTCACTACAAAAAAAGATTGAATGAAATTTGAATCTATTCAAATGAATTTGGCAAAAATAAATTGTATTTCATTTTCAATTGAATTTAGCATTATGAATCGCAATTAATTTCCAATTCAAAGATATTTTTATCAACTTAATTTGTCAAAAATAAATTGTAATTTATTTTAAGTTCAAATAAATTTGGCCGAATGAATCGCAATTTATTTCCAATTCAAATAATTTGCAATTCATTTGTATTTAATTTATTTTGAAAAAAAGACTAGTGTAAGTAAAACATATCCTGGTGGAAACAAAGCTGTAAATAAATCATTATTTTTTTAATTAATTAGGAATAAGCAAAATTTTAAAGCAATTCTTTTCTCCAAACAAAATTGATTGAAATTTGAATCAATTTAAATGAATTTGGCAAAATTGAATTATAATTCATTTCCAATTCAAATGAATCGCAATTCATTTTCATTTCAAATAAATTTGGCAAAATGAATTTCAATTCATTTCAAACTCATTTGTTTTTAATTTGTTTTGAAGAAAAGACTAGTGTAAGAAAAACTTGAGTAACTGCCTTGGGTAGAACGTTAAAGTTCGCTTGCCTTCAATGCGAAAGAAATTTGATTTTCGTCTTAGTAACAGGCATCAGACCGACAATGAGGCGAAAATCTATACTAAAGATAAAGTAAGCACTGCAGTACAAAAAGAGTTTTAATTCCGATAAAGAGGTTCATACACGCAGAAAAAAAGTATGGTTGTGGTGACAATATTCGAAGAGGATCATACTATTGTTGGCTATATGGTTGTGCCACAACAATATTATGATCCGCACAACAATAGTATTATTCACACATATCCATACTATGATCCCCACAACCATAGTATGATTCACACTCAACCATACTATGATATCTACAACCATACTATGATCATCACAACAATAGTATGATTCACACTCAACCATACTAATATCTTCACAACCATATTATGATCCTCACAACCATAGTATGTTTCTCATACAACCATAGTATGATCCTCACAACCATAGTATGATTCGCACGCAACCATACTATGATCCCCACAACCATAGTATGATTCACACTCAACCATACTATGATCCCCAAAATTATTTATTAGGATTGGGTAATGTTGTTATTCAAAAATAGAGATTTTTATCAAGCATGTTATTATAAATTGCATTACTATTAGATCATAGCCAATTTCGAGGCCACGTTTTTATTGAACATTTCATTCAAGAAACCAAAATATATATTCCAACGGTCAAAAATACTTTTAGTTGCCAGCAGAGGTGAATGCTACTTCACCATCCGTAGACACCAAGTAACGAATGTGATTAAACCATGATCAATGGCTATATACTTAAGTGCAGGAAGATTTTAAATAAACGAGAACCAGTCGCTATTAGAGTATTTCACCGAACAAGGTAAACACAATAAATATCCCTCGAACTACCTTCCGATTGTTATTTTTTTTAATGGACAGCAACCATTCACTGTATCGTGTGTATGTGTTTTTTTTTGTATATCAAAAAAACATACGCACACACATACATGTATTCTTTTTGTTATGTTCATAGTTACAACCATACTGTATGATTGCCATAATCATATTTTTGTTAACGTAAATTTTAAACAACAATACTTTTGTTGCACTAACCATGTTTATATGGTTGCTACAACCATATTTTCATTTCTAAATTTGGCAATAATACTATTGTTACATTTCAACAATAGCAATATTGTCGCAATCATACTATTGTCAAAATGAAATTCAAAAAACAATACTATGGTTGCGACGATCATGCTTTTATTGGAGAGAACATATTATTGTTGCGGTGACCATAGTGTAACCATATCTTTTCTCTGCGTGTACCTTTTTCAAAATTAATTTGAATTGGAAATGAATTTCAATTCAGTTTTGTCAAATTTATTTGCACGGCATCCTAACATTTTCGGTAAGATCTCAAATCATCCTAATGGGGTCGGCCTTCTACTTCAAACGTTTAAAGACTTTCAGCTAGAAAAAGGCTTAATCTAAGAACAAGGGACGGTGAGTCCTCTTTCAGATAAATCAGTGTCAAAGGTCTTTTTTGGCGCACATAGCCCACGAAGCATGGAGAATTTACTAAATTTGTCGAACCTCGAAATACTCGTATTGATCGCAGATCTATTATCGTCGTAAAATTCTAACACGATCGATTCAAACGATGCTCGACCATAGCTTAAAGCTATCATAAGTAGTTTATAATAATAAACAGGCGGAATCGGACCAGGGTAAAAAAAAGTTTCCTTTTAAGAGAATTAAGGTAACTCGGAAAATAATAATCTTTTTTGGGTATATTCCCAACGATAGAGGATAAATAAGATTCAGCCTGGCCGACTTTAACAAAGTTTTTATATGTTTCATGCGCTTGGATGTTCTACCCACAAGAGACATTTGCCCGGGAGGTATTCATTTGGAATACCTTAGGCTTTTTTTGCAAACACTCAGTTTTTCCGACCAAAAGAAAGTTAACTTTTGTTGCACAGTGTAATCATTGTACTGCACCACACTGTGTACTTGTACGTTGGTACTTTTGTGTATGAGTGTGAACACTGTCAAGTGTAAACATTCCGTTGTCAAACATGTTTTGACTGTGTGGCATAAGGTCCATGCAGGCGACTGACTGACTGTGTCTATACGCTCTGTGCAAAGGGAATGACTAAGGGGAAAAAACATTCCTAGCAAGCCTTCATGTAATCCACGTCCTCTACTTGACTCATACACTAAATAGTATTTCTGTCTGTATATTTAAAATACCTAAAAGTCAATGTCCTTTTTTTTTGGAGAGACTCCATTGGTGGTTGCCCCCGCTCTTGTGGCACCGACTGTATATTTAGCTGAGCAAGTTAACCATAATTGCTCCAACATCTGTTTGAACATTTCATGGTTATTCGCAACAAACATTTAGTGTAGAATAATTAGAACAAACGAAGTGTACGTACATGTGTGCGTGCGAGAGCGGGTGAATGCCAGTTACGTGCAACAGTGAAGGTTGACGCTAACCAGGGTTGTCCGTTCAAAATTTGGACTTTTCGTTCTGTGACATTTAATTAAATTTTGAAATTCTTGCGGAATCCAAGTTAATTGCGATGGCAATATGATCAGTATCATCATCGGGCTTTGGGCAAAGTGTTAGCGAGAATTTGCTTCAATTCGAGGTTTTTCTCATCATGGGCGAAATTAATAATAATCATACGTACCGGAGGACCAGGTGTTTTTTTTTCGTTTCTGAAAAATTTAGTTTTAAATGTTCCATTTTCTGGAGAATTTCTCTAACAGAATGTGTTCTTTCAATGAACTCCAATCGCCCATATAGTTTTGGAATATGTGATGTATTTATAAAACTGCTCATAAATTCTATACCTTTTTTGTTTTTCAAAAAATAGTTGCCTTTTCCAAAATAATTAAAAAAAATTGTATTCAAAGTGTTTTATTTCCCTGGAGAATTTCTGGAACAGCATGTTTTCTTTCAATGAACTCCAATAAAATTTCAAGCTTTGAAATACGTTCATGTATTTAAAAAACTGCTCATAATTACTGCAATTTTTATTTTTTTTAAAATAATAATTTCCTTAAAATTATACAAAATTTTATTTAAAGTGTTTTATTTCCCTGGAGAATTTCTGAAACAGCAAGTTTCCTTTCAATGAACTCCAATGAAACTTCAAGCTTTGGAAAACGTGTATGTGTTTATAAAACTGCTCATACTCGGAATTACTATAGTTTTTTCGTTTCGTTTCTCCTTTCCAGGAAAAAAATATATAAAAAAATGTATTTTAATTGTTTTATTTCCCTGTAGAATTTCTGGAACAGCATGTTTTCTTTCAATGAACTCCAATAAAACTCCAAGCTTTGAAATACGTTCATGTATTTATAAAACTGCTCATAATTACTGCAATTTTTATTTTTTTAAAATAATAATTTCCTTAAAATTATACAAAATTGTATTTAAAGTGTTTTAATTCCCTGGAGAATTTCTGAAACAGCAAGTTTTCTTTCAATGAACTCCAATAAAACTTCAAGCTTTGAAATACGTTTATGTATTTATAAAACTGCTCATAATTACTGTAATTTTTATTTTTTTTTTAAATAATAATTTCCTTTTTTCCACTTCATAATTGATTGACATGGTTTGCTTTCAAAAGACTGGATAATTGACAACTGCCATTAAAAAATGTTCAGCATGACAAACGTTGACCACAAATCCATTTTGACCACAAATCATTGAACACACCGCAAGTGTGGTTTGGCATTTACAGATTTGACTACACATTGTGTACCTAGGACAAGTGTGGTGGTGTGGCCAATGCCAAATACATGTACAAATCACCCAGGGGTATTGCACAATATGTAATTTTAAGCCGCGTTATGCTTCCCTTATGTTGTAAGGTCGGAGAACGATTTCGATTATTTTCATACGGTTGGCAGATGTGAAGCGAATGAATTTCGCCAACAGACAGTTATTTATTCCAAAAGTAGCACCGCTTATGGATCGATCATTCCTTGTTAAAGTAGCCCGACTATACAACATTTTGCCAAGCTGTTTAAAGACGTTTTGTCTTCCATGATATTTTGTAAAAATTAAACGGAACATTTTCGTTCCAGTACAGACTAATGTTTTTCTTTATATTTTCTTCTTGATTTCTGTTTATCACTTTGAGTGAAACACACGTCATTCCATGTTGAGTAATTGTAAGATACTAAATTTTATTTATACAAAAAGTGATTATATAAAATGTTGAAAATATTTTGAGTCATCTAGTAAAACCTCCTGCAGAGATTACAAATCAAAGCGGTGGCCAAATATTCAATACAAAATATACAATACAATTTTTAATGGCATATGAACATCCCTTAGGCTGGTATTCACCCTAAGTACTCGAAAAGTGTCACATTTCTTGTGTGTGCGGGCTGCTCCTACCACTGGCCATTATCACCATGTGAAAAAGTACGACCATAAGCGAGCGAAAATATTATCTAATGTATACAGTTAACAATTTTATGGGCTGCACTTAAGAATGCAACATTACCCAAAACACAATTTAAAACATGTTCAACTTTGAACAACTTATATACTTATGCTTTCATCAGGTTTATTTCTGTTTATTAGGAAAATTGAGGACTATTTTTATTTATATTTTTTATTTTATGCTTTTTTATATATGTATCTATGATGTTCTATTTTACATTTTGCTGCATATTGTAAGTTAGCTTTTAAAGGCTTACAGTGGGCTTCGAATACCATGTCATTAAGAAAATGAAAAAGGGAACCTTGCTGTCTACTTTGACAGCTGAATGGCATTGGTAACTTTGACAGCTTCTGGAATATTATAATTTGAAAAGCTATCACTAAGAACTGGTCACAATTCCACTACTTAGCTACAAATTAATATCACTCATACGCTAAGAGTGCCTGTTTCCCCTAATGAAAATAAGCAGGGTTAATAGACACCTTAACGTTTAATGAGTAAGGTGAGCTATGTCATACCCCTAAAAACTTTAAATCTATATTTTTAAATATTATTGTTGTCGCCGTTACATTAGCTGTAGATAAAAGTGCGAGGAGTGCGTTGCAACATTTAGCTTACCCCCCTGTTCCGCAAAACGATTTGTGTTGCTCCCGACAAACTTTTACCTTTAGAGATGTTGTTGAAAACGTCTCTACAAAAAAATAACGCTAAACTATTCCGAATGTCTAACGAATAAAGTCGATATTATTTGACTTAAATCTAAAAAGCTTGTGGATAAATTCACTCTTCCAAAATTATTAACAACACAAAACCCCAATACAATAAACAGGGTATAGTCATTAGCCTAATAACAACAAAAATAGTTCGTTAAATTGTCATAGTCTCTTGAAAGGGAATGACAAAAATACATTTTTGTGAATGTTGGATAAAGCACTTTCCCTTTACAAACTTCAGCAAACGCCATTGTCAAATTTCAAAAGCATAACTCTACCTTATTTATTGTACCATGACCCCAAACAATAAAATATTTATCTTTAATAGAAAATAAAAATACACACACCGAAGACAGGGTGGGTGATTTTAGATTTTAAATTTGTAAAAAAAAAGTAAAGGTTTTTTTTTTTAAATTTCTGGTTTTATTGAAAATGCTGAACTTTGTTATTTAATAATGGATCACAATATCATACATATGACTTTCACAACTGGCTAGGCAGTACCTCTTCCGATCAACCAAATTTTTTAGTACATTTTCGATAGTGTCGGATCGAAAAGCTTCAACGGCAACTTCGATTTCATGTTTCAACGCTTCAGTTGTCTCTGGATGATTTGCGTAACATGTATCCTTTATGGCTCCCCACAGCAAATAATCCAAAGGGCTCAAGTCACAGCTTCGAAACGGCCAAATGACATCACAATTTCGGCTTATCACAAGGCTTTCAAAAACCGTGCGTAAAATATCGATGGTTGCGTTGGCTGTGTGACATGTGTACCAGTCTTGTTGAAACCGAATGTCGTCCATGTCATTCTTTTGAATTTTTGGTAACAATAACTTGTTGGACTTTGGCGCGTTAACGCTCACCGTTGACCGTAAGGGCGGCTCCTTGCTTATTTTCGAAGAAAAATGGCCCAATGATGCCGCCGCCAGCCCTAAATCCACATCAAACCGTGACTCGTTGTGGTAGCATTGGCTTCTCAATAGTCACGTATGGATTCTCTGAATCCATTTGCGGAAATTTTACTTATTGACATAGCCACCGAGATGAAAATAAGCTTCAACTGTAAACACAATTTTTCAGTAAAATTCTTTATCTCCTGCCAAACAATATTCAGCCCATTGGGCGAAGCGAAAACGCATCGGATATGGTGTTCCATTATTAAATCACAAAGTTCTATCTTTCCACTAAAACCAGAAATTTGATAAAAATTATCAATACTTTTTTTTACAGTCGATGCGAATTTTAAGTTTTAAATGGCCCACCCTATATTAAGATAATAAATGTAGTCGACTCGATTTGCATTTTGAAATTGAAATGGCCGGGTTTTGAAAAACAACTGCGAAAGTGTTTTCATAACCAATATTTTTTTTTTTTTATTTTTCGTTTAATTTGAATTATTGAATCCGCTCCAAAGGAGCCTAACAATAAGTATACGAATCTTAAGTATAATTCAATAATGAATCCTAGTATGGATTTCTTGTTATGTGGATCTCTGCTAATTGGCAGGAATTTAAATTATTTGGTCAAAATAGTATATAACAGGTATGGATCACATGACTGAGAATTTTCAACCTGGTTTGGCTTAAACCTCGTGATAAAGGGCCGTAGGATCCTTACAGTCATTTACAGAGTGTTCGCGATATTATGTAGAGTGAGTTATGTACACTCAGAAAAGAGACACTTTAATTTCACTTTAAATCCAGTACAAGGGACTTTAAAATTAAAAATTTTCATGTATGAAAACCAGCCGTATTGAAAAATATTTAATTTTAAAGTTTGCACTTTAAAATGTAAATTATGAATGTTAACACTTTGAATATTAAAGTGAAAACTTTACATTTTAATATGCGCATTTTTGAATACAATTTAAATACTTTTGATTTTAAAGTTCACACTTTTGACCCAATTCAAAAATGTTTGTATTTAAACTTAAAGTTAACATATTCAATCTCAAACTAGAAGCGTTAGCTTTTAATTTAAGAGTGAACACTTTCAAATGTAATTTAAAAGTGTTCACAATAAACTTTAAAGAAAACACATTATTTTAATTATTTTTAATCCAAATTTTTTTTATTCAAACAAACTTAAATTTATTTTATATTTATGAAATACTTATATATAACTCATTAATAACTCATTACATATAATACGAATTTAAAAAATAAGTCATTATTTTATCATATCTTTTTTAATCTTGCATATGTCTTTCCATTGTTAATTTGATGTAAATTCATAGGCAGGGTTGTAAAATAAGAAATGTTAATCAGTTTTAGGCAATTTTGTTTTATACCAGTCTCGTAAGACTGAAAATGTTCATCAAATTTAATAATATTCTTATGAGTTAATAAATGTCGCTTTAGAGAACTCAAGTTTGAAAAAAATTTGCTTCCATTTATTTTGTTCGCATTGAAGTATATCTCTATTTGACAATAAGTGCATGTGCTTTAAATGTCTTATGAGCACATCAACATTATTAAAAAACTGAAAACATCTGAAACATTTATACATTATGACTTCCAAATTTTCTTCCTCTAATGGATCACGTACTTCACTCGAAAGAGATGTTCCCGCAGATGGACTACTCTTTCTAATCTTTGTCTTTAAGTTAAAATATTTGCAATACAGCTTGCCTGATGGGTTTTTTTTCTTTGGCGAGGAATGTAGTAATAATCCTGAAAGAAATCAGCTTATAATATGTTCTTTTTATATATAGTTTTAAATGATACCTGGGACTCTATTTCTTTGGGAAATAAACCCACTGTTTCTTCCACAATACTAGCAAAGTGTTCCGGTCTAAGCTTTGCCTTTGTTAACATGACATCTTCTAAAATTATTTTAATGTGGTCATCGCGTTGCTTATTCGTAAAACATGCCCTTTCCTCATAATATTGAATAAGTTGTTTCCCGGTTGAGTTATTCTTTAAAAATGTTGAAAGGGGCTGCAATGCAGTGTATCAATAAATTTAATACAAAACTTTTTACTGTATATTCTTACCTGTGATCCAAATGCGCTTCTTATTGAATTATTTGAAGAACAAGATAAATCGTAGTGACGATTTTTTTCTAGCCAACCAACAATCTTCGAACTCTGGCTCAACGTTTCGTCTTCTATTCCAAACTGAAAAAAACAGCTTGCTAAATTATAAGCGTAGTAATATGGAAATGGGAATTGTATCTATGTACGTGCGTAACATCGCAAATAAGCTTCAAAATTAATATTATATTTACCTTTGACTTGCGCCAGAAAAACAACTTTTCTCTAAACTCCGCTCGAAGACCAATATTTCTTATTGCTTCCGCAATGTCTTCTTTTGACAAAAATTGTAAGCTTCGAAAAGTTATTCCAGCATCTAAGGAAAATTAATAATATTACATAAGTGTTTATATTGCCTAAGTATTTTTACTTACTTTTTAGGTCAAGAAAAAGTGTTTTCAGATCAAACTCCTTTAGCAGATTAAGGAGATCCGTATCTTCCTCACTTAAACTATCGTTGGTAGATTTTTCTCCAGCAACAACACACGTGTACGTTAAAGCACCCTGCTCATTAATTTGGATATCGTTGCCAAGAATTCGCACCAAGTCACTTTCTTGAATAATTTTACCCTGACTGATCATTTTTTAACTTGTTCACACTTCTGAATTCACTTTACTATAACGAAATCACACGAATGCTGCTAACGCACGCTTTTTTATTCTAACGGTACAAATAAACATAAACACTTTGAAAATAAAATTGTTTACGTTGCGTTTTAAAGTGTTCACGTTTAGATCAAACAAAGACACTTTGAGTTTAAAAGTAAACACTTTTAATACAAAATTTTCACTTTAAATGTCAAAGTGAACACTTTTTACTCAAAACTAAAACTTTCAATATTAAAGTGAACACTTTAAATTAGAATGTGACACTTTGATTTATAAAGTGACACTTTGATTTATAAAGTGAACACTTTAAATATAAACGTTAACACTTTTCTGAAAATTGATCACTTTACATTTAAAAGTTAACACTGAAAAAATAAACGTTTTAATTTTATTTTTTAAAGTTTTAAAATTTAAAACCAAATGGATTCACTTTTAATACAATTTTAAAAGTGATTACTTTATAAATAATATATTTTACTTTAAAATATAAAGTTTGTCATTATAAAATAAAGTAAACATTTTAATATTTAAGAATTTTATATTAAGAACAAAAATTTTAACTTTTTAATTAAGAGTAAACACTTTAAAAACTTAAAGTTACCACTTTTACAAAATATTTTTTTTGTGCTCCTCTTAAGAACCTTTAGACTGAGGCACTTTAATTAAAATTTGAAAGTGTTCACATTTAATTTTAAAGCGCACTTTTTTTTCTCAGTGTATGTATAACGGATAACTCTAGAATAGCAGAGTGGACGACGTAACTTAGGTTTTGTAGGTTTTTCGTGTTGACTGTTTTAAGGATCACGTATGAGAGCATTTAAGCCACGTGACGTAGAATAGAGGATTCAACACAGTTTTTTTTTGAGTGTTCCTTTGCGATTGATACTGACTGTTTTAAAGATCACGTATAAGAGCATTTAAGCCACGTGACGTAGATAAAAGAATTCTACACAGTCTTTCGGGAGCGTGTGTTCGCGATTACTGTTACGGATGAGGCACAAGTGTAGATTAGAAAACACGGCGTTCGTTTCTCCGAAGTCTTAAAGATCTTGGACTGCACAATAATTGTCTAGCAAGTATGTTAGCATGACGTTCGAGCTTCTTGATTTTTTGAATTGCCTCTTTAACGAGAGGTATTTTTAAGTCTCGGTGGATGTTTTCATTCCTCATATACCAAGGGACACCGGTAATGAGCCGCAATGTCTTCGATTGGACTCTTTGGATTTTGTCGAGATTGCTCGAGCTTGCTTTGCCCCATAGCTGGGCACCATATAACCAGATAGGTTTGATTGCACTGTTGTATAGCAGGACCTTATATTCAAGGCTTAGTTTTGAGTTCGCGTTTAGAAGCCAGTGAAGTTGATGGACCTTAAGTTTCAGTTGAGTTTTCTTGGTTTCGATATGACTTCTCCACGTGAGTCGGCGATCCAGGTGGATTCCAAGGTATGTAACATGATCAGATTGAGAAAAAGGGATATTGTTTAATTTCAATGTCGGACAAGTGCTAAAATTCAGTGTGAAAGTTACCTGTGTGCACTTAGCCTTATTGACTTTTATTCTCCAGTCACAGAGAATAAAAGTCTAGGTGTAGGTGTACGTCTGAGATGTACACCTAGATTCATAGATGCAGTATCCTGCTTTTTATGAGCGGCCATTATAGCGGTATCGTCGGCAAAAGTGGATGTTAGCACGTTTGGGCTGGTAGGGATATCTGCAGTAAACAGAAGGTAAAGGATAGGCCCCAGGACGCTTCCCTGGGGCACACCTGCTAGTATTTCTTGGTCATCGGTGACGTGTTGCCCACATTTGACTCTGAATCTGCGATTTCCTAAGTAAAACTTAAGAATTCGATGCGTATTTGCCGGTAAGTATTTGCAAATTTTGTAGGTCAAGCCAAAGTGCCAGACTTTGTCAAATGCTTGAGCAACATCCTGAAATACGGCGCAGCAATATTCTCGTCGTTCAAATGATTTTTTAATTGCTTGGGTCATAACCAATATCACTTAGGTTTGCAGCACCCCACACTTCTTTTTGCCGGTGTTCCAAATATATAAGGACACTTTGTTTTTCCAACAAAAAAAATCTTTAGCTGTCGGCCGGTATTTATGAAAACGGCGAAACTTTGATATTTTTTTTTATTAATTCGAAAAATATTTAAGCAAACCCTACAGAATATTTTGACTACTGGCTAGCGTCGAAAGCTTCTGTATAACAATTGCAACAACTAGCATTACCCTATTATTATTATCAATAACTCCGTTTACCCTTTTTATCATAATTTCTTTTCTGTACTACAAATTAATATCGCTCATACGCACGGAGTACTCATAACCGATAACAATAAAGAGAAGGAGAGCACACGACCCCTTAATGCTGTGCCTTTAAATGTCTTCTCATTATAGTACATATGTCAAGTATGCCTTCAGTTACACCCTCCGAGTACCACACATAGTCACATTGTGGCACACATACATACGTACAAATAAACATTTACAAAAGTAGGTAAGTGTGTGTGTATATGCATTTGTATTATTAAAGGCTTAATCATGTTATTATTGCAGTAGTAGCTTCATAAATAATTACACAGTTAGGGCTAAGAATACCAAACACACACACACACACCCACAAACACTCACACATAAAAATATAATAACACAACAACAAGACTGAAGAATTTATTAATTGAAAATAAGCAATGTTTTAATTAATTTCCAACATGACAGGCAGGCAGGCTGGCTGACTCAACAGAGTGTGGTGAATGGTGATTGTGCGTGTACGTAGGTGTGTGAGTGTGTTGGTGCGTGTCTGTGTGTCAACAGTATCGTTTATGCATAATATCCTTCCTAATGCACTACACTAAGTACTCAGTCACTTACACATACACACAACAGATGTACAGTAAAAACATTAAGCATGGATGGCTCTTCATTTCACTTTCTCCTCTCAGCTCTTTATATTTGTGTGTATGTGTGTGTCAGAGCGCTCGTGTGTGTTGTTGCTTGATTGTGTGATTCCGCTTGTTGTTATTGAAACAATGCCGCCACTCTTTAAGAGGTAAGAGGTGTTGGTGTAGTTTCTTTTGTTGGTGTGTGCGGCCCGGAGAGTGTGGGTATGAGAATGTTAATGTACAAAGATTGTAAAGTGTGATTGATTTAGCGGTTGCTTTTAGTTTTTTTTATAGAGTGCTTGTGGCTGGAGCCTAACTGTCATCTTAATTTACAGTATTTTTTGGCAATTCGCTCTAAAAGGAATCACAAACCGACGACTTTTCCAAATTATTCAGCTGAATTACGAAAATCGGAGCACTTCATTTAAGCGTAAGCTTAATATTACTAATTGCAAACGAGTCATAGTAGGGGTGTTGGAACTTGCTTATTAAACGAGGTTGCCAAGGCGATAACTTCAAAACTTTACGAGATTTTTTTTAAAGTTCTGTGAGATTTTTTTAATATTCTGTGTATACATGAACTGTTTAGCTTTATGCAACATACGCTGTTTTGATTTGAAAAAAATGTAATTTGTAGAAAAATGGTTATTCAAGAAATTCTCTTAGCGAGTAATAATCGAGCTCGCTTAAATTAATTAAAAACAACTCTTGAATAAATTTCTTTCCAAAGATTTTAATTATTTGAAACAAAAAGGTTTGACGCAAATCGTCTAGCTTCCTCTGAACAAAATCAGTTTTAAGTTTTTGTAAAGTGGTGTGAAGTTATCGCGTTTGCGACCTCCTTAGCGAGTTACCATTAGAACACGGCCAGTGCACGTTATAGCCTGATATCCTTAGAAAACGTTTATGTTGCTACAACCGTATTAGGCTTCAACTATCTCAATGTCTTTCCGTAATACCAACATATAGTTTATATAAATTTGGTTATGGCAACAGTTATATTCAGTTGTAACCACCTGCATATTCAAACAGCTTTGTTTCGTTTACAAAATTTCTTTTCAAATAACCGATTGATATTATCTTGGTGACCAATAATGTCGGTTTATGCAACTGAATATTAAAAAATAGCTCCAAAGTATCTAGTGCATTAACCTTCGCACATACACAAGGGTTTTGCCAGACCTTTTTCGATTTATATTCTTATCAAAAACATTTATAAAATAGCTAAAGATTTATAACTTATGGTACATTTCTTAAGTGTTGTGCCTTTCGATGCACTACAGAAAATTCAGGACAAAACAATTAACAAAATGAAGCACGTTCTTTGGACCCCTTCTACTTTGGCCTCATTTTAACCACTGTTGGTCAACAAAAATTATGATACGAGTATGTAAATCAAATACAAAAAAAGTGTATTTTTTTCCGGGGTACCTTGAATTGAAACTTTTCTCCCACTAAGCCGATTTCTCCCATTTACAATCAGAAGCGCATAGCTATAAGCCATCATCACACTAATTATCAAAGTCCTAGGATACTTCTTTTATACCGCTATAATGATTTTAACGAACTGACGCCCATGTCTAAGATGTCTCAGAATATTACGAAGATCAAAAATATATGGGGTCTCCGACTAATATTTCGTGTTGTTTCAAACGGATTGTCAATTAAGAATACTATAAGTATTGACCCTTTAGTAGAAGGTATTACAAACACGAACCGTTATGTTCTTAATTCAGCACGACTTTCTTATTGATCTTGTCGATTGATTGAAGTCGTGGCATATGGAGACATCCGCCACTAAGTCAACGGCCATAGTCTTCGCCAACTGGAAGAGGAAAATTAGATTAACTCTAACTGTGAAAGTCGAAGGTGAAACAAGCCCAACTGCCCAAAGCAATTAACAAAATGAAGCACGTTCTTTGGACCCCTTCTACTTTGGCCTCATTTTAACCACTGTTGGTCAACAAAAATTATGATACGAGTATGTAAATCAAATACAAAAAAAGTGTATTTTTTTCCGGGGTACCTTGAATTGAAACTTTTCTCCCACTAAGCCGATTTCTCCCATTTACAATCAGAAGCGCATAGCTATAAGCCATCATCACACTAATTATCAAAGTCCTAGGATACTTCTTTTATACCGCTATAATGATTTTAACGAACTGACGCCCATGTCTAAGATGTCTCAGAATATTACGAAGATCAAAAATATATGGGGTCTCCGACTAATATTTCGTGTTGTTTCAAACGGATTGTCAATTAAGAATACTATAAGTATTGACCCTTTAGTAGAAGGTATTACAAACACGAACCGTTATGTTCTTAATTCAGCACGACTTTCTTATTGATCTTGTCGATTGATTGAAGTCGTGGCATATGGAGACATCCGCCACTAAGTCAACGGCCATAGTCTTCGCCAACTGGAAGAGGAAAATTAGATTAACTCTAACTGTGAAAGTCGAAGGTGAAACAAGCCCAACTGTGAATCATCCCAAGATTATAGGGATCACATTAGACAGTCTCTTCTTCTACTTTGCGCACGCCACCACTATCTGCAAGAAAAAGCAGTGTAGGGACAAGGTCCTCAAATCTCTTGCCGTCAGTACTTATCGCCAATAGGGAAACCTTACCGGTAGTTTATATACGAGTACATACTGTGCTGCGCCAGTGTGGCCAATGAAAGTCAGTGGCACGTCATTAAAGAAGTGACAGAGCTGCCAAAATGCCGCTCCAATTACAGCTACGGGCTGACTCCTTACGACATATCACGATCATCTACATGTGGAGGCTATGATACTCTCAGTACGGAAAACAACATTTTGATGTCCAAGCAGTGCCTGATGTACTGCCATCGAAGGGAGCATCCCAACGTCCACCTGATGGAGTTGCAGCCTAGACCTATACTGCCCTCCTAAGAAAAAAATTACATCTTCATTTTAGTAGTTTTGAGATATTATATAGATATTTAGCTTTTTTTACTACGAAACACACTGGAAGTGGTAGATGTGACCACGTTTTTTTAGCCATTTACAGTTCAGTTAAATTGGTCTTTTATGTTTAATACAAAACTCAAAAACTTATTCACGGTTCGAATCTGGCCTTATCTCAATTTTGGAATTTTGACGCTTGTGACTTTCTTTTCTAGGACGGCAGTATACATGTCAGGAAAGATACAGAACTGCTAGATAAGAGTGCTTACATATCAGCCCTAGACAGCATTCACAGGGAGACGCTGCAAACAGCCATAAACTCATACCGGGTGAATGCTGTCCTCGAAGTCCACCGCCAGAAGTTAAAGATACGGAGAGTTCCCAGAAAGACCCGTGTCGTGTTGGGACAGGTGAGGTCAGGTTGGTACAGCCGTCTCCGTTCATATTAAGCCTAAATTGATGCAACCATACAGGACATTTGCTCGACATGTGCTCAAGGGCCTATCCACCTGCTCAACAATGCTCTTATCTGTAGTTGCCAGGTCACTATGTACCCACCATGATAAGATGGGCATGTTCCTTAATATAACTGGCCAACACAGAAGAAGAAACGGTTTTTAGGGAGAATGACTGAAAAAAAACAAAAAAAAACAACATGCTTAACTAAATTTTAGCGGCAGAACCTAAAATCGGGAATGGCCTTTGCAGGGGGCCAATAGGAAACATGCGGCAGGGCTTCTAATCGGAAAGGAAAGCCATATATAGGGTGTCCGCCGGTAAGGTATACTACATTGTTTGTTTATAAGTTTTGATTAAATGAAAGAGAATGGATCTTATATGTGACGCGCAAAATAGAAAGGGACCTAAGGTTAAAAACCAGTTTTGTTCAGGAGAGCCATTTTAAAGATTAGGTGCCTTTCTATTTGCGCTTAGAATCGTCGACTTCACTTTCATAAAACGCGCATAGCTCTGGGAGGGAACACTTTTGGGGCATGGGATCGGTCTCATTCGATGCTCAGATGTTGTCCACATGATTTTTTTACCCTTAGGTCCCTTTCTCTATGCGCTGTCACATATTGATAAGTGTTTTATTAAATGTCAACGTCAATTATGTAGGAAATACAATATCAGATAAATGTCCGCCTCTGTTAGCCTCACAAATGCGAGCCCTTTTGAGCACATTTTTCATTACATTCAGCACGGCGTCAAATTGAGATCCATCAACCTTGTTTTGAACACTTTTTTGAGAAACACTAATGTTTTTAGCCGATCTTGCAGTACGTTGTGGTCCATGCTTGGGCCTCTTTCTTCGAAATTATTCACTACACAATAAATAGTGCTTTTTGTTGGCACTATGTTTCTCCCAAAAATTTCACGTAACTTTCACATCGTCACAGTAATCGATGATTGATATTGATAAACTGTTTAACGATTTATCGAATATTTTTCCATAATAAAAATGCCACGTCTCTACTTCCCGACTGCCAAATATGAACTGTCAAGACTAATGTTTACCAAAATGGCGGCAAAACAAAGTACTCGTAGTATACCTTACCGGCAGACACCTTGTACAAACATAGACCGACATTGTTCAATTTTACCAGGGGATGATAACATATCTCCCATTATGCACTTTGCTTGATTTAAACAAGTTTGGAAGAAAATGTGACTTGTGGAGTGGTCCGGGAGGCAGCGTTGCATGGTGGCCTTTGGGAAGTGTGGACTGATGTGATCCAAAATCGCAAAAGCTTATAATTGGTTTCTCGTAACGTACCATGATCGGATTTAACTTGAGGTTTCAGAGTCGTAGAATGAAAAAGCGGTAGGGATCTTTATGTGCGGGCTATAAAAAACAGGCCTATAAGTTGTTATCCCACCGTATTTGTTTACTGGTCGCTCATAATGTTCTGTACGGAATTTGATCAGAATCTGATTAAATATGTGGCTTCTGAAACAGCAGCTTCTAAAGCCGTAAACGACCTTTGTCTTCCAGCAAAACAAGGACCAACATAGACTTATTTCGATAGGGTTCATTCTTGGCCCAAACATGAGCAATGTGCCGTGAAGATTGGTTCGTTTGCGATCTTTACTTTAATTACAACGATTGAGGAACGAACGAATTCTAAATCGACCAATATTTTTGTTTTAGGTTATACTTAAGTAGACCGACATGGTTCAATTTAACCAGGGGATGATTACATATCTCCCATAATGCACTTTGCTTTATTAAAACAAGTTTGGAAGAAAATGTGACTTGTTGAGTGGTCTGGGAGGCAGCGTTGCAGTGGGCCTTTGGAAAATATGGACTGATGTGATCCAAAATCGCAAAAGCCTATAATTGGTTTCCCGTATCGTACCAAGATTGGATTTAACTTGTGACGCAACCAATCTTTGCTTGAGGGCTATAAAAAACAGGGTGATAAGTTGTAATCCCACCAGATTTGCTTATTAACGTTCTGTATGAAATTTATTCGTGCAAGTGATCCTTCCGTGTGGACTATAAAAAACAGGCCGATAAGTTGCAATCTTACCATATTTGCTTATTGGTCACTCATAACGTTCTGTGCGAAATTTGATCAGAATCGGATAAAATACGAGTACGTGGCTTCTGAAACGACAACTTCTGAAGCTGTAAACGACTATTGTCTTCTAACAAAACAAGGACCAACATAGACTAATTTCGATAGGGTTTATCCTTGGCCCAAACATGAGCAATGTGCCGTGGAGATCGTTTTATATTTGCAATCTGTACCTAAACTACAACGATTGAGGGACGAACCAATTCTAAATCGACCGATATTTTTGTTTTAGGTTATACAAATATCATTAAAACATACACACACTTTGTAAAAGAAATCTATTGATGGCTCTCGATGTGGAGTCTCTTAAGGCTCTCGATGTGGAGTCTCTTAAGAGGTGGCAAGAGTGAGTTGTATTTTCGTGGCCAATTGTGTGAAGAAAACTTGAAAAGTAAGGTGTACAACAGTAGTTCTCATTCGTTTGGGGAGAGCCTGGTCTTATAGAGTTCGGTTTTACTTTCAACAATTGCAGCAAAGCTTTCTGAAGAGGGTTGTCACGGACCCGAAATCAAAGGGGCAAAGGGGTCTTGAGCCGGTTAATCCCTGTTTAATGTGTAAAAACAACAGACCGAAGTAAAACAAACTTACAAGGTTTTAATACCCGGTACCACAGTGTGGTGTAGGATATAGAAAATAACAAACAACCTGTACGGCCATAGGTGTAAAACCACGGGCCTTTCGTAAGATTCTGTCCTTAGGTCTTTATAACTGTTTTATTTAAAATTAAACAAAATGAATCTAAATGCCTTACCCTTTATATGTTTGTACTTATACGTCGGTGTTATTGCTGTTGCTTGTTTGTTTTCTATCTTTTGTGTTTGTTTCGCTTTTCATCTTGCTTGCAGGTTTTATTTTTTATTGCTCTCCTCTATTGTTTGTGCACGTGAATAGCACAGAAGAAGAAGAAGTGAAGTGGCAACTTGTCGTGTGTAAAGGAAAAAGTACGAACAAGAAGAAACTTTATGCTAAAGGCACAAGTGTAACTTTGATTTCCAAGTTTTGTTTTCTCGGCTTCACCTCCTCCTGCCGCACCACTTCCAGCGGCCAGACACACGAGTTGGCACTTAGCTCATGGTCCTCGAGCCGTGTGCCTCTAAGTCCCCGACATACCAACACCACCACCACTACCACCACTTGGCCCATGCCAAGAAGTGGCAATTGAGGTTAGGCAACAGCACCATCGGTCTGTGTCCTGATATGCGCTGGCTGGCATAATATAAATTTCAAACAAATTATCATATCTCTCATAAATATGAACAATTGTTGGTCTCCCTTCGATATCGTGTAAATGCTGAGTTCCCCCTTCCCCGCGCTTGTTAGATTTTTATTTATGTTTATTTCTTATTCTTCATTCTTTTTTTTGTGTTGTTGTCTTGTGTTTTTATTGCGTTATTTATTTTTTGTAAAATTAATTTTTAATTTCACAGGCCAAGTGACATCGCCGCGGTGGCAGTTTGCCCCCCTCCTGCAACGGGTAAAAAACGACGACAACAATAATATTTACACTGTTTTTAAGTGGCTTCACCTGGGGGCAAATCACGTCTCTCGACGTCGAGTGCACATTCGTGTAGGGAAAATTTTCGACAGCTAAAATTTTTTGGATCATGGTAGTCGATCGTAATATGTATTGCCTACTACTATTTTTTACAAGGCTGAAACATATGGCAATATGTAAACAAAGCGAAAACAAAATAAATAAAATTGTGATAAATTGTGAGATTGTTGACGAAATACAGAAAAATTGTAATTAAAATGGATCCAAATGTTTTTTTATATTTCTCATCATCGGAATCTGAAGATGAGTCCAATATTGCCACTATTAGAAGAAGTATTCGTGATAAAAGCAGTCCTTTTTCATTGTCAAATGTTGAGTAAGTTGTGCCGTTAAAACTAAATGATTTTTTAACAAAATGTTTTAATATCTATAGATTTAAAAGGCGTTTTCGACTGTCAAAAGATGCTTTTAAATATGTTCTTTCCGAAATAAATATTTCTGGATATATGTCGACGTCCGTACCACCCATATTGCAGCTTGCCGCTACATTGAACCTTTTGGCCAGTAGCAGTTTTCAGCATAATGCCGGGAATGATTTTTTAATCGGATTAGCACAAAGTACTATGTGCAAAGTTGTGAAAAACGTTACAAATGAAATACAAAACAAATTGTGCTCCAAAATGATAAAATTTTTGCCAGATCAATCCGAAGAGTGTATGGAATATTTCATGGACAAGTTCAAAATCCCTGGAGGTAGTTATGTAACTACATACATATGTCAACTACCTAATATATATAATCTACTTTTAGTGGTTGGATGCGTAGACGGCACACACTTCGGGTTCCAAGCGCCAACCGAAAATGAATATATGTTCTTCAACAGAAAAGGATTTCACAGTCTTAATTCGATGATAGTAAATTCTACTACAGAAACATTTTTCAATTAACAATTTCTTTATCGCTTTAGATTTGTGACCATGAGTACAAAGTTTTGGCTATAAATGCAATGTACGGTGGTGCTGCCCACGACAGTTTTGTTTGGAAGCATTCCGAAGAACGACGTTTACTCGAGCAGTTGAACACAGATAACGGCTTAAACGTTTGGGTTCTTGGTAAATTTCGGGGTTATGTTTCCTTCGTGACTACTTTTTAAATAAACACATATATGTTATATTGTAGGAGACTCTGGATATTGCACAGAGCCGTGGTGTATAATACCTTACGCAGGTGCAGCTGAAGGGTCTACAGAAGCATATTTCAATGAAATTCATGCAAAAGCTAGATGTATTGTTGAACGCACAATTGGGATATTGAAGGGACGATGGAGAATCTTAGGCAATGAGAGAAGAAGCCGATATTCTCCCGAAAAAATGGCAATATTTGCCAATGTATGCGCTGCTTTACACAATATATGTATAAAGTTTAAGGTTCCAATGTACACACACGTCAATTCTACAGAGCCCTCGTCAATTCAAGTATTTACTGGTGGGGAAACACGTTTGTTAAAAATTGGGGAGAAAATAAGAGATCAAATAAAAATATCCTTAAGTGCCAACATTTAAAATATGACTTATATTGAATAAAAAAGAAAACAAAAATACATTTTATGTATGCTAGTAATAAGTACTACATATTAATACTAAAAATCACATTTAATTGTTTATATGTTAAATATTTGTTCGATTAGTTTATAAAAATCGCTGAGGTAATTCAAACAGCCTAATAATAGTCGTGTTTTATTTGCCACTAAGCAGTTTTTCCCGCAATGTGCATTTGTGAAATAAATTGTAAGGATTGTAGAATTTTTAAGAAATCGTTTTGTTAGTAGAAAATATCTAACTAATTACACACGAAACAATTAATTTAATTAGACGAAAATTTCTGACTATTACGCCAGAAACAATTTGATTTTAAATTATATGAACAAATTTTATTCCACAAAAACAAAATTAATTGTTTCGTGTGTAATTAGTTAGATATTTTCTACTAACAAAACCATTTCTTAAAAATTCTACAATCCTTACAATTTATTTCACAAATGCACAATGCGGGAAAAACTGCTTAGTGGCGAATAAAATACGCCAAATAAGGCTCACAAAATAAAGCTAATATTTTTGGTAAAATAGTAATTCAAATATACATATACTCCCGTAAATTCACTTAAAAAAATCAAGAATTGTCAAAAAACATTTCGACAACATTGGTAAATGAAAATTAGAAAAAATCATGTGGTACATTCTCGTAGAAGCGAATTTTGATGAAGAACTTGAAGCTCTAGTGTTTTAATTTGAAGATCAATCTCTTTAGATGACATGTTTGCATCATGTTCTACTTGCTTCAGTCGTATGTCTTTTTCCTTTAGAGAGATCAATTTATCGAGCTTAAGATTAGCTTCCTCTTTAACTTTAAGCGACTGCTCTTTAACTTTAAGGGACTGCTCTTTAAGTTTAATCACTTTGTTTAACTTATCACAAATTTCACTTTGCCAGTCTTTCAATTGGACAATATTTTCCTTCAGTAGCTCTATCTTTGTGTTTTTTTTGACTCATTTTTCTGTCTGCGAGCTGTAGAATTTCTGTTCATCTCAACCTCAATATCTGAAGCTTCAAGTTCGGATGTAGCTCCGGTTTCAATGTTGTTGCTTACAAAATCATTGGTAAGATCTTCATCATTGGCACTTTTTTGGTTCATTTTGCTACCAAAACATTTTACATTAGCCAACCCAGCTACTGCCGCAGTTAGCCCAGCTGCTTGCACAATCTGCTCCTCAGCTGATGTCAGCAATTTTTCATCAAATGGACCTGCTCCAGTTTGCTTCCTCGACGCCTTGTTGTGGGAAAGTTTCTTCTTTGTATTACGCTTTTGGTCAGCATAAACCTAATAACATGACGAAATATTCATTGGTTGTATGCATTTTTTTGAATATGAATAACATTACCTTCCGCCAACTTGAAACGTCTTTGATTGGAGGTCCCCAGGCATTTAGTTTGTTTGTCAATTGTTGCCACAAATTTTGACCCTTTATTTTCGCTTGAGCACAATTTTGAAGCTTATTTTTGGCCAAGTCGGGATGATCCAGCATAAATTGTGCCAGTACCTCCTTTTGTTTCCCATTTACTTTATTGGAGTTTGTTTTGGAAGCTGATTTTTCATTTTGTTTTCCGTAATTTTTGTTTGCACTAGTTGCTTGGCTTTCACTATATTGATTTTCATTTTCCCTGGAAACAAGTAAAACAGTATATTTTATTATTTATTTTGAGAAAATATCAGAAAAATACTTACATCTTTAGCGGCTTTTGTATTTGTTTTCTTTCGCACCAAAAAGGAAAAAGCTAGTGTTTGTTTGTTTACGATAGCAAATTACTAATCGATTACGAATTCGAGTAGATGCGTTTCGATAACGATTGCCGTGATCCACGTAAACTACTTTTCGATGACGAAGTACTCGATTTCGAATGCGGTGATTTGCCCCCTGGTCCCATTGTACGAACGACTTGCAAACAATCGTGATTCTGTTGGTGCAAAGATGGTTGCTGTCCATACAGGGGTCTATTCGAGTCATTATGGCGCATTGACAGAGTTTGGGACAACTTTAAGAGTTGGCCTGTGCTGTTGATGAGGGGAAATTTATTGCTCCATGAGCTCTAGGGTAAGCATTAAATTTGAATAACTCTAGAAAAAAACCCAAACTTGCAGGAAATCTTAAAAATTGGTAAATAATACGAGTAAAAATAATTTCTATATACAAATTATGTCGATATACAAATAATAACGATATACAAATAATATTGATATATACAAAAAAGTTCCCGCCGTGTACCCTATACCATAGGGTGGAGTGTATTTCAAATTTGTCACTCTGTTTGAAATAGATCATTAAGATACTTTAAAAGAATAATGCTTCCTTTAATAATATAGCAGGAGTAAGGATGATCGGGGATGCTATAAAGTATGTACGGGGTGTGCCAGTGGCATTAAGTGGATAATTTTCCATTTGTTATACGAGTATCTCAGAAGTTGTTAAAGTTTTCAGAAAGGTTTGCCATTTTATCATGCATCATTTCAAGCCAGCCTCGTATGGATGTTATTAAAATTCGCTTTCAGTTATTACCATTTTGTCGCAAGGTCTGTCGTCGCGATGGTTTTAATTTGCAATCGTTTGACCGTGAGTACACTATTTTGGACTTTGAGCCGCAAACTGGACAGAAATTGAAAATAGAATAAACCCTAGCTTCCGTAATTGTCTGTATGGCCAAATAGCTAAATTTATAAATAATCAGCAAGTCAACAGAGTTTTTTTTTTGCAGTTTAATTTGAAGAGGTATTAGGATGCCCGGAAATTCATTCAAATGACAAACCCAAGAAGATTCTTTTGGAGTAAACGACCCAGGATTCAACATTGATGTCATTGATGCCGACGCTTAACTTGAAAATAATCAAGCTGCAGGTGCCGATGGTCTACCGACAGAGCTATTTAAAGCTGGAGCGGATGATTTGGTTAGTCCCCATTCACACTAGGCAACCTTACTTGCCACAACTCTCAGATTGTCGGAGAAAGAGGTAAGGGGAATGGATTTTCCTTACCTCTCTCTCCTACAAAGTGAGAGTTGCGGGGAATGTATTTCCCTTGCATCTCTCTCCTACAAGCTGAGAGTTGCGGCATGTTAAATTGCTTGAGAGAGGGTAAAGGAAAAGGATATTGATTTTCCTCTCTCTCCTACAAACTGAGAGTTGTGGCAAGTATAGTTGCCTAGTGTAAATGGGGACTCAATTTATCTGCACCAATTGGTTAAAAAAAATCTTTCTCTTGATTCGAGTCTCAACGCTGCTCACAAAAAGAAGACCGCACGGTCTACTTATAAGTTTGCCACAAATTGCTTAGAAGTTCATCGCAAACGGCTTATGCCACTTTAGTTATGTCTGGTAAAGATTTACGACTGACCAGATAGTCACATTGCGCCAAATCCTCAAAGAGTCCCGAGAACAGCAAAATGGCACATATGATCTCTTTGGCGATTATAAAACCTCCTACGATGATCCAATAAGATCGAAGGTACTTGAAACCACTTCTGAGTTTAACGTCTGGCTCAAATAGGGAAGGACCACTCCCAACTTTTCAATACAAACAGTGTCCTTAGGCAACTCTTTCGATATTCGGGTGCAGAGAATTGTAGAAAAAGCAGAAACGATTAGAATATTGGGATCTCAATATTAACACTCTAGAGCTTGTTCCTTGTGACATACGAGGGTTGTTAGGCCTAGGCAGCACTAAGTGTTGGCGCCATTTGACATTTCCATTGGAACGTTTCTCAGAACGTTTTGTTGTACGACCATCGTTTGTGTTGTTTACAATGACTTGAAAAAATCAATTTGTCAAAAAAATAGAATTAACTCGTGAACGTTTTCGTGCGATCATTTTTCACAACTTTTGACGTAGATTATCACGACAAGAGTGCATCGACGAACTTAAATCTTTGTATGGCGATGAAGCACCATCCTATAGCACAGTGAAAAACTGGTTTAATGAATTCAATCGTGGCTCGCTCAAAGACGAAGGTCGTCCAAAAACGGCCGTTGTGCCAAAGAACATTGGTGCCGTGCGTGAACTAATAATGCCAGAGCGTCATGTGACATACCGTAAAATAGAGGCATCCTTGGGTATTTCTTCCACCAGAATACATTCGATATTGCATGAACACCTGGCCGTAAAAAAGTTTTGTTCTCGTTAGATCCCGCACAATTTGACAATCGCTCAAAAATAGGCTCGTGTCGATTGGTGCAAAGAAATTTTGAAAAAATACGATGGCGTTGCTTCAGAAGACGTTTATAAGATCGTCACAGGTGACGAATCATGGATCTATGCGTATGAGCCCGAAACAAAACAGCAATCGACCGTGTGGGTCTTCGAAGACAAGCCAAATTCAACAAAAGTTGTTCGTGGAAGAAGCACTTCGAAGCAAATGGTCGCCTGTTTCTTCGGCAAAACCGACGACTGTTGGCGACTGTTCCGCAACGTACGACGGTCAATTCTGCTCTCACACATCGGCTCAAACCAGCGCCTTTTTGACCGGCCAAAACGTCCAATTGATGGGTCATCCGCCGTACAGCCCTGACTTGGCACCCAATGACTTCTTTTTATTCCCGCACATCAAGAAAAAATGCATGGTCAACGATTTTCGTCGCCAGAAGATGCTGTTGAAGCGTTCAAAATCCCTGTTTTGGAGGTGACTCAATTGTAGTGGAAAAAGTGCTTCGACAATTGGTTTGAGCGCATGCAAAAGTGTATAAATCATGCTGGAAAATACTTTGAAAAACAATCAAATCATTTTTGAAGCGTTCAAAATCCCTGTTTTGGAGGTGACTCAATTGTAGTGGAAAAAGTGCTTCGACAATTGGTTTGAGCGCATGCAAAAGTGTATAAATCATGCTGGAAAATACTTTGAAAAACAATCAAATCATTTTTGATGATAAATATTCGCATTTTCATTATTAGGCCAGAAATATATATATAGCAGCCCTCGTATATGTAGTATATCTATCTCGCACTTAAAAATAAGTCATAAAACAACATATGTTCCTTTTATGTTAGGTAGCTCAGTGGAGAAGCATAACCTCCCCTTAGTTTTTATAACCGGGACATTCCAAAAAAAGGCACACTATAAAACCATTTCGATTAGATTAAGATTTGGAGACAGGATTTGGTACTATGAAAGTTGGCTATGCATTTTCCCGGGGATAATTTTGATGTTGATCGATATTCAATTTGAATGGACAACCCAATTGTTTGCCGTTGGTCAAATTGTTTAAAATTGCTGATTTCTTTATTAGTTTGTTGTTTTGTTCTAGATTTTAATCAATAATTTTTATAAAAGACACTTTAACGAATATCAAACAAAAGGAATTAATTAAATATCTTCAATAGTTTAGAAGTTATAAGCAGCGAAACTTTTTTTGTTTTTGCAGTCGTGCCTTAACTTTTTCCCAAAGTACTGTAGGTTGTGTGTGTGTGTGTGTGTGGTGTAGTCTGTACCCGTACGAGGTATCATTTTGTCCTCGTTATGTTGACGATGCTTGTTCTTCGGCTTCAACCTGTTCTTCTTCTGGTTCAATTGTTGCTTAATAGTTCTTACAAATTTGTTCTTTACATACTCAGGCACACAGAGAGTAGAGGAGTGAGAGAGACATGCCTTTACAGATTTACATACACATAGATACGAGTGTTTGTCTGGCATGTTGGTCGGTCGTTTTGGTTTTGTTTGGGTTGGTTCGCTCGGTGTTGGTCTGGCCATGCTTGTCTCCACCGCTCGGTATGGTTTGGCTTGTTTGTATGGGTTAGATGCTTGTTTCGCTTGCTATGCTCGCGCTTTTGCTTTTTTTAACTTGTAGTTCTCTTGTGTGTGTGTGTTTGTGTCTCTTTTTGTTCATGCTGTTGTTGGGGCATCTAATGTGACTCAAGTTCTTCAACAGAAAACAAGAAAGAAATACCAGCAGCGGCTACAGCAACAACAGCCATGACTACTACAGACAACAATTGTTTGGGTGTGTGTGTGTTCATAGGCATTCGCCTGTATGAGTACATGGTTATGAACATATTAAGTTGAAAGTACCTTTGGGTCCACCCAACCCTGATGGTAGCGGTACTTAGTTCTTGTCGTTGGCATTCTTGTTGTTGCCTCTGTTGTTGTTGTTGGTGCTCTAAAGAGCTCAAAAACGCGCTTGTAAGCAGAAAAAAAAGAAATGTTAGCAGGCAGCAAGTCGTTTTTTCTTCTTTTTTTTTGTTTGTATTCACATTATTTTCTTTCAGTTTTATTTTCCTGTTGTGCACTCTTTTCGATGCTTAGTCCTTTCCTTAAGTTTTTCCTACTTTAGTTGGGCGAAAAAAAAGTGAAAACATTCTCCTGTTTTTTTTCATATTTTTTTTGTTTGTTAGCCAGAGAAAAGGAAGAAGGACAAAAATTAAATACTTGTTTTCTTTGGCAGCATTTGTTGTTGTCTTTTTGTTTTTCTTAGTGGAAAATTTATAACGTTGTTTTGCCAAGTTGCACTTCTTCTTTTAAAGCGCTGTAACTTTGACAGGGGCAACAACAAAAATACAAGGACTGGCAGTCTGTGTTATCTGTAAAGCGGTTGTTGGTGGTAGGCGGTGGGTGGCAAGTGAAAGTAGTTGGAACTTACGCATACGTACGCATAATTTAAGATTGCTCATACGCAGCGGTACAAAGCAAAATGAGTTAGTAATAAATAGAGTTTGGATTTCAAAAGGTGGTAGAGGATAAAAATCACTAAAATGTTGCTGACTTTATCATTTATTGGAATTTTTTCGATTTTAACGGAAATAAAAACACTTGATTTTTGTAATAGCCGTTTTGAGCCAGCGTTAGACAAAAGGTCCCGCTTAGTGAGTATAATAATTATATCGTACAAAGCTTACTGATTTAATAGAAGTTTTCTTTTGAACTTTAGTAGAATGTTGAGGAACTTAAGTAAGTTGTGTACAAGGGTTGTTATACAATATATGTCTGGCCTAGGCAACACTAAGAGGCCTGGCGCCTCACATTTCCATTGCAAAGTTTGACATTTTTTAACATAAACGTACTCAGAACGTTTTGACGTACGACCATCATTTGTGTTGTTTACAGTGACTTGAAAAAATCAATTTGGCAAAAAAATGGAATTAACTCGTGAACATTTTCATGCGGTCTTTTTTCACAACTTTCGACGTGGATTATCACGCCAAGAGTGCATCGATGAACTTAAATCTTTGTATGGCGATGAAGCACCATCCTATAGCACTGTGAAAAACTGGTTTAATGAATTCAATCGTGGCCGACGCTCGCTCAAAGACGAAGGTCGTTCAAAAACGGCCGTTGTGCCAGAGAACATTGTTGCCGTTCGTAAACTGATAATGCAAGATCGTAAGGTGATATACCGTGACATAGAGGCATCCTTGGTCATTTCTTCCACCAGCATACATTCGATATTGCATGAACACCTGTCCGCAAAAAGGTTTGTTCTCGTTGATTCCCGCACAATTTGACAATCGCTCAAAAATAGGCTCGTGTCGATTGGTGCAAAGAAATTTTGAAAAAATGCGATCGTGTTGCTTCAGAAGACGTTTATAAGATCGTCACAGGTGACGAATCATGGATCTATGTGTATGAGCCCGAAACAAAACATCAATCGACCGTGTGGCTCTTCGAAGACGAGCCAAATCCAACGAAAGTTGTTCGTGGAAGAAGCACTTCGAAGCAAATGGTCGCCTGTTCTTCGCCAAAACTGGTCATGCGGCGACTGTTCCACTTGAGCAACGTACGACGGTCAATTCTAAGTGGTACACCACAATTTGTTTGCCTGAAGTCTTCGGAGAAATTCGAAAAACGAACAAGAGAAGACGAATCGTTGTGCACCATAACAATGCGAGCTCTCACACAGCGGCTGAAACCAGCGCCTTTTTGGCCGGCCAAAACGTCGAATTGATGGGTCATCCGCCGTACAGCCGGACTTGGCATCCAATGACTTCTTTTTGTTCCTGCACATGAAGAAAAAAATGCGTGGTCAGCGATTTTCGTCGCCAAAAGATACTGTTCAAGCGTTCAAAAACCATGCTTTGGAGGTGTCTCAATCGGAGTAGGGAAATTGCTTCGACAATTGTTTTGAGCGCATGTAAAAGTTTAAAAATGATGTGGGAGAATACTTTGAAAAAGAATAAAACCATTTTGATAATAAATATTCACATTTTCATTACTAGGCCAGAAATATATATATATATATATAGCAGCCCTCGTAAGTTCGCATTTGGGACTCAAAAGCCAATATATTTTTGTATTCATTATGTTTAATTGCTCTCTCTTCTACTTAATGTGTTTTTTCCAGTTTAGACGCCTGTAGATATCAAGTCGAAGATACTTAACACTGATTGATAAGGGAATTGTCACACCATTCGGTGAAACTGGCGGAAAGTCTTCCCTGCGTAAGGAATAAGTGAAATGAACCAGCATAAGTGAAATGAACTCCATCATACCGTGCTGATTTCGTGGTTAAACGCTTCAATTTTCTCTGAATGCTTTGCGTAACATTTATCCTTAACGGCTCCCCACAGAAAATAATCCAAAGAGAACAAATCACAGCCAAATGACATCACAATTTCGACTGATTATTCGATTTTCGAAACCAGTGCGTAAAATATAGATGGTTGCGTTGGTTGTGTGACATGTAGCCCGCCTTTTTAAAAGAAAAAGGCGTCATTCTCATTAATTTTTGGAAACAAAAATTCGTTGAGCATGGCGCGGAAACGCTCACCGTTGATGGTAACCGGCTCCTTGCTCATTTTCAAACAAAAAATGTCCCAATAATCCGCACCAAACAGTAGCTTCTCAATAGTCACGTGTGGGTTCTCCGAAGCCACCGAGATAAAAATTAACTTCATCTGAAAACACGATTTTTAGGTAAAATTCTTGATCTCCTGCCAAACAACCAATCTTCAGCGAAAACGCATCGGATGGTCATGAGTTTTCCGTTCTTGGAACAATTGAACTTTTTAAACCTGCATACGGAGATGATTATGCAAAATTCTTTTCAAAGAAGTGCGAGAAATGTCACTTCCTGGGGACGATGACGAGTAGATGTTGATGGATGCTCTTGGACATTCGTAGCCACAGCAACAATGTTTTCTATTGAACGCGCTGGACGAGAACGTACTCGGGTTGGTTTGTTCAATAACGATCCATTTTCATGAACTCACAAATTAACACACAAACTGAACTGAAGGTCGATCTTTTCTCGATTATTTTCCACGTAAATTTCTTACAGTTTGCGTTAAAGACTCACTAATTTGGAAGTAAGTTTTTAATATTTCCCAATTTTGTTCGAGCGTACAGCGTCCCATTTTGCAAATGTGAAACATAAACCTGAAAGTAACAATCAAACTTATTGTTATTCTACCTTTCAAAGTCAAAGTAATCGGTAGTTAAAATTTAATATTGTAAATGGTCCAACCCTCCTGTATAATACCTTAGCTATTGTTGCTTGTCATGGCGGAATCGATCATTTTATTGTTACTCTAGTTACGAATTTATTATAAAAAAATTTAAATGTTGCTCCATTAGCATTTTGAAGATTCAAATTAATATTAAGTATACGCTATGCTGAACCTCGCATTAATATTAATCATACGTGCCAAACAAAAGGTTATCTTCAGACCTATATATTTGAGTAATTTTCAATTACTTCTCACTTTAATACACTCTTACATAGTTTTAAATTTAAATTGAATTTAGTTCATCATGTGGGCCAAACTCGTGACAATCTCGTTAATTAAAATGTATCGATAAGTTTCCTGTATCAATATTATTACACAAACTATATAGATTTTATTGATGGAACACTTCAGAAGTCCGGCTTATATTTCATAATAATGAAATCCCAACCTTATAAAACATTGTGAAACCAATATGAGCCAATACCTAAACAGGAAATACCAATTAATATTAATCATACGTACCAATGTACAGAGAAGAATGTGTTTATAGAACGATTGGGATAACTGCCGCTTGGCTCAATAAATATACATTAAACTTTACGTATGATATTGAAACACGTGCCTCTTTTCAATAAGGCCATTGTATATGTGTTTGTGCTAATGTACAATCCATAATGCACAATACCCACAACGTTCCATTGAATAATAAACGTACTTATAGTATAGATGGTGTTCATAATGATTAAATTAACGGCCATTAAAATAACTCTTGAATTATTATTTGCTAACGATTTATGACGGAGGAAAATAGAAACATGTGAGGAAAGTATATTATTATATTTTGCTGGACTGGAGGCCGTAAGTCTTGCCGTTATGACCTCGTTTCTAAGAGAAATTACAAAAATAATCTATATAAACCGGGCGGAGAAAGTAAATCACTTTTTCGGAAGTGACTGGATGGCAAAAACCATGTTCCTTTCAAACTGAGTATGCATTAACTCAAATTAATATTAATCATACGCACCGTAATAATTTTCAACAACTTGAAAGTATTTCTATGAATTTGTATACTCTACTATACTGTGGTACAGGATATTGAAGTTGACTTTGGGCTGATGTTTGTAACAAGGACCCCATGGTTATGTAGACGATCGATTTTGAATCGCTAACTGCTTTCTTTTATCGATGTACGTCCACCTATCGTTGCAATCAAAGTACACATAGCAAATATGAACCGATTTTAACGAAACTGCACATTGTTAATGTCAAGTCCAAGGGCGAATTGTATTGGCGAAGTTACATACTATAAAGTTTCTGATAAAATTTGAGTTTCTGTAGCTCTAGAAAGCATTAATTCAAGTGGATTGTGCTCAAATTGTGCATTGTACGTTACGTAAGACCAGTAGGTTATTTCACAGGAAACTGTTCCATATTGGCTTATGTTTTTCTAAATAGCCCCTAACGCAAAAGACTTGGTGCAAGAGCAAACATTCCTATTACAGGTGGAACATAATTTTATTCATTTTCTCAGTAGTGCATCCTGCATCTACCTCCTGCTTGATATACGCCTTAAGGGTCCGAATCGTATAAGAATGGTTTGCATAACGTCGGTCCTTTAGGGTACCACACAAAAAAGTCTTAAGACTTCAAAGAACAACATTTCCGATCAAGTCGTATAAAAGATCGGTTGTGATGTAAGGTGTGTGGCATGGAACACCCTCTCCTGCTGAAGCAGAATATCGTCTATATCGTTGTTTTCAGACTCCTGACCCTAAAAAAATTAATCATAACTCTGTAGCGTTAACCAAAATGGCGTTTCGACTAGCATTTTAAAAGAAAAATGGGCCAAAGATGCCACCGCTCTTAAACTCCACATTAAACTGTTCATTTCGAGCTCTAGATGGGGCCAAACTAAGAAACGCCTTTTACTGCTGAGTAAACCCCGGAACTTACTAGCGAATAATGCAAACCTTAGCGCAAAATTCGCGATACGCACTAGAAATATGGAGTTGTTGAGGTCAATATTCCAAGACTGAATCACACGTTCTCGGATAACACATTCTCGTCAGTGTTGACCATACGAATAGGTGTTAGCCACTAGCATGGCAGTTTCTCTCGTGCCTCCTTTCAACTTAAACTTCTTTTCAATAAACTCACTGTTTGAGCTACATAGCATTGACTTTGGAAATAAGCTTGCATTATTCCCTACATATCTCAAGCTCAGAGTGATTCATACAGACTTTCTGCCCTGATTTTGAGCGGGAAATTGCTATCACTGTCAAACTACCATATGATTTAAAATTAAACCATTTAATGAACTACCCGTTAGTAGTTAAAATTATTGAAATTTATTGTTTAGTCGCTCGGCAATTGAACATTATTGAATTGAACCAATGCAATTAACTCCAATTAATATCAATAATACGCCACCATGCACATCAAATTAATAATAATCATACGCCCATCAATTTATTATCAATCATACCGCGGTAGTTAAACAAATAAATATAATTAATTTTAACTCCTAAACAATTGAACTCCTCGAAACAAAATGTATCGAGATATCAGAGAGGAGGAATAAAACTTTAAAATAAAGTAATTGTTGTGGGTCGCTAGGTTTAAATACTGGTCAAACAATGGATTGACAAGTAATAAGTAAAAAAGTTGCCATCAAATATATATCGAAAGATTTGTTATAAGTATATTCAATTCATTTAGTTGTTCATAAATTAGTCCTACTTTCGTGGAAGATATGTTTGTAAAATTTTTTTTGGGAGAAGTTTCCATTGTTCCCGAATATGAGGTTGAGTGAATTAAGTAAGTCAGTACTGTCTTCTTATGAAATAAGCCTCGCTTTTTGATTGAAACCTCCACATTCATCGGTTATGGAATCTAAATCTATTATTGATAAGGCTACATTCTATATTCAATTCAGCTTAAATGAAGCATAGTGCGTTATGAGCGAACTCTTGTTATCCCTGGTGAAATTTTGGCCGGCCTGTGTTTCATGTGGACTCCTGCGCTAGAAGTCAATTTTTAAGTTCCGTCTTGCTCAAGCTCCAGACAAAGACACGAAATCTTCTTTAAAGCAGAGTAACGGTCACGCCCGACTTTTAGCTTTTATACTTCTTTTTGTACTTTATACTTCTTTATGGTGCGTATGATTAATAAAAATTCATAGTACATATTCATAATAAAATTGTACAGCCGAAATACAATGAAACTAAATTCCATGGGACTCCGATAGATAGGGCGCTCATTTAAAATCTCCTAATATATCAGTTGCTCTTTCTTGATCCCGTACTGCTGTCAGCTATACCCAAACCCCCACGACCACCCTTTCGAGGTTTAACATTCGTGTCATATTGTTCCCAAACAACAAGAACAACCAACAAAGTATTTATTAACACCATGTTTCTGGTTTTTTTTTTTTGTACTGCCCTTTCCGGTCAGATGATTACACGGTGGTAGGTGGGTAGATGGGACTTTACACTATTGACAAAGTGATTTATCACCGTGTGATTTATCGCAAACAATATATATTGCGTGGTCGTTGATTTTTAATAACGGCTAGAAGCCATTGAAGCGTACACCAAAAGGGCAAAGCGGTAGCGGAAAAAAGTATTCGTTAGAACGTTTGGTGTTGTGGGTTGATGGAGGAAACGAGAAAATGTTTAGAAAATCATTTCAAATCAGTGCTGCTAGGGTGGCGGCCAGTGAATAGATGTAGAGGGAAAGCCAATAAATCTATTTGTAGCCACTAATTGAGAGTTTAGTTGTATATGGTGTAAAGAAAAAAACACACGCTAGATTTGGAATGAGGGTGTTTTTGAAAGTTGAAAAATCCGTGTTTTTGTTTTTTTTTTTTTGGAGGCAGCAAAATGATTTATGTAGTGTGTATAATTAAGAAAATAGCGATTTGTATAAGTATTGTTATATTGATGTGAAATATCGTGATTATGTCTTTGTCTAAAGGCTAGCCATTTCAGCAAATTTTGCTGGGAACTATCCTTAGAAGATGTTTCCCTTAAAAATATAACTTCTGCACAAATAGTTATCACTCCCTAAACTAACAAATTCAATTCGAATTAGCGGATTTTGGATATATGTATAATCATTTATTTCTATTTTTGGACTGTGGTACGTATGATTTATATAAATTCGCAATGGAGTACAGCGTATAATTAATATTAATTATAGTTTATTACATAGATCCGTGTTGATACGCATGTTTTTTTGTTAAATGTTGTCCTTAGGAGTTATTACATTCTGCAAATTCAATGCCTTACCAGATCTGTCATAACAATCATTAAGTTTACCCCACACCTCACTATGGTCCAGGGTATTAACACATAGTACTGCTGTTTGTAGTACTTGAAAGGAAAAGAGTAGACCACAAGTTTCTTATACCGATCGATTCAGAATTACTATCGGATTCAATGGAGCAATTTCCGTCCGTCAGTTGTAATCAAAGTCAAGACAATTATGTACCGAATTCGATGGAACCTTGTACATTGGCCGAGGACGAATCCTATTGATCAAATTCTGTCAGTCCATGTTTTGATATCATACACAGGTGCTTCCCGATTTAATGACATGCCACTTATTAAATCCGATTTTGACTAAATTTCGCACAGAGCGTTATGAGCATCCAATACACAGCTCTGGTAACATTCAAACATATTGGTCAATATTTTCATATTAACCCCTCGCAAAGGTTTGGGTTTAACCCCTCCAGAAACCATAAAATAAACCCGATCGCGCCCAAAATTGTTCAGGATGCCTTAGAAGCTACCAAAAATTAACTTTGGTGCAACTGGATCACATCGTTGCATAATTTCCTGTAGCCAACATACCAAGTTCCTTAGCGATTTCAGAACCCGCCGTTCTAGAAGCTACGTATTACTTCTAATTTCTAATTTTGCACAGCGCTTTACGAGCGACAAATACTTAACTTCAAGAGAATTGGTCTATGTTTTCGAACAGAACCCGCACAAAGATCTATCACGATATTATGGTCCTGCCGCTCTTAAGGCATTATTTTATACTCATTCCAGCTCATATGAAGCATAATGCATTATGAGCGACCTATAGTTATCCCTGGAAAAAATTTTGGCCAGCCTGTGTTTCTTGTTGAACCCACGAAATATGTCCTTTCCGCTCTAGAACCTTGCTCAAGCTCCAGACAAAGAAACGAAATCTTCTGAAACGCAGAATGGTGAAGAGTAATGGTCAAGCCCGAATTTCGCACATGTTTTTGTTTTTGAATTATGGTGCGTATGATTAATAAAAATACATTGTACACCCGAGCGTATATTTATTATTAATTTGGGTTTATTTCACAGTTTCTATATATAAAATATAATTTTAAATAAAGTTTATTGTTAGATCTTTTTAAAGAAACGACGAGTCGCATAAAAGTTTTGATAGACCATCAGGCGGTCCATTGTAGTCGGCATAATAGTGGGAAATACTCACGGTTCCCGGCGTCTTATGTTGCAAACTACCGTCGAGAGTCATCATTCTTAACAACTTCACATTTCGATGCCACGAGGACCAATTGGTTTAGCAATTGAAAACTTAGGACAGCTCAAAAAGGACAAATAGAGCGCGTTTTCATCTTGGCGGCTATGTTCACAAGCAAATCTGCCACATGTAGGGATCGAAAACCGGCACTTGATCATCGAGAAGCCAAGGAGAAGCCTTGGAGATTGCCAGTTTGGTTCGCATGTTGAAGCGGAACGATTATTAGCACATTTTCTTTGACGGGCTGTGCGGCAGATGACCCATCAATTCAACGTTTTGGCCGATCAAAAAGGCGCTGGTTTGAGCCGATGTGTGAGAGCTCGCTCGTATTTTTTCAAAATTTCTTTGCACCAATCGACACACGCCTTTTTTTAATGAAAACATTATAAAAGATAACTTGAGCATGCCCATCCATCAATGATTTCTGAAACAAACCCTACGTGATATAGAGCCAGAAACCATCACTAAATCTTGAAATGCACTAATGAGAAGCCTGCTAAGTTATTCCATAAATAAGTATCCATTATTATAACATTTGCCGTTTCGTTTTTTAATTTTTAAAAAGAAATCTTAGATTTGGACTACTCTGTAAACAATTCCCGTATAAGATCCAATATTAAAAGCGGTTTCGTCCATATCCATTTTTTTGAACTTCCTTTAATGAATACATTAAGAAAAAAATACAGACTTTTTACTTTGAGTAGGTCCCTCTATCAAGGATTTCCAAAAAGCTCCCCCTCAGCTTCTTACAGGGCTGTTAAGTGGAACACTGTTTGTCCCTCTAAACAGATAAATACCCTAAAACTGTAGATTTCCAAGGAAAATGAAGGATATCGCCCCCATTCGTTTTATGACCAACCAGAACATAAAATTGCTGCCCTCTTATTGCGTTGAGAATAAAATTTTCATTTCATGTTAAAGGACCTGTCCTTTAATACGCAAAATGACATATAGCCTGCACAGGACTTTAAACGTATTTTATAACCCTGAATAACCTTAAATAAATCCCATATCGAGAGCTCACTCGGAGTTCCATTTATTGTCAACTCAAGTTTTGCCCTCGAGTTTAAACGACGAGTTTTGCATTCAAATTTTAACTGCTCCCCGGTGGACAGACTGATGACAGGAAAGAGTGATGTCAGGAGAGAAGCAAAAAAAAACGATATGTCATTGAAAATTAAAACATCAATTTCACATTTTATGTATTTCGAACAGACAGACAAAAATGCCAGCATCCACACAATGTTATGTGAAATGCAAACAAACTTAAATACAATTTAGATATTTTTAAAGGAAATTAAATTTAATTTATTATCCTACGGTTTGGATCTGCACCGGTCTTAGAGAGATAATTTCGTTCAAGCTTAAATTTTTTATACAATTTATTTTGGAAAAAGGATATTTTTGCGACTGGGTTTCCTTTTTGATGTTATTCTGATTGTGTTTTTTACAGAGGGCTTTGCTGAAACGAGTAGCTGTAGTGGTTTATCTCGCTGTATGGTTTTTAAAGTTCTATAACACTATGCCTCAAAATTTCAGACTTTCTCAAGGGGAGTGGGGGGGGGGGGTGTGATTCCTTCGAAAAATTAACGACTTAGTTCAGTATATAGTAAATCCTCATAAGGACAGGGTCTCATAAGGACAGGGTAGGTCTCAGGGTAGTGGTAGGGAAGGTAATTATTTTCAAAAAAATAAATGTAATAAAATGTCCTTTCAAATTACCAATAAATATTCAGCACTTGATTTGAATTTTTACATTTTTTTTCTTCTGAAAAAATACCTCTAGATGGATTACCCTATATTTGCGTATAGCCCCTATGCAAATGCTCTTTCCGATTTTAGAATCTATGGCTTTAAAAGCCACATAAAACCTCCGATTCCGATCAAATTTCCCATAGAGCATTACATATCTGGGCAAGTGGCAAAGTGTGCCCCCTCAGCTTACCTAACTTCCCGACGATAAAATCACATCTCTTTACATTTTTAACTTACGTTGAAATACAATTGAGCCAGCTTTATGTGTGCTTTATGTACATACATCAGACAGTACTTACGCACACACACTCACACACATGCTGGCGTACAGACATAGACATGCATAGAGATATTCGAACACTTCATCTTACAAGTGTTAATGTATGTTACGATAACATTTTATGAGTTCCATTTATATAAACGCAAATTACACGCACTCACTCTCGGACTTACTCACGCCCACCTCCGGGACATCCATGCAAAGGCTGGCAGACAGACAGACAGACAGACAGAGAGAGAGAGAGAGAGACGGGTGAAAATGCACATAAAAATGCCGAAGGAAAAAAAGAAGCATCATAAAAATGTAATTTCATGGTAAGACTGAACCGAAAAAACCAATCTTTTCAATTTAATTACCTTTACAAGGGAGTGCTGCTAGTACACACACTCACACACACACAGACACTCCTCTGGTATTTAAAGGCCATTATGTATGTATGTGCGTTAGCCAAGGAAAAACACCATGAGTGGAGTATGAGTGTCTGCATGAGAGTGGACGTATGTATGTACATATGCCACAGTTAATGTGATAAGGTGGGTGTGGGGGAGTGTGGGCAGGTGGGTGGATACTCGCAATTGTTATATAAACTCTCAAGTAAGAATTCATGAACAAATGTCTTCAGCAGAGAACTTAATTACAACAAAAGGAAAAGAAAGAAAGAACAAAAAACAACGAAAGTACCAGAGTAACCCTAAACTATAAATGTGCCAGTGTCAGTAACTAAACACACACATACACACTGAACTACACATACGAGTATGTATGAGATTTGTTGTATGTGTATTGCTGGTTACACGCTCAGAAAATACAGATTGCAAGCAAATTTGTTGTTGGGCGTAAAAACAAAGCGGTCATTATAGGGGTCACTTGAAACAAAAGCAACCTCCCAGACAAAACAAAAAACTGCCAAGGACAAACCGTTGGCCCAGCACCATATATGGTGGTCCAGTTGCGGGAAAAACGTCCAATCTCTAAAAAACCAGTAATGGCAAAGCAAACAAAATAATATCATCAATATACTCTTGGCCGATTTATTTTGAAGCTTAGGAAAATGTGGAAAATACCGAACGTCTAGTGCTTTGCCAGCTGTCAAATGAAGAGCCAATCGACTCTTAACCGAGAAATAGATTTAAGTTGAAATGTTTTGAATTTTTATTTTATATGACAAACCACCTTCCCAACATTTGAAAGTTTCTTTCATTGTCCATCGTGAAATTCGTTACGCTTTAGTCACTTGCAGACGATTAATGAAAGATAGTTTGAATTTTACAAAAACAATTTACTTTAAAGTCGTCTTTAAATCATCCAGACGGCAATTGGAAGATTGTTTGTTGTCTACAACACCAGCTAAAAATCACTTGTGCCGTATTGGATATATTAAACAACATTATACACTTCTGCCAAAGTCGCAGTGATCGCGAAATAAAATTAGAATCAAAAGTAACTTCCGAGTTCCCTGGCAACAACTGGTGTATCTTCAGATTTAAATTGTCAACGTCTACATTTTTTGCCGCTAAAATTGATCTTTCTGCAATTCCTGAGAACGACGTGGAATCGACTGATTTAGCTAATTTTGAACGAATACACTTACGGCTCAATATTTTCGTCGCTTCGAGCAGTACGGCGTCGCTTTGGCTCCGAAAATTGGAGTTAGCGCTGTTAAAGTTGCGACCGCGACTTAGAATCTCGGTAGTTGATTTCCAAACGTTGCTCGTAAGTCAACTTTACCATGATGAAAATCTCGATTTTGACTAACGTTTTCACACTGAACGATCATTAAAAATGTTTGAGGGTGCGTAGACATAAAGATACGAAATTGTTATGTCCCTATTGGAAAACCCTTTACTTGTGCTAACGACATCTAGTGCTTTGCCAATGGTTTTATATTTATCCTTCCTCTTTTTCTAACTGGGCTGTATTTATGGTACAGGAATGGACCCCTTGTATGTCCTGCACTATTTAAAAACTTATGTTTCACCTTATGTTTCAACTGAGTCTGATTAAAAACAGATCACATCAGATTGTTTGGAAATAAACACTTTAGTTTCACCTCATGTTTTAACTAAGTCTGAATAAAGACATATCACATCAGATTTTTTGAAAATAGAAACTTAATTTTCACCTCTTTTTTCAACTGAGTCTGAATAAAAACAGATCACATCAGATTGTTTAAAATGCCCAAAAATAGTCCATTCATGCACATAGAGAATAAATCGTTAGAAAATCTATGCGATCTACAAAAAAATTCCTGTTATATGAGAAGATTTTCTGTTGCCACCACCAAAAGTTTAAAAACTTGATTGAAATTAGGTTCATCGTACCATAAGATAGCAGCCATGATAGAATTTTGGTACTTACAACTATTCGGTTATACCAACTGACTGATAGCCAAGTTAGAAATTATTAAAAGCGCCTGTAGTGGACACTAATGTCTTTATATTAATTTGTTCATTGATGCCAACAATTGGTAATGACAACAAATATTTCGTTTGAAAAATACCAAAAGCAAATGAAGAAAAAACCGGTTTGTGGGCGGTTCGGACTTTAGGTAGAGCGATAAGATTTTCTGTAGCAATCGCAAAATGTTCAAAATCTTGATGAAGATTTAGTTTGAATTACCATAAGATGATAGCTAAGATAATATAGGGTGATCAATCTAGAGGTATTTTTTCAATAGTTGTGATAAACTATTTTTTTCTTTTTATTTTGTTTGCCATCATGGAAAGGCTTACACCGCAAAAACCACGGTGTATGTCATTAACGCCATAGCGGTCGAAATGCTCAAACGAATCATCCGAAATTGTACCCTCAGAATGGACACCCTGAGGCGTAGTTGCGGCCAACATTTATATTCCTAAAATGTCTTTTTGAATGAACAATAAAGTTTCCACACTGGATTTGACTCTGTGTTTTTTATTTCAAAAAAAACACCTCTAGATTGATTACCCTATGTTATTGACTATTCTGTAATAAAAATGAAATACTTAAGTCCCACAACATCTCATTAAGAAACAAGGGGACATTTCTCTCAATTCAGTCAGCTTGCATGATTTAATTCTTCTACTTACTGTTCGGGACCTACTACTTAACGCCGGGACCGAACGGCTAATGCATTTTAAAGAGAAGTTTTCACATGGCTTAGAGATAAATCTCTTTCTCGAAAAGTCACTGTCAGTTACGAAGCGGAAACCCGTCGCTGAAAAATTGTTAAATGTTCTTTCCTGGAGTTGAACCATGGCTAACTGCCATGATAGTCGTGCACACTTCCATCGCACCACCGCCGCCCAAATGAAATTAAGTGAAACTAATTGCCTGTCAGAACCGAGGCCAAAGTGAATTTAAGTGAAACTAATTGGCTGTCAGAACCGTCTGTTATATAGAATTGTTCGTTGACACTAACAATTGGTAATAGCAAAAACAAATTGCGTTCTTATAACTTTTTATTGATTTCTTCAACACAAAAAAAACAGAATTATAGAAAACAATTGAAAACATTTCCGTTTGTGTTTAGTTTTTGGAGGATATCTATTTTCATACCTACTTGAAAATATACATATCGAAAGGCAACTGAAATTTTTTTTCTAAAGCGAAGTGGTAAAAGCAGACCAAATTCTGAAAAAGACAACTTAATTTTTATTTTGTTAACCTTTTTTTATTTGGATGACTTTGCTTAATTTACCCATTTAAAGAGGATGTGGCACTGGCCACTTTTCCTCCAGGTTGAATTTCGATTTATGCCAATATCTTGTGATTAAAATATCATCGTCAAAAATCTTTTAGTTCATTAGATAAAGTCTTTTAAAGTTAAGGGTTGTGTGGGCTCATTAGACCGCCCGAAAATGCAAAAGTGTTTTTTTCTTCGCTCCCCAGGATTTTTCTGGTAGGTAGGGTATAAAAAATAAGCTCCATTAAAAAATTTGACCTTGTTAGTTGATACTGTCCACCCGGTTTTGATTTTACGTCCTAAAATGGACCCTAAAGTGGTATACAAAGTAATCGACCTATAACTTTGAAAATAACAGGTTTAGGAGATCGGTTATGTATACCATATTTATAGAGAATCATATAATACACCTTTTTGTAGTAGATTTCATCGATGTCCGTTTGACCATTTAAGCAGAGGTGGGCAATTTTTATGAAAATTTGTGAAATTGAATTTTTAAAACATCCATAACTTTATTGTGAATGCAGATATTTTTATATGCAAACTGTCAATTGATAGAGTATTAAATGAAGTTTAAACTGTATAAAAATGTTACATTATTTTCTGCCCTTAAATAGGCAAGAAATTGCAAAAAAATTAATGAGTAAAAAAAATATAAAAATTTTATTAAAAACAGCGAATATTTATTTGAAGTTATTTATTACCAAATACATAGAAAAGAAAAAACACACTCTACTACATGGCGTTACAAACTAATTGACAAACTTAGTATACCCTCTACGAAAAGTATACCTGAAAGTTGCAACTGTGTTGTCAGAAAAAAACATCTGTTTTTGTTTATTAATTCAAAAAAATTAAGAGACATAAAATAAAATTAATTAAGTTTCGTTTTGTTAAGGTGATTAACGAACATAGATTTAGAGAAACTTTCTGATGGCAATGCTTCAAAATGTTCCTCCATTGTTTGCATAAGTAATTGCTTCTGATCTTCTTGGTGTGTTAAAATTGCGTTAAATCGTGTAATTAAAGCTATTCCACGCTCAGCAATATCGTTTACTACAAGTAAACTTTTGACAATTTTGCTAGCAGCAACATAATCTTCGCCTTCACTCCATGTGACTGGATCGTCTTTTAAAAAGCTTTTAATAACTCCAGTGATATCTTGGTTTAATATAGTTTGAAAAAATAAATAAGTGTTATTACTAACGAAGTCACATAATTCAGCACTCATGATCTCGTTGACTGGCAAGTTAATCCGTTTTGGATTTTCTGGGTGACCCTCTTTATTAAAGTTCAGTATCATTCTTCTTTTTATATTGATTTCAACTTCGTCGTCAAATAACGCAAGCGCGATGTTTGCTTCACTTAAATACCAAAGATGGTTTCGAAACTTATTTTGTACTGCAGTTGCCACTATATCATCTATGGATTTATATCTCTCGAGATCTTTCATTTAATACTCTATCAATTGACAGTTTGCATATAAAAATATCTGCATTCACAAAAAAGTTATGGATGTTTTAAAAATTCAATTTCACAAATTTTCATAAAAATTGCCCACCTCTGCTTAAATGGTCAAACGGACATCGATGAAATCTACTACAAAAAGGTGTATTATATGATTCTCTATAAATATGGTATACATAACCGATCTCCTAAACCTGTTATTTTCAAAGTTATAGGTCGATTACTTTGTATACCACTTTAGGGTCCATTTTAGGACGTAAAATCAAAACCGGGTGGACAGTATCAACTAACAAGGTCAAATTTTTTAATGGAGCTTATTTTTTATACCCTACCTACCAGAAAAATCCTGGGGAGCGAAGAAAAAAACACTTTTGCATTTTTCATATATATTTCGGGCGGTCTAGGGCTCATGAACCATGCCCTCTTTTCAAATTTTACCTTAACAAAGACCCTAATAATTTCCTTGTCTAGGATTGTAATCTGTTAAAATTTTATAAAAATCGGTAAATTACTTGGGGCGTTTTTATAGGGGGCGTGACACCGCCTACTTTTCCTCCAGAATAAATTTCGATCCCCGCCAACATCATATGCTCCAAATATCATCGTCATGTCTCTATTAGTTCATAAGATATAGTATTTTTAAGTTCAGGGATGTTTGGGCGGTGCCACGCCCGTTGGTCCAATTTTACCATAACTAAGTCTAAAATAATTGTTGGATTAATTCTGTTAAAATTTTATAACTATGAGTCCATTAGTTTGGCCATAAATGTGATTTTTTAAAGGGACATGGCTCCGCCACCACTTTTCCTCCGGGATGTGTTTTGACCCATGCCCATATCATATGTTTCAAATATTATTATGTCATATACTTATACCTATTAATTCATATATTCAGATATTGTCTTTCTAAGTGCGGGGTTATGTAGGAGGTGGGAGAGGCACCTCCTACATGTCTAATTTTACCACAAAGTAGCCTTAATTAATTTTAATAGTCTTTAAATTAATTCTGTTAACATTGTTTAACGATAGGTCCATTAGTTTGGCCATACATGCGATTTCAAAAGGGGCGTGGCACCGCTCGCTTTTTTTCTCCGGGATGTGTTTAAATCCATGCCAATATCATATGTTTTATATATAAGCCTCATATCTCGAAGAGTTCATGAGATATTGTGTTTTTTAATCAAGATTGTTTATTTTTCCTTTTGTTTGGGGAAAATATTAACCTCTTGACCTATCTCGTCCATTTGGAATACCAACTGTTTCAGTCCATCAACACATCTTTCTGCAAAATCCTAGCTTTAATAATTTGCATTTAACAGACAGACAAGGCTATATCTCCTTGAATTTTACGACGATTCAGAATATATATACGTTGTGAGGTCTCCAAGCAGTATTTTGATGTGTTGCAAACGGAATGATAAAGTTAATATACCATCAATCCTATAATGGAGGCTATACAATATAAAAAAATCGATTGTGACAGCTAATTTTTTTATGGGAATATACTTTATCGATAAAGCCCAAGATATGTTACATCGTGAAGAGCGTCATCACAAAATCGGTCAGAAACGTAGGACTAGAAAATTATTTTCTACACGCAGAGAAAACATCAGTTGAAAATCGATTTTAAATACAAGAAGTGCACAAATGAGTATGTTCGGATGGGCCAAAGCTTTTGTACTCACCACCATGGATGGTGTTCCAGTATAGCAAGGACAGTATTGGCGAATAGGGTTGATGGTAGTAGATCTATGTTTAACGGGCCTTAATTTTAGAGGCCCTACGGTCCATTGGCCCATTTTAATGCCGCTAACTCTGCCAAATTTTAATATTTGGATGAATTTGTGGCATTGACGAAAACTTCATTATTTTTAAGTACCCCATGTGCCCATTGTTAAAGAAGCAAATTTTTGGATCCCTAGGGCCCGTAGATCCGGACTTCAGATTTATCCAAAACTTAAAAGGTAGTGCATATTTTGGACACACTTTTAGATGTAATTAGTATTAGGTGTTTTAATGTAGTCAAAGTGTGTTCAGTTTTCCATAGAAAAAACTTTTTTTTTCATTGGAAACTATTTGCGGTTCCCTTTGGAAGAGATTTTCTGTTCCCCGAAAACATAACCCTTTCAATTATTTTTTTAATTGTCCCGCTGCCTATGGAAGACATTCTCTTTAATTTCCTATGAAATACACACTAATTTGACACCTAATTGTTTTCAGTGTACCTTTCAATAAAAATAGTCAAATCGAAATCTATTGCTTACGTTAAATGTAATTATCAAAAAAAACCATTAACAACTTAATGGACTCTTATTATCGCAATCTAAAGTCCCAACTAAGAAAGCGAAATTTTAGTTTGACGCAAGAACTCGTTGGACCAACAACAGTACCAGTAAATCAACCTAAGCGACATGAACATATCAAATCCGCGCGAAAGGAGACTGAGAAGACGCGATAAGATACAAATCTATTGTATGGGAAACATACAGAAATATCTGCAGGAGACAACACTTCATGGTCTAAAATATTTAGCCGACAACACCTTAACGACCAGGGAAAAGTAAGTTGGAGATTTCTCTTATACACTCAAATTTTTTCTAATGTAAAATTCTTTAAGATTATTTTTCTTTGTAGCCTTTCTGGCTTGTTTCATAACCGTGGCCCAGTTAATCTCTAACATCTATTCCAAATGGGATAGTACACCGGTGATCATAGGCATAAGTCCGCATCCGACGCCGATTCTGAAAGTCCCATTTCCGGCCTTGACCGTGTGCAATATGAATCAGGCTCTGCATTCTAAAGTTGCCAATTATACAGAGTACATTAAAAATTACTTATTATGGCCTTGTTCCAATATTGACCTTGTGTTTTTTTTCTCCAGAGAATCCAAGGAATTTTCTATACTCAAATTTCTCTGTTACTCTGATGCCGAGTTCGATACAGAACTGGAAAATTCGGAAGAATTTCAAAATAATGATTTACGTATCTCCGATTTTATTGTTGAGGTAATTTTTATGTGCTGCCTGGCCAAACGCATTAGAATGAACTAATTCTCTATACTTATTTTAATAGCATTCCCAACCCTGTTCTCGCATGTTAATGGCCTGTCAAATTAGTTCAGTCAGCATTAATTGCAGCGACTTATTTCGGGAAGTTTTAACTGATGAGGGCTTATGTTGCACCTTCAACACTCTCCATTCGGATTTTCTATATAAAGGAAAGTAAGTTTTGAAGACCTTAAAAGAAGATATTAAATTTTTTTAGCTTTTGGTAAACATTTTCCTTTTTATTAACTAAAAACGTTATGCTGCTTTGGGAAAATATTTTATATATAAATAAGAATTTTAATCAGAAAAATGTTACCTTTTCTTTAGGCATTTTTTTGTCTTTATGTTATTAGCTTAAGAATCTCTATTATTTAAAGTAGTTTTTTTCACACAATTATCTTTTTCGTTAAAAAATTTTCTTTTTTCAAAAGGACTTTTCTTTTACAACAAATTCTTAGTTTTTTCAAAAAGATTCCCTTTTTAAAAAAAAGTTTTTTTTTTTGTTTTATTTCAGTCTTTTGCTTTTACACATTGAACAGGGATTAGCCGGCTCAAGACCTCTTGTATCTATATTTAAATAGAAGACATGTTTTTAACAAAATGGCAAAGTGACATTGATTTTCGTGGCTGCACACTGCTTTTATTGCGATTTCAGGTCCGTGACAACCCTCTTCAGAGAGCTTTCTTTTTTAAAAAAGATTTTCATTTTTTAGAAAAGATTCTGTTTTTTTAAAATAGATTCTCTTTTTTCAAAAAGATTATTTTTTTCAAAGAGATCACCCTATTTGCATAAGCCTTTTTTCAAAAACAAATGATTTAATTTCCTTCTAGAAAATTTCTCCTTGGCATTAAATAACTCGACCGCAATTTTTCTTTCACGACTATCATGACAGTTTTGAAGAGTCTCTTTTTCTTTATAAAATCATTTTCTTTCCCATTAGGTTAAGCTTCTCGTTTACTAAGAATAAGATTATATTTTTCTTAAAAATATAGATCTTTTGCTTTAAAAATAATTGTCTATTTCTTTTTGTTACACAAATCGCTTCTTTTTGAAAGAAATGTTGTCTTTGTCGTTATTCTTTTTTTCTAAAAGATTCTTTTTTATCAAGATTCTCTTTTTTCAAAAAGATTATCTTTTATCAAGATGCTATTTTTTCAAATAGATTCTCTGTTTTAAAAAGATTGCGTTGTTTTCAAAATGTTTTTTTCAAAAGATTCTTTTTTTACAAAAAGAAATGATTTCTTTTTCCTTAAGCGCCTCTCCTAAAAGCAGAGAAGTCTCTCCTCTACTGCAATTTTTCTTTATAAAATCAATTTATTTTTCCTTCAAAAAGATTGTCTTTTTTGAATTTTTTTTTAAAGTATTGTCTTTTTTCAAAAACATTCTCATTGTTTCAAAAACATTCTCTTTGTTTAAAAAAGATTCTCCTTTTTTTAAAAAGATTCCACTTTCTTCAAAAAGATTCACATTTTTTAAAACAGATACTTTTTTTCAAAAAAGTTTTTATTTTATCAAAAAGTTTATCTTTTATTAAGAAGATTAATAATCCTTTTTTTAGGAAGACTCTCGTTTTTCGAAAAGATTTTTTCAAATCGAAATGATTAATTTCTTTCTTTATAAAGAAATCTCTTTTTATTTATAAAAAAAATACTTTTTCTTTAGAAAAAATATTGTCCTTTCCTTTGAAAATAATTCTCGTTTCCTTTATAACAAGAATCTTTTCCTTTTAGATAAAAGAATTCTATTTTCCTTTAAGAAAACCTTTTTTTCTTTTAGAACATTATACTTTCTTTTAAAAGATTGCATTTATCTTAAGGAAAGAAGATGATTTTTTTCCTATGGGAAAGTAATTTTCATTGGAGAAATGATTTCCTAATAAGAATTATCTTTTCTATTAAGAAAATTTATTTTTAAAACATGCCCTCTTTAGAAAAAAGATTGTCCTTTCCTTTGAAAATAATTCTCGTTTCCTTTATTGCAAGAGTCTTTTCCTTTTAGATAAAAGAATTATATTTAACTTTAAGAAAACCTTTTTTTTCTTTTAGAACATTATCCTTTCTTTTAAAAGATTGCATTTATCTTAAGGAAAGAACATGATTGTTTTTCCTATGGGAAAGTAATTTTCTTTGGAGAAATGATTTCCTAATAAGAATTATCTTTTCTATTAAGAAAACCTTTTTTTTTTAGAAAATAAATAGGTTTGCTTTTTAGGTCTTCCTTGTATTTGTTTTAACTTCATTTATAACTACTTATATACCAGTCTTCATATTTTTTGGTCTGCTGCTCCTTGTTGTACAGTCTCCTAGTAACCTTTCTGAGTTCCCGTAGCTACACGATCCACCAAGAGGGTTGCGTCCGCTCACCTGGAAAAAGTATACCCGCCGTTCTAAACTTCTCGTTTTTTAGAAATCCTTTTATTTTCTTTTAGAAAAAACATTATCCTTGCTTTCGAAAGACATTCTTTGCCTTTAGAAAAAGATTTTTTTTCTTTATGGAAGTAGTGAGGTGATGATTAGTTATCTTAGCAACAAATGGTTTTCTCTTTTATGTTAATATTCTCTTTTCTTCAGGGAAGATTCTTTTCTCCTTTATATTTTTTTTCTTCTTCTTGAGAAAAATTTCTCCCTTTGCTTTAAAAAATAGTCTCGGTAAATTCTTAAGTTTAGCAATTTTATTCATCTTTTGCAAAAGGTTTTCTTTTTTTTTAGCACAATATTATATTTTTCTTTAAAAGTGTTTCATGCGAACATAATCTCTTTTCTTTAAGAGTTGGTTCACTTAAATAATTACCAAAATTCTATTTTTTTCCCCGAAGTTCCCTAATTTTTGAGGTTTAGATTTTCTTTATCTTCTGTAAAAAATGTCCCTTTTTTAGTATGAGATTTTTTTTCCTTTAAAAAGTGTTCCTTACGAAAAGATTTTCCTTTCTTTAGGAGAAGGTTCCTAAAGAGTTACCAAAATTCCATGCAGCTTTCCAAAGATTCCTTTTGTATCTTAATGGAATATCAAGGGAACTAAGCAAGACTTTCATTCCTTTGGGGAAGATCCTCGGGAAAAGGTCTTGTTTTCTAAGGGAAATTCATTCATAATAAGAGTAAACTCCAGTTTGCGTAAAGATGAGTCCCTTCTCTGGGGAAAGGTTGTGTTTAACTTTGGGAAAGGTTAACTCTTTTCTTCGGGAATTTTTTTCTTTTCCCAGAAATTGGTTGACGTTTCGTTTGGAAAATCCTCTCTTTCCTTAGGGAAAAATTTTCTATATTATTTTGGGAAAAGTTACTTCTTTTCTTCGGGAAAGTTTCCCCTTTCGCAAGAAAGGGGTAGACTTTCCGTTTCGAAAATGATTTCGTTCCTTAAGGAACAATTTTCTATTTGCTCGGCAAACCATTTTCTATTTTCTTAGAATGAAAATCCCTTAAGAAAAGTGTTTTTTTTTCATAGGGAAAAGTTTCCTTATCACGGAAATGTTACGGTCATCTAATCCTTAAGGAAGGGTCCTTGATTTGCTTTCAGTAATGTCTACTTTTCCCAAGGAAAATATGTCATTCCCTTAGGGATAAGTTCTCAATTGCTTGGGAAAAGTTGTTCTATTCCTAAAGAAAGGTTTGGAGATAAGGTTTGTTTTCATTGTGAAATGATAATCTTTTCCTTAGGATATGTTTGCCTTTTCTTAGGAAATGTTTGCTTTTGCTTAGGAAATGGTTGCTTTTCCTTAGGAAAAGGTAAACTTCTTCATAAAAGAACAGTTCTATTTTCATGGGGAACGTTTCTCTTTTGATTGGGAAAGCGTATTCTTTTGCTTATGGAAAGTTTCTTTTTATCTTACGTAGAGGTTCTTTTTTGCTAGTGGAAAGTGTTTCTTTTCTTTAGGTCGAAGTATGCCTTTTCTAAGGCCCATTGCCAGTGGAACGGTTCTAGTTTCCTTTAGTAAAAACTTTATTCCTTCCTCCTTCGAAAAATACCCTCTTGACGTAACAATTTTTTTTCTATTTAATTCCTAGCTACAGAATTATAAAAGACCTACCCGATGATCGCGCATATGAACCTATCAATTGGAATCCAGAAAATGGCTATCCACCAAATCTACCACCTAAATATTATCCCAGACCTACATATGGTTAGTTAAATTAACTCTATTATTATGAAATTCTTTTACATTACTACTCTCCCCTCCTGCAGGTACTGGTGTGTCCATGGGCATTTCACTGACCCTAAATGCCGAACTTGATGAATACTTTTGTTCATCCTCCAGTGGTCCTGGCTTTAAGATATCTCTCGGCAGTCCCATTGATACGCCCCAGGTGAAAGAGACCGGCATGATAGTGCCACTCGGCTTTGAGACACGTTTTCGCATTGAACCCATACGCTCGGAGGCCATGCCGGCAATACGTTCCATACATCGTCGCCGCCGCCAGTGTCTCTTCCTCAACGAGGAACGTCTACTCTATTACAAATACTATACGAAACGCCACTGCGAAAACGAATGTCAGGCGGCGTTTTTGATACAATTCTGCGGCTGTATACCCTACCACCTGCCATTGATCTACAGCAATACGACAGTGTGTGCGGCCAAGAGCAGTTTTTGCATTGCCAGAGCTCAGCGGTTATTCTCTCGGTCCAAAGACATCCCATGTCTGTCGCGTTGCGAGACTAGCTGCTTCGAGATGTCCTATACGCCGGATGCATTGGCAGGTCCGTTGGCCCAACGAAATTACACCATACAAAGTCGTTTGCTGAGCTCTATGTCCAAAGAGGATGTGCAGAAAAATATTGCCGTGATTCATTTCTATTATCGCGAATCGGTAATGTATGCCGAGCTGAAGAATGTCTACATTGGAATACCGGAATTTCTGTGTAAGTGGAATTGTTCGTTTCTCTTCCGATCTACCTTTTTTTCTCAATTGTGTTATTATTTTTTGGCGACTTTAGCTAATACGGGCGGCATAATGGGGTTGTTTATGGGTTTTAGTTTTATTTCTGTAGCTGAAATTGTATATTTCGCCTTTTTGCGGCCGATATTCAAATTTGTTATACCTCGCAAATATCGAAAGTCTGCAGTTCGTGGACGTCCCAGCGATGGAGATAAGGTAAGTAATGTCGCAGGTTAGATTAGACTCCAAGCAGAGACTATTTTTATGAAATTCCCATATTGTTTTTTAGGAAAATAAAAATTGGTTATCTGATGAAATAGCTAAGACAATGCGCAGAAGACCACCACATTATCCTGGAGCAATCGATAATATATAAATTATTTAAAATACCATCTGATAAAGCTTTTTGAAACCCAACACTTTGCTAAAGCACGTTCTTAGAACGAAAACTTACCTTAATTAAATGTTCTGAAACACACGCAATGTTCTAAAAAGAAACCGTTCCAAACCGACGTGTTCTAAAAAGATCTTTCAATCTAAAAAGTTTTCTGAAACAAGCACTTTATTAAAACAAACACTTTCTTAAAGAACGTATATTAAAGAAAACACTTACTTAAAGAATGTGTTTTAAACTTTCTTAGAGAAAGTGTTCTAAAGCAAACACTTTCTTAGAGAAAGTCTTCTAAAGCAAACACTTCCTTAGAGAAAGTGTTCTAAAGCAAACACTTTCTTAGAGAAAGTGTTCTAAAGCAAACACTTTCTTAGAGAAAGTGTTCTAAAGCAAACACTTTCTTAGAGAAAGTGTTCTAAAGCAAACACTTTCTTAGAGAAAGTGTTCTAAAGCAAACACTTTCTTAGAGAAAGTGTTCTAAAGCAAACACTTTCTTAGAGAAAGTGTTCTAAAGCAAACACTTTCTTAGAGAAAGTGTTCTAAAGCAAACACTTTCTTAGAGAAAGTGTTCTAAAGCAAACACTTTCTTAGAGAAAGTGTTCTAAAGCAAACACTTTCTTAGAGAAAGTGTTCTAAAACAAACACTTTCTTAGAGAAAGTGTTCTAAAGCAAACGCTTTCTTAGAGAAAGTGTTCTAAAACGAACACTTTCTTAGAGAAAGTGTTCTAAAACCAACACTTTCTTAGAGAAAGTGTTCTAAAACGAACACTTTCTTAGAGAAAGTGTTCTAACACGAACACTTTCTTAGAGAAAGTGTTCTAACACGAACACTTTCTTAGAGAAAGTGTTCTAACACGAACACTTTCTTAGAGAAAGTGTTCTAACACGAACACTTTCTTAGAGAAAGTGTTCTAACACGAACACTTTCTTAGAGAAAGTGTTCTAACACGAACACTTTCTTAGAGAATGTGTTCTAACACGAACACTTTCTTAGAGAAAGTGTTCTAAAACGAACTTTCTTAGAAAAAGTGTTCTAAAGCAAACACTTTCTCTCAGATCCGTCTGATCTAATCGACCGATCAATAGTTAATATGGACATATGGCAAATTAAAGCACATTTGACTCCAAATATGGTTGCAATTAAAAGTGTTGGCTGAGATTGGGTTCGGTCCATTAGTCCGACACCGACCTATACAAATATGACCCTCATAGTGAAAAGCATCGAACGGTGAATTATTTTGTACTGAAATAAAAGCAAATTTCACTACGAAACCGAAAATAGATTTATTTTAAAGACTTTTCGAAATCAATCTTTCAAGCCGTAGGTCCAAAAAAAATACTTATAGTAAACACTTGGGTTAGTTTTAAAATGTTTATTGCCAGATTCTAACCTTGAAAAGTTGGTACGCAGTACATCCACTTGGCCGACAAACCGTGTATAAAACTAAGCAGACCTACTATCAATCCAGAGGATACCTCTTTCAGATCTTCAAGAAAGTACTTACCCAGGCCACTACGTTGTCTTTTCTGAAGAAACAAGCATCTACACAAAAGGTTCACTACTGTCTCAACATTCTCCTCATCCTTATACCGGCGGCAGTATTCGGCTAATCTCACCTGCCATTTTCTAGTCTTCCTTTTAACAGTGCAATGTCCTGTCGGGACGCCTACGATCACTCTGACATCACTATTGTTATTTTCAGCCATGGTTTTGGTTCTGTTCTTGTCTAGTTAAGGCCACAAGCTCGAGCAACCTTACATTGGCCGGTCCTAGACCATGCTAAGTAAACCTTATTATAAATCTACGTTTCTAATAGCCCGTGTTGAGTAGAGAAGGGGATCTTGCAGAGTTGTCAGCATCTGCAGCACCCTTAAAAAATAGGGCAACAAGTCGTATAACTTGTTCTAGTGTTTTCTTTTAGTTTTTCTTACTTATTGAGTCCCACCAGTCTCAGCAGCCATACGTTAGGACTGGTCTAAATACGGCTTTAAAATCCAGTTTACCATTTTTTGGTTTTAGAACCCAACTCTTCCCTTCTGTGGGCACGCATAATTGGTATTAAAATCCCTCTTCTATCTTTGGGTGTTTAAAGCAAATTTCAATACCAATCCAAATATGGATTTCATTTGAAAAGTTGGTTGAGATTGGGGTCGAACTCATAAACCCAGAGGGGCCAAAATATCGGCCAAGTACATTTGATATAAAAGGTGATCCATCAAAAACGTACGATGTTAATTGTTAATAAGCCAAAACGTTATCAGAGAATAACGTTAATATTTTTTATTATGATAGATAAAACTAAGACAATTATTTGTGAAACAAAATGTCGGGCAAATACTCGCCACGGCTTCGGTGGCATACCTCTATCCGATGGTCGCTATTTTCAATGACCTTGGGACATAATGGAGGTTCAATGTCGTTTATGTGTCGAATTATCTTTTCTTTTAGCTTTTGAATTGTTCTTAGGTTATTGCAGTACATTTTTTCTTTCAAATATCCCCAAAGAAAGAAGTCCAACGGTGTCGAATCACATGATCGTGGCGGCCAATTAACATCGTCATGGCCATTAAATTTCTCGCGCAAAAGAGCCACTGACAACGCTTGAAAAAATGTTCAGTGGGTTTTAGCTCTTGAGTCAATTGAACCTTGTAAGCGTGTAAATCTTTATTCAAAATTCGCATCACTGATGGAAGTGAAATGTTTAATTGTTGAGCACGACGACCAGTCGAGGTTGACGTCTCTTCTGCCACACTATAGCGAGCAACATCATTTTGTTTTCGCAGAACGAACAGGTGTTTTCACATTTCCTATAGACCCGCTTTGCTGAAATTTAAGCACAATTCTCCAGATATTGGAAACATTTAGTCGATTATGCTGACCAAAAAAATCATGAAGTGCACGAAATGCATTTTGGTTTAAACGCGTTATACTTGGTAGGGGCATAAATGTTGTTACAACATTGAACACACCCATTTCAATAGTAGTACTGAACATACCCCGTTAATGTCATATGGGTTTTGAAAGCTAACCTCAACAGCGTTAGTCTGTAACGGGATTTTAAAATTGTTTTAACTTTCATCATGAAGTGGTCAGATAATGAGAACCTAATCGATGTAGCGCTTTTCAAATGTGAAATGAAAAAAGCGATATTTTCAAAACGCTCCGGCCACTGGGGTTTAGCCGCATATTCGTCTACCGACGCATAAAACTGTTTGAGGAGACTGGAGATGTAAAAGACCGCCACCGGTCGGGCCGCCCACTCTCTGTTCGAACACAGCATGTCATCAAAGCCGTTAAATCAAGAATGCACAGAAATCCGCTGCGAAAACAGAAAATCATAGCGCGTAAGATGAATATCACGCAAAAGTCCATGAGTCGAATCAATAAAAAAGACTTGGGGCTTGGGGCTTTCAAACGACGTACCGGACATTTATTGACTGCAGCTTTAAAAAAAATAGGATTGAAAAATGTAAACGTCTTTTGGTGAAACACGCTGATAACTTGCACAGAAAAATTTTGTTCACCGATGAAAAAATGTTTACCGTTCAGGAAAAATTTAACAAGCAAAATGACAGAGTGTAGGCGCGGTCATCTAAGGAAGCATCTGAACTGATCCCAAGGTTGGAAAAGGGTCATCACCCAGCTTCAGTCATGGTTTGGTGGGGTGTCTCTTACGATGGGGTCACTGATCTGCATTTCTGCCAACAAGGAGTCATAACATCGACCAATGTATACCAAGAAATCGTTTTGGAAGCTGTTGTGAAGCCTCTTAACAATTCTTTGTTTAAAAACCAGCCATGGACTTTCCAGCAGGATTCTGCGCCGGCCCATAAGTCTAAAACGTCGCAGGCCTGGCTTCGAAACAATTTGTCAGCGTTCATTTCCTCTGAAGAATGTCCCTCAGGCAGTCCAGATTTGAACCCATTGGATTACAAATTGTGGACGGTTTTAGAGAACAAGGTTTGTCACAAAAGATACCCCAATATTGGATCTCTTAAGACTGCTTTAGTTCGAGCTGTGGCCAATTTTCCAATGGACGATTGGCCAGTGCGACTTAAGGTGTGTGTTGAGGCAAAAGGCGGACATTTCGCATAATTAGATTATTTCTGGATAGAATATACATCAATAAATATATATTAAAAAATATTTGGTCCAAAAACATTCAGTACTTTTTATATTACAGCATAAAACGTGTGTAGCAGTATTTATGTCCCTACTAAGTATACCCAATATATTCGGAATTGCGCACACCAAGCATGCGGAAATGTTTCACATTCGAACGAAATTTAAATGCAGCACATGGACGTATAGAATTGTTATTTCTGTTTTTTTTTTCAATAGCGAATACAAGGTGTAGGGTATATCAGATTCGGTCAGGCCGAACTTCATGACATTTTTGCTTTTTCAAATTGAATTGAATTCCTAGTTTTGGTTGCAAATAAAATAATTACCTTAAATACAACATGAATATTTGAGGATTTTTATTTTTTAACTACAATGTTTGGAAAATATATTTGTATATTTTTTATTATTATTTTTATGTTTATACACTCGTACAGTTTAGCAGTGTTTATGTTTGAAAACAAAGTATTTAACCGTATTTTTTGTTTTGTTTTGTTTTTCATCTTCTTCAAAATTTCAAAAATACAAGCCCTAGAAAAGATACGGATAGTTTTGCCTTTTCCGTGTGTTGTTTTTTGTTTTGTTTTGTTTATAACTGTTTGTTGTTTTTGGTTTTAACCGTTAAACTCTTAAATTATTCAAAATAATTATTACATTTCATTTCTGACTTATTCAAAATAAAACGGAAATGAAACAGATAACATGTATATGCATGTGTGTGTATGTATGTAAATAACGCCTAAAACGAACGTCGTTACAATCGATGAGAAGAGATAAAATAATAATAAAAGAAATAAGGAAATAAGACAAAAATGCAATAAATTTTTTTTTAGAAAAAAAGCAAATTGCATTGTCAATGTGTTGTGGTTGCTAAATTTATGTATGTATGTTTGTTTGTATGTATTTTTGTTTATACATAATATAAATATAGTGTATGTGGTATGTGTAGGTATGTTATGTCCGTATGTAAATTATGTCGGTTGTCGTAGTCATCGGTCGGTCGGTCGGTCGGTTGCTTGCCAGCTATTAGGCTTGTTAAATGTTTCGATAACGTGTCTGTTAAAATATTATTGTATGTACACACCTCTTCAATGTACCTCCTGCGATAACAATAAAAAAAATAAAATACAAGAAAACATCAAAAAAAAAATACATGTAAAAGTAACAGAGATAAAATAAATGTAATGCAATTAAACGAAAGCAAATGAAATGAAAATAAAAAAAAATGAAATGAAACAAACAAAATACACGTCAACATAGAACTTAAAACACATACACCAATTGGCTTTGTTTTGTTTGTTGGTTTTGTTTTTTTAGCAGTATTATTTCTTTGCATATTGATATGTCGGCATTTGGGATGTTCGATACCGTATGTTGGGATTTAGGCCGCCGACTACCGCTCCAGCGGGACTAATGCCCGGCCCACGCCCACTGTAATTGGCGGCATTAACAACGGGCATGCCGGTAGGTGAGGCGCCCACGATTGTAGCGGTTGGGGGTATAGCTGAGTGCATGGGATTTGCACGTTGATTACCTGCAAGAACAATAAAGAAAAGAAATTACTAAATCATTTGGAATTTGTTTTAAAATAAAATTATAATTTACTTAGTCGGCACATAAAAACTGTTACACACGTTTTATGCTGCAAATTAAAAACTACTGAATGTTTTTGGACCAAATATTTTTTAATACATTCACTGATGTATATTGTATCCAAAAAGAATCTACTTATTCGAAATGTCCGCCTTTTGCCTTTACACACGCCTTAAAACGCACTGGCCAATCGTCAATAGCTGTGTGAACCTCGTCCATTGGAAAATTGGCCACAGCTCGAACCAAAGCAGTCTTAAGAGATCCAATGTTGGGGTATCTTTTGTGACAAACCTTGTCCTCTAAAACCGTCCACAATTTGCAATCCAATGGGTTCAAATCTGGACTGCCTGAGGGCCATTCTTCAGAGGAACTGAACGCTGGCAAATTGTTTCGAAGCCAGGCCTGGGACGTTTTAGCCTTATGGGCCGGCGCAGAATCCTGCTGGAAAGTCCATGGCTGGTTTTGGAACAGAGAATTGTTAAAAGGCTTCACAACAGCTTCCACAACGATTTCTTGGTAAACTTTGGCCGATGTTTTGACTCCTTGTTCGCAGAAATGCAGGTCAGTGACCCCATCGTAAGAGACACCCCACCAAACCATGACTGAAGCTGGGTGATGACCCTTTTCCACCCTTGGGATCAGTTCAGATGCTTCCTTAGATGACCGCGTATACACTCTATCATTTTGCTTGTTAAATTTTTCCTGAACGGTAAACAATTTTTCATCGGTGAACAAAATTTTTCTGTACAAGTTATCAAATGCTTCACCAAAAGACGTCTGCATTTTTCAATCCTATTTTTTTTAAAGCTGCAGTCAATAAATGTCCGGTACTTCATTTGAAAGCCCCAAGTCTGTTTTAATGATTCGACTCATGGACTTTTGCGTGATTTTCATCTTACGGGCCATGATTTTCTGTTTTCGGAGCGGATTTCTGTGAATTCTTGATTTAACGGATTTGATGACATGCGGTGTTCGAACAGAGCGTGGGCGGCCCGACCGGTGGCGGTCTTTTACATCTCCAGTTTCCTCAAACAGTTTTATGCATCGGTAGACGAACATGCGGCTAAACCCTAGTGGCCGGAGCGTTTTGAAAATATCGCTTTTTTCATTTCACACTTGAAAAGCGCTATAACAGCGATACGGTTCTCATTATCTGACCACCCCATGATGAAAGTTGAAACAATTTTAAAATCCCGTTACAGACTAATGCTATTGAGGTTAGCTTTCAAACTCCATGTGACATTAACGGGGTATGTTCAGTTCTACTATTCCAATAGCTGTGTTCAATAATGTAACAGTATTTATGTCCCTACTAGGTAAATAAATCCTCTCATATAACGTGTTTTCCAATAGGGACATAACTTCGTATCTTTATATCAACGAACCCTCAAACATTTTTAATGATCTTTCAGTGTCAAAACGTTAGTCAAAGTCCACATTATCATCATGGTAAAGTTCACTTACGAGCAACGTTTGGAAATCATTAAAAATTTCTACCGAAATTCTATGTCGGTGGCTCTAACAAAGTTTCACAAAAATCCAAAAATCCAGAATTTCATTGAAAAATCATTTTCAGCGATGAAGCTCATTTCTGGCTGAGTGGTTTTGTTAATAAAAAAATATTTGTTGTTGGACAGCAACAAACCCACATGAGACACAATTGGATCCGCAAAAAATTACTGTGCGGTGTGGGTTTCACGCCGGAGGGCCGCAGTTTTTCGCCGATGAAAATAATCGTCATGTTACCATCAATGGAGAGCGGCTATCGTGCCATGTTAGAAAAATATTTTTGGCCAGAATTGGATGAGCTTTACATCGCCGATATGTGGTTTCAACAAGACGGTGCCACTAGTCACACAGCACGCTTTACAATCGATTTACTGAAGGCAAATTCGGTGAACGTGTTATCTCGAGAGAAGGTCCGGTCGAATGGCCACCTCGTTCATGCGATTTAACGCCACTGGATTTATTTTTCTGGTTCCACATCCAGTCATTGGCCAGCAGCAACTTTAGACGAGCTTAGAGACAACATCCGACCCGAAATTGCTAACGTTCCGGTCGAAATGTTTGCAAGAGTGGTGGAAAGTTGGGTCCAAAGAATATATCGCAGTACACGGGCTTGTGGTGGTCATATGCCGGAATCGAATTGCATACTTAAAATGTAACATTTGCACTATACCTGGAATAAATTTGAACTCTATATCTTAAATATTCTGTGTTTAACTAATATAAAAAAATATTACATATATCCTTAATACAAAACCCTGTGCATACTTATTTGAAGATGGAAAATGCTCCAAAAAGATATGGAACCTAAAGAAAGTAGAGGGTCGTCCAACCATAATGCACGATGTTAATTGTAAGGCACACTTAACATCAACTTAACTTGACATTTTATTGTTTTAGTGTTTTACAAATTCAACCATGGAGGTACACAATTAAACAGCGCCTTAAGATAGTTGAAGCCGTTTACGAAAATGGTCGTTTAAATCAAAATTTGGTCAGCATAAGGTTATACAGGGTGGAGCGAAGTAATTTGCTTTTTTGCACTGGAAGCTCAGGCGGCACTGTTGGTCGAAAAAGTGGAGATTGCGCGTGGCTTATAGTGGCTAACGGGAGATTTGTATTCGTCTGCCATTCAGTTGCCATCGTGCATTGGACACGTGAGGAGAGGTCATTTTGTGTTGAAGGGTATTTTTCAAATGCGCACTCGATCATAGCATTTCATTCACGATTTTCCGTTCCCCCACGCGGACGTGTTCCTTACCGGTAATCAATTGTAAATTGGGTAACTTCATTGAGAACAGCAGGGAATATGTCATGTGTAGGAAGGGGACCTGAGAGAAGGATTACAACACCACAAAACATTAGGAGAGTTAGAGCAGCAGTACTGCAATCTCCGAAACGCTCTGCTCGGAAGCAATCACCTGCTCTTGGCATTTTCTGGATTTTTTTCAGCCGGCTTTTGAGGCAATGCAATTAGAGGGTACATAATTCCAACAGGATGGTGCCACTGCACATACAGCGAGGGTTACCATGAATTGTGTGAGACAAATGATTCCTGGACGGCTTATCTCTTTGAGGAGTGATGTGAAGTAACCGGCACGCTCGCCAGAATTAGCCCCATGCGATTTATTCCTTTGGGGTTACCTGAAGTCGAAGGTGCATATCAATTGTCCCAACACCTTGGAAAACCTATTTATCAATATTGAGGCTGAAATTGGCAGAGTACCAGTAGACATGCTTGTTAGAGTTCATGAAAACTTCAGAAAACGTATGCAGCAGTGTGTGAATAGCGAAGGTCGATATTTAAAACTATGTAATTCAAAAATTCCCTTAATGTTCATTGAATATAATTAATATATATTATAAATTTTTTTAAGGTTCATAATTTTTTTTCTTTCATTACCAAATAAGCAAATTACCGCGCTCCACCCTGTATAAGTCGATTTTCGACTAGTCGACTTTTAAGTAGTAAAAAGTCAAAGTTAGTCGAATTTTTGTTTTCAAAAGATTTCAAAGGTCAACTTTTTCATTTCGATTTTGTATTTAAACTTCAAATCTAAACAAACTTTTTACTGTCATCCAAGCAATACGTATTGCGTAAATTTATGATGCGCTTTCCTTTAGATTACGATTGAGAAATTCATACATATAAGTTTTATATTATTGTAGTGGCAACGTATGGCGAGGTTTAAAGCGTATGTCTTGAAAAATGTTTGTAATTCATCCAGAGAAATTATATTCAGCTGTATAACAAGTTTATTTTTTAAAGCGAAGAGATTGTGGGTTCCAAGACCAACGAAGAGAATTGAATATAGAAGTTCCTTGACAGGAGTGCACGCTCTAGGCACGAAAAAGGTCATAATGATGGCAACGGTGTTCCACTGCAATTGAAATACTAGTTGAAGACAGCGCCTATTTGTCGTTAAACAATCCCTAATCAAAAAATATATATAGAGAACATCGGAAAGCGTGTACCCATTTATTTTAAAAGTAGCGAAAACAACTTTTTCAATTATTGACACTTCTGCCCCGCGTAGGAGATTTTTTCGCATGCAGCACTTATTGCTACAAAAAATTCGAAGCCAAATTTCTCCAAAAATTTAAATATGAATATGTGACAGCGCATTAAAAAAAAGGAACCTAAGGGTAAAAAAATCAATTTTAATTTTTTTCCTTTTTTTGATGTGAACAACATCTGAGCATCGAATGAGACCGATCTCATGCCCCAAAAGTGTTCCCTCCCAGATATATGCGCGTTTTATGTAAGTGATCGACGATTCTAAGCGCAAATAGAAAGGGACCTAATCTTTAAAGTGGCTCTCCTGAACAAAAATGGTTTTTAACCTTAGGTCCCTTTCTATTTTGCGCGTCACATATCCATTTGAGATCGAGGTGCGGGCATGTGATCCAATATATATAAATCGACTGCTTTAAAAAATAAAATTTGCTTTGAAAGTTTTTATAATCTTGAATTTGTGTAATTTACAAACTACTTGAATTGCCTGACGTTTAGTAGTTTTTAAGTCACTTTAATTTTTTATAAAAAAGTTTTTTATAAAAAGAAAACTTATTTATTTTTCAGAATATTGCATTTTTATTTCCCTAAAAAAATCGAAAAGTCGACTTTTGTTATGATTGAAAAGTCTAAAAGTCGACTCGTAGTCTTAAGTATATACCCCAGGTCAGCATAATCGACCAAATGTGTTCACAGTGGATTCCTTTACAAGTAGAATTGCCGCCTTTAGGGAAATTAGAATCCACGAGTGATTGTTGAAAAGCCGATGCATCCACAAAAAGTGAGTGTTTGATGCGGTTTATGGTCTGGCGGCATTATCGGAACTTCTTCGAAAATGAGGTCAGCCAAGCAGTTACCGTGAATGGTGTTCGCTACCGTGAGATGATAAGTGACTTCTTTTGGCCAGAACTTATGGATATGAACCTGGGCGATATGTGGTCTCAACAGGATGGTGCACAACTAACGAAGCAATGGCTGTTTTGCGCTAGAAATTTATTTGCCGGATTATCACACAACGTGGCAATGTTAATTGACCGCCTCGATCATGTGATTTCACACCGCTAGACTTCTTTCATTAAGGGTATTTAAAAGAAAACGTGTACGTCAATTAGCCAAGAACAATTCAAGAACTAAATGATGAGATAATGAGATACATTAAACCTCAAATTTTCTCAGTCGTTAAAAATATGGACCGGGGAGGAGGTATGCCACCGAAGCCGTAGCAAGCATTTGGGCGAAATTTTGTTTCACACATAATTGTCATATTTCCTTCTAGACATTATAAAAAAATATAATAGGATAATTCTCTGAAAACTTTTTGTTTTATAGAGAACTTTAGGAAACCGTCTTTGGTTGGCATAGAGTTGTGTCCTTCAACAGAGGCCAAATTTAGGGTGTTTCTTAAGTTGTATGAGGACTATTGATAAGGATAACTACGAGTATGTTTGACATCTGATATTGTCAAACTGTGTTGACATTTCTGTTCAGATAGGATTGGCAGTCATCATGATTTGTGTTGCTCCAAAACAACGTTCCAAAACTATGGAACATTTACTTTAAAAAATAAATCGGTTTCTTCAATCTGTTTATCAAGGAATTGTGGTTTTAGAAATGAAGCTCATTTCTGCTTAAATGGCTCCGTCAATAAGCAAAATTACCGTATTTAAAGCGAAGACAAGCCGCTAACGAATGACCCTTAAATTTTAACAAAATTTATTAAAAAAAATTATCAAAACTGACTGGTACACGCTGATGGCATCAGCGGTTCTTAATTCTTTCGAAATGTCACAGGAGCTGAAGTTACTGCAAATGGTGAGAGCCATGCTCACTGAATGTTTGGTTCTCATAATTAGTCAGCTCAACATTAACGACATTTGGCTTCAACGTCGCAACTTGCCGTACAGCGCGCTTAAAAAATCAAAACAATTTTACTTCCAGAAGTGTTCCAGTTCACTGGTTTCCTCGTCCGTGCAAATTAACGCCTCTAGATTAATTTTAATGGGTCTATGTAAAGTCTTTGGTTTATGCCGACATACCCACAACTATTGAAGCATTTGGAGCCAATAATTAAACCACTATTGGCGCAATATTCCAGATTTATTGGAAGAAGTAGTCAAAAATTGGACTGATCAAAAGGACCAATCGTAGCCAAGTGCCATGAAACTATCTACCAGATTGAAATAAAACCAATTTATTCACACAAAAAACCAATACGCGGTTTTGGGCCTTCAAGGATTATTGTATTGCTTTTTAATAAATAAATAAAAAAAATCTATCTCAGATAGGCAGATTTCTGGTCGCAGTCACTAGCTGGACACTCTGGGTTACTTAGAACGTTAGGTATTTCTTGCAGTGTGTTCGCTATCTGATGGGTCGGATTACCTATCAACAGTGCTTGACTTCAGAAAAATTCCAACTGAGTGGTGTGGGATTAAAGGGTAGCACTCCAAGGTATCTCAGTCTTCACAGATAGGTAAAATTTGGAAGTAGGGACCATACCTTCTTGACCATGCTGGACAATAAGATTAAATTCACAACAAAGAGTGAGACGGTGACAGACCGATACAGCCTTTATCATCCGGGGTATAGACAACTATAGGCAATTGTTTTTTCAATTCCAAGAAACACCTAATATTATCAAATTCTGGCCCTAGAGTTAGCTCAGTCCTAAATCAGGAAATACGCTAGGACGGATACCGATCCTATTTCTATTTCAGTAGGATTTGTTCCATTAAAATTGAAATCTAATGCACTATTAGGACTTGGACCACAAATTGAGAGATGCAGTATTTATCAAAAAAAAACTTTGAGACGTCTCAAGTCGGACGAAAGGCGTAGCATCAAGTTTAGTAACATTAAACAACATGTGACACTCTTTTTTCTTTTTGGTTTGTGTTAGAATACAGTCGCAATGTAGAACTTTTTTCTTTACGCAGTCTAGTAATTAATTACCAATATGTGACAGCGCATAGAGAAAGGGACCTAAGGGTAAAAAAATCAATTTTCACTTTTTTTTTTTGATGTGGACAACATCTGAGCATCGAATGAGACCGATCCCATGCCCCAAAAGTGTTTCCTCCCAGAGATATGCGCGTTTTATGAAAGTGATGGTACACCAAAGATACGCGTATTTAAATCTTTAAAATGGCTCTCCTGAACAAAACTGGTTTTTACCCTTAGGTCCCTTTCTATTTTGCGCGTCACATATGGCAATATCTTAAGCTTTCCGTGCAGGGTCAACATATATTATATACGGAAGTATTCGGTCCAGAGACAAAATAAAACCTTATGCCCTATTCGTTCGGAGATCTTTACAATTCGAGTGACATACGAAATGAGCTTTAATGTAAATTGTGCTCAAGTTAAACATTTTAGAATTACTGAATCTTTGGAATATTGTTATCCAAAACGTACGAGTACCAGCGTCATATTTACCTGGCACATAAGGCTTCACTTGGTGGTAAGAGTTATTATGGGGCCTAGTATAATAGACAGTCTCATCATTGTGATGATAGTGTTGAGATTGAGGTTGATATTTGGATCTGCCGTTGTTGTTGGCGCCACTACCACCTCCGCCACCACCACCACCGCCGCCACCATGTGGCCCCATCCCAGTACCGCCGCTTCGTCCAGTTTGTTGCTGGTGCTGCTGCCTCTGTTGGCGCATGGTTATCTTTTTAGCTGCCTCTGGATCCTCCATCAACTCCCGAAATTGTTCCTGGCGAATGTCGTCGTGTTTGTCGGGTATCAGGTAACGTCTAAGTTCTGCCAAAGCATAGGCCATGCGGGCATATGCTTCAGCCGGTGGTGCTACAGTAGAAACTTCAACATGTAACGGTAGGTTTAGGTGGGCATATTTAAAATCAGCCGAGTTACGCAATTCCTCTTCGCGGGCACGATCCTTCATCGAAAAGCGACCCAATATAACGATTTTGCACTGGGTCTCCTCCTGCAGACGACGCAACGAGTTGCCCTTGGGCCCCAGAAGTTTGCCTACATAATTAAACTGAAAAATGCAAGAGGGTTTTTCACATATTCCAAGGTTGTTTTATAAACTCACCTTTTTATTCTTTATGGGCACGTGTACCTTCTGGGTTAATTTTATGGTGCGTTGTTGGTAGACATCTGCGTATTGTTCCCTGGCCGGAATGCGGCCGTTCAACTGAACCCTTTCCAGAGCTAAGCATACAAATGGATGATTATGTTCTTATGATATTGCCATACTGTGTGGGCTCACTGACGACAACTTACCCTCGTCGATAAGTTTCACAGCCAATGGAAAACTATTTTCCAATTTGCTTCGCTCTCCCAACAGCTCCTGCATGTACTTCTGTGCTGCTTCGCTCAAACGGGACGACTTCTCCACACTGCCATGGTCAACGACATTGTCATGTAGATGACCATTGCTAGCACCCCCACTCTCCGTCTCCACTCGCATTCCATTTTCCGCCATTTATACAAGCAGGCAGCAGAGCACCAATATATGAAACCAAACCCCGGAAAAGCTTGATTAGTTGATTAGTTATAATTGATCCAAATCGCACACAGTCAATTCAATGCGTTCCTATACAACCAAATGCCGATCCCAACAATTATCCACGATATTTTCATATAATTTTGGTAATTTGCTTGTGTAATGTCAATAATTAATGGAAAAAATACATAAAAATCACCAAGGATGATGCTGCTGCTTCTTAACTAACTGTTCTGGCATTCACAGCGAAGCGATAGCATTAATTCGCAAATGAAATAGAACGTTACACTTGCATGGCTACTGGGTACTTCTATTGGACATGTGGATAACATCACTCGCACTTTTAAGCACAACCAATTATGTATATGCCACTTGTACACTAGTATGTTTTTGCATTAACTTGTTTTGTTCATTTTCATTTAAACCACTTGTTGTTTATAGTTAGGATTTTGTAGTTTCTTGAAAATGTAAGTTTTTAGTGATCTGTAAACATTTTTTTATCCCTTTTATTTATTGAATGTGTTAAACAAATCGCAAACCGGTTGTACCAGTGTTGCAATTGCTTGGCGAGCAAAAGCACCGGTGGCCTGGTAAAAAGCTCGGAATTAAATGGCAAATGTTTATAGAACAACCTGCACCATAAAGACCGGTACAAAATTCATTAACTTGAACAAGATTAACCGAAATTAATTAATCAAAACAAGGTTTCACTGCATTTTCACAGAATCACAAAAGAAAAGGCGAACTAAGTACCAAGCTTAACAAGAAAAACGCGCACATTCTAAAAATATTGACCTGCAGGGGCTTGTTAAAAGCGCAATTTTCTCTTGTTGTTGTAGTGACAACTGTGTGTCATTGTGACAGCCCTTGTCCGAAGAATTGCTGCTTCGGATCAATGAGCTCCATAGAACCAGCTGCCGTGGGTCTATCAAGTTGAACTACCCTTTATCTGTTGCGCAAGTGAATATTGAAATATACATTTTTGCGAATATTAAAATTTTAATTTTTGCGAATACGAATGATTATTTTTTGATTATGAAGTTTGTTATGTTTATGAAATTATAGAACTGAACATAATTTTCCAGGGAAATAAAAAAGATATATATAATTTCATATTAAAAGTGATTGAGTACAAGGTTTAAGGAAAAACAGTTTTGAAAAATAATTCACCAAAAATTTAGTTCTGGTAATTATATCCTTTATAGGTGTTACGCTAGTGTCCAACTCTCACGGTCCCCGTCGCCGTACAGAGCCTCTAACAAGAATCTGGCTACCACAGCCAAAAGTGTGCGACATTGACTAGCCATCGATCTCATGCGTTTTCTTAGCCTGATTCGAAGAAAACACATTATTCATTTATTATTTCATTTGGCTCAGCAATTAAAGGCATACGAACATTCAATTCGATATCACCAGGAATGGTTCGGTTTAGTGGTTGAGAGCAGATCTGATCCGCTTGTTCGGTTTTAAAATGGATTTAGGCACTCTTGAACAGCGGTCCTGTTTCTCTTTAATGGTTCAAAAATCATAGGAAAAAATATTATTTGATATAATTTATTTTTATTAAAAACAAGAAATTAGCATAAAATTTAAAAAGTAGGTCTTTTTTTAAACATGCACATACAGGGTGGGTCAATTAAAATTGTAAATCGGCTGTAAAAAAAGTACTGATATTTTTTTCAATTTTTTTTCGAAAGTTTGAGCTTCTTCATTTAATAGTGGAACATTATCATTTATATGACAATTACTTTTCAACTAGCTCGGCAGTACCTCATGAACCGAACTTTTCAGTACATTTCGATTGATTCGGGTCGAATCTCTTCAGTGGCAACTTCGATTTCATGTTTCAACGCTTCAATTGTCTCTGGGTGCTTTGCGTATCATTAACCTACAGAAAATAATCCAAAGGGCTCAAATCACAGCTCCGAGACGACCAATAGGGAACACAATTTCGACTGATTGAAACCCCGTCTTGTTGAAACCAAATGTCTTGCATGTCATTTTCTTTAATTTGGGAAACAAAAATTCGTTGAGCATGGCGCGGTAACGTTCACAAAGGCGGCTCCTTGCTCATTTTAAAAGAAAAATGGCCCAATAATACCGCCAGCCAAAAATCCAAAACAAACAGTGACTCATTGTGGATGCATTAGCTTCTCAATAGTCACGTGTGGGTTCTCTGAACCCCATATGCGGCAATTTTGCTTATTGACATAGCCACCGAGATAAAAATGAGCTTCATCTAAAAACACGATTTTTTGGTAAAATTCTTCATCTTCTGCCAAACAATATTTAGCCTCTTGGGCGAAGCGAAAATGCATCGGTTGGATTTCCATTATTAAATGACAAAGTTCAACTATTCCAATAAAAAAAAGAAATTTGAAATTTCAGTACTTTTTTACAACCGATTTAAATTTTGTAATCGCCCACCCTGTATATTTGCTTCTATAAAATAAATGAAATAAATGTAGGTCCCATTGAGTTTGATATTGCTTGTTTGAGAATTTAATAGAAATTGTAAACATTCACAAATCAGATTAAATTGGAATAATCCCAATTTTGTGAGGAGTTACTTACTTTAGAGATATTCTTCTTTTTGACTTTATGAAATTGTAATTCCAGAATTTTCTCATTTTCAATGCAAGGATATTCGTGCTGTAGAAATAAAGTATTTTCTTGAAATTTATAAAATGAAAGGAATTTTTGTCGCTTTTTCAATAGGCGTATTTTTTATTTCCTCTATACTTTTTTTTTATAAAATTAGCCAAGTCAGACATCAAAGAGATCCAACAAACGATCCACTGCCATATTTATTGCTTCGATGTCGGGAAGATCTTCATCGTCACTTGCCTGAGAGTCTTCAACAACTCTGTCTGCTGCGGTATCAACAGTTACTGCTTCGCTGATATCGTTTCTCTTTTCGGTACTGACCAATTTCTGGTTGGGCGCCATGAATTCACTGTTTATGTCTGGGGTCTGGTGTAAACTTACCGACGTTGATGTCAAACAGTTCTGGCCAATTTCCACTGGGGAAGCAGCTAATACTGTGTCATCACATTGTGTTAGTCTAAGATCATTCATACCATTTATCTTGCCTTCTAGAACCTCTGTTTGTTTAAAACTATTAGCCACCGGCGGTGGTAAACTAACAATACTCGTACATGAGGCTATTACTTTGCGTGTCTTATTTTCATCTGGCGGAGCAGGTTCTTCTTCCGCACATTGTGTTAATATGGGCATCACAACTTGTCCAGCTTGTTGAGGTGTTGTAAAGGTGTTTGGTGTATACTTTAAGAGGGCTTTATTTATTACAGTGTCCACGGATGACATACTGCTGTCAGAAAATTCGGGAGCATCAGTATAACTACATACTGTAGAGTTATTGTTGACTCCTTTGTTAACGTACAATGTGACATTTATATCCTCACCCAACACTTCGTCACTACGGGACTCATTCGCCATATCCCTTATTGTATGTTCCGTAACGGAGCAGGTATCACATTTGAACTCTAAAATGCGTTGCTTGCTGTGTTCCATACCCGGTATACAGGTGGGATTGTGAGCACCCATTAAGCCGCATAATTTGCATATTATAATTTTCCATTTATTACCTAGAGGAAGAAAAAATTATGGAATTATTTTAAATGTAATTCAATTAAATTAAAAAAAATTAAATTATCCACGATCGTAATTGAGAAGAGTAGCTGCACAAGTTCTAGATTTTTGGACATTAAGTATACTCACTAAGTGTAAAGATTTAGCGAAGAAATGTCCACCCTTCAACAAACGCTCTAAATGTTGTTATACAGTGCTATCTCTATAATATTAAATTTGAAAATCTGCCGTGAAATTTGTTCAATATTCTGTTGCAGAGAATCGTGGAAAAGGATGCAAACAAAATATAGTCATCGCAATATCAGCCTCCCTATTAGGAAGGACATACGCAAATACGCGTTAGTCAGACCTCATAAAGAGAACTATAACATCTGTGTCATCTCCCTTTGCTAGTATATGAAAAAATACGCTACACGGGACTTTACAAAAGGGACAACATTCAAATCTCTCTGGACGACCAAAAAGAATATTTCACTTAAAAAAGGGGACGGCCGAAGCACGAGGAAAAGAATAAACCCAAAAAGTCCATAGGAATCTTTGTGAACTTGTAGATATCAAATTGGCTTAAAGTTTTAAAGTTGTATTAACCAGAAAAGAAATCACACAATTATTATTCTAAATTAATACATGGGAATTATCAGTTTAAAAATCAAAATATATTCTCCGGGTAGATATTTCTTTCGTTAGATGTGAGAGACAATTTAAAGAAGACACAAGAAATGATACTAAAATGTAACACATTGAAATCTAAAGACGTTTGCTACACTTAGGGAGGTAAGATTCTAAATCGGGATGTTGATTTCTATAGTGAATACTTCAAAATTGTAATTCTTCCAGTCAGTTTACAGCGCGGATTGTTCTTTGGTTTAAATATAACTTCTCATTCCCAATTTTAATAAAATCTAATGAAATGTTCCGCTAATATGTTTGTTAAAGCCTGAACCTGGAGGTACATTTAAATAGGATCTATATCAATAAATGGACTAATGTTGTCCTGTTCGTCTGTGGGGGATCTGCTTCGATATTCAGGTGGAGGAAACGCGCCATTATGAACTGAATGCGTCCACAGAGACCTGGGGGTCAGCTGAGTGGGTGCAGCACGTCATGTGGTTCCTGATGACAGGCGGGACAAACGTCTGGAACGTTAGCATCAATTCGTGCCAAATACGAATTGGGGCGTCTGCACTATCCAGATCTCAGCTGAGCCAGAACAACACGCGCCTGCCAAGGTAGCATCTTCTCCTCAGGTGAAATCTCCGGTGGATTTTACCCTAGCACTACATTCACACTAAAGCTGAATACTGCGACTTCATCAGCTTGAATGTTTTTCAGACCTGCCTGATAGTTTCTAATGACTCTTTCTATGCGTATCGACTGATGATATCATTTGCCGCATTCAGGTCAGTTTAGACAAAATTAAGGTAAATACATTTAAACGATGCCTATATAGAAGCTTGAACCGATGTTTATTATAAAAGAAACATCTGTATAGAGGCTATATCAAAACATGGACCGATCCGGTCTAAATACATTTTAAGAACATCTATATTAAAGTAAAGATTCTCCTGCGTGCAAACTAACATTACCAACCAAATTTCATTAAAATCTGATCGGTTGGACCCCAAATCGGGATGTATATTATAACTTTTACCGATCCAGGCGATTTTCTACAAGGATTGTCCAGTGTGCAAACTATCATTGAAATTTAATAAAATTATGTGCTCTTGGTGAGTTCGATTTCAAATCGGGAGGTACATTTGTATGGACGATATATCAGAACATGGACCGATCAGAGCGATATTTCAAAATGTTGTTTATTCCTTAGCTAAACTAATACTACAAACAAAATGTCATTGGAATGTGTGAAATTTGCTGCTCGTAGATCTGTTGTACCACAAATCGGGTGTGCATTTGTGTGGGGGTTTTACAAAAGGGTGGTTAAATTTTGTGGGCCGATGTTGAATGTGAACCACACCTAAACGTCAAGTTTTTTTCTGCATTTTATTTGATATTTCTCAATTTCAGACTAACTCAATTTGCACCATAGAAAGATACACAAGCGAGCAACGCGTTAAAGTTATTCAGGCTTATTACGAAAATAGGCGTTCAAATCAAAATGCACTTCGTGATTTTTTCGGTCGATTTAATCGTCCAAATGTGCGTACAATCGGAAAAATCGTGCAAAAAATTGAGCAAACCGGGTCTGAAGGAGATGTGAAAACACCAGTGCATGTTCGTACAGCTCGTACTGCAGAAAATATTGCTACAGTTCGCGATAATGTTGCTGAAGAGCCGTCCACCTCAACTCGTCGTCGTGCTTAACAATTGCACCTTTTACGCTCGTCGTTGATGAACATTATACATTGCATTTACACGCTAACAAGGTGCAGTTGACTCAAGAACTAAAGCTTCTTGACTAGTCCAAACGTCGTCGTTGTCAGAATGGTTTCAAGAAATGACAACAGTGGAAGATCGTCACTAAAAATTTAACTACCCTTTAGAACGTGGACCGATTTCTCCCAATTTCTATAAAGTCCTTCATTTGCCGGAAATTAGACAATGTGCATAGATCCATTACGGTTCATTTGTGAAACGTTTTTTTTAGAACACATGGACAGACGGACAAGTCTATATTGATTCAAAATGTTATCTGGGGTTTAAAAAAATAACATAAAAGTGTTGGTGTACTTCCCTAAAGGGACTTAAGGGTGCTCCGAATGTTTACCCAATCCATATAAAAGCTACAAATTACCTCTTACGGCTTAAAAAAGTGTAAGTGTAAAAATATTTTACAATAAAAAACAACAAATTTGAGCTACAAATTACATACCCTTTTTATATTCCCTGCCGTTTGCACAATGGCATATATCCATATCACAACGTGGGTTTCTATTCAAGTCCCGGTATGCCTTATCACGTTCCCAGTTTGCATCTCGATCCGGTACGAATATTCCATAGTACTTAATATCTTCGCGAAATTTCTTGTTTTTACACCAAATGCATTTCAAATAATAGCCGGCCGTCAAGGCGTACTTTTTCATACACACACTATGGACATAACCATTCTTACAGCATTCGGCTTTGATCCACGAATAGGGATAGTAGATGCCCATACTGTCCATACAAATGAAACATTTGTTGCTAACGGGATCGGGCGGTTTTGCGGACAGTCTCTTCTGCTCCTCATCCAGAGGCAGGCAATTACTGCAATACGACTTAAATTCGTCAACAAATTGGTAGAGACACTTATTTGTATGGCCACATATCAAGTGGAAATAAGCCTTGGAACAGACACAGCACATTATGGAAGCGCTCTTCTTGCCGCAATATGTACAAGAACGTTGTTTCGCAAAATTGATCTCTTTGCGTATGTCGCGCAGAAGAAACCCCAAAATGCCGCCATGATCCTCGCCTCTTTGTGGTAAATTTGTGGACAGCAACTGAAAAGATAAAATGATCCTCTAACATAAAAACTTGAATAAAAATGGAAATTGTACCAACCAGACAGTAGTAGTGCACTGTTATATCACTCCTGGTCATCCATTCGCCAAAGAATATAATGTCCTCCCCATCTATGCCCGAGCTTTGTTTGCACAAATCGCAAGTTTTTTCAGGACTAGGCAAAATTTTCGAACCGCCCATTTCAAACTATTTTAATTTCCGTCTTAGCCAAGACTTTAGAGCTAGATGAGTTTTACAGGCGGTAGCGGCGGCGAAATTAGAAGTGTTAAGCGGCTGACATTTCTTCATCGAATTATATGTGAATATTTAAAGCCAGTTTTTCAAACGTGATTCAGCCTTATGTAATAATTTTATTATATTTAAACATCCAATGTTGTCGATCGTCATTAGTTTATTTGTTATAATTGTAGTTGAACTGGCCAAAATTCAATGAAGTGAAAACAGCTGACAGCTAAAGTCGTGTGGTTTAAAGCCGGCTCGACGCCATCACCGCCATAAAATTTATGGTGTTTTCGTTTGTACAAAAATATGTTAAATTTTTTTAGCATGTTGCACTGAAACCGCATTTTTGTGTTCGTTTGTTAAAAAATGCAACCCCACGAAAATATTTCGATTTCGTTTGTCAAAGTGTTGCATGCAATGCATGCGAAAATGTCGCATTTTCTTCACTCAGTCTAGTCTACGGTATAGATTGTTACACCATATTACAGCTGCTATCTACGGTGTTGTATTTTCAACATACTCAAACAAATTAAACGCGTACATTCAAAATAGAAGAAAAAACGACGTCGCAGGTATTAAGGTTGGAAATTTGTTACAAATTGTAAACAAACTTTAAGTGCTGTACTTAAAGGTCCAATTAGTCTTGACGGCTGACGGTTGATTCTGCAACCTGCAGAAGTCTACCGTCGCCAACCGTCGAATTGTATTTATCTTCCTCTAACACATGCAAAATGCAACCCCAACTCAAACAGCTGATTGCCTACCGTCAACGGTCAAGACTAATTGGACCTTAAGTATGTTCGATTGTTGGCAGTAAAAGTGTAACATTTTGACAGGGTGAAGGCAACATTTTAGTGGAAGGTTACATTATTTTGAGAAACGAAGTCTCCATTAGATTTGTATACATCTTTGGCGTCGAAATTACAGTTTTTGGATACGTTTAAAAATATATTCTAATTTGTACAGATTGACATACGAAATTAGATTTCTTCACACATACGAAAGAAGTAAACTTTAGCTTTAGCTACCATGGATTAAGCTTTGTTTTAAACGAAAATGTCATACAAATTGAAATCCAATAAATCGCCGGTTTGAGCTAATGCCGCCTCAAATTCTGGTCTGGACGCCAACGTCACACGAATAATTTTTCCCTTTTTGACAACAAATATATTCTGAATTGTACTGGTAAAATTTAATGTAGGTTAAAATGGCTACAAAAAATTATTTCTACTAATTTTCTAATTTTTTTTTGAGGACTAGTACATTTGTATATTCCTTTAGACACAAACAGAATTTGACCTTTTTGTTAACATATGACTTAACAGTTGCGGTATTGCTATCCAGTCTTATTTATCGAGGCGTAACCAATTCAAAAACACTCAGAGACAGTGACAAAGACAATAAAAGACTTGTAGGTGAATCAGTAACAAAAGGCTGACAGTAAACTTTAGATAAAAAATGTTTTTTCATTTTAATCAAAATTAAATACTTTAAGTTTAGCAAATATTTAAACATCACAGTACGAGTATATAATGTTGGAAATCGTCACCTTATGCCGCATATGCAATTGTCGTTTTAATTGTTTATACGAATCAACCGGTGTTCGTATTGAAATCTCTGACAATTTGTATTAGATAAAGAAAATTAACTTTTTATATCCGAAGGGATTTTATCCCATTAGCATAAAAAAACACAGTCAACGGTTTTCATTTAGAAATAGAATAGAATATTCAATTTAGGCAAAGGGTGCGCTAGACGTTTTTTATTGATCTTTATGTTGTGGAAAAAATATTGGTTTGTTGAATGTTTTTTTTTTGACAGCGTTGGCGTGCTTATTTTGTAACCGTCTTCATAGTCTTTGCTGCACAAAAACGATTTTTGCTTTTATCGAAATCGGTTTTCCAATCACTACTATATATACACACATTTTTCATTTTTCCTTGGTAAAAGTTGAACAAATTAATTAATTTTAGAAATTTCGGTAATTACAAGGAATTTTCAAATTAAATAAAGAAATTAAGATGCCCCGTGACTACGATCGTGATTATACAAGTGAAGATACTTCGGATTACAAGCGAAAAAGACGTAATGACGAAGAAACAAATAATGAAGGCGATGGAGAAGTACATCAAACTACAGTCGCTCATGATGCTCCGCCTTTAAATGAAAAGACAGCATCTTATTTGGATGAATGTATCCAGGAAAAGAAGCAACTAGATCCTAATAAGTATAACGTTTGCAAAAAACTTCTGGATGATGGTACGTAACAAAAGAAATTGATTTTCTTTATCAGGGGAGTTCGAGCCGGTCCGCCATTTTGAATTTGTATTTAAGGAAATTTTATGTGGCATGCATGGCTCGATGATTTGCTTGGAGTAATTAGGTTTTATTATCTTACAGAAATCGAACGCATTCTCGTTAGTGGCCGCATACCGAAACCAGAAATTTTTGCAAATGTCTACAGTGAAAAGCCAATCCGAGTTGCCCAAAAAGTTTGGTTTCCCATCAAAGAATATCCAAAGTTTAATTTTGTTGGAAAAATTATGGGTCCCAAGGGAAATACATTAAGACAATTGCAAGAGGAAACCTTTTGCAAAATGACGGTATTGGGACGCAATTCAATGAGAGACCATGCGAAGGAGGAAGAACTTCGTAAATCGGGTAATCTAAAGTATGCACATTTGAGTCGCGATTTGCATATAGAAATATCTACAGTGGCACCTCCCTCAGAAGCATACCACCGTCTGGCATATGCCTTGGCCGAGGTGCGAAAATTCATGATTCCCGACACCAACGATGATATACGCATGGAGCAAATGCGTGAATTGGACGGTAAAGACCGTTTCTACAAGAAGTCTCATTATGCCAAAGCATATGGAGAACATGCTGCCACTTATAGCAGCAGGTGAGTAATAAAAAAAGTTATATGCTCAACAAAACATTATAAAAATTTAACGTAAATAGAACACCACCCCCACCGCCTCCGTTCGAAAAATCAAAACCGAAGGTTTATTCCATACTGGAGAAGGCGCGCTATGTCATGGATGATCCAAGTTATACCATGATAAAGTCTCACAGGTAGATTAAGATTACCTTAAGAATAAAGAACTTGTAACAGCTTTTTACATTGCAGACCGAGGGAACACGATTTGTATGAGCATCCAAGTGAGTATGATCGTTATGGTACACCGCCTCCACCGCCATCTTCTTCCAAACATTCAGCTCACCATGCCGCCTATGAGAGTTCCTCGTATGAGCGCGACTATCGGCGAGAATATCATCCCCATTCCTCTTCGTACGCTGCCGCTGCCTATGCAGGTAAGTTCTTAAATGACCTTGTGAAAGCAAAAAAGGTTTTCTGTTACAGCTGAAATCCTACGTTGAACTTCGACCATAACTAAACGTGTTAATAAACAAAGTAACTGACGAAATAAATTGAATTGAATGCAAACGTTCTAACAAAAAAAGAAAAACGTTCTACAGAAAAATATAAAACGAAGTAAACACAACTTCCCTAAAGAATGTATAGCCCATCAATTACTAACGAATTTAAATAGTAACTACTACTTTTTTTCAAAAAACAAATGCTCCTCCTCCGGAAAATCTTTAAATTTTACTAAAGAAACACATACATATTCTTCCAAACGTAATAGCATAACAATACACGCGCTAAAATACCATACAAACAAACAAGATTAATAAAAAAGCAAACCAAACAAAATGAAAGTAAATGAAATAAAAAGCAACCAGAAACAAAGCTTATTTAAATTCGTTAAATTGTAGCCAATAACGTTCTTAGCTCCTTCTCTCGTCAAATTCAATTTTAATAATTACAACAAGTACCGAATCAATTCAGTTTTATTTATAATAAGAGAAGTCATTCAAAACATGACAACAAAAACCTTTACAATTTAAACAAACACAAAAAATAATGTATATAATAAAAATGGAATAATAATACCAGCTTAAAAACAAAATCAAAAACTCTTCTCCCCCTCCTCCTTCCACCCTCCTTCCTCAACAAAATAGCTAAAAGCAGTAATGGCCGTTCTTCATCGTCGGCATACCGGCCCACATCGACCGCTTCACACTCGTCGTCGCACTATGAGACTGGTGGTGGTTCCCGTTCCCGAGAAAGTGTACGATATCGTTCAGCACCATATCCAAAAATACGTTAACCAAACCAAAACAAAACTAAGTAACAACCACCAATCAAGCGGCTAACTAAAATACAAATGAAAACGTCTAAAACCAAACCAGACACATGAACAAAATGCCTGCTGCTGAACGCGTAGATTTTAAAAACTCTTGATGGGATAAACGTACATACAACAACATAGTTGGAGAAAACAAAAGGAACAAAACAGAGAAACTTCAACAATACAATGTACTAAAAACTGAGAATATTTAAACAAAGATTTAAATAATAATAAAAAAAAACAAAAACATCGGTCCAAACCGTGTAAATTTAAAATATAATACCCTACACCATGATTGTTGATTATCTTGTTCCTTGGTGGTGGAACTCACTATAGAAAGCATAACTTGTACCGAGAGGAGTAGATAATGGAAAGTTTCAGTGATTTTGTAGTATTAAGAGATTAAACGGAAACTGATGTTAACAAAAAACACTAGATCACCTTAGTTCGGCAAACCTTACATATCTTTCACCATGGAATGTATTTAAAAGTTCCGCATACCATTTCTTTTGTCTCCAAAACACGTGCGAGATAAACACCAAATAAAAATTAGATCCACAGTCAAAGTAGGGTACATTTTACAGATGATAATGTCCTCTCCCCCATCGTTCAAACAGTTTTTGTTTTAAAAACATTCCTTACGGTCTCAATTCTAAAAGTAAGGATGATTTCGTAGACACCGAAATCTGGGCATAAAAGATGTAATCCCCTCCTTGACACCTGTGTAACTATTTGGTTGGAGATGGGGTTTATTAAATAGGAACGTCATCAGGCTTCTTCAATTTGGTGTAGGATAAACAACATAATTATTAATATATATATTCAATATTGTAACTAATTGCTATCAGAATTTTATATACATATATATATAAATGACTATACATAGACACAAATTTAACTATACTATACAATACAGTTGTGCTAGATATTCAGAATGCCAGTATTCAGTTTCTTATCGATAACCAAATTCTTGTCGGGCATTAGGCATAGTATTAACAACATGAAGTGAATTCAAGTTTAAATAAACAAAGAAATGCAATTAATTATATTAAGCAATGCAACAATCTATTGCCAAAAATCGGTTTTTAACGTTGTTTTTTTTTACGGATTTTAACAAGATGTGAAGTGGCGGTGGAATAACAATCAAATCAAATTTGTGTAATATAAAAAAATGTTAATGCTTTTCCTACGGAAAACTAAAATATTCAAAAACACTTGATAACCCTGTGATATTTGAGTGTAGATAATTCAACCTCATAAAAGACCTATTCAAATAATTCGAAGGATTTTTAAAGTTTTAAAAACATGAGAGTAACAAATCATGCAGTCTCTGGTAGGAAAGGAAACATTATCTGGTATTCTGAATATTGAAACAGATTAAGCTGTATGTATATAATCCTCAATGAAAGAAAACTAAAAAACACATGCAAATAATAAATGGAAAGGCGACAAATGAAAGTTAATTAATATTCAATAAATAATCCAAACTCAAATTTATGCGAAATACAAAATGGAAATATTGTAAACCTACTTCTCAAATTTATGCTAAAGGAATAATCTATATGGCACTACCAAATTCAATATATTTCAAACAACAATAAAAATTAAAAAAAACATCCAAACCAGAAAACCATAATTTAAGTAGTAATGATAAAACACAAAAGCAAATAAAAATCACAATATCGTTACAACCACCCTCAATCTCGTTACAAAAATAAACTAATTTCGAAACATCGGAGGGAGCCAAGATGCGGGGGAATTTAAATTGACGTAAGTATAAAAAACGCTTTAATTTTAAGAGTTCTTCCACGTACATATACATATAAAACGAACATTTTAAAAATAAAATAAATTGTAAACTGTACAACAATCAACGTGTTTTTATTATAGTTAAATTTAATGGAAAGTGTTTAAGTTTTAAAAAGTCATCGCTCCATCCAAAAACATAAGACTATCAACAGCAGCTATTGCCAAGTCAACATCACGTTTCTGGACGGTTTTCTTCTTTGCCTGTGCGGTAAAAGTGTAGGATTCCACGGACAGTGACTGGATGAATAGCTCGGTGGCCCTAGTAACCAAAAACACAGCCTCATTAGAAGCTATATGTAGGTCAGGGTCCAATTTCATAACATTGCGTATGCGCGTTAAAGGCAATTGAAACAATTTCGTTTCACTGCTAGCAGTGTTGGCCTGGGACTTACTGGTAGCTGCTGAATATAGAGTAAAAAATTAAAGGTATCAACGAGAAAAAGTTAGTACTCTTCAGAATTAAAAGTCAATAACAGATAACTTTAAACTGCGCGTAAATGCATCGCTGCATCTGAGGCGCATCACGTTTCTAAATGCAACACTGATTATTTTTCGTTAAGCAAGTTTGTTTTGTCACATGTTTTAATTTAGTTTATTTTCTGTTTCGCCTTGATTGCAAAAAAAAACCTTAAATGGGTGCTTCAGACCCAGAAAATTGATGCATTTACAAACCTGTCCACATTAGTCAATTAAATCTTAACTAAAATGATGAAGCCTAAAGGGAAAACAACAGATACACTTACTTTTGGTTTCAGTATTGTTGGCCGAGTCTTCCGCTACTTCGTCCTCATTCGCCTCTGTAGTGACGATATCGGCTTCTTCTACATAATCTTGTTCCAATTCGGATATTATTTCTTCTGAGAAATCTTCTCCGAATAGATCCTCACTAGCCATTGTTTATTAAAAATATCTTGATGGATGGGAAAAGCGGCATCAAAATAAAAACGATAATGTATTTAATTTCCGATTGTTGCTGTTATGTCGATAACATTTCATTGATGCCAGACTTAAAAAAACAATATTTTGTACTGCCGTCAGAGTTTGTAGCCGACTGGTGTTTTTTTTTTGTTAAAACAGAGTTCAGACCGAAGCGACATATATACGCTAACGTAGCGGCAGTCGTGCATTTTACCCGATATCCACTAGTACATTTACACCAAAGATATTATGTCGCTGTCACGTTTCAAGGAAAATATGTAATGTAAAACATTTGAATTAATAACCACTTTCACGATTTATTTTTGAATAGAAAGAAGACAATTTCCCCTTTTAAAAAAAACTGTGGGACAAAAGGAAAAACAGTCTGCTCCGTTTTTATTTTGTCGCCGGTAAGCTGATGTCGCTTTGATATGCATCTTATGTATCTTTGGTGTACCATCACTTTCATAAAAAAAGCGCATATCTCTGGGAGGGAACACTTTTGGGATGGGATCGGTCTCATTCGATGCTCAGATGTTGTCCACATCCAAAAAAAAGTGAAAATTGAATTTTTGTCCTTAGGTCCCTTTCCCTATACGCTGTCACATATAAAGTTTCAGTCACGTTGAAGCTTCTTTTTCTAACGCTGCGTATTTTCTACTTCCGCCAGTTTAAAAACTATTAAAATAAACTCAAAACCACGCAAAAAATTTAAAAAAGGTTTTTCTACTAGAGAATGCTGTTGCATTTAGTAAATTTCTAGAACATTTTTAACGTATAAGTATTTCAGTGGTTTTCAAACTACCGAAATTTAAGAAAAACGCAGCGTAGAAAAATAATCTCCTGTGTGCTCGGACCATAAAGGTGAGGACGTAGTTCTTTTTCATGCCCCATTACACATAAATCACATATGCAAATCAAATCCCATTTACTACATTTTGGGTCAAAATCAATTACTCTTTGCATGGAAAATGTCGAAATCCCATGAAAATTCAATCTACAGAACTTTGGTTGTATATGCGAAAGTTGTATGAATTTTTTTATTTGAAATTAAATCAATCAATGAAATTTAAAATAAATTTTCGCATAATCGAAATCCGAAATCCGTTGGTTGGAATTTTCATCATATATCAGCTGTCCATTTCCATACAAATTGTAACACATTTCAGGACGATATCCCATGAACTTGGATTTTAATTTTATATGCAAATGAGGCATTACGTAAAACTTTCATACAAACATATATTTTGCAAACATGGAACAAACTTTTGCATACCATGTTCTCATACACGAACGAAATCTATTGATTTGGTTAAAATATACACTGATTTCGGTTGGAAATCCTCTTCAAACAGATTTCGGTTAGAAATACAATGAATAAGAATTTCGAATAGATTTCAATTACTATTTTAGCAGAGACGAATTGTCACCAGCTGAAATTTTAAATTTTCTATATTCAAATCTATTGCCATAAAAAAAGTTGCAATAAACCATAAAAAAATTCAACAAACTGTGACTGTTATCTTCTGTTCAACTTGTTTACACGAAATCGTAGTAATAACACTAGTAATGCCAATCGATATTTTGAAAATTTACTACGCTAATCAGAAAACTCTCTTGTCTATCCCACATCAGTGTTTTTTTATTTTTCACTTCGTATAAAATTTCCACATTAAAGAGTTGAATAAGGGCGCGGGCACACTGAAGTTTTTTTTAAGTTGTGTTTTTCCTAATTTCCGGTATGCTGAAAACCAATGAAATATATGTTAAAAAGGTACAATAAGTTAATGAAATTGCAGTTCCGGAAACACTGATATACATTGATTGTATCCTTTGGAAATTTATTTCTATTTTTAGACAGCTTCTTCAAAACATTGTAATGTTATCGTATAAAACATTACAGAACGTGCTGGTTTTACATCATCTCAATGAATAGATACATCATTCCCTAGCCTGGATAGCTACCGAGTATAAGCCACTATCCTGGCTACGTACTAAAACGGCTACAACAAATCGTTTTTTTAAATAGAATACAGCAATGCTTTGTCTTAAGACATGCTCAAAATTGTCACTTTTTGTTGACAAATGACTTAACTACTGCGGTTTTGCTATTATCAATTCTACCTATCCAAAAACACCACTTAATAGCAACATATGTTATGTGATATATAAATATATACCAAAAAATAATCGAAAATTAATAGATGCTATCGTTTACTAAGACTTGATAGCAAAACCGCAATAGTTAAGTCATTGGTTAACATAAATAGCCGTTTTTGAGAATGTATAAAGAAAAAGGCCTGCTGTACTCGATTCTTGAAGAAATTAGCAAAATAATTTGTTGTTGCTGTTTAAGTGCTTGGCCTAAATAGAGGTTCGATAGTTATCCAGCATATGCACTTAAATGGCTACAAAAATTAATTCTGAAATATTTCTTTAAACACAAATAGAGTTCACATGTTTTTTTAACAAAAGACGTAACTATCATGGTTTTGCTTTTCAGTCTTATTTATCGAGGCTTAATCAAAAACAACACTTATATTTTAATGCAAGCAATTTTCTACAAAATGGCAAAGCAACATGATTTAAGCCTAATAGATTTTCCACACCGATAAGTTTTTGAGATCAAAAAATAATAATGAGTTTTCGGCAAACACCAATTCATGTCCCCATTTTTTGAGATTATAGTAAACCATCAAAATTTGTAATGTTTTATATGAAAACATTACAATGTTTTGGCAGCCAGTTCTATGCACCGGATCGACCCGAAGAAGAAATTTTTTGGCCAGTGACTGTCACCTTGGCATTATGTACCGCTACAACAACAACAACAATGTTTTGAAAGGATGCCATGCACAAAACGATTATTTAACACTTCGATGTGAAAATTTTATACGTAGTAAAAAATTAGGAAAAACCCGAGGTGGGAAAAACAAGGGATTTTTCTGATTAGCGTAGGGAGTTTTTAAGAACCGACTGGCATCACTGGTGTAATTGCAAACTAGGATTTTTTGTGAAGAAGAGAAGTTGCAATTTTTAATTATTTTTACGCGAAGGTATTTAATTTATTAAAAACAACAACGTCGTGGTATACGAGTGTAAACAAATTGAACAGAAGTTAAAAGTTATAGTTTATTGACGCTTTTTTGTTGCAATGGATTTGAATGTAGAGAAAAGAAAATAGAAAACTGAAAATTTGAGCTCTGGCTTGTAAAGAAGAAAAGTGAAAGTGCATCATATTTTTCCAAATGCAAAACATTTTCCCTTTGTGCTTGAACGAAGATTGCACATTTTGGTTTTTGCAATTATTATTTCTATTAATTGAACTGCAAAAGTACGATCTATATTTGTCTTTTGTTGTCAAACAAAAGGGGGAAAAATATTCTAGTTGGCGTCTGAGATTTACTGATTTCCTTTTCTACACACACTTGGAAGGGGAAGGTGCCCAGGTTTTTGTGGTCAGAGTAAGAGGAGATGGGGGATGTTTGTGGGCAAATAATTTGTATTTGCTGAAAGTGTAATTAAAATAGCATTTTTTCATGTTTTTATTAATATTTGTGTAGACAAATTTGGCACAAAAAGAAAACCAATAAAACTGTGAAATAGAAATCAAAAAAAGAAAGGAAACATGGCCAATACCACCTACGACGGTAATGGTGACTATTCGAGTTATGCGGAGGATGAGAGCGAATATGGTAAGCAGCAACGTAAAATGGGTGGACCCCATAATGGCGATGGTGGTGATCATGGGGTCAGTTCCAGCATGGGTCCCATTGACAACAATTATCTCAATGAAAAAGCCAATGAATATGTAAGGGATTGTCTTAATGAAAAATCGCGTATGGATCGTAAATTTCCCATAGCCGAAAAACTATTGGACACAGGTAAGAAAGCTTAGCTCATGAAAGAATTCATTTCTGAAAGATTTAAATATTAATTCTAGAAATTGAAAAAGTTCAAACTACTGGTCGCTTGCCGTCCAAGGAGCAGAAATATGCAGACATTTATCGAGAGAAACCGCTGAGAGTGTCACAAAAGGTCTTAGTACCCATACGGGAGCATCCTAAGGTAAGGCATACATAGCAATACACTATTTACAGCCTGTAGATCCATCGTTATAAAATCTGTCTTTTTAGTTCAATTTTGTAGGAAAGTTGCTCGGCCCGAAAGGAAATTCGCTGCGGCGCCTCCAGGAGGAGACCATGTGTAAGATGACTGTACTAGGTCGCAACTCAATGAGAGATCGCGTTAAAGAGGAAGAGCTTCGCAAATCAAAGGACCCCAAGTATTCCCATTTAAACAGTGACCTACATGTGGAAATTTCCACTGTGGCACCGCCGGCTGAAGCGTATGCTCGCATTGCATACGCCATGGCCGAGTTGCGTAAATATCTTATACCGGATAGCAACGATGTGATCAGACAGGAACAATTACGCGAACTCATGGATAGTACACATATATCGGAAGACCAAAAAGCTGCTGGCTACAAGAAAATAGTTCCGCATACACCTGCGGGTGGAGTTGGCATCTTATCCGGTTCGGTAGGAGGAGCCACAGGATCTGCGTCGAACACTTCAAAGAATATGGTGCCATACAAAGGTACAGGACAAACATCCAATGCCACAACAACATACAACAAAAATAATGCAGCACCAAAACAAAAGGTCATGTCAATATTGGAAAAGGCCCGTTCAGCCATGGAGGAAACATACGGGTAAAAAATAAAGTCTGCCTATGAGTAAAGAACATGTTTACATTTTTTTTCGTTTACAGTCGTGGCTATGATGAAAATCAATCGTTTGATCACCTGCAAGCACCACAGCATGCTTACGATGCCTACGCCTATTCACCACAAGCACCATCGACCCATAATCATAATCCCCATGGCCCACAAACTCCGGGTGGCATTGGCATCAATCCCATGAACACGACTCGAGGACCCTATGATACAAACGAATATGAGGCAACCGATTACAATAGACGTGGAGATTACTACCAGAATCCGACAACCACATATGGCGGTAAGTATTTTGAAGTATTTTACATCATCTTTAAGTATTGTAGATTGACCATGTCTTCACTTTTCTACTTGTAGCCGCAGCTGGCATCCAGCCACCGAATAATGGCGGTCTTAATCCGAATCAAGCGCAAAATCGCAGTCATGTTAACAGGTGAAATTTATTTGTAGCACAAACAACACATACACAAAAAATACAACCGCAGCAGTCGCAGCAGCAGCAGCATATAAATGCCAATAACAATGTTATTTCAAATACACGTTGTCCTACGATTTCCTCTTCCACATCTACAACCTTGAAACCGGGAAACTTACCTCATCAACATCATGAACTGTCTGATATACATGATCCCCTAGGGGCTGGTGGTGGCGGTGGTGGCTTAACGAATGAAATAAATAATAATCATTTATTCAAATACTCCTCCTCTCCTTCTCTACACCTAGCTGACAAAGCAACGTACCAAACAACATCACCTGCCGTAGCAGGAACAGCCACATATAAATTAAATAGCAATCTTCTCCTAAATGGCCCAACTCATCCCACACATACAATGACAATACCAACAACACAAAATTTCCCACCGTCTTCACCCGAACAAATATCGAAAACATCTATCACATCAGCAACATCAACAACAACAAATACCAACAATATTAACAGTAACAACAATGATAATCAAACTGATATTTTATTAAACAACAACAACAACAATCACCATTTGAATACTACGCTAGCAGCATTCAATGGTCACCACCTCCATCACACCACCACTACAAGCAACAATAAAACAACATTATTACCACCAATTCAAACCACTATCTCAATGTCGGCTTCTACAAATACAAATCCACGTACGGCCACGTCGAATGCCAACTTATTATTTGTAAGGTACTAAAACAGACACAAAAATATCTAAGAATATAAAAGAATAATTCCAAAGAAATCGACCAAAAACTCACTTCTCGAAACCGACCCAGTTCGCTTGCCAGCTTTCATTAAATCATCTTGCTCATGTAGAAATTTTCTTTACGTTTGGTACATTTTTCGATCATATTTTTCTGGGGCAGCTTTGTTTCTTTGGAAACATTACAGCGTGCCGAATAGTGACATGGTACCGCCAGATGTATGACATATTTTGCAAGAACATTTCGATAGCTTCGAATCTATCTTTGAAAGCGTTCGTTTATAGCTCACCTAAGTTTCATACATATGAAATCAGGTGTAGAATATGAATTAGAGCGTTATTATAAGCTCATTCTTTGCAATAATTTCCTTTTTTGCGTGTTAAATGTTTGTAACTACCAAACAAAATTTGGCTTAACGGCCCTGTAATCAAGCAGCAGGCCGCAATTATTGCCCGATCTTAACGAATTTTGGCAGAAGTATTTTTTTAACCAAAAACGGAAAATCGTTTCCGATTTTAATATAGGACTCCGCATAAAAATGTTCCCCGATTTATGGTCTTACCTCTCTATATGACAGCCTTTTTTGATGAATTTGACACTGTAACGATCGACTAAAACCCAACTCGGACTAAACTCGTCATGTCCGTATGTTTTTTAAAACAGCCCCAATGCAAATGTCCGAAACATTTTTAGGTGCAACTGCAACAGAAGGCCCATATTTACTGTGATTTCGGTTAAATTTGGTTCAGTATATAATGATGGACCAATAACCAGTCCAGGGATATATTTATCATTTAACAAAGAATTTTTTAAGGAGCCAAAATTTTTTTTTACGATTTGCTCAAATTTAGCCCGGATGGACCATAGGTCCGAAAATTCTGCCCACATGGACAACATTTCGTCACATATTTAAATACGGCTTGATATTAAGGATACAGGTCAATATTCACAAATAACTATAAAATGACCTCTTATATTTCTGACTCGATTTTGGAGATCATTATAAATGCATTTTATTGACATTAAAAATGTGACCGCTATTGTTATACATTCTTTTTCTGCCTATCCCGAGTGTAGGGTGTAGTATTGTCGGCACCACCTCACTTTACCTTTTTTTAAAAGTAATTCACTCAAAATAAGGGGTTAGTGACAGAGTGGTCTATACCAAAAGCGGATTTTAATGACAAAACGGGTTTTTCGATTAAATCAACAAATATTTTGGCAACTTATTTAGATTCTTAAATAATTTAATTTTAATACATTAACTTGTCATAAGCCAAGGGAAAATGGTTATTCGAACGAAGAAAGTTAAATTCTATAATAGCCTACCTTATCGTTAACCCCTTAATTATGAACTTTTGAAAATCATTCATATTACTGCCAGTTTTAAAACTACAAATTTATGAAGACTCTGAAAATTTATTTCTTCTTCTAAATGTCAAAAACTATACGAAATATTCTGCTAACCAGACAAGAGATTGAAAAGATATTATTTTTATTTACATTTTAATAAAAAAAGGTTAGGATTCGAGAAGAATTTGGACGAGATTTTTGGAATTGACCATTTAAAATACAACTAAACTCTAAATATGTGGAATTCTCTACAAATCCGTTAATATGCGCTTCTTTTGAAAAGCAAATATAAACTTTAATGTTATTTATGTATTTTCTATACTCCCTGCTTACAAAAACACGAAATTCGCATTTATGCAATTCGTGGAACTCTTAACCGAAATCCCTTTAAAGTTGATTTCGTTCGGATTTGGGAACAATAGGCAAATTGATGATTAAATCTAAAAAAGAATCTATGAACGGGTTTGCAAAAAATTCCACATGTATATCAAATATCCAATTGTTCTGATTTTCGACATGTTCGACAAGCCCATATGATAATTAGCTTATGAAATTAAAAGTATCTGTGAAAACAGAAGAAGTAATGTGAAATACAGTAATTATCACTACAAAAATATTCGTAAATTTTCAAATTTTTATACTTTAAGAGAGCGACGCTTTCTTTTTTATATTAGCCAACCTTTTCTATATTAGCCAACCGGGACTCCTAAACTGGAAACAACAATCTTGTAGTAAGTCACACATAACTCCTGCTGTAGTATTTAGGATTTAAAAGCCCCTATGTTTAGGTGGTAAAAAGCCTAAGGAGAATACACCACCAACTTTTATTTTCGGTAATAATTAGGGATCGGAATTCTATGCAAGTGATTTTTTAATGCCGTAAATATAAATGGAACTTTAACTTAGTATCGGCGTAAATCAATGCTTTTTCATAACAATACATTTGATTTGTCAGTGCATATTTTACCGAAAATTCACATTTTCTTAAAAAATTTAGAATTTGCGCATATTTTGTTTAAAAAAGGGTCAATTATAATCAATTAATGAAATTCCATCCGCAAATGAATTGAAGCCGAAAATCCGAACTTGTATCTGCATATTTAAATTAGGAATTTATAAAAGAAATTTAAAAAATAATAAAGACCAATTTTGGCCTTTAAATTAATGCAAACACGATGCTGTTTAAAAAAACAATTCTGGATTCTAGAATATTAGGCAAAGTGCAGGTGTGCAAAATATAGAATCTACTTAGACTATACTTTCTTTTCCTTAGACTATAGTTTCTATTTCTTCTGTATATTTTTTAAATGCACCTAGCTCTTCCGTCGATGCTAAATGATCGTTTTTTTTTGCTTTCTAAGTTTTTTTTGATAACACATGGGACTAAAAACTTTTTCGTTTATTTTTTTTTTTATTTTTTTCTCAGATTATAAAATATACAAAATGGAAATTTTTTACACTATGTATGAAAAATAATGTCACTAAAATGACATTATTCGGGCACGTTTTAGAGCATTTGCCATAAAATCTTTCAAAATTTGTGGCTGTAGCTTTCGAATTTCTGCAACATTGTTGACTTTGAGTTGAAGCATTGTCTCGAGCTTGTTTACATATACTCGTTCCTTCAAATAAAACCAAAGAAAATAGTCGAGTGCTAACCAAAAAATTTCCGAATTTTTGGAAATTATTCGCTCTGATTATTATTCTCTGTCTCGGGCAGTTTTAGCAGCGGCTCCGTCCTGCTGAAACACATCTTGGGTCTCTTTTCAAGAGCAGGACGTAAAAAAATGTTCTATCATAAACCGATACCGCTCTCCATTTACAGTTACAGCACTTCCATATTCATTCTCGAAGAAGTTTGGCCCAATAATATTTACAAATGTGATCCCACACCATACTGTACATCTAATGGGGTACAATTGGCGTTGATGAATGGCTCTTGGATTTTCAGAACCCCAGAACCTACAGTTCTGCTTATTAACAAAGCCATTCAAATGAAAATGAGCTTCATCACTTATGCGTTAAAATAATTGATCGCTGATTTAAATAATATAATTTTATTATTCTAATTCTTTGTTTAGTTGTGAATCTCTCCATTATTTATAATCCAAATGTGTTTTATATAATTTGAAAAAAATTGTAAACGAAGAAGTTATTAATTTTTTAAACCCCATGGAAACTTTTAGCCAACCCTGTATTAATTGATTTCAAAAACACTTTGTTTTGAGAACTTTTTTTTTTGCATATTTTTAATTTTTTCTTTGATGTACATTTAAAGGCATATTATTCGATTTTAATGCCCATATCTGAGCGCTTATAGTGCATTTTTAGCGCTAATTATTCCGATCCCAAATTATTATTGTTGCCGTTTTGGTTGGTTCCGCTAATTAATCTGTTTAACGATTTGCGCGGAAACATTTGTTTTTGGTCGCTTTTGAAGACCAACGCTCAAAACATTTACACAGGGAACTTAAAATCCATGATTTTTTTTTTAAATCTAATTTTGCAACTATTTTTACGTTTTCAGTTTCTTCGATCATGGATATAAAAGTAATAGTAAAATAATGCATTTTCAACACGAATCTAAGCAAGCTTCTTTTTGTTAAGATCGAGCTAAATTTGGCACCGGACTTATTGGTCCTTAAAGTCCTAGTAGCCCAAATTTCGGGTCAAATCAACATTGACATATAAATACTTAAAAACAATGAAATTTCGTCACGAATCAAAATATTCTCCTATTTAAAAGTCCACAGATGGCCCTTATGTGTACTCAAGTTTCTCGCTTCTTTAAACATTAGGTCTTCTTCCATGGATCCTAGGAGTTGAGGAACAGGTAAACTCAAAAAAAGGGTACCAAAAAACAACAAAACTTTATTACGAATCCAATAAAGTAACTATTCTTAGGATTTAAAACCCAAAACCAATATTTATAGGGCAGAAATGAGGCCCTTTAATATGAATACGAATTCTCATATGCACTAAACAAGAAAATTTCACTTTTATTAGGAACCCTCTTTTATCAATGTCATACTTGTCGAAAAAAATGGTTTGGTAACATGGGTTTTAAATTAATCTACCCCGCTTATAAACCATATCCCCAATTATCGCCAAATCCATATTGGGAAATGCAAATGCTTTGAACCAGCCGCCCTTTACAAATCTGTCAATTTTTTTTCTTCTTAAATCTTTAGAATTTGAATTGATGTTAAGTCTTTTTATTTCGCAATTGATGGAACCAACAAGACGTATTACTCCTAAAACAGACTTAGCAAAAAAATTAAATATTTTTTAACCATTTTTTAAATTTTATAATGTTTTTTGCTTTTCCTTTAAAGTTATGAAAATGCTTGTTAGGTCATTTTGAATTTCTGGTGACAATGTGTATATACGTAAGAGAACTTCTTTGCAAAGCGGAAACAAAATTTGTAGTTTAGCCCCGATCTTCTCGACAAATTTTAAAAATTACGTTAGTACATGATACTATGTTAAAGAATATGCGCGCAACGCGTCGCTAAAGTCTTCGATTAGCTATAGACCTAATCGTTCTCAAATTGTCATAACTTTGGACATAGTTAAATATTTTGATGCGTCGAGATGCCTTTTGAAAGGTAATCACTTAGGGATGAATAATATAGAAAACAAGTGTGGCAAACGTTATTTAATGAAATTTGATTGGAAATTGTACAACTCTCTTTAGCTTAAATATTAAAGATAAAATATTAATATTTGTAGAGATATAGAAAAGTCAATTATATCGGAATCCTTCAGATGAATTAGATATAAACCAAAAATAAAAACCCTCTCCAGTATTTTTTTTTTTGGAGCTTACATCTTTACCTCAGTTAGGGCTAGATATTTTTTTGAAAAAATGTACCCAAAAATAATTTGAAAAAATGTAGGGAATTAGGAATCAAAGGGATCTTATTAAAAAAACATACATTTTTTTAAGTTATTCTATACAAAAACAAAATAAATGTTTTTTTTTTTTTTAAATATTACACTAATCACTAAGTAAGTAAATCTTAACTCAGTATCTAGTTATGACATTTTGATAACAATGACCTCTATAACTCATCAAGAACTTTAGCGACGCGTTGGCCCTACCTTTCCTTTTACACAGCGTCATGTACTGATGTAAACTTTAAATTCTTTTAAAAACTGCTAAACGATTTGTTTTTTGATCCGTTTTGCAGAGAATCCCTCATATGTCTATAATAAAAATTATTCCTAAAGGTCAACCACACGCCAGTATTCTGATGTATGCAAACATTTGAAGTTCTGTTCTTTTGTACCTTCAAGTTTCCCATGTTGATGCTACCTCTTACTACTTACGATTCAATTCTTATACTCAATGATCGGGACACACTGTTAAACGACGGCTCCGAAAGGCTAATGTATTATTTACAGAAGTTTTGACATAGCTTAGAGAAAAAAATCTTACTACTTAAGTCGCTGGCATTTACGAGCTGAAAACCTACCGCTGAAAAATTGTTAAATGTTCTTAGCGGGGGTTGAACTTGAGTTTACTGGCATAATAGTCGTGCACACTTTTATCACACCTTGGCGGCCCACTTGATGCTGACAACATAAATCTGAATTTTAAAACAATTTAATTTTTTCTTTAAAATCGTAAACGTCGCACTATAAGTATTTTACTAATCAAACAAGATTGTTGTGTTTAAATTTAATTGCTTATTATGCGGATATCATCATCAGGAAAATAAAAAATTTACAATAATCAGTTAAGGCTTGGGCGCACTGAAGGTTTTTTTTCATACGCCGGAGTTGAACTTGGGGTTTACTCGCATAATAGTCGTGCACACTTCCATCACACCTCGGCGGCCCTCTTGATGCTGACAACATAAATCTGAATTTCAAAACAATTGCTTTTTTTCTTTAAAAATCGAAAACGTCGAGCTAAAAGTATTTTCATTTTTAATCAAGATTGTTGTGTTTAAATTTTATTGTTTATTATTCGGATATAATCTTCAGGAAACTATAAATCTTACATTAATCAGTAAAAGGTTCGGACACACTGAAGCTTTTTTACGCTGTGTTTTTCTTAATTTTCGGTAGGCTTAAAACCAATGATATATATGCTGAAAATGTACAATAAGTTAATAATATTGTAGTGACCGAATAGAAAAGCCCTGTCATACATTGATTGTATAAGTATGTTTTGGACACTTGTTTCTATGTTTTTTTGACAGCCGGAAGTTTAAATATAAAAAAAACTTCAGTGAGCCTTTAACCTTTTTAACATAAAAAATCAACATTTCAAAAACTTTTAACGATTTTGTTTTTTTTAGCATTTCGAAACTATACATCATCAGGTTATTTACATGTCAAAAATCAGAATTTGGATTAGAATTGTATATTCTCTGTATATGTATACTTAATTGCAATCTTTTACAGACCTGCAGATCATTCAACCGCCACCACCACTCTACATGTTGGTAAACTACCGTTTTTGCCAGTGCAATTTATTTGAACTCTCCTTACAAATCGACAACAAAATCACCACCCACCAAATCTCTCCCTCTATACAACAACAACAACTGAACAACACAATAATAATAATTTCAATTTACGGTATACATTACGTATTTTAACATTAACATTTACTTATAAAAGAAACAAACAAACAAAAAAGAAAAACAAATTCTATTTACATTACAAATATCCCACAGTTCGGCACATGGTTCTCTAAGGTTTTGAACGATTTTATTTCGGATAAAATTTATTAAAGAAATCCAAAATTATTGGATAATAGTATTTTAAAATTGATGGTTTGGAAAACAATTTAGTTCAACTACTTGGTTCTGCTATTGATAACAAACAAAATGGAAATTGATTGGATGTTTTTAAAACTAATTTCGTTTCGAAAACAAAATTTCTATGATTTATAAAAGTAAAGTAAAAACCATATATGTACACGTATATCGAAACCTTGGCATGGATTATGCCGTCCTGTGTTACCTAAGGCTCAAAGTCTTATAAATACATAAAACAAACAAACAAAAAACACATTAACAAAAAGACGATTACATAAAAGGGATACAATTCAATGATTAAAAAACTATAACTAAGTAATAACGTCCCCGACATAACAGGGGGCCAGATACATGAAATAAATAAAACTTAAAAATAATATTTACTAAAATATAAAATACAAAACATATATATATATTTACAATTAAAATTGACAAGAATAAAATTTAATTTAAACTTAAACAAATATAAAATTCTATAAAATTTCAAGTACATACATAACTACAACTAAATAATACTCTTAAAAACAAAACAAACGAAAAAAAAACGTTGAATTAATAATTACAACAAAACTAAAAAATGGGGTTACACACAGAGTAACTTTCAAAACCAATTGTTTTAGCTAATAACTATGACGAACAACTTTAAAATCGATAAGAAGAATCATCTTGATATGCAAACATAATAATAAACAAACAAACAAAACACTACAAGTAATATTTATTATTAAAATGAAAAGAGGGAAAACAAAAGTAATCGTACAATATCACTAAAAACGGGCACATAATGAAATATATATACTTATATATATACATAAACAACTAAAAACAAATAAACAAAATTAAAAATAATAACCAGAATAAAAATAAAACATTTTAAATACTCTATATAAACATAAAATAAAAATACACATATTAACGACAACAACATGGAAAAAACAAGTACATATTATCAAATGTTACTCTAATGCGGATAATAATTAAATGAATCGAAACCACAAAAAGAAACACACATAATTACTTTATAAACATAAAACAAACAGAAAAGAAAACCAACAGCAACAAAATAATATATATTTATATGAACATACTTATATATTATGCAAAATTTATTAAATACGCAATATATCTAAATGTTATAAAAGAAATAAATATAAAACCAAAACATAATTGTCCAATAAAAGTCAATATGTCAATATGAAAATTCCAATATCTCTCGGCTTTACTGTCTTCAAAAGCAACAGTGTTTTTTTACAATGGTACGGCTAGAGTTCGTGTAGGGTCGAGCACACTCATGGTACAATAAAGAAGGTGGAGTTATGTAGTCAGTTGATTTACAATTTCTTCTCGTAGAAATTTAAACTTTCAAATTTGACATAGACGATTCTTTTTAAGAAGTCGGGCCTATTCTTAATATAGACTGTTTTTTAAGCTGCATACTATCGATGTCGATAACAATGTTTTGACAGCTGTTAATGCCATACTGGAGACTAATAACCACATTCGTTAGTAGGTTAAGATTTCAATTCGACTAAAAGTTTAGTTTACAACATACGATCGTACTTTTTCATCGAAAACTACTACTTAGTAGGGACATAAATACTGTTACAACATTGAACACACCCATTTCAATAGTATAACTGAACATACCCCGTTAGTGTCATATGGGTTTTGAAAGCTAACCTCAATAGCGTTAGTCTCTAACGGGACTTAAAAATTGTTTCAACTTTCATCATGGAGTGGTCAGATAATGAGAACCGTATCGCTGTAATAGCGCTTTTCAAGTGTGAAATGAAAAAAAAGCGATATTTTCAAAACGCTCCGGCCACTAGGGATTAGCCGCATATTCGTCTACCGACGCATAAAACTGTTTGAGGAGACTGGAGATGTAAAAGACCGCCACCGGTCGGGCCGCCCATGCTCTGTTCGAACACCGCATGTCATCAAAGCCGTTAAATCAAGAATTCACAGAAATCCGCTTCGAAAACAGAAAATCATGGCCCGTGAGATATGAATATCACGCAAAAGTCCATAAGTCGAATCATTAAAAAAGACTTGGGACTTGGGGCTTTCAAACGACGTACCGGACATTTATTGACTGCAGCTTTAAAAAAAATAGGATTGAAAAATGAAAACGTCTTTTGGTAAAGCACGTTGAAACTTGCACAGAAAAATTTTGTTCAGCGATGAAAAAATTTTTACCTTTCAGGAAAAATTTAACAAGCAAAATGATAGAGTGTATGCGCGGTCATCTAAAGAAGCATCTGAACTAATCCCAAGGGTGGAAAAGGGTCATCAACCAGCTTCAGTCATGGTTAGGTGGGGTGTCTCTTACGATGGGGTCACTGACCTGCATTTCTGCGAAAAATGAGTCAAAACATCGGCCACAGTTTACCAAGAAACTGTTTTAGAAGCTGTTTTGAGGCCTCTTTACAATTCCCTGTTCCAAAACCAGTCATGGACTTTCCAGCAGGATTCTGCGCCGGCCCATAAGGCAAAAACGTCCCAGGCCTGGCTTCCAAACAATTTGCCAGCGTTCATTTCCTTTGAAGAATGGCCCTCAGGCAGTACAGATTTGAACCCATTGGATTACAAATTGTGAACGGTTTTAGAGGACAAGGTTTATCACAAATGATATCCCAACATTGGATATCTTAAGACTGCTTTGGTTCGAGCTGTGGCCAATTTTCCAATGGACGAGGTTCGTGCAGCTATTGACGATTGGCCAGTGCGACTTAAGGCGTGTGTAAAGGCAAAAGGCGGACATTTCGAATAAGTAGATTCTTTTTGGATACAATATACATCAATAAATATGTTAAAAAATATTTGGTTCAAAAACATTCAGTACTTTTTACTTTATTTTACAGCATAAAACGTGTGTATTATGTATTTATGTCCCTACTAAGTACATTTTAATAGAAGACAAGTTTTTTACAAAATGGCAAAGTGACATTGATTTTCGTGCCTGCACACTGCTTTTATCGCCATTTCGGACTACTTTCATCAGAAAGCTTCGCAGAACTTAATAATTTAAAAATGGATCGTTTGTTTGTTTTTGTACTCATCATGCTCCGAGTCGGTAGATGACAGCGTCCGAGTGGTGCGCCATCGCAACAGGATCCATTACCAGGGGGATCCAGGGGCGACAACGCCATTAAGGCCAATTCGAAGCGTGCTATATGGACACAATTTCCCCTTCGGTAAGAGACCCTTAATATTAGAGGATTAATTCCAGATAAGCATCCCTCTGTCCTTAGACGATGTGCAGTCTGGTACCACGGGTAGTCGGAAGCCCCGGGACTGTTATTCTGATCTTGCTTGTAGGTGCAGCCCGTCGGGTAGTATCGTAGTCATAAGCCCAAATAGAGGTAAGAGTTTCGGATTAGTATGGAGTTGCAACCCTTGCGGAATATATGTACTTCGATAATGGCACGTAAAGTGAACGTCCTTTCTTATTTGATTGCAAATTGCAAGAGAGTTGTTTTGCGTTTTTCCTAATTTAAATTTATTTGTTTTTCGAAATAAAATGCCGAAATCGTCGGAAAAGAAGAGAATAAGTGTGTTCGTTTACTTGAAAATTGTTGCAAATTGTTACTGGCTCCTGTTCGTTTATTCCAGAAGTCCAGTAAATGAGAGCAAGAGAACGCAAATTTTGACAGTTCGAAGTTAGGGAGTTTGCATATTTTGGTTGGATAAATTTTGTCCAACCAAAATTTGCAAAATTGAACAGCTGTTTTATATTAGCTAAGGAATGAAAATATAAATTAACAGAGACACAAGTAGACTCATAGTTTTTATTATTTTGATTATTGTTTGTTTAATATTTCAGAGGAATTTAAAAGGAAAATGGTAAAATATTATTTGCAAACTGATTCCGCAATTGTGGTAAGTCGACGGTGTCACCAGTGCTCAACTGTGGCAGTAGCGATGGTATTTCAAGATGTATTTGTGGAAATATAGCACTTTTCTGTATATAAAATATAAATTAAGTTGTTTCTTTTCCATCCTTAGCTTAAATTTGTATCCACTGAACTTAATATCAAACATAATAGTATCAATAGCTGGTTTCTTGCAAATTTTTACTCGATGCTGTTCGTTAACTTTTTGTGCAAGTTTGCAAAAAGAGAGTAAAATCTTTCTTACTCTCAAATGAATCTTGTAAATTCTTACTGGAAAAAGTAAACGAACAGAGCTAATAAGTAACGTTTTCGTAAAAAAAAATACATTTGCCGCGCGTAGTAAACAAATGTTCTACTTTTGCAGAGCTTCAAGGGCAAATATGCTATGGTTTAAAGTCTTACAGATGACACTAACCCTGGGAAATGATGTTTCTTTGTGTTTTGATGTTGTGGCGAAGCCAATCGTTGCAAACTTTGCAATATCTACGATCCCCTTTCGCTACAAAGACTAGAAACCCTATTTGCGATTGGAATATTTGCAACAAATTGTATCATGTGAATGTCATCATATGTGCTACGCTGTGCCATCACAATAGTACCAGCATTTACCATCACTGGTAGGAAACAATAACATTGATAGCTCGCCGTCAACTACGAAACAATTCGCAATTTACATGGATTGGAATAATTTTCTGTATTGAAATGAACAGCTGCGTAGAAACTACACCAGAGCCGGAATGGCTGTCCAAATTGGAAGACCGTCGTGAACGATTAAAACGCTCAAAATTGGGCCATGAAGCTGGAGCTGGTGCTCCATGCAATGAATGTGAAAAATGTCCAGGTTTGGATTTACATTTTTGGCGTAAAGTTTGTCGTAATTGTAAATGCCGAAAGGATCAGCATTTGTGTCAAGACGATGATTCATCGGGTTGGGCACAGTTCGAAATTCTTGGACAAATACGCTCGAAACCGGCATTTATAAAAATCAAAACTCTGGCCAGCCAGCCAGTCAAAGTGGATTGGGTACCACCAAATGTGGCTCCGGACTTGGTTGCCGACTATTTGGAAAAATTGGGCACCGACAATGTGCCTGTAGCTGGAAGTGACGCAGCGGCAAAACGTAAACAACAGTTGGAGTTCCAGGTGCCTCCTCACGATTTGGACGCTGGTTTCTGTGATAATCTTACCGAGGCCGAATCAAATCAATTGCAACAGTATGTGCAGAAAATTCGAGAAAACTGTGTGGGTCAAGGTAATGTTGTCAGGGTGGGCAACTACGCGCATGCCACCGTGGGAAATGTTTATAAACCGTCCATAGAGACAAATGCAGCTGAGGAAGCCAAGTACTGTGAAGTTATGGCGGTGTTAAAGGAACCACCTGTCTCAGATCCCGTATTGTGTTCATTGCTGTGCAATGAAAAGCTGTCCAGAGCCATTATTGAGCCAGTAGCATGCGCTTATCCGAAAATCTTTGTAGCTTTCTCTGAGCCTTTGTCGGAAGGTCCATTGAACGAAAATGTAGCTAGGAAGCTATCGGCTGTTGTGAAACAGAAGCTGAATGGACTAAATGTTGGGGCCGTGGAAAGTTTAGTACTGAACGGACCAGTATACGATAAGATCTTTGCCATATTAAAGGTAAGCGAATACTTTTAATCCTGGTAAATTATAATTTTTTTTTATGTAGAAGAACAACTTGGATATTTCACGGGACCCTTGTTTGGGGCCTTTGGTGGATCTGCGCAAAGAGTACTTGAGCAATCCCTTGGTCAAAAAGGAACTTGACAGCATTGTTTATCAAACAAACGCCGCTTTGCCATCTTACAGTTCTCCTCTAAAGACGCCGTCAAAATTCATAAATGACTTGGCTTTCAATTCACCTCTTCCCCTGAAAGCTTCGGCCGCCCAACTGAGGTCCGGATCTCATATGTTACAGGACACCCCAATACGCAAAGTACAGTTTGGGAATGTGTCCACCATTATATATGACTGTAATTTGCCCTCGAATGTAGATTATGAACGTGATCCAGTATTTGCGAAAATTATTCACTCAGAATCTTTGAAACGTGCCGTACAAAATGCCCAGAGAAGCCTTAAACCAATGCCAGTTAACATTGGGGTGCCATCGGTAAAACCGAATATAGCAGATACGCAATTAAGTGAATCGGCTAAAAATAAACTTCAATCTATGGGCATTCAGTCCAAAGATATGCTGCAAAGTGCTGTCTTAAACGCTCCATTCTATGAGAGACTTTTTAAGAATCTGAACGACATGAACATCAATTATGCTACATGCCAACTGTTAAAGCCTATGGAACAGCTCTCAAAGGACTTGCGTTCCAATCGTCCATTATATGAGGAGGTGCGAGAATATGTTACAGCCTTGCCCAACAGCTTAGATGTGGCGTATGCCCCGGTTAATATGAATTTGCAGCAGGCCATGAGTATTTCAAGAAGTACCGACTCTGGCTTCGAATCGAAGCCATCAACACCCAGTCATAGCCATGGCGCGTCTACAACATCCTATCAAGATGATATTAACGCTCTGCCTGGTAAACTTGTGACTGTGCCTGGAATTCAAGAAATGAATATGTATCCGTCCATAGCGCCTTCAAAAGATCCATTGCCACTAAATATGAGCAATCTATCGCTTCAGGAAGCTGATAAGCATAATAGTAAGTTTTATGTTGTAAGTGAATGGAGGAGGGCTTATTAGCTGATTTTATTTTTCAGGTTCAATGCAAAAAGCTGTCAACTGCCGCGATTGCAACAAGGCCATCTCCTTTGGCGAAGTCGCCGTCAAAGCTGAGCGAGCTGGTAAAGAGAATGCCTGGCATCCCGAGTGCTTCAAGTGCCATGAGTGTCGTGAACTGTTGGCCGATCTTGTGTATTTCTTTCATGGCGGCCAGGTTTACTGTGGTCGCGACTTGGCCGTCAAATTGAAAATTCCCCGTTGCAAAGCATGCGACGAACTGATCTTCACCAAGGAATACACGGCCGCCGAAGGTTCCACATTCCATATAAAACATTTTTGCTGCTTTCATTGTGATGATCCTTTGGCTGGACAACAGTATATACCTGATGAAAAATCAAATATGCCACTGTGCCTTAAGTGTTACGATGAATTTTTTGCTGTTGCCTGTCAGGCCTGCCACCAGCCCATAGGACCGGCCGATCAAGGTGTTGCCTGGATCAATATACACTGGCATGATTCATGTTTTGTGTGTGCTGGTAAATCATGTGCTAAATCTTTGATTGGTGGACGCTTTTGCGTAAAAGAAAATATGCCCTTCTGCAGCCCGGCCTGTGTACACAGTATGATTAAGTAGACAGAACGATCTCTGTAGTAAAACGTCGCCTTTTGAAACGGTCACACAATTTGCCACAATAACTTATGATTAGCATTAACAAAATCGAAAACGTATTTTATTTAATGAACGAAAGAGTATTTTTTACCTATCTATATATACATACATCTATATACATACACGTGTAGTTTACATACATTTAAAATGCACAATTTTTTGAATTGCAATTTTATTCCATTTATTTTTTTTATAATCAACAAATAAATATCGCACAAAATATATTGAAACTGTTTTTGCTTTCACTTATTTTCCAATAAAGAACGCTAAACTAAGTATTCCGGTAAGTGATAAAAATCGATCAAATTTAATCGAATTCGATTTGGTATTCAGAGGGGCTAATATTTAGTTGTACAGTCGAACAGGTTTTGATTTTTGATACGAATACTATGGCTATAATAAACTCATGGATATGGCGAACATTTCTTATATCGAACAAATTCTTAAACCCCTTTTGCGAACTAAATTTTCTACATTTATACGAGCCCGAAAATTCCTTTATCATTTTAAACAATTCATGGCAACGATTGCATTGTTACATTTTTCAAATAACTAAATCTATTTTTACTACGTCTTTAACGCACTACAGCTATAACGAACCAAACTTAACGTTCCCATCGAGTTAGTTATAAACGTGTCCGACTGTATAACATTTTTTTGTAAAATAGTAGGTATACATGTTGTTGGTATTAGGTTTTCCAAATCCAAACCAAAAGTCGTATTGAGTATTTCCCCCATAATTTCTTCTTATTCCTTTTTTAGACCAATTATTTCTTTGATTATTTTCTATAAATATTCTTTATTATTTAGATTAGGGAATTCTACAGGACATGGTATTACATTCGCGTCCTTATACTCAATCAATTTTGTAAGATCCGACGTGTGTTTCTGATCGTTTTCTTGTTGAAATATTATGCGTGTTTTTTTGACAAGCTAAAAAGTTTGCTAGTTAAGTGACAAATAAAAAGCATTTGCCGCTTAACCATTTTATAATTTTTAAATTTAGCATCACTTCAGCATATCTGTAAAAATTTCTAATTGTAAAAGACAGTTGATGTGTGAAAAAAATAATCGAAACATTTAATTAAAACTTATAATTATTTCAATTCATATTTAATTACAAAAATTAACAAGAAATTTCAAAATATAAAATGGAGATGCACTTAAACCTCGTATCAGGTCCTGCTATATAGTTATACAAAAAATAAAAAGAACAATTAACGCTTACCTTTAACCATAACTTTTTTTTTATTTTCCAACCTTGCTTATTTCGTCGAATATATTTTGTTTTAACAGCAGATTTCGTCGCTGGGGCTCTGCATCACCGACTTTAATAATTAATAAACTGCCCATTTTGTTAGCAGTAAAAAAATATTGAACTTAACTATTTATTTATTTTGGGTATCAATCTTTTTAACGATACAAGTTTGCGTATTAAATGACGCAGTGTTGCATTTTTGAACAGACCCACCTTTAAGAATAGCATGACCAAATATGCAAACAAATAGAATTGTAACAAAAAATGGTACATAAATGGAGGAAGAATGATACTTTTAGAATCCTAGTATTCCCACAAAACGAAATTTTCGCTACCATAAGAAATGCATGTAGCAAAGCAAACGAAATTTGCCATTGGTAAAATCCGTTAAGTTTTTTTCGTTTGCTAGTACTCAGGTGAAGATGATCACGGAAGATGATTATAAGAGCAGACTTTTTTCACCATCTAAAAACGAAAATGAATGTTCTGATAATTGTTTAGTCAAGGAAATTATGACAAATGTTGTGATGTCGTTTTTGAGGGTATTTAAATGAAAAAATAATTTATTTAAAAATTAATAACGGCTGCTTCTGCTCTACACTACATTTCTTCCGTATAAAGATAAATGCAAAACTTCTTAGCAAAAAATTCGTTGTAGGTGAATACTTGGCTTTAGTTTTTAATACGGCATATACGAACGGAATTCCCCGGATTTAGTCTTTTTTCAGATTTCTGCTCTCAAAATCCATACAAATTAGATTTCCATACAAGATAGTTTTCGACTCGAAATCCAGTGAATTTGGATTTTATTCTTGTATGTGAATGAAGCATAATGTCGTCAAAATTTCAAGTATAAAGGCAATGAAATAATAAGCGTATTTTCCAACTCGATCATTGCAGTGCAGCGTGCTTTTCGGTTACTATTCGCTGTTTCCCCACGCGGACGTGTTTCTGGACGGCAATCGTAAATTGGGTAACTTCATTGAGAACAGCAGGGAATGTGTCATGTGTACGAAGGGGACCTGAGAGAAGGACTACAACACCACAAAACATCAAGAACGTTAGAGCAGTGGTACTGCAATCTCCGAAACGCTGTGCTCGGAAGCAATCACTTGCTCTTGGCATTTTCTGACTTTCTCTCCACCGGATTCTTAATGATGAACTGAATTTTCACCTGTATTTAATGTGCGTGTTCCAAAAAGACGACGGCGGACCTCTTGTGAAGACAATCTTGCAGCTATACCTCGTGACGCAATTGTGCTCTTTTCGGCACGCTCACCAGACTTAGCCCCCTGCGATTTTTTCCTTTGGGTTTACCTGAAGTCGAAGGTGTATATCAACCGTTCCAACACCTTGGAAGACTTAATTACCAATATTGAGGCTGAAATTGGCAGAATACCAATAGACACGCCTGTTAGAGTTCATGAAAACTTCAGAAAACGTATGCAGCAGTGTGTGGATAGCGAAGGTCGACCTTTATCAGATACACTATTTAAAAACATGTAATTTAAAAATTACTGTGCAATATAATTAAAATATAAAATAATTTTTTCTAAAGTTCATAATTTTTTTATTTCATTCCCAAATATCGTAAGCGCATTGTGCGAAAATTTTTGACATTTTGTATGGAAATTGCAGCTGAAATTCAGAGAATTTCGTCAATATATGAGAGGAAGGGTCTACCTGCACGACAAAAAATAAAAATTTAAGCTGACAGGCCTGATAATAAGTTTGTTTCATGTTGCCTTCTTTAGGGCCCGGGCACACTAAAGCTTTTTTTCTTTACGCTGCGTTTTTCTTCACTTTTTTCACCGGTTGTCCAAAAACCATTAAATATGATAAAACAAATTACAAAAAGTTCATATTATTGCAGTGTTCGGCGAAAAATAGCCATTTTAAAGATTAGGTCCCTTTTGGGGCATGGGATCGGTCTCATTCGATGCTCAGATGTTGTCCACATCAAAAAAAGTGAAAAGTTGTTGAAAAGTTTTGTTCAGGAAAGCCATTTTAAAGAGTAGGTCCCTTTCTATTTGCGCTTAGAATCGTCGACTTCACTTTCATAAAACGCGCATATCTCTGGGAGGGAACATTTTTGGGGCATGGGATCGGTCTCATTCGATGCTCAGATGTTGTCCACATCAAAAAAATGAAAATTGATTTTTTTACCCTTAGGTCCCTTTCTCTATGCGCTGTCACATATATTGATTGTAAGTATTTTAACATTTACTTCAATGGTTTGTAGACTACCGGAAGTTAAAAAATATGCAGCTTCAGTGTGCCCGAGCCCTTAAGAGGCGGAATGTGTTTCCTTTGGCAGAGGGTGGCATCGCTTCGCCCCACACAAGCCCTTTTTCACTGGAATTCTTCGGTAGTTGTGTTTTTCTGTAAAAGATTTTTTAATAAAACTATCGAGATTTTTAGTTTTTTATTTTAAATTGGTTGATTGGTGCTTAATTCATCGCAAGTTTTATTAGATTTTTATTTGTATTTGAAAATGTTCAATTCTCATTATTTCTTAAACAAACAAAATCACATTTTACCAAAACTTAAAACTAATGTAATGTTTATCTATACTTAAAAGTTATGTGTATCTCCATATATATATAAGTATATATATATACTCCTTTTTAGAAGAAGGTTAGGGGTTTATGGGGTATGGGAGGATGATGGTTGGTTGCTATATGTTTTAGTATATTTCCTTAACTGTTTCTATCCCTATTCTCGACCTGATGCTGCTACGTTTCTTTAAGGATGAAACACATTATTTTTGTATTTCTTTGCATTGAGTTTTTGTTTTTTGGGTTTTGTTTTATTGTGGAAATTAAAAGTCTGCGCGTAATATTTTATGTTGTTGTTGTTTTTTTTTTTAAATATATTGTTGGTTTTCATTTTAGTTTTCTGTAGTATCGATACGATATCAATTCCTACTTGTACGGATATGGGAATATGGGCCGAATGTGGTTCTAGGATCCATTCGTATTTGCAAAAAGGAAAACATTAATTATCGAAATATCTTGAACCATTTTCATGACATATTAACACACCTTTATAAGTAACAACTGAAATCGGGAGAGGTTCCTCTTTTTGTTTTAACTACATAAATCGAAAAGAATTATTAGTTTATCTTTTGTATTACATTATAGTAGTTAATATAAGACAAGCAGTTCATATACTCGTTTTTTTATTTAATGATTAGTATCCTTATTTGATTTGTATTCTTTGTTCTCCAACTTTTCATATTTTTTTGTGTTTATTTTCTTTCTACATTTGTTTTTTTAATACTTTTGTTACTTCATTAGTTTTTTTTCTTTTCTACAGCATTTATAGAATAAAGTTTGTTCGTTTTTAGTATTTTTTTCTTATGTTTTTTGTAGTGCAACCAAAAAGGAAACAATATGAAAATTGAAACAATTTGAAAATTGAAACAATATGAAAATTGAAACAATATACAAACTAAAACAATATGAAAATTAAAACAAAAAAGTTTAAAATAAAAAATGAGTTAAATAAGAAAATTATTAATAATAATTAAATAATAATAAAAACGTACACTAAGAATTAAACTATTACACACTAAATAAAATTAAAGTGAAGAATTCAGTTTTTAATTAAATCATACATATATTGATAAGGTATCTGGATCTGCTCGGGACGACATTTCATAGACTACTATGCTGATCGTACGGTACGCTCGTCCGCTCAAATGCAGTTTACGAAACGGCCAATTGCCTTCGGATTGTTTGTTTTCAACATCAATGAAATGTTTAATTGAAATCGGTGCTACGAAATTTCAATTAATGCTTCGTTCTTATGTTTGTTGCACATCTTAAAGCTATTCATTCGGAAAGTGTGATTAAGATTAGTATGTATAGAATTGTTTGTAGTATGTAGGGTGACCGCAGCAGCTTATATGAATTGGCGCTTTAGTAGAGCGATGATAATGTATTCATAATCCAAACATATGCACACATGTTTGTCTGTTTGTAGGATGATGCCTGCTTTCTCTGGAGAAGCAGATTTTTGTGTGTGTGTTTGTGGGGTTAGGAAGAGAAGCTATTTCAACTGCCTTTTAGGGGGCGGGGCGGGGGTGTGGTTCGAAGGCAGTATAGAAACGGAAATCAGTCATTAAAGCAAGCTCCTCTCCCTTGTCGGTTAGTGTGCCTGCAATAAGCAACAGCTAAACATGAGTTGCTTGTTTTACCTGCCTGCTTGCCTGCCTGCCTGTCTGTCTGTTTTTAATTATGTAGTTAGTAGTTATTTACAGTACTGCTAGCCCATCTAAAACTAGGAGGATTTAGCAAACTTTCGGCTATTAGACGTAGTATAACTTTTGAACCATCCGCAGCGTCTGTCAACAGTTTGTGTAGGCGCCGCGAGTATAGTAAAGTTGTGTCATGCGCTCCGATAGCGTCGTGTATAGATTACTTATCAGTTCCATAGGTACTCGGGACCACGCCTCGCGTATACGAAATATCAAATCGTCTTTACGCGAAAATTTGCGCCCTCCATCGAATACCTCACGTATAAGCCAGCCCCATATGCCTTCCATAATGTTCAGGTCATGCGCCACGGTTGGCCATTTTTGTGTCTTGATGCTTTCGGCATTCATCCATTCCTGCACCGAAGGCAGTGCATTTGTCGACCAGTTGTGATCTTGCAGAAAGAACTCGTTATTGCCGCCCAGCTTGGACACGATATTTGATCTTTCTCGGAGTATGGTTTCTACACAGGATTCTATTTTAAATTTCGCTGTTGATACCTCCAGGTGAATTGGTCCGCCGGCCGTTAAAACCACATAAATGTAGACTGAATTGCCGCGGGGTCTTTGGGAAAGGGTTCGTTCGTAGTTGCGCAAATCATGGAAATAGTATGAAAAGCCATCAGGTCCGTCTAAGTTGAATTTGCGTTCGTCCTGAAAAACGACACGTCGCCAGTGGTCTTCGGTCCAGTTCACATGCGAATTGGCAAAAGTCAGACGTTCCGTTTGATGAAACTGCGACAGTACCGGTTCTATTTTGAGTTTTTTGGCACCACTGGAGACGCTGCCGCGGGAACTCGAGCCTGTAGATGTGGATGATCCACTACTATTTGAGCCACTTGAGGGTGTAGTGCGGGCGCTGGCATTTGTTCCGGGTGGTGATAAGCTGGATCCTGTGGTGTTGGATTGTTGAGTGGGAGCGTGACTAGATGCAGTCCCTCCTCCAGTGCTGCTGCTGGCTGCCGAAAAGTTTGAATTCTGGTTGAGAGCGTGCACCGCCACTGACGAATGGTTGTAACTATGGGCGTGCGATGTGTGAGCGGGGGCTGGCGCAGGCGTGCTATGTTGCTGATAATATGGATGATGAAAACTGGCTGTATGCTGATGATGGTGTATAGTGGGCTGCTTCAGTTGCAACTGTTTAAGCTGTGTCTGCGATTGGGCCAACAAATGATGATGAGCGTGACTATTTGTACCACTTGTAGTCACTCCATTACTACTGCTGACTACCACACTGCCGGCTGTTGGCTGCTGTGTGACGCCACCGTTGCTGTGTGTGGTGGTAACCGTGGTCAGATATGACTGCGGCTGTGGATGTGAACGCTGGACATGAACCTGAGATGTGATCGTGGCTGCCGCCGATGTTGCTGCTGCTACCGCTACTGGGCTTGTATAATTACCGGGATGTTTAAGGTAGTATTGTAGAGCCATCAAATTTGCGTCCTCCGTACTGGAGGTGCCCAAATTCGCCACCTTAGGATCGTAAATGAGCTTCCGAAAGTTCTGAATGTCGTCTGAGCTTAGTAGTAACGTTTTCATTTGGAGTTTTGGCTGGCGGCGAGGCGAGGTATTTAAATGGTAATTAATCTAAATGAATTTTTAAAGTCTTCGGCAAAAGATTTCAAATGGGAATTTTACTTCGTCTATGGAATAGTTTCTTTTTTTTTACTACGGTTGTGAGTAAATTTTGTATTTGTTTTGGCACAAGTTGTATGCACAGTTGTTCTGGGGGGAGTTTTGTCTGCACAGCTGTTATGAAGCTGCTCTTGCTGGGAATTCTGGTTCTGCTTGGGGATGTTGGTTTTACATTTGTTTGTTTGTGGCAGCGAATATTTTGGAGTCTTACAAGGAGTCACAATCAATTTCACAATGAATGAAGGAAATCAATAGTCCTTCTATCGCTTCCAACAAAATGAATCAGATGTTTTGGAGTTACACGGAATCATTCACCATTCATTGGTGAAAGAAACATATTCGGAGAATTTCTTTGTCCAGCTCTCTCGCCGTTGCTCTGGTGTTATTGTAGGGTATTATGGATTGATTTCGAATTTGGCAATTATTTGCTGTCGTCTGTTGCGACAAATTTAGTTTTTTTTTTTGGGTTGCTTGTTGTGTTCGATTTTCAATTTTATTTATTTTTTGTTTTGTTACGTGCACCAGCAGCTTAGCACTGTGTCTGTGTGTTGTTTTTGTTGTTGTTTTGTATCGGTTTTAGCTGAGTTGTATTTCGCAAGTTTTTCTTATTTTATTTTACTTCTCTCGGAATGTTTGCTTTACGTACGTAGTAGTGAACTAATGAAATGAAAAAGAAAGAAAGAAAAAAGCGACGAAACAGCAACGACAGCAAATCTCACAACATGCGTATGTTCATTGTGCTGACAAACTGGTTGACTGGCTAGCTGGCTGGCTGGTTGGTTAATAGGTGGTAGGTAGGTAGGCTGGTTGACTGTCAAGCAAACTGACGGAATGGCAAATGGCTGGCTGGCTGACTAAGTACTAAATAGAGAGGAGTGACGTGCGTGTATGTGTGCACGCACTTTCACATCGATTAACTTGATTTGCTGTTCTCCCTTTTTTTGGTTATCAATATCGGTGAAGTTATGCTCTCTCTCTCTCTGTATACCTTTGTTCAAAACACTGCTCTGGAGAGTAGTTTCAGTTTGTCTGTTTTCGTGACCACCACAATCAGCTGACACAAACTGTTTAAGTTAGGTGCGTGTGATCTCCTTTTTTCCGTTGTTGGTATCTCTCCCTTTTGTCTCTTTGTTTGGTTGGTGGTTCGTGGTTGTTTCGTATCTCAACTTCAGTTGCTGAACCTTCTTGCTGCAGTTTATTTATAGTATGACATTTCCCTGTTCTGCCGTTTGCTGGTTTGGTTGTCTTCGTCGTCGTTGGCTCCCTCCGTCGTCGTCGTTGCTTACCTAAAATGAGTGTAAAAATACGGACAAAAATCAATGATGTGTACAAGAAGATTTTGTACATATGTCTGGCGTTACTCTTCATTGCGTTCTTCTTGGCATTTCATTCTTTCTTTCCTATGTTTTGTTTTTGCTTCGAAAACAAAAACAGAAAATAGGGTGAGAAATCACAGTACTTGATATTTTTTCCCATACTGTTGGGATGTGAAAGTCGAAAGGATTCTTCTTTAAATATGATATCTAAAATTTGGCCAGGTGCTCGGTTTTTATTACAACAACAACTATATATTGCAGGGCAAGCATGTATTTGGGTTCACTGAATACATACAGCGCATAAAAAATAATAATACGAACAATATGTCAAAATTTAAAACAAAATTCTGCCCATGGTACAATAAAGAAGGTAGTGTTATGCAGTCGCAGCTGATTTCCAACTTTTCCCGTAGAAACTTCCACTTTCAAATTTAAAATTTGACAATGACAATTTTTGAAGTTTGTAAAGCTAAATTGCAATATCAAACATTCATTTGGAACAAATCTAGATTAGGTAAAATTACAATAAAAAATATCCGTATGAAGAGCATACTTATATAATCTAAAACAAGAAGATAAAAGATGGCGGCGACCGATATTTCCGAGTTACGGGACACAAAAGTTTTGAAAAACAATTAGACGTATTTCACACTAGACAGCATATTAAATGATGTATCAAAATTATATACAAATATTTTTAATTCATTAAACCTTTGCAAGGAAGCAGGTGGTGCATTTATATATTACTTTTCTGTTTTTTTTTTGGGGGAAATGTGCCAAAACTAGAAATATCATATATAAAGGTATGTATTTTGAAATGTAGAATAGTAGCCAGTATTTGTAGGTTTTTTTTAAGTCCTCATTTGTAAACACTGGAGATATTAGAGTTTCATTTGGATATATTATTTGATTTTCTAGGCTAATGCCTTTAAAATGGGGTAAACATTTTATCGATCGATCGTCGGTGTATGACTGCTATGACGGTATGTACTCGTATTTTTAGTGGATCCATAGTTTTATGGATCTAGGGATTTTTTTCTAATTAAAGCTTCCTACTGTGTTCCGGCTGTCGGCTAAGTTTAAAGACTTTCAGCTATGCACAGGCCTAATCTAGGGAACCGGGACTTTAAGGCCTTCTTTATTTTATTTTTAGTATTAAAATACTTTAGTTTCTGAAGAAATAGCGCCGCTGGCTAAAAGTTGTTCAAAAAAATGCACGTTTTTTTAAAATAATTTTTCATTTTTATTTAATAATTAGGCACAGCGTCCCGGTGTTTAGCATGATTCTCGCTGTGATAGCTTCAACCACGGTGCGCCATCGCAACTAGAGCCATTACCAAGCGACGGCCAGCGCCCCTAAAGGCCAATCCCGCCGGTACCAATTCGAAGCGTGCTATATGGACACAACTTTCTCCATAGTCAGGGGCCGAGACATTTCTAACATCTCTGCTGTTCTATGGGTCACAGCACCCGGTTGCAATGCAACTCCACAACGAGACGAAGCTTTCCCCGCAATTTGGGTTTAACCCACAGCCACCAGATACTCCCCGAAGGGCCGCACCTGCTATCCAGGCCAGAACAACAGTTGTAGGGGCTACCGTGACTACCCGTGGTATCAGACTTTAGTCTCCGGTCAGACTTCGTAGCCGATCTACTACTAGCTTGCGAACCATACATCGCGGAACTGGTTACCCTCATTTAAAGGCACGGTGATGGGATAGTATATATGCAGACACAAGTGCCCACATATACTTATACTTAGACATTAATACTGTTACACACGTTTTATGCTGTAAAATAAAAAGTACTGAATGTTTTTAGACCAAATATTTTTTAATATATTTATTGATGTATATTGTATCCAAAAAGAATCTACTTATTCGAAATGTCCGCCTTTTGCCTTAAGTCGCACTTGCCAATCGTCAATAGCTGCACGAACCTCGTCCATTGGAAAATTGGACACAGCTCGAACCAAAGCAGTCTTAAGAGATCTAATGTTGGGGTATCTTTTTTGACAAACCTTGTCCTCTAAAACCGTCCACAATTTGTAATCCATTGGGTTCAAATCTGGACTGTCTGAGGGCCATTCTTCATAGGAAATGAACGCTGGCAAATTGTTTCGAAGCCAGGCCTGGGACGTTTTAGCCTTATGGGCCGGCGCAGAATCCTGCTGGAAAGTCCATGGCTGGTTTTGGAACAGGGAATTGGCTTCACAACAGCTTCCAAACGGTTTCTTGGTAAACTTTGGCCGATGTTTTGACTCCTTGTTCGCAGAAATGCAGGTCAGTGACCCCATCGTAAGAGACACCCCACCGAACCACGACTGAAGCTGAACCATGATTTTCTGTTTTCGGAGCGGATTTCTGTGAATTCTTGATTTAACGGCTTTGATGACATGCGGTGTTCGAACAGAGCGTGGGCGGCCCGACCGGTGGCGGTCTTTTACATCTCCAGTCTCCTAAAACAGTTTTATGCATCGGTAGACGAACATGCGGCTAATCCCTAGTGGCCGGAGCGTTTTAAAAATATCACTTTTTTTTCATTTCACACTTGAAAAGCGCTTTTACAGCGATACGGTTTTCATTATCTGACCACTCCATGATGAAAGTTTAAAAAAATTTAAAAACCCGTTACAGACTAACGCTATTGAGGTAGGCTTTCAAAACCCATATGACATTAACGGGGTATGTTCATTTCTACTATTGAAATGGGTGTGTTCAATGTTGTAACAGTATTTATGTCCCTACTAAGTAGATGTTACGGTCTAAAACCATGCTGCACTTGGACATGGTTTTCGCATCGCTCAGAGCGAGGTCTATCTCTACCTCTTCTGTTCGGCGATGGTGAACGGCACCCATGTATTAAGGCTAGGCCCGACCGTACCCCCAACAAGGCCCGAGGGCCTATAATGACTAGGTGGAGTCTTGAGAAAACCCCACAAGCCCCAGTCAGCTGTGGTATCGGTTAACCTCCGGTCAGGTTCCGTAACTTAGGTTACTCCCAGTTTCAGTCCCATGTAACCAGGGGACTGTTAGGCCCCCAATAATAAGGCACAATGGGTTCTTTCCAAAAAAAAAAATGCGTGGGAGAGTTTTAGTGTCTACAACAGCCTTCCGAGACTTTTTAATATGTTTTTGTTTTCTGCCGTAATGGGTAAAAACGATATGTCGTTAGATAGTTATTCTTAAGAGCTTTCCAATAATAACGTATTGCACTCATCCGATAAGAATTGAGAAAGATACAACTATAACAAGCATTGGGAGCCCGTAGCTCGGAAAATATGGGTCGCCGTCTAAAAATGTATTTAGTATTTTTTGTTTCAAAAACAAAATTTGGTAGAAAATTTAAGTCGTTCCGAGAGTTGTTTTAAACTAGATTTCAGAATTCCTTTTTTGCATTTTCTTTCAAGTGACTTTGACAGTATAGCGAACGGTTTTTTGTTGTTGGGCTAGTGACAATACCTTGTTTATTGTACCATGATTCTGACTTAATACAAAACGAAATTTCGAATTTAATTTCAAATATTCGGAGAAAAAACGATATATTAACTTGAAAGACGCTGGGCCATATTCAAAAAATTTTCGAAATGGTTTATTATTCAAATTTTCTTTATAAAAATGTTTTTGAATAAGGCTGACTTCGCTTAAGCGTAACAGTCTTCTCGCTTATTACTGCCAAAAACCAGAATAATATTTTAGAGATATTTGGACTTTTTTAACCTTCAGGAGCTTTATAAGGAACGTGTTAAGGAAATTATGCTCCTTCTTCTTAAATCAGCAAATAATTTTATAGATATTCTACGTGATTGCTTTTCATTTATGATGCATTTGAACATTTTGTTTGGAATTAAAATTGTGTACTAATACTCGTAGTTGAGATAGAGAAGTTTTACGAGTATCCATAACAGCAAGGGGTTTTTAATTCCAATATTTTTATTTGCAATGAGAATTTGAGTGCATTTCCTTGAAATAGTTTAATGACTATAAACCTGACCGGAATGCCGTCCACGACTTAGCTAAGATCCTGCTCGTATTAGAAGAAACCGAGTGTTTTCTATATTTTTAATATGGAAATACAAAATCTTCGTGATAAACAATGTGACGTTGAAATTTATTATTATTATAACCATAAACTAAAACTATTATTCAAAAGTATGAATGGCTACATTCTTTCAAAACTAATCTCTACTATTGTCGCATTACAATATTGGAAGTTGTATTTTTGGACATTTTGAAAAATCTACATACAAAAAAATACACACTTTTATGAACATTCAACAAAAGACGAATGTAACAGTTCTGAACAAAATACGTTGAAGCGCTTTAAGTTCTGAACTCATTAACTTGCATCGTGGCTATGTTAGTTGGCCGCCACGATCATGTGATTTGATACAGTTGGACTAATTTCTTTAAGGATATTTAAATGAAAAAGTGTGCTTCAATAAGCCAAAAACAATTCAAGACTTAAGAATTAGATTATTTGGCACATTAACAACATTGAACCTCCATTATGTCTTAGAGACATTGAAAATATGGACCATCATCTTGGCAAATATTTTCTTTCACACAAAATTGCCATGGGTCCTTGTATCATTATATTAAATGTTAAGATAGTTCTCTGAATTAACATCGTGAATTTTTGTTGGATCACTCATTATTTGGTTTAGAAAAGCACAGAAAACTGTAGAGAAAAACAAAGACGATGAACAAACTCTTTAAGCTAGAGTAAAACATGGTGGAGGATTATGTGCTGGGGATGTTTGGCAGCATCTGAAAGTAGAAGAACTAGCCCTTTTGGAAACAACAATGAATGTTAAAAGTTATTTAGATGTTTAAGACAAAACTGTAGCACCAATCATTGCTTAATTGGGGTTGCATAATAATTGGTTAGTCCAGCAAGACAATAATACTATGCATATTATTAGACTACCGACTACAGTCTCCAGACCTCAACCCCATTGAGCAAATTTGGGACTACTTGGATCCGAAAATGAGAAAACAAGAAACAACAAAGTATTAACTTCAATAAAATTACAATATGGTTTAATGTGTTTCCGAGAGATAAAGAAAGTTAAGTTGTTAGAAACAAAGATTTTGAGATACTGCATTGAAAAGAATTTTCAATCACTCTCCAAGCGCTATTCAAATAGATACACTTATAAGGAGTCAAATGTTACTCTAATTGGTCTTTATATTTGTGACATTATTAATAGATTTATTCTGGGGTTATCCAGGCATAAAAATGAATTTATTTCAGCAATCTACAGGGCGCAAATGAACTTTATAAGGGTTCAAATGTTCATCCAATTCAGAAATCTACAGGGCGCAGATCAACTTTATCTGGTCGAATGTAAGCTATTTGTGACCCATTGCTTTTTCTAATGAAACGACGCCAGTGTTTGATGTATCAGTTTCCATTCGACTTGATTTTTACATAAAGGCTCTTCCGGGTGCACATAGGGGTTAGCATTAATTTATTTAAATATTACTAATGCCTTGGACATTCTCTTGTTTAAATCTTTTGTTATATTAGTAACTGACATTTTCCTTTTTTTATAATTTAATTTTTCTTTGCATCTAATATTTTTAATTTAGATTAAGGTTTATTTTTAAGCCAATTTTCAGGATAATTTAAACCTACATTCACCAAGTCCCGGAAGCAAGGGCGTTTATTTTTATATTAGATTAACTTATTATTCACTTCTCAATTTCATAAAAGAGACACTGCCGTTATTAGTTCGTTATTTTTAATTTGTTTAATACTTTATAGTCCTAGTAGTAATTTCTTGTTCATAGATTTAGTCAATCTCTAAAAAAGATTTAAAAAATTAGCTCTATAAATTTACTAAAAAACTACATTTTGTTTACTTTTAATCAACTTTAAATAAAAGTGTTAACTCACTTTTAAAGGGTAAAGTGTTTAATGGTTCTATTTATAAGTATGTGTATTTAAAAATTTACGCCACCTAATTTTTGATGTTTTCACTTTAATTTTCTTAAGGTTGAAAAAAAAATCATGTTTGGTTAAAAAACTATGTTGCAATCTTATTATTTAAATAATATCAAGGAAGCAAAAGTTCAAAGAGAGCCGACACACTTTGACGCTCATACGAGTAGTAGAAATTAATTGCAATTGCTTTTTCAACCAACATTTTCAGATCGTTAGGGTCATTTCTACAAACTTCTCTTAGATAAAATCGTCTTGTATGAAATCTGACAACTTTAGTTGTTTAGCTCGTGAATAGGGTAATTTTTGTTTCTACACTGCCATCAGCGGTACACCCACTCGTGCGTGTTAAGTTGTCGTCACGTATAGAGGAGACGTATGTAACATGTACGCCCACTTTTAACACAGCGACAAGAGTGTAAGTGGGTATCATTAATAATTTACGAATATTTTTTTAGGAACAAAATAAAAATGTGACAGCCATGGCTTTTATAATCTGGAGAAATCAGACAGAAACTCAATCTGCTTCAACGAGTCCTAGGCCAATAACAGGCTATAGAGCTTACTTTAGTAAGCAGATACAATAAGCAGAATCTAGTCATCACATGTAAAATCTCTTAGCACATGATATCTGATATCTCTATAAAAAGTGAAACAAAAATTTTACAGGTTGAGAAGTAAAGCGATTTTAGATGTAACCAATGCTCAAGACCTCTTCCACCTGGGTATACAACTTTCATAATTTTCACAACATCTTATAATACAAGGTTAAACTTCTCTCAAATTAGTAAACTGTGATATATGGAATTTGTATGTAATGTGACTAGTTGATATGAAACTCATTAGATTAGGATAGACAAGAATTTGTACATACACTTAAAGGATAGGTTCAAAAGAGCACAAGAGTTTGAACGACCTATTGCGAAGAATTTGTACATGCACTTTAAGAGTTCGGGATATTAAGCGATCTTTTAGGTAGGCAAAATAAGTTCCATGAGCTGATCGTGTTCTTCTAAAACTCCTAATGGTTTTACTAAACGAATTCGGTTATGGCCTTCATATTCAGAAATTAGAGCACACAAGAGGGCAGGCAAAATCATTTAGATAACCTTCTTTTTGCTGTGCACAAAATTCTCTAGTCGATTCCACTGTGGCATTCCAAAATAGGAGTTAAGACGAAAACGAGTACGAGTAAGAATTCACTTAAGGTCTTTTTATTCAACAAAAAATAGACAACACAAGAGCAAAATCATTTAGATAACCTTTTTCAAGCTGTGCACAAAATTCTTAAGGTTTCTCTAGTCGATGCCAATATGACATTCCAATAAAGAAGTTAAGACAAAAAGTAGTATGATTTTTATTATTGCGAAGGCTGGACAGTGTCGTTGAAAGTCATCCATCGTTTTAATATCCTCGTACCTTGCTTCATACTTATTCGATTAAAAAAATCTACTACGGAATAGCTTCATTGTGGAGTGGAGCTAGTTCTCCGATTAGTCCCAGGAGCTTTTTTGACTTCTTATTTCGCTTTCTTAAAGTTACTCTAGTCGAGTGACGGTGACGTTCCAATATAGAAATTAAGCGTAAAAGAAGTTCGAGTTTTTGCCTGCGAATGCTGGACTGTGGCGTTAAAAGTAATCCATCGTTCCAATATCCTCGTCCCCTGCCTCGTATTCATTCGATTAAAAAATCGTCATTCGATTTACACGTCTACTACAAAATAGCTGCGCCTTTATTGTGGATTGGAGTTAGTTTGCCGATTATTTCCATTATTTTAAGCTGTTTCACTCCCAGGAGCTTTTAAGGCTTGTTATTTTAGCTACTTTAGATTGGATGCCATAGATCAGATTAAATGACTTGTTACCGAAATGCGTTAACCTGGTCTACTCTCTAAGATCTCGAGGTCTTTTTAGCCAGCTCGACAGCTTCTCATGGGTTTCGGTACCAAAATTACCTAAAATTCAATGGACTTATTTTGAACTAACATTTTTTGGTTTCCACTCAAGTAATGAGCGAGACTTTCGTCATTGCAGAAAGCTACTTGATCTTCGGATAATCTGTAAAAAATTAAACCTAGTGATTTATATTGCTTTTATATATTCCCGACAGATCGTATTGTGATTGGGGATTAAGGACCATGTTTTCGCCTAACGAATGAATACAATTCGAGAGTTCAATACAACTACCCAAGAAACGAGAATGTGGACCGCCGTGGTGTGATATTAAGTGCGCACAACTATCCCACATGTAAGTGCGCACAACTATCCCACATGGAAACCCAATTTAGTTTCAACTTCTGCTAGGAACATATAACAGTTTTCGAGCGGTGCGTTTTCAACTAGTAAGAGATTTATCTCAAAGCCATGTAAAGACTTTTCTACAGGGTGAAGCGCGGTAACATGCAGGTTGTGGCGGCACTGTTGGTCGAAGAGAGTGCGTGGCTTATAGTTGCTGACGGGAGATTTGTATTCGTCTACCTTTCAGTTGCCATTATGCATTGGACACGTGAGGAGAGGTCTGTGAGGTTTTGTGTTGAAGCGTATTTTTCAAATTCGCACTCGATCATTGCAGTGCAGCGAGCTTTTCGTTTACGATTCGCTGTTCTCCCACGCGGACGTATTCCCGGACGGCAATCAATTGTAAATTGGGTAACTTTATTGAGAACAGCATGGAATGTGTCATGTGTACGAAGTGGACCTTAGAGAAGGATTACAACACCACAAAACATCGAGAGAGTTAGAGCAGCAGTACTGCAATCTCCGAAACGATCTGCTCGGAAGCAATCACTTGCTCTTTCCAGACTTTTTTTCAGTCGGCTCTTGAAGCAATGCAATTAAAGGATACATGGTTCCAACAGGATGGTGCCACTGCACACACAGCGAGGCTTACTATGAATTGTTTGAGGCAAATGTTTCCTGGACGGCTTATCTCTTTGAGGGGTGATGTTAACTTGCCGGCACGCTCACCAGACTTAGCCCCATGCGATATTTTCCTTTGGGGTTACCTGAAGTCGAAGGTGTATATCAACCGCCCCAACACCTTGGAAGGCCTAATTAACAATAAAGTGTATGAAATTGGTAGAATACCAGTCGACATGCTTGTTAGAGTTCATGAAAACTTTAGAAAACGTATGCATCAGTGTGTGGAAGGTCGACATTTTCTAGATAGAACCATGTAATTTAAAAATTTCTTTACTGTTCAATATAATTAAAGTTTAAAATAAATTTTCCATATTTTTTTTATTTCATTCCCAAATAAGCAAATTACCACCCTGTATAACAAGCCTTCTCTTTGGCACTAAAACATAGTTTCCTGCTAATGAATATGAAGCGATTCTGGTTGTGTTCGAGAAAAAGTTTCTTCGGAAAAATTATGGGCACATCTGTGTTAACGAAGAGCAAAAGAGACAGCAACGAGTAAATTTGTCCGACAAGAACGTACAAGTTATGCGCATGAAAATAAAGAACTCCTCTGATGTTAGAAGATAAAAGGCCTACACTTATAAAAATAATCAAGTGAATGATGATAAAATATCATGGTTTGCCGGTGCCTAATGATTTGAAGAAAGACTATCACACAACTCAAGTTCAAATCTGGATAGGAAGTTTTATCATTCTTCAGAGGTGTTTTTTCCAAAGATGGCGACTTGATGAGTAAGAGATTTATCCTAAAGTTATATATAAGTCTCTTTTAAAAACTGCATAAGCCTTTCTGGAATAGCCCGTATATAATTAAGGCCGCCATTAGCTGATTCTAAAAAAACGACAAGGGTTATCAAAAAATACTAGATCAACGTTATGTTTTTCCAGCCGGTTCTATGGTCCGGATGGACCCGAAGAGAAATTCTTCGGCCAAGTGCTGCCATCCCGGCAAACAGTTGCCGCTACAACAACATCAGGAACAGGTGCCTTCAGCTAAAACATTTGGAAATTCAGAATTTAAACATACGTTTTCGGCCAGTGGGAAAAGTTCCTCGAGTGTTTCTACAGAGGATTAAGAGCAGGTTTCTCTAACAAAAACATTCAGAAACTCAGACTGTAAACAAAAGGGTTTGGCCAATGAGAGAAGTTCCTCTATTGTTTCAACATAGGATCAGAAACAGGTTTCTCTAGCAAAAATATTCAAAAACAAAGACTTTAAACAAACGTTTTCGGCCAGTGGGAAAAGTTCCTCGTGTGTTTCTACATAGGATCGGGAAACAGGTTTCTCTTGCAAAAACATTCAGAAACTCAGACTATAAACAAAAGGTTTCGGCCAGTGAGAGAAGTTCCTCTATTGTTCCAACATAGAATCAATAGCGGGTTTCTCTAGCAAAAATATTTAGAAACTCGGTCTTTTAAAATATGTATTGGCCAGTGAGAAGTTCCTCGATTGTTTCTACATATATAATTATGTATGAACTGTATTCCTGAAATAATTTTATTTAAAGATCCTCAAGTAAAACCGGCGTTTGTTTTTTTTTTAAATTTCCACAACATCGCAAAAGATTGTATAGAAACTATAGCAAACTTGGGATTTTTGCTGAGAAAAAATCCCACAATGGTATGACTCACGGTTTAGTTTAGGGAACTGGGGAAAATACTACGTTACGTGGTGACTAATTCAAACAAATCAGCAGTCCCTATATATGATTCTACTACTATTTGGTATAGGATAGTTAGGTACATATGTATGGGTATGAGTATGTGTGCAATGAACTTTAGAAAACAGGTCGTCCTTTTTCGTCACAGCGAGAGAAGGATCATTCTTTTGTGTTCAAGGTTTGCTGGTGGTGGTGACAAGTTGATAGAAAAATGTAAGGCTAGAAGAACACACGATGATATTTTAGCCACACAATTGAGGAGAACACGGAGGCGAAGGATATTGTGAGTTTTGCAATGGCATGTACATGTTTCGGCAGCACCTGACCCTACAAGTAAATGGAAAATAAGAAAAAGACGTTTGGCAAATGCAATTTGCACTGACCGCACAAGCAGATTACACACACACACATATACATAAGCATGTACATACATATTGAGTGCATATGTATAAATTCCAGACTACTGGTCATACATATATGCTTACATTCAGTATCTATGTATTTATGTACATGGTCCAAGAATGCGTTTGTGTGTATGGCATTTGTTAATTGGAAAACTAAGGAGCATCCTTTTTTATGGGGGGCAGTGTATGTGTATGGAAGCTTGTTCGAGTGTGTGCGTGTGTGTCTGTGAATACATTTTCGTTAACTAAATGGATAATAATATCAATCTATAGTGATATGCATACCGTATGGTATACATACATACTTTTGTTTGTTCATCCATACTCCCTGGCGTACACCTACATGGTTGGTTGGATGGAGGATGTGTATGTTTACCCTGCTCCTCCCGCCTGTTCATCTGGAGTATGTGAAACGTTTGACCAGCCATCCTTCCGTTCAAGTCATTTCATACATATGTATCGTACATGACATATAATACATAATGGTGGGGAATACAAAAACAACAACTACAACAAAAACAAATTAATATACGAGTATGTGTGTGTATGTGTTTGCCGTAAAAAGGACATACTAAAAATCAATTTGACTGTTGTTTGTTCTGGCAAGCCAACAACTGATGATGTTCTATGCATTCGCTTCGTCTGTCCGACCGTAAGGCCGACTAGCTGTCTGTCTGCGTTCACAGTGTACACACACACACACTTGTACACTTGCTGCAGTGTCTATGCGGCGGCACATAAAAAAACGAGAAGGAAAATGCACTGCCTTGTGTAATGTGTAATCAATACAATTTCAGTTCCTAAAAATATAGATTTTTTAACTTCGTTTAAAATTGAATCATTCGGTGCCGTGCCGTACCGTACCACAGCAAAACGAACTTCTTTCTTTCCGTACGGACACACTCACACCGACAGACAGAGCACTGCTAGAATAAATGGTCTTTCTCATTTTACACATCGAACGAATCAACATAGAGATTTAAATGTACATATATATCGACTGTGTGGACAGACTAGCTCTGGTGTGTGTGCCCTGGTGGCTACTACATCCACAATATTTTTGTATATACTCTGCTTGCACATTACATAGTATCAAGTACCTAATGTACATACATACATTTAAATGTCCAAAAGCTCAAACAAACTACGAGTCGTGTACAAAGACCTCTTCCTGCCACCAGTTTCCCATTAGTTTTGTGTTTGTCGAAATAAATACGAAACGCAATTGTAAACTATTCTCTGGCTCCCCTTGCTGCCATGAAACGAGAACAGTTTATTTTGTTTACTTTTTTGCCCTAACTTACACACCTCTCCTCCTCTAGTCCAACTTTGGCCCACTGTGCATTATTTTTACACACAAACACACTCATATACATCCAAACAAATACATACATATATATAAATAAAGCTATATACATACAGCAAAAGCAAGCAACCTTATGATGCCTCGACGTCGTCGATTAAAGAGAAAAAAACGATCACTCGCACATACACACTACTTTTTTTCTTTCTTTCTTTATAAAAATTTCTTGAAATTATTTCTTTTCAACTTCTTTTTAAATTCCTGCTCTATTTTTTTCATCCATAAATCCATTTTTTCTCTATTGGCTTCAATTTATCTAATACTGCGTTTTATAATTGGTATACATTTCAAATATTTAATATTTTACTATTCTTTGTGAAATTTAATCTGCTGTTCAAACGACGATTTGTTACAGTGATTACGCCATTTTGAGTTCAAGTTGTTCGTAAAACGTGTTTTATTTTCAATTACTTTTCTTTATTTGGCCCGTTCCTCGTCGACACTTCTTTATCCGTTCGTTAGGTTTGTTAATTAAATTTATGGTTTTTCCTTTTTTGCTGGGGATGGTATTTTATTGCCAACGAAAACTTTTTTTATTATAAAATATTCACGAACAACGACAGAAAAACAGGGCGAGCCAACAAAAAAAACGAATTTTGTGACAGATGACAACAGAAAACCAGGGCAGCCAATAACAAAGAAAAGAAAATATTTTATTTCTCATTGTTCCCAGCAGTGCTGTATTTGCTGACATTCACAAATGAGTGCTACCGTAAATATATTGAACGAATAAGGTTCACATAGGACGATTCGTTAATGATGGGGAGAGGGAATTTTATTTATTATGGATAAATATGTCATATAAAGATTGAACTTGGCTTTCGCCAAAACCGTATATATATTAAACGAAGAAGGTTCGCATCGGACAATTCGCTAATGATAGGAAGAAGGAATTTTATTATGGATAGATATGTGAGAAGATTGAACTTGGCATTTGCCAAAACATGTTCGTTAAGATAAATTATAGAGGGGGAGCTTATATATGCACTAAAGAAATTACCCCTTTTTAGAAATGTAAATGCCTTGAGAAAGTTTGTGGAAGGATAGGAAGAAGGAATTTTATTATGGAAAGATATATGAGAAGATTGAACTTGGCATTTGCCACAACTTGTTCGTTAAGATAAATTATAGAGGGGGAGCTTGAATATGCACTAAAGAAATTATCCCTTTTTAGAAATGTAAATGCCTTGAGAAAGTTTGTGGAAGGATAGGAAGAACGAATTTTATTATGGATAGATATATGAGAAGATTGAACTTGGCATTTGCCAAAACTTGTTCGTTAAGATAAATTATAGAGGCGGAGCTAAAAGATGCACTAAAGAAATTTTCCCTTTTTAGAAATGTAAACGCCCTGAGAGAGTTTGTGGGAAGGAAGATCGGAAATGAAGAAATTTACTTACCATTTTGCAATGCTTCGAAAAAAAATCAGTATATCCGAAAGACATTTCAGTAAACTAAAAACATTAAGGATGAATATATTATATTTAGCTCCATCTTTTGCGAGACCTCTTGCCGAATATGGAGGAATAAGTTGCCAACAATGTTGAGTTGCTCCTTTTTGGCCCAAGCCTCCATACCAAATTTTCTTCCAATTTGTACCTTGAAATTCTACAAGGTGCAATGTTAATTTGGCATAGTTCAAAATAATGGTTATACAATTTTGCCCTATTTGCAGGATGCCATATATTAATTATTTTTTTCTTTAGGATAATCTTTAAAGTGATGCATTCCGAATAATACTTTTGTTACCAAAAACTATTTATAAAAATTTTTCTAGTAGGGGTTTATCTGTCATTTACAAATTTAAAGTACGGGGTCAGAATTGATTCAGAACCCGAAGAATTTGATAATTGCATGCCTAAAAAGTCGTTAAAACATTTAACATTACTTCCAGCTTGCTCGTTTAGCAAGTTTTCTTGAAACATTTTTCGTTCGAATGAGGAAGCGAATACAGAAATATTTTTTTGCAAATGCAAATATTCCAAAATTGGTTTTAGCGAATGCGATTGTTCTATATGACATTGAAGATACCAGAATGGTGCGTATCAATCACTATTTTCTTAAACGCGTACAATGTAGACCATTTTCCACCTCAAAGGCAATTTCGGGTATGGGCCATTTAATATTTAAAATTTGAATTGTCTGTAAAAAAGGACTTATAATTTTTTCAAATTTCTGATTTAATTGGAAAGATTGAACTTTGTCATTCAATAATGGAACACAATAACACTTATATGACTACCACAACTGGCTCGGCAGTATCTCATTCGATTAACCCAATTTTATAGTACATTTTCGATTATTTCGGGTCGAATCTTTTCAATGGGAACTTCGATTAAATGTTTCAACGCTTCATTTGTCTCTGGATGCTTTGCGTAACATTTATTCCTAATAGCTATCGACAGAAAATAACTAAAGGGCCTAATTGGCATGACAATTTTGTCTGATTATTCGATTTTTAAAAACAGTGAGTAAAATATCGATGGTTGTGTTGGCTGTGTGACATGTGGCCCCGTCTTGTTAAAACCAAATGTCGTTCTCTTGAAATTTTGGAAATATTAATTCGCCCACCCTACAAAATATACTATTACACTATTTTCTGGGTGTTACAATAATCCACACAAACTCATAATCATGGTATAAAAACGAAGTTATTCAGAAGTTATTTTATTTTGTCAAAAATAAGAAGTAAAAAGACTCTGATTTTACTCTTAAAATGGAAATAAAGTCGTTGCAGTCAAGAAGTTTGGATTTGGACTATATCCTGCTAAAACGTCAAAATAACACAAAAAAAATTGAAAATTTCATACGAGTACAAACAAAAAAAAATATAAAAAGAAATTTTCCAGAAATCTCAGATTTAACTTTCATTAATGAGAATAAAGTCGTTGCAGGAAAAGATTTTTGGCTATTTTGTTTAAGGCAAAATTTGGATTTGGACCTTTCTGTAGTAACGTTTTTCTTGTCCGCTGGTCCCGTCTTTTTATACTGTGCGGAGAAATACAACATTTATCGTTGTAAAAAAGTACAAGATGCAAATATGACGATGATTTTGACGAAACTTAGTACATTGCTCTGGTTTAAGCCAAGGACGAACCTCTATGCTGATTGGTTTATACGAGGGTTGCTATTTATATTTCAGGTTCTGATAATACTAGTATTCCCAGATGCAAACTGGAACTTCCATTGGAAACTCTGACATTTTTTAGCATAACTTTACTCAGAACGTTTTGTCATTTAAGGGCGAATTGTTTTGTATACAGTGTGTGAACATTTTCGTGCGATGATTTTTTACGATTTTCGGCGTGGGTGTTTAAATCAACTTGTTTCGACTTTTGGCGATAAACACCATCAAAAACCACTGTTAATCGCTGGTACCAAGAGTTCAGTCTCGGACGCCGTTTGCTCCAGGATAAATTTCGTGAAGGACGTCCAACTTCGGTCACTTTGCCAGAAACCATCGATGCTGTGTGTGCACTAATTAGACAAGACCGACATGTGACATACCGTGAGATTGAGGCATCCTTTGGCATTAGTGTGACAAGCATCAATAAGATATGGCGTGTTCATTTGGCCGTGAAAAAAAATTGTTCTCGTTAGATCCCACATAATTTGACGAATGCTCAAAAAAAGGCTCGTATGGATTAATGCAAAGAGATGTTGAAAAAGTATAACTGCGGTAGTTCAAAGGCAGTGTATAACATTGTCACAGGTGAAGAATCATGGATCTATGCATATGAACCTGAAACAACACAGCAGACGAACCAAATCCAACAAAAGTTGTTCGTGGAAGAACTACATCGAAGCAAATGATTGTACATCGAAGCAAATGATTGTTTTTTTTTCGGTGTAACCGGCCATGTTGCCACAGTGCCTTTAGTGGAACGTAGGACGGTCAATTCTGAGTGGTATACAACCATCTGTTTGCCAACAGTGTTCGAAGAAATGAGGAAAGATAATAAGAGAAGACGGATCATTTCACACATCAGTTGAAACGATGACCTATTTGACCACTCAAAATGTCGAATTAATGGACCATCCACCGTACAGCCTCGATTTGGCACCCAATGACTTCTTCTATTCCCTAGCATCACGAAAAAAAATGCGTGGTCAACGTTTTTCATCACCAGAAGCAGCTGTTGAAGCGTTCAAAAATCATGTTTTGAAGGTGCCTCAATCGGAATGGATAAAGTGCTTCGACAATTGGATTGGCGCATGCAAAAGTGTATAAATCATGCTGGAGAATACTTTGAAAAATAATAAAACCATTTCAAATGATAAATTATTGAGTTTTTATTGCCGGAACCGAAATATAAATAGCAACCCTCGTATCGGTTCGTATTCGCGTAATTTTCGATTTGAAACCTGCAACACTAAAAACTGCATATGTGACAGCGCATAGAGAAAGGGACCTAAGGGTAAAAATCTCAATTTTCACTTTTTTTTGATGTGGACAACATCTGAGCATCGAATGAGACCGATCCCATGCCCAAAAGTGTTCCCTCTCAGAGATATGCGCCTTTTATGAAATTGATGGTACACCAAAGATACATGTATTTAAATCTTTAAAATAGCTCTCCTGAACAAAACTGGGTTTTACCCTTAGGTCTCTTTCTATTTTGCGCGTCACATATTTTCTTTTATCCGAACAAAATTTTGATATTTTTTAATATTAAATTCACGTAGAATCGTGTCTTATCGGTTCATGTTTTCGAAAGCCCTCAAACAAATGTCCCTCCCGATTAAAGATCGTGCCGCTACAGAAGCCAGAAATTAAAGTGGACTTTATCGGTCTATATTTTCATATAGCCCCACACAAAGGTTATTCCCGATTTGAGTGCCTGCCGATCTATAAGTCACATACCGTATCCGATCTTAATAAAGTCTTACATAATGCGTTGTATGAGGCCCCCGTCAAATAGTCCTAACACAAAGCTCCCTCTCGAAGTAAATTATTACATCCGATCGTTCTTAAATTTCGCATGGAACGTTAGGAGTAACCAATAAATTACTTTGGCGAAACTACACCATATCAGTCCATGTAAACGAATATCCCCCATGTCCATGTTTTTATATAGTCTCACCCGAGTTATGATTTAGCTGCTCTAGAAGTCACAAATTCAATTTGATTGGGCTCTAATTTATCATAGTGCGTTATGAGCGACTTAAGGCCCATTTAGTCTCGACGGTGGACGGTAGGCAATCAGCTATTTCAGTAAGGGGTTGAATTTTGCATGTGTTAGAGGGAGATAACTACAGTTTGACGGTTGACGACGGTAGACTTCTGCAGGTTGCAGAATCAACCGTCAAACGTCAAGACTAATTGGGCTATTCAACTACTTATATAAAAGTTGGTTTTAGGCGTGTTCTGTTGGTACTCGCTAGTTAAACGAGTAAGTGGTCGCTAAGACGTTTACTTCAAACTTTTCGAGCATTTTTTAATATCCTTTGTATACAAGAACTGATTGGCTTTAGGCATCAAAAACCGTTTGATTTAAAAACTTATGATTTGTACAAAAAAGTTATTCAAGAAATACCATGAGCGAGCAATAACCGAGTTCGCTTAAACCCGCTAAAGGTTATTCTCGAATAAGCTTCTTCCTAAAAATTTAAAACATTTCAAACAAATTGTCTACAGTTTCCCGTAACAAAATCAATTTTCTATTCTCCTACAATTGTGCGAAGTTATCGCGTTAGAGACCTCCTAAGAGAGTTACCATTAGAACACGGTCATTATTTCAAGCTTGCTAGTCAGTAGCAATCACAGAATTATTAAAGACAAAAAAATTATATTACCCTACGTGTTTGTTTTTGTTTCGTCAACTCCACTAGAAACGATAACAATTTTACAAAGTTGAATAAAATTCCCAGTAAACCAAATTTGCCGACAATGTCTAATATCAGACAATTCTGAATAATATCTAAACGCTATCGAGAGTTCTTACCGAAATCGTTACAAATTCTTTTCGATATTGTTAATCAAAATTATCTTTTCAGCAACATTTCAAAGAAAACTTTGCTACTGCTCCTAAATCCGCAAAAAACTGTTCCTCTTTGAATTCTAGCCTTAGCAACTCCACGATCATGAGTAGGCGGTTTACCAATTCCCAGATGCGGCTGTTTTGCTTGTTAAAATATATGCCGAGACGAAAATGCACTTTTACCAGAAAAGTTGAAGCAAAATCATTGTCCATTTTGAGCTGCTCGAAGGGCGGAACTAAAAACACAGTAAGAAAAATTTGCCGACAATGTTTGATATCAGACAATTCCGAACAATATCTGAACTCTATCGAGAATTCTTATCTAAATCGTTAAGATTCTTTTCGATTCTGAGGATAGAGATTCTGATCTGAGGATTTTTTATTTATTATGTTCCGAAATATCTGAACGAATTCGGCCCGAATTCTGTTAGACTTGTCTGTGGGATTTTTATTAATTTTTTTGTCCAGTCTTCTCTTAACAAACTCGGAACGAATTCTGAACTAATTATCTGTGATAGTCTATTCGTTTAAAATTTTTGTCATTTGCTTCATACTTTACACCCAGTAAACCAAATTTGCCGATAATGTCTGATATCAGACAATTCTGAACAATATCTGAACTCTATCGTGAATTCTTACCGAAATCGTTACGAATTCTGTTCTATTTGTCTGAGGATTTTTTATTTGTTATGTTTCGAAATATCTGAACGAATTTGGACCGAATTCCGTTAGACTTTTCTGTGGGATTTTTATTAATTTTTTGTTCAGACTCGCAACGAATTCTGAACTATTTATCTGAGGTAGTCTATTCGTTTAAAATTTTTGTTATTTGCTTCATTTGCTGTGGGAGGGATTTTAATTGTGTTCGAAGGAAAACTCTACTGAAGTAGTTCTCGTTAAATGCAAAACTGGATGCCCTTAAGTGTATAGCCACTAAACATAGTTGCAGCACAATTATTGGTTGCGGTATTATTATAGTAATGTGGCGCTCTCCGAAACTGTAGATGAGAACAAAAATATTTTCTTCTTTTTGATTGTTTACATTTAGAATTTATTAAGACATTAGCCCAGAATTAGTTTCGAAATTTCGGTAGAAACATCAGATTTTAATAAGACTTCATGCCAGACTTCTGTTCGAAGTCGTTCAGAATTCGATCCGAGAAATCGAAATTTTCTTTCGAGTCTCCCATGACTACAGTTCAGAATTCGGTTCGAAATGTTGGCAAAAACATCTGAATTCCCGCAGAGGAGTGGTTCCGAATTCAACCCTCTCATTTGTTTTTCGTTATGAACTCGGTAAGAATTCTGATCCGAAATGGGAACATTTTACCGATTGTCGTATAGAATTTTGTACGTTTGATTAGCTGGGTTGGCACAAAAAATTTAAATAGTTAGGAATTTTCCGAAATTGAAAATGATTTCCGATTTTCGGAAAGGTCTTTTATGAAAAACACAGTTAAAGAAATCCGATAAGAAAAAATCCTTTGAAACGGGACATGGTAAGTGCCCAAACCGAGAGTTTCTATGAATTCCTCCCCCGAATGGATTTGGACTGTCCCTGATTAAAGTCGATATTGCAGTTAGCAATAGCTGATTTCCGACAACTACAACCGTAGTTGTCAGGGTAAATGTATAAGGTGGTCCATCAAGAGGTAAAGTCAATAAACCAAATTTCCGCATGTGGGCTGAAGAACAACAAGAAGAGCTTCAAGAGTTGTCATTATAACCAGAGATAACCACGGTTTGGTGCGGTTTATAAGCTGGGTGAATCATTGGTGCATATTTTTTCAAAAATGATGATGGCCGAAACGTAACCCGGAATTGAAGTCCGTAATCTTGACGACACTTGGTTTTAACAGGACGGCGCCACTTGTCATACAGCTACTCAAACAATGGATATATTGAGAGGTCATTTCGAATAGCAGCAAATTTCACGTTTTGAACAGTTGAGTTGGCCGCCTATATCGAGTAATATCACACCTGTAGACATATTTCTTTGGGGTTACCAAGTCTATGCTGACAAACCAGTTACGATTCGGGTTTTGGAAGCCAACATTAAAGCCATACCGGTCGAAATGCTCGAACAAGTCATCCAAAATTGGACCCTCAGAATGGAAATACTCAAAAAATAAATGCCAAAAAATGTCATTTCAAATTATTAATATAGATTCCACACTTGCTTTGAATTTTTATATTTTTTTGTTCTGAAAAAATACGTCTAGATGGATCAACCATTATTAGAAAACTTTTTTAGATGCTGTCTGCGGGAAAGCAGGGATCGCAAGTCAAACATATATATGGCATAAATACCAGCTCTCTGATCGCATAAATGGTCATACCTGTCCGAATCATAGTAAATGATTGGTTTGTACCTCCCCAGTAAACCAAATTTGCCGACAATGTCTGATATCAGCGATTATGAACAATATCTGAACTCTATCGAGAATTCTTACCGAAATCGTTACGAACTCTGTTCGATTTGTCCGAGGATTTTTTTTTCAGAGAAGTAGTTCAGAATTCTTGTCAACCCTCTCATATGTTTTTCGTTACGAACTCGGTAAGAAATCGGAACTTTTGCCGATTGTCGTTCAGAATTCTGACCGAATTCTGAAGGTTTGGTTTGCTGGGTCGTCAGACGAAATATCGATTAAAAATAAAAAATTACTTATACAAATAATTTAAGTATTTATTACAAGTCCTGAAATTGGAATTCCAAGAATTTATAAAGAAATTCAAATAATACACATTTAGTCATCCTGAAAAGCCCAGCCTAATCTGTTGGATTTTGTATGACGATTAAAATAAAGTCCTTGTCAGGTGCCACCATAATTTCATGCTTCTTCGATCGTACCCTTAGGAATGTTAAATCGTTCGAGGGATCCAAATCGCGTACTACACTTCGAGCCTTGTCGGCCAATTGGCTCATCAAGCCAGCATATTGAACTGTGGTGGTATTGTCCAATGTTGATTTGACCGGAATGCCTAGAAGTAGAAAAGGCAATGGGCGTTACTGTGGTTACTTTTGGGTGAGAGCATTGTTTTTTAATAGTTACTATGGCATTAGTCATAGTCAGCGACCAGTCTTTAAACTGGGCGATTTTAAAGACAGTGTTAAAGTAAATTTTTGATACTGAGTTAAACTAGAAGATTAGGCATTGAAGGCCCATAGCCTATCATTATGGGAAACTAGTCAGTTTATACACTTTCAATTATGATCGCAAGTCTATAAATTTAGTTATTGCCAAAAAAAATATGCAAATTACAAACATACCTTCATTGTTAACGACAATAGTACCGACAACACCTTTGTGGGCTTGTATGCGCTTTAACGTTTCTTCAACTTCTTGTGACTGAGGAATTGGTATAAAACATTATAAACTTAAAACATTTAATTAATATCAGCAGAAATTCTCACCATTTTGTTGTTTTTATTTTTTCTTCCTCACGAACGACAGAAAGAGACTGGGCGATCCAACAACAAAAAACAATTTGATGACAGATGACAACAGAAAAGCAGGGCAGCCAACAACAACAAAAATGTGTTGTTTTCCATAACGTTCCTATCAGTGTCGTATTTGTTGACATTCACAAATGATTGATAACATCTATGGTTTATTGGGACGATTATTGGGACCAAAAATCGATTACAACCAGTATGGAAATAACAGTAAATATGTACAAAAAAACTATTGGCTTACGCCAATTTCCTTTCAAATTGTAATATATTTCGGCATGAAATTCGGTTAAAAAGGATTTCAAATTTATATAATTGTTTCAGTCGGCAATATATGCCATAAACCAATGGAACCATGTCAACATGAAAGACGATAAATTGTACAAGACGGGCGATGTGCTTCTTCTTTGCAACAAATGAATTTCTAGGGGTTTACTTTTCCACATTTGATTGTACACAATCACAAAGGCACAGAAAATACTAAATTTGCCCACTATAAAAACACAAAAAACAGCATTCCCAAAATGCTTTTTACTCGTCTTTGTTTTTCGATTTCTGATTAAGCTCATATCGCCCATCTTGTACAATTTATCGTCTTTGGTTAGCACTAAAATAAAAGGAAGAATCCTCTATCGAAAGAGGTAATACATACTTTCAATACACTCATACTACCCGTGCGCCTTTGGAGCCTACGCAAGTGTAACATAAAACGCGTATAAAGCGTAAACGCGTATTTTTGAGAGGACAGTTCTTCCTAAAATATACGGCCTCAGTTGCGTAGGCGGGTAGTGCAAACGTAAGATGAACCGTAAGCTGTATGGCCTGTATCACGACATCAATGTAGTTATTTATTTAAATTCGTTGTCTTCATTTGAATTAAAACAACTTATCATATACAACTTTACTAATTGTTTACTTATAGTTTTTCCTATTCCGCTAAATTGGTGTTTGGTTCTTGTATTGAAATAAGTAAAGGTGGTGCTTATATATTTATGTTTGTATAGTATACATATAGTTTTAATAAGTAAAGGTGATAGCTATTGATAATTATCTGTAATTATGGTTCGGTCCACAATGTGTACGTCATGTATAAAGGCTACGAGCATGAAGTGAAACTCGTTTGAAAAAAAAACTATAAAATTTTAATTTGTTATTTAATGTCAAAATAAAATTTTAGTCCTAAAATTATTTAAATTTGGTAACATTGTTCGGCAAACGAGTTTAGTGTAAACGTATCGTTAGGAATTTTTATGAAACAGCGTAAACATATAAGGAACGAAAAGAAAGCCTAGCAAAAGACGTTTCTATGCATTTTGTTGTTGTGATATAGCAAAACTAAATGTAGTCTCAGCAAAGACTGGTAAAAAACGAACATTACTTTTAAAAATATGCTAAACTCCAAATAAAAAAGTTCTGTGAAATTGCAGTGAAAAATGTGTTTGCTCCACGTCTGGGACACTCCAGACAATTGTACACAGTTTTTTGATATTTCTGGAAAATTATATATAAGTCTATTGTTCTTCATGAAAAAATCTTGGCAAAATCGCGAGACCTTTTTAGTCGGTAAATGATTCATACATAAACGAACTTAGCACCAGACTCAATTGGGCTCAAACAAAAACCATTGTCGGCATAGCCGACGGCTGCCGCCGCCGATCTAGATTTTTTTTGCCTGCCGCCGGTAAATTTGAGTTGACTCAACTGTTCAATGTCTCTCAGGTTGGTTCTCAGTGAGTTAGACCAAGCAAGTGGAAGTGGTACATGGAATTTTTTCCGTATTAAGAGCAGAGCAATTACAATACACGGAATCAGATTTTAATTTTGAATCCTTATTTTTTCCTTGTTGTGTATATGAAGTAGAAATATTTGAATAAAAAAATTGTGTAAAATATGATGTGTTCATCAACAATAACAAAATAACGCGTTGATAAAAAGGAAGAAAAAGTGTTTGTGTATCAAAAAAAAAAGAAAAAAAGTAGAGAAGAGAAGGAAAGTACGTGGAAAGTCTGCGAAAAAGTCAATTTGCGGAGACGGAGGTAAAAAAAATAAAGTAACAAATCAAACTGATAACGTTGAAAGTAGTTAAGAAAAGCATAACAAAAAAGTTAGCAAATACTAGCACGCAATCCTCAATGTAAAATACTATGAAATCTAGTGTTTTTTTGTATTATTTATATATCGCAACTTTTACTGTTTGTTAAAATATATTTATGCTGTTCCCTCTTCCAAAATTGGTAGAAAAGAAGTTCAGCTTCATTCATAAAAAGCGGGGAGTGACGACGACTCTTCACCCCGCACCCACAACATCAACCAATGCCTCTCTGCGTCGGCGGTCTAGTGATGTTGCGCAGTTTTCCCCTCCCTCTTCCGTATTAATAGACAACAAAACAACAACATTTTTTAAAGTATGAAGACATATTGCAACTTCACGTCGATAATGTTTCTGTGCATTTGCATTTCTTATTTGACTCAACACCCAACACGGACAGACGACGTGATCTAGATTTGTGGAGGGAATTTCCAAAAAATGTATGATGGATTGATGGATAAAGAAACATTTTTCTTTTTTTTATATGTACACACACCTACATATGTACAATTAAATGTAGACGAACAAGTGTGACTGTGACTAGATGTGCTATTTTTTAAATGTTTGTCATAGTAAATATTAAATCTGTGGCATGTTTACGTCTGCACGTCGTATTGGAATCTTATCTTCAGGACGATAAACTCACGTCGAGAAGAACAAAAAAAGAGAAAAAGAAGTTTTTCTGCTAAGAAAACAAGTTTGCTCTTGCAAGGTACAGCTGGAGTGGAAAGAATCTCCTGTACTTGCTAAACTTCTAGTTAAAAGTAGGTGGTCTCAATTTAACTTCAATATTAAATTCTTATTAGACAATATGTTGCTCTGTCGATTAGCCCAATGGGTGATTCAAGGTAATGGCAAATGCAATAATTACGTTTGTGTTACTTATTGTTAAATAAGGAATTTGAGCTCTGACTTTCAAGCTGAATTTAGTTTTGAATTAGGTAGTTTTCTTCTTTTCGTTTCATGTTCTTATTCGCATCCAATTAAGGAACAAAAGGAGAGCTTTTATTTTCAAATATGTCAGCAGTACACGTTATAATTTGTATGCTCCCTTTCTTACTGGTGTTTAAAATAGGCTCCAAGCTGGAGCACGGTGGCTGGTAATTGTAAATAAAACAAAGTTTTTTGAGAATTATCTTAATATCCAAGTCCAACGGTGTCAAATCACATAATCGTGGCGGCCAATCCATATCGTGAGAGAAAACAGCCATTACATTTCTTGCGCAAAATAGCCATTGTGTCACTGACTGTGTGGCAAGTGGCACCATCCTCAATTTCTGAAGACACAGTAATGTGGTAGGAAACTATGTGGCAGATGAACTGCCACGTTGAGGCTCGTCTAAGAATGCTGCATATGCTGTCAACTCTGCAGGAGCTCCTATCTCTTAACAGGCTGTTACGAGGGCTGTTCTTTATATTTCTGGTCTAATAATGAAAATGCGAATATTTGTCATCAAAAATGGTTTTATTGTTTTTCAAAGTATAATCCAGCTTGATTTATACACTTTTGCATGCGCTCAAACCAATTGTCGAAGAATTTTTTCCACTCCGATTGAGACACCTCCAAAACATGGTTTTTGAACGCTTCAATAGCATCTTCTGGCGACGAAATTCGTTGACCACGCATTTTTTTCCTTGATGTGCGGGAAAAAAATAAGTCATTGGGTGCCAAGTCAGGGCTGTTCGGCTGCGGATGACCCATCAATTCGACGTTTTGGCCGGTCAAAAAGGCTCTGGATTGAGCCGATGTGTGAGAGCTCGCATTGTCATGGTGCACAATGATTCGTCTTCTTTTGTTCGTTTTTCGAATTTCTCCGAAGACTTAAGGCAAACAAATTGTGGTGTACGAGTACCACACAGAATTGACCTTCCTACGTAGTTTAAGCGGAACAGTCACATGACCAGATACAGATACAGAGAAGATACAGGCGACCATTTGCTTCGAAGTGCTTCTTCCACGAACAACTTTTGTTGGATTTGGCTCTTCTTCAAAGACCCACACGGTCGATTTGTCTGTTTTGTTTCGGGCTCATACGCAAAGATCCATGATTCGTCACCTGTGACGATCTTATAAACGTCTTTTGAAGCATCGCGATCGCATTTTTTCCAAAAATTTCTTTGTACCAATCGACACGAGCGACTGTCAAATTGTGCGGGATCCAACGAGAACAAATCTTTTTTACGGCCAGGTGTTCATGCAATATCCGAATGTATGCTGGTGGAAGAAATGCCCAAGGATACCTCTATCTCACGGTATGCCACATGACGATCTTGCGTAATCAGTTCACGCACGGATTCAATGTTCTCTGGCACAACGGCCGTTTTTGGACGACCTTCGTCTTTGAGCGAGCGACGGCCACGATTGAATTCATTAAACCAGTTTTTCACTGTGATATAGATAGGATGGTGCTTCATCGCCATACAAAGATTTAAGTTATTCGATGCACTATTATCGTAATAATCCACGTCAAAATTGAGAAAAATGACACTTTCTAAGTACGTTTATGCTAAAAAATGTCAAACTTTTCAATGGAAATGTCAGATCAAAAATGGTTTTATAGTTTTTCTCCAGCATGATTTATAAAGGGAACACTAAGTGTTGCCTAGGCCAGAAAAATATATAGCAACCCTCGTAGCAACTTATGTTCATACCAACAAATGTAAGGTTGGCAGCGCTCTGTGGTCTAAAGTAGACAAAAATATGATGAGAAAGAGTTCGAGACGGGTGGAGCAACTTTTTTGTAGATGTCCGTTTCTCAAGAAATACAACGTTTTACCTGGGAAAGTACTTTTTTGAAGACCTGGAAGAGTTATCACCCTGCAAGTTGGTAGATGTGCTGAGTTCTATAAACGGTTTGTTGTGGCTCACTTCCTACAGAAGTGAGATAATATACCGAGTGTCAACTTTTAAAGGTAAGACACAGTTCCAAGTCCTTCTAACCTAACCCTAGGGACTAGAGTGTACAAAAACCGAGGTTTTCAGAAAACCGGCATTTCGGATTTTTTCAAACCCAGGTTTTAAAAATACCGATTGTTTTTTATGAGTAAAAAACCGACATTAACCGACATTCCGGCTTAAGACTCTTACTTAAGAATTGAAAATATTTTCGCAATCAGAAGTGACCCCATTTATGTAATCAATGAATGCACAATATCAAATGCTACTAATATAGTTTTGTTTATTTGAAAATAGACTAGTTTAAAAGCTATTGTCGGGCTTGGCTGACTATTTTATACACTGCACTTTTTGATATGCAGAAAAGCTGATTGAAACACGTTTTTCAACTCTTGAATGGGCTTTAAATTTTCGGGTCGAAATTTCGGACCATGTTTAAATGGGTCAGCAGTCATACCAATTAAGTTGAACTGCAAAAACAAATTATTATTGGGTTCGTGAAAACAGTTGTTATTTAATACTCATATGCCAACTAAAACGGAAGCCTTCTTCAGATTCCATGACCATTTTTATGAAATATCAAATGATTCCATTTCGTACAAGATTGGTTGCTTGTCCACCTTCATATACTATATATAACAAATTTGATCAAATCGAAATTAAAATGGGTGTTCTTGAGCAGATGGGACCTTTGTACTGGGGCTATATTCAAATGTGGACCGGTATGACTATTTTTATCTAATCGTAATAAATTGTGCCAAATCTGATCAAGATTGTAATAGGTGGCTTCTAGAGCTTAAGACATAAAGTAAAGAAAAATGTACACATACTTACCGAAATGCCATTTAGATTGCATATAAATTTTGAATAAATTTGTAGATTTCAGATTTTCTTAATCCGATTTTTTTCGGAATAGTCAATACTTTAAATATGTCGGATAAAAGGGGATTTATTTTCTGTCACGTAATAACAAACAATGCTTTGATATTTTTTAAAATGCCTTATTTCTCAAATTAGCTCTAGAGTAGACCTGTCCGTAACTGAAAGCCTTATAGCCTGGCCAAAGGACGGCCACACAGGACTTTTGTCGTTAAAGTCGCATGTACACTATTCTTAGTGTGCTAAAAAAGGATTGTGAATATTTGTTTCAACCCGAATTGAAGAATTTCACCGGGACAGTAATTAATAGCAGATGACTAATGACCCGAGTCCCTAGATTATACCTGCCCATAGCTGAGAGCCTTTAAGCACGAACGAAGGCCGCAAAAGCAGAAACGAGTTTTAATTAGAAAACATGGGCCCTGGAAAAAACAACAAAAAGGCTAATTATGCATTAACTATTTAAGGGATAAAAAAAATAACTCTCTAAATAAAAAATGGAACTACATGTCGAAAGTAGACTTTTTCCAAAATTTTCAAGATGATAGAAGATAGCAGCACTCTTCTTAAAAATAATATGAAACCTAATAAACCTACACCCTACTATATGAGATGCTCTTCATCTTGTGGTGCTAGGTTTGGATAACTTAAATAAAAAAGTAACTGCAAGCGTATTTTTGCTCGTAACACCGACAAAAGTCCTTTCCTAGGTGTACCTGAAGCTTTGAACTATTTTTTTTGCATATTTCGAATCGTGACGATAGTATGTATCCTTTAAGGCTTTTTGGCAATCACTCCTCCATGAGTATTCTCCACAGTGTGTAAGTCAAATTTCGTTATTTTTTAATCATTCTCAACAGTTAAGATGTTTTTTTTTTATTTTCGAGGTATTTTCTTCTTATTTTTAGGAATCCAAATTTTATATTTTTTAAGAAATTCTCGATACTTCGGCCAAGCATAAAGTCTTCATAGTTTCCATTATTGGGGTAAAAATCAATTTTTTTTGAGTGTAAAACTTTAAATTAAAATAATAAAGGGTGATCCATCTAAAGGTGTTTTTTCAAAAAAAAAAAACAAAAAATATAAAAATTCAAATCAAGTGTGGAATCTTTATTGACTAGATCAAGTGATATCACACTTTTAGACAATTTTCTTTGTAAGTCCAAAGTCTAAGCTGAAAACCCAGCTACGAGCCAGGTTTTGGAATCCAACATTACGCGTGTCATTAAAGCTATACCGGTCGAAATGCACGAATGAGTCATCCAAAATTGGACCCTCAGAATGGAAACCCTGAGGCGTAGTTGCGGCCTATATTTGACGGAAATTATTTTCAACAAATAAATGCCATAAAATGTCCTTTCAAATTACCAATAAAAATTCCATACTTGACTTGAATTTTTATATTTTTTTTGTTCTCAAAAAAAATACCTCTAGATGGAACACCCTATTAAGAGATGACACAATTTCAAATGGTCATTTTATCAGAATGATTTTATTGCAATAAAGCTTGAACCTAACGTAGGACATGTGCCTCCGCAGCACCAATTGTTGGGCTCTACAGCAGCAATTACTTTTACGGATGTATTTTAATATTAAGAGTACACGTGATGTGAATGGTGAATCAAAGTTGCCAGATCTGTCAAATGTTTCTAAAATCTATTGGCAATTAGTTTTTGAGTTTTTTTCTAATAAATCTCATACGAAAGTAGTAGATCCTGGAATAGTCATGGACGAAATTTGATTTTGATATTAGACAGAACACGCTATGTTCTACAGAACCAAGTCAGATTAATTATATCTTATCAGTTCATTTTTTGCTACAGTTCCTATTCATAGGTCCACCCAGATTTGATATCCTACCGTTTCAAATGCGACATATTTCTCTGGTGAAATTGTCATTTTATAGAATTGTGCCAAATGTTTTGCGATTTCCCACCTGAATTAAATGTTTTATTTATTGAATATTTTTTTTTAATATTTCAGTTAAACTATTATAATTTGGGTAAACTTACAGCTTTTTATTGTTTGTTTCTGTAGTTTATGTAAATGTTATTTTCGGTTCTCTGCTCCAGAAGTAGGTGTACCATTGATAAGAATGGGGATCAACTATTTTGGCGTTGTTCTAATATTCAAATCAAGTAATGTGGGAATTGTGCGTCATTGCCGCGCCTTTCTCTAAGACAATTAAAATGACGCAATTCCCATTTCTATTGACAGGTCAGTTTTTATGTAAAGCGGATCGAACTAACACAATAAGAAGGTAACTCCGAATAAGACAACTACATAGAGGCATTGCATGTACCATAAATTTTATTTGCATAGGCTGAATTTTTTTGGTATTATTTGAGCTTATGCTAGAGTCTCTAATAATTACGTCCGGTTCTTTGGTATCGTGTAAAACCATGCTTAAGCTTATCTTAAAATATACATAAGCTATTCAATATTATTTGAGCTTGAGTATATAATAATAATGACCGGTTCTTTGGTATCGTGTAAAACCACGTTAAAGCTTATCCTTCAAAATACATCAGCTGTTCGGAGTCAGCTTTAAACAGCAAATTTATTTTGGGCACTACTTCCTGATTTAAAAAAGTTCCCTAATGATAGGTTTAGGAAATAGTATATTCTGAGACGCCTCATAGTTTTCAGAAAAATATGTTATGAACCCAAGCCAAAAATTTACATCTCATTGTAATTAAGGCATTCCTTCGTGTTTTAATATATTTTGACTATAAACAAGTTAGTTAGCCTTTCCTTAATCATTCTCTTGAACAATGGATATGCCTATTTGACGATTCTTTTTCATTCACCAATTCTTATTCAAATATGTTTACTAGCGTGTGTCGATTTGTAAGGACAACATTTTGTCGATATTGTGCCATCGATTTTTCGATAGCTTTTGGCATGAGGAAAAAACTCCACTGCAACATATCAAAAAAATCATTATCGAGGTGCATAAATTTCAATTTTTTGACTTTTTCTCATTGTATGTGCAATGTATATTTTTATGTATTGTATGTCACCTTGGAAAGGTAGATAATAAAGTAGGAAATAATAAAAATTATTTTTTTATTACTTATTAAAAAAAAACTTAAAAATAAAAGTTGAGAAAAAGTCACCAAATTGATATTTGGGCGCCTCGGCAATATTTTTTTTTATATGTCGTAATGGAACTTTTGTTCCTCATGCCAAAAGCTAACCAAAAATTGTTAAAATCCATACACCCTAATTTTTACATATGCTACCCTTTATTCGACAACACCCCACAAAACTATCCCTAATTTCGAATGTGGACTTATCTTGGCTTTAATATTTACAAGAATACATTATCAGAGAGACTGACGGATGGCAGACAGTTTATCAAAAACCTACATAAAATCATACCGAGTCCTTTTCTTTATCTTAGTCTAGGAAAGCGATGGAGTATAAATACGGTGGCGACGACATTTAAAATTTCCGTTTGACAAAATATTAATCTTAAGGATTGCCAATTAAATCAAAGCTAAACCTCTAACAACAATAACCCAAAAGACATGCGAATTAAATTCAGAGTTCTCAAGGTAACTGGATACATGCCAGAACGAAGTAATAAATGTCGTCACACCAGCTACCACCATCACGAACCTCTAACAACAAACACATAAACGCTACAATGTTTAAATGCCGAGAAGGAGACAAATAAGTTCACAACAACAAATTAAAACTACAAACACATAGCCTGGCGGTGCTGTCGGCTAAGGATTGCGGTGAACAACTGGTAACACCTACCCTTGTTTTAAACAGTAGATAAAAATGCTCGGTATTTTATTAAATCATTCCGGATGTTTAAAAATATCAAATAAAGAATTCCAGCCAACTAGGCGACGAGCTACGAGTGTGTCTAGCATAGTCCCGGAAAAGGCGCCTTGGCGTCTAAAGCATTATAAGTGTTTTTAAAACACTTCTCTTAGGAGACTGGCGATTTTTTTTTACCAGGTTGACCTACTTTACAGGTTAACTTAACACATTTTGTTTATCTTGGTCTTCATTAAATGCTTTGCAAGAACTTCGATCTTGTTTTTTTTCCAAGTTTTAATATAAAGGACTTTTGGTCGAATCTTACAGCGTGAAGTTTTAAACGAATTCGTCGCCTGTGACAAAACGTATAGTCAGTTAAGGAAATGAATATAATACAGTAGTTACCGGATATAAGAAACTCAAGAAGTGCAACAAGTTTTTTTCTTATATGCATTTTTTTCTTATAAACAATTTAAAACAGTTTAAAATAACTACACGGTGTAATGCATGTCTTTAATCGTTTTATTTCTTATAAAATATGTTCTTAAATCCTTTAGTTCCTGTATGGGTTTTTGTTAAATCACACTAATTAACTTGTTTTTTGGTATTACAGTCGAACCTGCATAAGTGGAACACTTCGAATAAAAAAAATAAAAAAACACCTTTTTAAGCAGGAGTTTGAACCTCTTTAAGTGCGAATTTTTTGTTTCGAATTTACCTCTACAAGTGGGAATTTTTACTCGTTAACCTCTAAAAGTGTGATATCCCTTTTCATGCTTTACCTCTAAAAGTAGGATTTTTGTCTTTTTTCTGTTTTTGCTTTTTACTAAGGGAGTTTTTGCAGAGAGTGCGACGCATGGTTGTCAGGTTTGGCGATTTCTCGGCAAATATGGTGAGATCGAAGACCTTTGCCGACTTTTATTTTAGCGATTTGGCGATTATTCTGGCAGATTTTATAAAAACGCCCTAATTTTACTTTTAAAGGACTTAATGAAAAAGTCGTTTACTCTAAAATGTTAAAAATCTCAATTATTAGTCGGTATTTTCGATATTTTGGCTTATGTCCTATTGAACGACTCCGTTCTATGTATTTTTGTATAGGATAGAGGGGCATAGGTATTATTTTTATTAGTGTAGTTTGGCGCTTTTTTTTTGCAATTTTGGCGACAGAGCCCAAAAAGCTAACAACCCTAGTGTGATGTTGCGTGCTTTCGGAATTTAAGAATATATCTGAAACAAACTGCCTTTTTCTAAAACAAAAAACAAACATTAGCATGCTTTACCTCATTAAGTGGAATAAGATCAAATTACTTGGATAAGAGTAAACTGTACTTAGTAGGGACATAAATACTGTTACACACGTTGTATGCTGTAAAATAAAAAGTACTGAATGTTTTTGAACCAAATATTTTTTAATATATTTATTGATATATATTGTATCCAAAAAGAATCTATTTATTCGATATGTCCGCCTTTTGCCTTTACACACGCCTTAAGTCGCACTGGCCAATCGTCAAAAGCTGCACGAACCTCGTCCATTGGAAAATTGGCCACAGCTCGAACCAAAGCAGTGACTCATGGACTTTTGCGTGATATTCCTCTCACGGGCCATGATTTTCTGTTTTCGGAGCGGATTTCTGTGAATTCTTGATTTAACGGCTTTGATGACATGCGATGTTCGAACAGAGCGTGGGCGGCCCGACCGGTGGCGGTCTTTTACATCTCCAGTCTCCTCAAACAGTTTTATGCATCGGTAGACGAACATGCGGCTAATCCCTAGTGACCGGAGCGTTTTGAAAATATCGCTTTTTCATTTCACACTTGAAAAGCGCTATTACAGCGATACGGTTATTATCTGAACACTCCATGATGAAAGTTGTAACAATTTTAATATCCCGCTACAGACTAACGCTATGGAGGTTAACTTTCAAAACCCAACTGACATTAACGGGGTATGTTCAGTTCTACTATTGAAATGAGTGTGTTCAATGTTGTAACAGTATTTATGTCCCTACTAAGTATTTGTGGGAAACCTCTTTAAGTGGGAATAAACAGTTGGCCTCTTGCGAATTCACTTATCCAGGTTTGACTGTAGTTTAAAACATGGTATCCATTTCACACATGTCTCTTCCTTAGATAGCGGAGAATCAGCCATTGAAAGGATTGCGTTCAAGTATATTTTTGGTTGTCTAAGACAAACTGATAATTTTTGAATTCCCATGATCTGAATTGGTTTGCAAATAATTGTTTGCTATATAATGTGGTCGCCTTGCTCTATTCTAGTTGGAAACTACCGATCAATTCGGCAGTGTAAACTATGATTTATAGCTCCGCAAAATGCTGCCTGTGGAAGCACTTACTATTAATATAGCTGAGATCGTACATATTTTAATGGATCTGTTTCAGGTGTCCGTTGAAAAGGAATGTTATTAATTGAAAGAGGACTCCGTTTTCTACCACTCTCTCAATACGGCAGTCTCAATTAAGAATCTAAGCTATCCTGAAAATGGAATACTGAAGAAATAATGCCAAAAGACGTACAGGGAAAAATGCGGCCTTTAACCATAAATTATGCATTGGGTTCACATAGCGATCATCAGATCTACGAGTATAATAACAGATGTCGCTCTAATAATGAAGAGTGTCGTGAATACAGTCATGCCTCTTTAATCTTACTAATGCTCAAAGGCTATCGTGCGTGGACATTAAAGAAGGACTTTGGTCAACGTCACCCTGGTGTTGTGGAGAGCCGTAAAAACAAATGTACACCTCTTTTTATCTGAACAGTGTCCAGAAACTCTGAGCCAGCTTTACACTCAAGTGTGGAAGCAATATTTTATATCCAACCCATAGACATCCACCTTAAGATTTGTGCTTCTAAAGTCTTTCAGCTTAAGAGAAACCCAAAATGCTTAAAGAAAAGTCCTGTGGGTACAGCTCTATACTAGCTGCTGGATGGGACATCATCTTTTAGCCAAAATACTGACTATAGTTTCTGAACACGGGTTTTGAGTAAACGTCCTAAGCAGGGTTGCCAGATTTTGGTGGCGAAAAAGACTAAATTTCTTTAAAAAACAAATAAAAAAACCGCTGGAAAAAGGTAAAAACTCGCTAGAATACAACATAAAACACGCTAGAAAAAGGCTAAAGTCAATATAAAAGGATTTTTTTTATAAACATATGGTTTTCAATCTAGCCACACAAGAACAATGACTTGATGTGGCCGCATAAAAAGAAATCCAATGGCGTGTAATCGCATGAACGAGGTGGCCATTCGACCGGACCATTTCTCGAGAAAACGCGTTCGAAGAATTTGCTTTTCAATAAATCGATCGAATAAAGAAATTTCGGCGTTTCAAATGATCAACTGGCATTAGTTCTTGAATTAGTTTGACCTTATAAGGATGGAGAGCCCTGATATCTTCTCGAAAAATACACCGCAGTGTGGTTTTAGAACGACGTGGAATCGACTCTTCTGGCTCATATTGAACGGATACTCCTACGGCTGCGATATTTTGGTCGATTTGTGCAAAGAAATTTTGAAAAAATACGATCGCGGTGCTTCAAAACACGTTTATTAGATCGTCACAGGTGACGAATCATGGATCTATGCGCATGAGCCCGAAACAAAATAGCAATCGATCGTGTGGGTCTTCGAAGACGAGCCAAATCTAACGAAAGCTGTTCGTGGAAGAAGCACTTCGAAGCAAATGGTCGCCTGTTTCTTCGGCAAAACTGGTCATGTGGCAACTATTCCGCTTGAGCAACGTAGGAGGTCAATTCTGAGTGGTACTCGTACACCACAATTTGTTTGCCTGAAGTCTTCGGATAAATTCGAAAAACAAACAAGAGAAGACGAATCATTGTGCACCATGACAATGCGAGCTCTCACACATCGGCTTCAACCAGCGCGTTTTTGACCGGCCAAAACGTCGAATTGATGAGTCATCCGCCGTACAGCGCTGACTTGGCACCCAATGACTTCTTTTTATTCCTGCACATCAAGAAAAAATATGCGTGGTCCACGAAGATGCTGCTGAAGCGTTCAAAAACCATGTTTTGGAGGTGTCTCAATTGGAGTGGGAAAGGTGCTTCGACAATTGGTTTGAGCGCATGCAAAAGTGTATAAATCATGTTGGAGAGTACTTTGAAAAACAATTAAACCTTTTTTGATGATAAATATTCGCATTTTCATTATGTATATATAGCAGCTCTCGTATACGATTATTAGGCCAAAAAATTGGAATAAGCGCTCTTAAAGTTGCACCACCAACTCAGAATTTCGATAGTAATTTTTAATGATTTCTAAACGTTGCTCGTTAGTGAACTTCAAGTTGCGACCACCGACTCAGAATTTCGGTAGTAATTTTTAATGATTTCCAAACGTTGCTCGTAAGTGAACTTCACCATGATGAAAATGTTGACTTCGACTAACGTTTTGACACTGAAAGATCATAGAAAATGTTTTGAGGGTGCGTTTTGACATAAAGATATGAAATTGTTATGTCCCTATTGGAAAACCCGTTAATTCCTTTTGTCTACGTTAATATCAAGGATTTACAAGAGATCTGTAAATAACGATTTTTTTTCAAACTCGATAGTTATAAATTTGTAGGTCTTCTGTGTCATGGGTTCTCCAAAATACCATTGAATTCGAAAACGCAAGAACATTCATAAAGATTGTGTATGAATTATTCTTTATGAATATGCAGGCGTCTTCTCGGTGGAAACCCCCTTTGAGCCCTCTAGGGTCTTAATGATATGCATAGTCTTAAATAAATATTTCTCCTCAACTCATTTAGAGGGATTCTTTCGTGTCTTGCTTGGCTTCTAGTATAGGGCCACAAAGCAACCAACTATTTAAAAATATCTTAGAAATCGACGTCATTTTCTCAAACAGACAGAAGAAAAAACAATTCTCTGAATCAGAAATTGTTTACACTAGAATTGAGTATAGACCGTTTACACTACCGGTCAGCAAGGGCTGCGAAAAAAATAACAACAAATAAAACACAAAATACACCTGTTCGAAACAAAACAAAAGATAAAAAATAAATTCAATACATAATTACTTTCCACACCGACAGTATTGAAAAGAGTTCAGAGCATCTGATTATCCATCCATTTCGTTGGCTTGGCGCTTGGTTGGTTTGGTGGGGCTGCCGATGCCGTAGCCGTTGCCGTTGCCGGTGATGATGGTGCTGGTGCTGTGCTGCCGCTGACGCTCTATGGCACACACAGTGTGCTAATGTTATTTGTCTAATAACGTCGTAGTCGCATTTTGTTTAATTCTAAAATTGGCGATTACTATAAATGATGTCACCATCTATTTTGATTTTTTTCTCCCTCTGTTTAGTCAAAATTCGAAAAACAAAATACAATATTTATATTTTGTTTGAATATTTGCTGGCTTTGTTTTGTTGTTGTTCGAGTACGACTATATAAACAAAACAAAAGTAAATTCAAATTCGCACATATTTTCTAGAGTAATCATAATAAAGCTAGCCATATAATGTGCATTCCAAATGCACAAGGCATCATCATCCACAGCCACATCCAAACACAGCCATCCATATTCGCTCACTGTCGTCAGTCACATTCAGATTCAATTTATTACATTTTAACAGATTTCTCGATAAAACGTTCGTTTGTCCGTAGGTTTTCGTTCACAGCGCAGAAATGTTAAGAGCTTTTAACGACGACACTTGCCGTCAACAACCAAAATCGGGGGCAGTGGCTGGCGGCTGCATCAGTGGCGGCGGCGGTTATTATGCGTAGTAATTTCTACGCTAATAATAGCGAAGCGTGTACATACACATTTCACATTTCCCTTACAACAATGGCGGGATCATCATTTCGCTCCGTTGGTTTGGCTGGACGGATGCACTGCGCATCATGTCATGTATGCGGCCAGAAGCCATAGTGATGGACAGACTATAATGGTGGGGCTTTGATGTACACTCGTCGCATGTAGGGAAACCCATATTGTAAAATGGTTGGAAAGTCGTATTCTTTTTTGTGCGAAAACATTTCAGATTTACTTTCATTCGTCAGTGTACTTTTTCAACATGGGCTTTTGCTGCTATGTGGGCTGCCGTTTGTTGTTGTGGGTATCTCATTGTTTGTTACATAAATGCCCGAGCGAGATAAGATTGAAAACTTGTTATGATAAAACACATACAACAAAAAAATACATCATCAGGTGGATGATATTAGATCGACCCACGACAAATTAAACATTTGATCGAAAAAATCTAAGTACAGGGTGGCGCACCAATTGTGCTACAATAATAAAATCAAATAACGTTTTTTTAATTAATGTATTTCATTTTTTTTAAATTAATTTTAATTAATTTTATATGACTAATGGTGTTTAAAGATGATAGACCGTAAATGACATCCATGCTCATACACGCATATGTAACAGCGCATAGAGAAAGGGACCTAAGGGTAAAAAAACAATTTTCATTTTTTGATGTGGACAACATCTGAGCATCGAATGAGACCGATCCCATGCCCCAAAAGTGTTCCCTACCAGAGATATGCGCGTTTTATGAAAGTGAAGTCGACGATTCTAAGCGCAAATAGAAAGGGACCTAATCTTTAAAATGGCTCTACTGAACAAAACTTTTCATCAACTTTTCACTTTTTTTTTGATGTGGACAATATCTGAGCATCGAATGAGCCGATCCCATGCCCCAAAAGTGTTCCCTCCCAGAGATATGCGCGTTTTATGAAAGTAAAGTCGACGATTCTAAGCGCAAATAGAAAGGGACCTAATCTTTAAAATGGCTCTTGAACAAAACTGGTTTTTAACCCTAGGTCCCTTTCTATTATGCGCGTCACATATGCGACACCTGACTAGAAAATTATTCATTGCGGCCTGAAGGGTTGAAGTTGTTGGGTTCGCTTCAATTATTGTTTTCGTTTTGTACATCTTTTGCTTGATATGACCCCATAAAAAAAAGTCTGGTGCAGTCAGGTCCGGGTACCTTGGGAATTTTGGTTGGAGCTCTGCCATAATTGGTGTGGTGAAGATTGACAGTCAAGAAGACGGCGTAGCAGTGACTGTCAATAGGGATCGCTATTAAAAGATATTGAAGGAGTTTTTTTTTACTCAGAACTGCGCCGAGGAGGTATCCGATGCAACAGCAACTGCACATATAGCAGTTGCTCAATTTTGCTGGCACCAAATGCTGTTGAATCGGATACGTCCTCGGCGCAGTTCTGAGTAAAATAACTCCTTCAATATCTTTCAACAGCGATCCCGATTGACATTCACTGCTACAGCGTCTTCTTGACTGCCAATCTTCACCACACCAATTATGGCAGAGCTCCAACGAAAATTCTCAAGGTACTCTGACCTGACTGCACCAGACTTTTTTTTGACTGTCAATCTTCACCACACAGTTACTCGTTCTGGGTGCAGGACCTTCTCATGAAGTATTTGTAGATTAGATTCAATCCATATACGGCAATCTTGCTTGTTTACATTGCCGTTTATATCTTCGTCTTCTGTTAGCCATTGCTATAGTTTTAGGTAAAATTCCATTCGAATAGGCAAATCCAGAGGTTTATCTTGCTTGTAATTTGGACTTTGTACGGAAACAAGTTTATGTCATCATGAACTAAAGAAATGAAAAATAAAGTTGGGCCCAAAAAACCTTGACGATTAATGTGTGACTAACAATTAAAATCGTGCATTGTGGTTCGACCACCCTTTATACAACTTCTGGAAAAAACGTTATTTGTTATTACTCTGATCATACGCTCTTGACACTCCGATAAGAGATATGTTGTTTGTAATCATATCTGCATATGGGTTACCATCAAAAACTTGTACGACTTTGTAGAATGACACTGAGTGGCACCAAATCCCTCAGTTATATTAGAAGTGACTTCTCCGAAGCGGCCTCAAGAGGTCTTAGACAGTGTGGCTGCGTTTCCTGGAACTTTTTCAACATCCTATTGGAAAAATCCTAGAAAACACAAAAGATAATAAAACGAGCACAATTAACACCATGCAAGGGCCACATTCTTCTGGCGTATGCAGACGACATTAACATTGTCCGCTAAACAGAGCGAAATGTAACTGGAGCTTTATCAAGGAGTGACTAAGAGTCATCTTAGATGGATCTGATAGTAAATGAGGGCATAACTAAAATGATTGCTGGAAAGGGAGTTTGTTTCGGTCGGCAGTTGCAACGTCGAAAAAGTAGAGGAATTTGTATACCTTAGACCCGCCATAAATCAAAAGTGCGATGTCAGCACTGAAATTAAACGAAGATCGTGTTGGAAAATAAATTTTATTTTGAGCTCGGTAAACAGCTTAAGAACAGAGCAATCTGTCGAGAAACGAAGATTACATTTTACAAATACATTGATACTAACTGTACCTCTTTATTGCGCCAAAACATGGGTGCTTTCAAAAGCGAATGAAAATGTATTGACAGTCTTTGAGGGAAAATCCTTCGTAAAATCTACGGCCCCAGCTGCGTGGTCGGGGAGTATATGCGTCGGAATACCTGATAGCTGTATGAGATCTACCCCAATATTAATGTAATAAAGCGCATCAAAATACAACGATTGCTCTGACATGGGCATGTTGGTCTAATGGAAACAAACGCTCCATCCAGTAAGGTGTTGGACGATAACACAGTACAACAGCCAATCGGGGGGGGGGGGGGGGGGGGGGGGGGGGGGGGGGGGGGGGGGGGGGGGGGGGGGTGGGGAAATTCCAAGTCAGGGTGATGGTACTAGGTCAGTATATTAAACCTCAAAGGGTTTTGCGTTCGTATGTGCCAGTTTAAATGAAGTGAAGTTACTCACGGTTCGTTCGACGTCTATACCTCTCCGTTAGCACAGCTGGGCCCATAGATTTTGCGAAGGATCTTTCTCTCGAACACACCCAGCATCGCTTCGTCTGCTTTCGCAAGTACCCATGCTTCAGCGCCATATAAAAGCACAGGTAGAATAAGCGAGTTGTAAAGCGTTATTTTCGTTCGTCGAGAGAGGGCTCTGTTCTTTAGCTGTTTGCTTAGCCCAAAGTAGCATCTATTTGCCAGCACGATCCGTCTTTTAATTTCGGTGCTGACATTAGTTTTCGTATTAATGTCGGACCGAGGTATATAAACTCATCAACTACCTCGACTTTGCAACTGCCGCCTCAACAATGTCGCCTTTCTTCCGTCGCGACGTTTCTTTTGCAGTTACAAGCATAATCTTAGTTTTGTCCTCGTTCACTTCTAGACCCATCTTTGCCAACTCCTTCTAAACTCTAGAAAATGCAGCAGTTACCCTCTCGCTCTATTTGTCCGACAATGTCGATATCGTCGGCATACGCGAGGAGAATGTGGCCTTTGGTGTTAACAGTGCCAGTTTTATTAACCACTGCATTTTCTAGTACCTTTTCCAACAGAATGTTGAAAAAATACACGACAAACTCACCTTGTCTCAGACCTCTTGTAGTGGTGAATGTCTCGGAGAGGTCGCTTCCTATTTTTACTGAGGACTTAGTGTCACTCAGTGTCATTCTACACAGGCGTATAAGTTTTGCAGAAGGATCTCATACGCAGACATGGTTTCAAACAGTTTTCTCTTATCGGAGTATCGAAGCGGCTTATAATCGATGAAAAGGATGGTATGTATCGATTTGCTTTTCGTGGGTCTTTTCCAGGATTTGGCGTAGTGTGAATATCTGGTCGATTGTTGATTTATTCGGCCTGAAGCACACGGACACCACTACGAGATAAAAGACCAAAAAAGACCCGGGTCTCCCAGTGTTGCCCAAAGTCATGAAACTTTTTTTTCTGAACCCAAGATTTGGGGGACTTGGTGTCATTTTTGCAAAAAAGTGATCTTTTTGTAGGCTCATATCTTGCAAACGGTTCGGAATTTTGATTAGCGCTCTGAGGCAAAGTTGTAGCTCTTGCCAATGTTAAAGTAAAGAACAAACAAATGCAATTAAAAAAATTTCGGAAAATTTTCAATTTTGCGGCGATCGAAGCGCCTACCTAAACGGTGTTGAGAACCATTCCTAGGAAGTGCATATGTTATAGAAAATTGTTTATTGATCTTTTTGAAAGTTTTGCTACCTATGGACCTGAACAGGGGAAAAAAGTTAAAAAAAAATCGAATTTTTTAGTTTTTGCTTTAATTTTTTATTACTCCTCAATTTATTTCGTTAAACTTGTAATTCAAATGCCATGGGTCAAATCATAAACAGAATTAATAAAAAAAAACATGATTACAAATCCAAATAAACATTAGCTTTTAAAACTTGGATGAATAGTTTTGGGCCCTTCCACTAGACCGTGGGGCCAAGATATGTGTTGATCCATTCTGAGTGTAAGCAAGGTTATCGGCTGGCCCGATTGATTATAGCTTTTTTGACATGTTTTATTAAATATAAATACTAATTTAAATTTCAAAAACGTTAAAAGTATTTTTTTAAAATAAAATTTTGGTTTCCATTGCCTAAAAATTGTTGCTATGATTTTTCAACATAAATGAACGATAATTTTTTCCTTTTTTCACAAAAAATTTCGAAAATTTCACTCATGTCGAGTTAATTACATTCCACATCGCTACATAAATGTCATCTTTAATCGGTTTTGAAATATTCAACATTTATTTTTCGACTTTTAAAATTTGGTTCATTCAAAGAACATTTATTTTTAGTTAAGTGGCTTTCTAGATAGGCCCTCCGCCGCACTGTGTTTTGTAAAAATGTTTCGCACCTATTTTACGCTATTGGATAGCAAGCCACGTAGCCGTATGTGTAGAGTAAGTGTAGAAAAAAAATATATCGTTCGTAACCAGCAGTGTTAATGAGGGATGTAATTTAAAACAGCTGGTTTTAGAAAAAGAAGCAATGCCATCTGCCACAGTGTCAAGAAAAATGTTTCGATTTAATGATCGAACAATTTAGTTTAGTGAGTTTAGTGATTGCGATAAATTTGTTTCCCAGTGAATTGCAAACATGCAGCGATTGTCCTAGATAAAATGATCACACATGAGGTCGAAGAAAGAAGAAAGTACATGATAAAGAAAAAGTGGATACGCACTAACATTTCGCAATATCAAAACCAGTTTAAAATGTATTTTTGCACATATAATTATTGGTCAAGTTTTGTTCTTAAATGTTTTTTATTCAAAATTTTTAGATTTGAGAATATTTAGGAACCTTTTTATGTGCAAATTTTTTAAATTTGCAGAAAGCAAATTTGAATATAGAAAGGACAACATGTTGGCGAAATGTTGCTCCGCTCTCTTTTTTTTACTTCAAAGTAGAAGTAATTCTTGTTTTTTACTATCCTCATGTATTTTCTTTCTGTTACAAAGTAAGAAATCTCTCTCTCCTTTAAGGATAACATCCTTCGGCTATTTAAAGTTGTCACAAGAAACAGCAAATACCAAAAAGATGACATCATCTAAAAACAAAACCGCTTTTACAGCAGACGAATCCAGGTCATAAACCAGCACCGAAATTAGAGCATCACACCGCAAGAGAAAAAAAAATTCTTACGAAGAGATTTTATGACAAATCTCGGTTGGATATTCGATTTACTGCTTTTAAAGGATACTGGGCGACAATATGGCAAATGAAACCATGCTATAATGATGGATGTGTTAGAAAAGAAAGACGCTTGTTTAGGCAAAAGGGTCCATCCAGTCCATATACTCGTATTTTGCTAATTTATATATTTATCCGTTACACTGGAATGTCGCAAAACTTTATAATTGCAAAAAACAAAAACTTGACAAATACATTTCTAAAAATATATGTCAATTGCATAAAATATAATGCGATTTGTATTTACGCTGGAGGTCTTGGTCTACTTTTAGACATTTAAACATATGCATTTACATATTGGCTGAAAGCGTTTACAAACAAACGTATGTTTTTATGTACCGGGTCGTCCATCTAATGGTGTCTTTTTGAATCTTATAATATTTTGACAATGAGTGTACTTTTTTGCTCGCTATCTTAAAAGAAAGTTAGTTTTTATATCTCCGTTGGACTTATAACGTTGGCAAATAATGCAAAGCCTATTTTCAAAGAAAATGGGGTGCAGGCCAAATAGCGGGTTTTGAGCCTATAGTTCGTAGAAAATGTTTGAAGAACTATCATGAATGTGAAAGTGGTACGTTGCTTACCAAAGAGAATGTGGTTGCAGTCGGGAAAATGCGACATCGGCTCGCCATCGCTCTTAACAACCCAACAATTGACGCAGCAGTCTGATGCTATTTTGTGTAAAGAATTTACATTATTCTCTTGCAAGGTCCAATTGATTGGGGTTATATACTCGTAGTTATAAGCAAAAGTCGTCTTTTCGAGTTTTTCAAAAAAAACAGAAAGTCGATTTTTTGGTTCTTCGAAAATCAAAGTCGATTTAATCTAGTTTTCGACTATAAAAATAGAAAAACTAGGCGCAATAATAATTGTGTATGCAATTTTATTTTTATTATTAAAAAAACGAGTCTTTCTGGTTCAAAACGATTTTATTTGGGAAATTTGACTTTGAAGTTAGTTGTGTAGCTTTAAGTCCTGCCCGCGCGAAATACGTCTTTTGCATAAAACTGATGTCTCAACGATGTCCCATACATTTTTGGCAACCTTTGAACGAAATAGATATTCATTCTCTATATTCCGCCATTTTGTAACTAGGATTTGGAGTAGATTTACGACAAACTGGTGGAGTCGTATGGTAATTCTCCAGCAAGATGTTGTCATCTTCTTCATCTTGCCGGATTTTTAAGATCCCTTAATTTTGTGTGCTACGGAAACTTAAGATTTCTTAATTTCGGGCCTAAAAAGAAAACATTTTCAACGTTTTTATTTAGGATAGACAGGCGAATGAAATAAGTATTTTTAGCATCGAAACCAGAAAAAAATCGATACCAAATAGTCGATTAAGTATATTTTTTTTAAAATCAAAAGTCTACCAAGCTTTTCACCATTTTTAGCTCAAAGTTAATTAGTCGAAAATCGATTGTATTCCCTTGGTGACAGTAATTTAATCCATTTATTTGTTTTATGTTCGTTGAAATACTTTCAATTTTTAAATCCAACTTGGACTATTAGTTAGTTATTACTTATAATATTGAGACTAGTTGTAATATAAGTTAAGCAAAGATTATAATATAAAAATGCTTAATTAAGTAAATAGAAAAAATCGATTTATACGTTCCTACCATTGACTTAGCAATGGACGTAGCGCATTTTTATGGCGACGGCTAAACAACCGTATCTGGTGATCGGAAAATCCACTCAAGAATCCAATGCATCCTCAGAGATTTTAAGCACCAGCCTATTGCGAATTGTGCAAAATATCATTGCAGTTTTTCCTTTAACGCCCAAATGACTCAGCAACTGAAGGAACATGACCATATGCTTTGTTTTGGTCTTAGGGCAGACAAAAAATGAACAAGGACTTTTCTTTAAAAAACATCTTCTTTGACGAATCTCGTTTTTATTTCGGCGACTTTGTTAACAGGCAAATCTGTCGCATCCAATGATCGGAAAACTCGCACGTTATCGCTGAGAAGCCAATGTATACTCTGAGAGTGACTAAATGATCATTTAACGCACCAGCCTAATGCGAATTTTGCACAAAAAACCAAAAGTGTTCGCTACTACGGTGAAATTGACTCAGTACGAGTAATTGAAGGTACTCCATTCCCATTTGCTGTCGCTTCTGTGTTTGCGTCTTAGGGCAGCCAGAAATGGACAATGATTATTTTCGAAAAATCGTTTTTATCGGTTATCGAAAATCTTGCACGTGACCGCTGTGAAGCCAATGCTTTCGCAAAAAGTGACAATAACTCAACACTCAGTTTTGCACAAAAAAAAAAAACTGCTTCCAAGGTCTAATTGATTCCGCTACATACATTTCTATGCGCTGGTGTTCTCTCCTCTTAGTTTGGGTCTTTCTTTATCTGACTAAGCTCATTTCTATCTTGTAGGCCATCGGATCTCTTGAAACATTCGACGCATCAGCCTTATGCGGCTATGTTAACAAGCGAACCTGCATTTGGGAGTCGGAAAACCGGCAAGTAATCTCGAGACGCCAAGGCTTTCGCATAAAGTTGCAGTTTGGTTTTAATTTTGAAGCGGTGGCATCATTGGAGCATTTTTTTTATTGAAAATTCAGATGGAACCGCCATTTTGCGGTTCCATCTAACGATTCAGTCCCTTGAGGCGAATATCGAATAAGAATTTTGGGAGATAGTAGAGCCAGTAACCGCCACCATGATCTTTTAAACAAATATTTGATATAAAAACTAGTTTTTGTTATTTTTTTTTGTAAATGTAAAGTCTACTTAAATCTTTTTAACAACCACATTGTAAAATAATATCTATAGATGGCTCTGAATGTGAAGTCTCTGTAGAGGTGGTGAAGATGAATTGTATTTTCGTGGGCAATTGTTTAAAGAAAACTTGAAAAGTCAGATTTACAACAGTAGTTCTCATTCGTTTGGTGAGAACCTGCGCCAAACGAATTCAATCTTCAATTAAGCAATTGCAGCGAAGCTTCCTACGAGGGCTGCAATATATATTTCTGGCCTAATAATGAAAATGCGAATATTTATCATAAACAATGGTTTTATGGTTTTTCAAAGTATTCCCCAGCATGATTTATACTTATACACTTTTGCAAGCGCTCAAACCAATTGTCGAAGCACTTTTTGCACTCCGATTGAGACACCTTCAAAACATTGCTTTTGAATGCTTCAACAGCATCTTCTGGCGACGAAAATCGTTGACCACGCATTTTTTTCTTGATAAAAATAAGTCATTGGGTGCCAAGTCAGGGCTGTACGTCGATTGACCCATCAATTCGACGTTTTGGCCGGTCAAAAAGGCGCTGGTTTAAGCCGATGTATGAGAGCTCGCATTGTTATGGTGCACAATGATTCGTCTTGTCGTTTTCGTTTATCGAATTTCTCCGAAGACTTCAGGCAAACAAATTGTGGTGTACCACTCAGAATTGACCGTCCTACGTTGCTCAAGCGGAACAGTCGCCACATGACCAGTTTTGTCGAAGAAACAGGTGATCATTTGCTTCGAAGTGCTTTTTCCACGAACAACTTTTGTTGGATTGGGCTCGTCTTCGTAGACCCACACGCTCGATTGCTGTTTTGTTTCGGGCTCATACGCATAGATCCATTATTCGTCACCTGTGACGATCTTATAAACGTCTTTTGAAGCACCGCGATCGTATTTTTCAAAATTTCTTTGCACCAATCGACACGAGCCTTTTTTTTTGGCGATTGTCAAATTGTGCGGGATCCAACGAGAACAAACCTTTTTTAAGGCCAGGTGTTCATGGCAACACTCAGTGTTGCCTAGGCCAGATATATATATAGCAACCCTCGTAATGGAGGTCGTCACGGACGCGATAATAGCATTTTGCAGCCACGAAAATCAATTTCACATTGCCATTCTGTTACAAACTTGTCTTCTATTAAAATTTAGATGCAAGACGTCTCAAGTAGTTTAATCCCTGTTAATTTTTTTTGAATTTCTAAAAAGCTACTTTGACTTGTACCACCCTTTTCATATGTACATAACTAAAAATTCGTACGTATGTGCATATACCTATATTCGCAAACAAACCTAAACGGCCAAGCCAACCAATCGATGTTGCTTGCACCCAACACTAATTAACACACGACAATTGTTTTCTAGCTGCAAACTATGTATGTATGTATGAATATGCCCACCAACCATATGCACGGGTACATCGGAGAAATGTGCCCACCACATACTTACTTACATTGGCCTAGTCACTCAGGAAAATCTTCACCAGCAACTGACTAAGTACTCCAACTAATTTTCTTTTTCGATTAATCAGGGCGCAATTAGAAATGCTTTGTCTTCGGTTCTTCTCATTACACTTCAGCAACGTAGAGACATACAAACGTCGTCGTTTTCCCATCCATTTGAAATTGGGAAATTCCAAGGCAACCGCAAGCAGTAATTTCTTTCCCCTATAGCCCAACAACATACATACTCGTACATAGCTGGCTTTGTTGTTCATTTTTCCGGAGAAATTTTTCTCATTGTTGTAATGAAGTTGTCTGTGAAGAGGAGACAACATCAACCCAATTTCAGAACAAAATAGGTGGAGGTGGTGCTAGTGGTGGTATGCTAGTGATGATATGTAAGATGACTTGTACTACTATTACGGTACATCGTGGTACTAGAAATTCGAGTGGAGGAACTACACACTTAGATATGAAAGTACATTCACACACACATACACATCGTTGTTCTTTAGGAGGCGAGCAAATCTTTTTGGGTCAAATTGATGTTCTGTAATAATATGGTTAATGAATGACTATAATTAATATATGCACATCATATACTTGTATTTTATATTCTTTATACTTTAAGTACAATATTTAAATTGTTTATTTCTTTCTTATTGCGACATTGTTTTCCTTCTTTTGTGTTCATATAACTTAAGAGTTCGTATTAATATTATAACAACATTTGTGTAGAAGCAACCACCAGAACGGAAGAAAACGATTTGAAATCCCAAAATGTGGGTACTTCTTGTGTGGCGGCATCAATACTGACTCTTACTATTCCGCCAACACCAAAGAGCAGACTTCAATTCGCCTTTATTCCTTTGAAATGTTTGTGTGGGTGCTGCCTTTAATGAAAGGAAGCGTATTTTCTCCTTTCTGCGATAGCAAAGTTTGGTATTGATTTTTAGAACTCTAGTCTAGAAAAAAGGTGTCAATAATTGAAATAAATGCTTGTATGGGGAATTTGGAAAACGACTTTGTTAATGTTTTGCCGTTTATAACCAACGACTGAGAATAAGAATGAGAAAAAGCAGCGGAATGAAAAAAATCACGGTTCAATGGTTAAAAGGGGTAACAATTTTACAACAACAAAAAAGATGCCGACATTTCCCAGAAACTATTTTCTTTAGCAAATGCTCCTCGAATGACGCCCCTCATTTGTTCCGAAATCGTGCTTTTAAGGTCCTTTGGGCCTTACGATTGATCATTTTAGCTTTAGACAGCCCAAATTCCACGCCACGTCAAAGGTTGTTTATCAGAACAAAAATTGAAATGGTATTAGGTTTGCTTGCGCCGAATCTTATAAATACTTAGCGGGGTCTTAAATACTGTTACAACATTGAACACAACCATTTCAATAGTAGAACAGAACATACCCCGTTAATGTCATATGGGATTTGAATGCTGACCTCAATAGCGCTAGTCTGTAACGGGATTTCAACTCTCATCATGGAGTGGTCAGATAATGAGAACCGTATCGCCGTAATAGCGAAAAACGCGATATTTTCAAAACGCTCCGGCCACTAGGGATTAGCCGCATGCTCGTCTACCGATGCATAAAACTGTTTGAGTAGACGCGCTCTGTTCGAACACTGCATGTCATCAAAGCCGTTAAATCAAGAATTCACAGAAATCCGCTACGAAAACAGAAAATCATATCCCGTGAGATCAATATCACGCAAAAGTCCATGAGTCGAGTCACTAAAAATAACTTGGGACTGGGGGCTTTCAAACGACGTACCGGACATTTATTGACTGCAGCTTTAAAAAAAAATAGGACTGAAAAATGGTGAAGTACGCTGATAACTTGCACAGAAAAATTTTGTTCACTGATGAAATAATGTTTACCGTTCAGGAAAAATTGAACAAGTAAAATGATAGAGTGTATGCGCGGTCATCTAAGAAAGCATCTGAACTAATCCCAAGGGTGGAAAAGGGTCATCACCCAGCTTCAGTAATGGTTTGGTGGGGTGTCTCTTACGATGGGGTCTCTGACCTGCATATCTGCGAACAAGGAGTCAAAACATCGGCCAAAGTTTACCAAGAAACCGTTTTGGAAGCTGTTGTGAAGACTCTCAACAATTCCCTGTTCCAAAACCAGCCATGGACTTTCCAGCAGGATTCTGCGCCGGCCCATAAGGTTAAAACGTCCCAGGAGGCCTGGCTTCAAATCAATTTGCCAGCGTTCATTTCCTCTGAAGAATGGCCCTCAGGCAGTTCAGATTTGAACCCATTGGATTACAAATTGTGTACGGTTTTAGAGGACAAGGTTCGTCACAAAAGATACCCCAACATTAGATCACTAAGGACTGCTTTGGTTCGAGCTGTGGCCAATTTTCCAATGGACGAGGTTCGTGCAGCTATTGACAATTGGCTAGTGCGACTTAAGGCGTGTGTATAGGCAAAAGGCGGATATTTCGAATAAGTAGATTCTTTTTGGATACAATATACATCAATAAATATATACAAAAAATAATTGGTCCAAAAACATTCAGAACTTTTTATTTTACAGCATAAAACGCGTGTTACAGTATTTATGTCCCTACTAAGTACTTAAGACTAAAAGTCGACTCTTAGAATTTTCGACTTTTACTAAAAAATTAAAAGTTGACCTTTAGACTTTTTAGTATAAAAAAGTCTATTAAGGTCGACTTTTCGACTTTTTAAATAAGGGAAATAAAAATGCCATATTATGGATTAAAAAAGTTTTTGTATAAAAAACTTTAAGAAAGTAAGACTGATTACGAACTATCAAACAACAGGAATTTCAAGTAGTTTTTACGTTAGTAAAATTCCAGTTTTAAAAACTTAAAACAAAGTTGATTTTTTTAAAGCAGTCGATTAATATACGTGGAACCACATGTCCGTATCAATTGATCTCAAAAAGATAATCATATTAAATTTTTTGGAGAATTTTTTTTTCGAACTGCTGGTTCTCCACATTTATAGCAAAAGAACTGCATGCAAAAATAATCTCTCATTTTTTCGCTATTTTTGCAATAAAAAGGTACTCGCTTTCCATAATTCTCCATATAAGTTTTGCATTATTTTTGTTTTAAGAAAAACAGGCGGTGCCTTCAGATAATGCTTCAATTGTATTAATACACAATTGCCATCATTAGCGCCTTTTTTTGCGCCTAGAGCTTACAGTTATGTCAAGGAATCCCCATTTGTTATCCTCTTTGTTGGCTTTGGACCACACAACATCGGGTAAATAGGTATCAATACTAATTGGAGAATTTCTAATTTCGATGTTTATCAGTTCACATTAAAAAATTTAAAAAATAAACTTGTTACATAGCTGTATATTCCTCAGGCTTAGTATATACTTACCGACTTGATTAATTGCTCTGAAAATCTAGAACAGTTTTGAAAAACGTGCTTTTAACCTCGGCATACAATTAAATAAAACTTATGTACATCTCAATCGGCGAAAATAAATAAAAGCGCATAATAAATTTAAGCAATTTGCATTGTTTCGGTGGAAATTACAAATATTTGAAGTTAGAATAAAAAAAATCGACATGAAAAAGTCGACTTTTAGACTTTTTTAAAAACCAAAAATCGGCTTGCCGACTTTGACTTTTTTATACCCAAAAGTCGACAAATCGATTAGTCGAAAATCGACTTATACAACCCTATGCTAATCTCGATAAAAGAGTGCACAGTGCTAATTGACTCCTAGATCCTTGACACACTCGCCTATTTTTTACAAGCTTCATACTTATATTATCATATTTACATTAATTTTTGCCAGTGGGTGATTTTTTCGTTGGTAGAGTATTTTTTGCGCCGACTATGCACGACCGTCGCCAGATTTAAGGCCGGGTATAACGTCTAACATTTTTCAACGGTGGCGATTTTCTACGTTTAAAGGCCTATTTGAGTAAGTGATATATCTTAAAGGGAAGTTTCTCATTACTCAAAATACAGTAAGGAAAGTCGTAAGTCGGGCGAGACCGACAACATGATTAGCTAACCACATGCTTTAGACTCCATAGTCGTAGTGTACGTTTTAGCTGTGTGCTTAATAAAGTCAAAAACTAAATTTTGTGGAAATCTAATGAAAATTTTAATAATACCGCAAACCAAATATGGTTGAAAACTGATGAGATTTACCGCTGTAACGTCGGTTAAATCCCATTTGTATTGGGGCTACATCTAGATTTGGCCTGATCTGATCTGTTTTCAGGTATATTTGTCCTGTATGCAAAATAACGCCTGTGTGCATATTTACCGCTCTTAGGCCGGTTAGACCAAAATCGGGAGGTACCGCCCAAACTTAATCAGAACTTGGACCGATTTCTTCCACTTAAAAAATAACAACCGTCATTAGCCGAAAAACAAAATAATCTGGAATCTTTCATCAAGATCGGTTCATATTTGCTACCCAGACTTTGATTACTAAATCAACTCAGAAAATAACTCTGAGTCGATCGGTTTAATTTTTAATGGTTCTAGCTTTTTTCAGGCTTTACAAACATCAAATACCCGAAGAAAAATCATAATAACCCGTGTGGTGAGGGTATTAACATAAGCCGTTCATTGTCAGTTGTAAACAGTAGGGCGCGAACATTGAGTATGTAATTATCGTTCACGTCTCACTGAGTTGAAAAAAGTTCCCCGTTCGTTCCTTAGTAGGATCATGAGAGAAGTAAGTAAGTAAGCATAGCTTGGTGCCATTTATATTACCACAAAAATTGCCGCCATTCTAAATAATTTTTTTTCTTCTTTGAAAAGATTATTTTCTTTCCCTTTAAAACAAATTCCGATCGATACCTTGCTCGCCACTTTCAGTGACAAATTTTTATTTTACTCCTAACATGTTCCACTATTACTCGTAGGAACTAGGCTTGACTTTATCTTTACAATTACATTTGTTTAAAGTTAACCAACATTTCAATGCTGTTTTTAATTAACAAACGTTTACTAACAGTTTTTGCACGTTTTTTTTCCTTCGAAGTATGTAAAATAGTTTTAAATGTTTTTTTTAACCCATTGGAACAATAATGATTGTAGGAGTTTTTTCAAATACGTTTTCTACGCCACAACGAGATGCGATTTTTTCACAATATAACAAAGTAATTGTGCCTAGTATATCTTGTTTAATAATGAAAGTAGTTATTACTCGTATTGATCGGTGTCAGTGTCGTTTAATTGCATGCTGCCTAATAAGTCGCTAATTCGACTAGTTTGTCTAATGTGCACAAACTATAAATCAATAAAGTCTGATAATATTTGCCACTCTTCGATCTGTTAGAGACCCCCATCTGTGGCACAATTAAATGAGAGCCACTTCAAAACATGGACCGATCCGATCAACTTTTAGCTGTGTTTTTTTTTTATTAAAACGTAATGAAGTTTTCCACACTTAGTTCGGTTTAACCCTAAATCGGGGAGTACATTTTTTTTGGGAGTATAACATGGACCGATTCGGTCAAATTTCGAAGTAGTTTGCTATATGTGACGCACAAAATAGAAAGGGACCTAAGGGTAAAAACCAGTTTTATTCAGGAGAGCCATTTTAAAGATTTAAATACGTGTACAATCACCACTTTTGGGGCATGGGATCGGTCTTCTTCGATGCTCAGATGTTGTCCACATCAAAAAAAGTGAAAATTTATTTTTTTTACCCTTAGGTTCCTTTCTCTATGCGCTGTCACATATGTGTAAATTCACGCCATATAACGAATTTCATTGAAATGGCTGCTCTTAGTTCGGTAAGATCACAAATTGTGAGGTACAACATTAATTACGAATTGTTCTTGTTACAAACTCAACATATATTCAAAGTTTCAACGAGATCTGCCCCTTGAATACAAGAATATATGTGAATATGTGTAAAACGCTTAAGAACTTCTCTCAACTCGCGCAATATATATTCAAAATATAAATGCCATAAAATGTCCTTTTAAATTACCAATAAAGATTTCACACTTGATTTGAATTTTTATATTTTTTTTGTTCTGAAAAAATACCTCTGGATCACCCTTTACAAAGAATGGAGCTAGACTTCCTTTTCTTAATTTTGTAATGACCTACAGATGTATCGGTAAACGGTATCCTGAAAATGAAAAATACATATTCAATTAAATTTTCTTTATTTAAATAACATCAATGTAATACAGATGTAATACATAATACAGAGTTTCTTAACTGGCAGATCCTTTAAAGTTTTTCTCGGTTCTACCTACTCTGAACAAACTTTTATATCGGCTGGGTGCCCACAAGGGTCGTGTCTCTCACCAATATTGTATAACATCTTTACGGCCGACATACCAACACCCGCAGGCTGCATTACATCAATTTTTGCCGACGACACGTCAATACTCTGCTCAAGTATCTACTCGTTCGATATTACGAATAAACTCCAAGCTGCACTGGTCGAATTACACCAATATTTTCAAAAATGGAACATCATGGCAAACCCAGACAAAACCCAAGCAATATACTTCACGAAAAAGAGAAAACCATGCTATGTGCCACAAGGCGCTCTTCGTTTTATGAATCATGACATTGTGTGGGAGAAAAATGTCAAATATTTGGGTGTCATCTTGGATCCTAGATTAAATTTTAAGGATCATGTGCCTTATGTGGTAGACAAACTTAACAAAACCACCAGAATAATGTATCCCCTTATAAATAGAAATTCTTCTCTTATCCTACAAAATAAAATGTTAATTTTTAAAGCAATATTTCAACCTATAATGTACTACTGTGCACCAGTGTGGTCGTCTATGGCACACTGTCACATTAAAAAACTACAAATTGCGCAAAATAAGATTTTAAAGATGATACTGAAGTTACCATGGCTATACTCAACCCGAGGCGTTCACACAATTGCTAATGTAGATCTTGTAAATGATAAAATTGATAAATTTACAACAAAGTTTAAAATGAGATGCCAATAATCCCATTACGCTCATGTTAATGATTTAATATCAGCATAATTTTACATCGCCTTAGACTAAAATTGCTTCAAATAGGTTTTGCAAAATTTTTCCTTCCTTATCTGTTTAATATATTACGCAAAATAGTTGCAAATTGATTGTCATTTATAATATTTGAATTACAAAGTAGAAAAGGAAGTTGTATTCCTAAACTCTTTAGTTTGTAATGTCATTTGTAAACCATTATGTCAAACAATAAATACAAATTTATTATAAATAACATCAATGTACAATTTATAATAACAGGGTGGGTAAAGAGTTTAGAAATTTATAATTCCTTTTCTACTTTATAATTTTGTATATATATATAACAATATGTATGAAATTTTTTTAATATTTATATTGGAGGGAAAATTATTTAATGAATTAAATTCATCGTAATTTTATAAACTAACGTAGCTTCTTCCACTATTCAACTACATTTATTAATTTATTTGACCAAAGGTGTGGGATCCCGAACTTATCTGGTGTTTAATTTTAAATGGGTTTTTGAAACTGGTCTAGCAAACGAATGCAGCCAGCTAGAGCTAACATATTTTGGGAATCACTCTGAATCATTACCATTTTCATTTCAAGAAAGGTGCATTTGCATCGTTTTTTCCTTGAGGCACCCCAATGAATAGGAATTTGTCTAAACATTTTTCTGTTTTCAGAAATAAAGTTTCCCTTTGTTCAGAGTAGAGTGCGGTAATTTGCTTTTTTCACTGCAGGCTGTGGCGGCACTGTTGGTCGAAGAGAGTGGAGAGTGTGCGTGGCTTATAGTGGCTAACGGGAGATTTACATTCGTCTGCCTTTCGTCATGCCATCATGCATTGGACACGTGAGGAGAGGTCATTTTGTGTTGAAGCGTATTTTTTAAATGCTCACTCGATCATTGCAGTGCAGCGTGCTTTTCGCTTACGATTCACTGTTCCTCCCCGCGGACGTGTTCCCCGAGGGCAATCAATTGAAAATTGGGTATTTTCATTGAGAACAGCTGGGAATGTGTCATGTGTGCGAAGGGGACCTGAGAGAAGGATTACAGCACCACAAAACATCGAAAGAGTTAGAGCAGCAGTTCTGCATCTCCGAAACGCTGTGCTCAGAAGCAATCACTTGCTCTTAACATTTCCTGGATTTTTTCAGCAGGCTCTTGAGGCAATGCAATTAGTGGATAGATGGTTCCAACAGGATGGTGCCACTGCACACACAGCGAGGGTTACTATGGATTGTTTGAGGCAAATGTTTCCTGGGCGGCATATCTCTTTGAGGGGTGTTGTGAACTGGCCGGCACGCTCACCACACTTAGCCCCATGAGATTTTTTTTCTTTGGGATTACCTGAAGTCGAAGGTGTATATCAACCGTCCCAACACCTTGGAAGACCTAATTAACAATATTGAGGCTGAAATTGCGAGAATACCAGTCGACATGCTTGTTAGAGTTCATGAAAACTTCAGAATAAGTACGAGGGCGACCGCAAAAGTAACTGGCCTAACATAAAAAGAACCGTTTTTTTGGAATTATTATTATTTATTTTTCAACATAATCTCCTTCCAACTTAGTACACTTCATCAAACGTTCAAGTTTTTTAATTCCATTCGAAAAATAAGATTTTTCAAGACCTTCAAAATTTTTTGCCACCGAGAATTTTTTTTAAATTTGGAAACAAGAAATAATCAGAAGGAGCTAAATCTGGATTATATGGTGGATGCGGAGCAATTTCTAATCGTAATTCTTCACTCAACCGATCCAATAATTTCTCAAGATAATCAATAAATATTTATTCTACCCCTTGCATCCCAAAATACTGTGGCCATTACTTTTCCTGCTGACTTAACAGTTTTCGCCTTCTTGTGACCACTTTTACCAGCTTCTATCCATTGTTTTGACTCTTCTTTGCATTCTGGGATGTAGTGATGGATCCATGTCTCATCAACAGTTATGAATCAGCGCAAGAACTCTATTGGATTACGCTGATAAATCGCTAAAAGCTTATCGGAATTGGACCAACGGACGGCAAAGTCAACAAACGCGGCACATATCTTGCGGATAGCTTTTTCATGTGCGGTTCATCATGTAAAATACTCCAAACTTGTTTTTCGTGTATTTTAACAATATCAGCAAGTTCTCTGAGCTTTATTCGTCTATCTTTAGTCACTTCATTAAATATTTTTCTAATGTTTTCAATAGTAGCAGCAGTTTTCGGTCTTCCAGAGCGTTGTTCATCTTCCGTACTTGAACGACCCATTTTAAATTGTTGAACCCAGGATTTAACGGTGGAGTATAATGGTGCATTATCACCTTTAACAGAATCCAATTTATCTTTGATTAATTGTGGCGAATAACCTTGCATATAAAAGTGTTTAATTACCGCACGAAACTCTTTATTTTCCATTTTTTAAAAATTATAAAACTTGTTTACTTCAATCACTTGTAACAAAGAAAATAATCATTAAATATTTTGGAAATTTTGACAGATGACGTATAAAGGTTGCTTTTAAAAAACAAAAAAAAAAGTTGCTAGTAAAACAGAAAATGTGCCAGGCCAGTTAGTTTTGCGGTCGCTCTCGTATGCAGCAGTGTGTGGATAGTGAAGGTCGACATTTGCCAGATACACTATGTAAAACCATGTAATTTAAAAATGTTCTTCCTGTTCAATATAATTAAGACAATCTAAGGTTCATGATTTTTTTATTTCATTCCTAAATAAGCAAATTACCGCGCTCCACCCTTTACAACAACATTTCCTACGTGGACTTTACTTAAGTGATAGCTGAGATTTATTAAAACCGCCCGACTGGGGTCCTTGGCTGACATTTATATTACCGTTTGGATTAAAAGCTTCATAGTTGCCAACAAGCCTATTACTAAAAAACATGTTTTCGATTCCTAAACAAAAAACGCTACGCAAAGGATTTGGTCTAGACATTCTTCAGTCATCGAAATAAAAGTTTTGCTTTGTAATAGTGCTTTTGCTTTTAAGGTTCTAATACTCATGTGGTATCTGAGATATTCAAGAAAACCACCTACCTTCGCCAGTCTTAAAACAGAAAGGACCCCCACCGTCCTTTTTACTGCTGTAAATAGTAGTTAGGGTTTCGTTCATACAATGTATGTATGTCTGTATGTATATCTAATTTAATATTACTCTGTTCTACTTTTATAATATACAAATGTTAATAGAAACATTTGTGTTTTTCTTTTTGCCCCTCTCTGGCAGTATCATCATTTATAAGGCTCCAGTGAGTCACGACACACATTCATTCAATTTCCGCAAGCGATATGTGACTGTGTCTGTGTGTGTGTCTCTCCGTGTAAGGATATGAAAAATAAGATTGGGAACATTACATAAAACTTCCGGTATATAAAAGGACAGCACACAATTTAGTTTATAATAAACCTGAAAATGTCATAACAAAAATTAAATGAAACGAAATACTTCCATTATTCTCTATTTGCAGCTGCTCGATACATATACGTAATTAGTCTAAATGATGGAACTAGAACCGCGGGTGGCTTTGCTGCAAGATTTGCGTTTGCAGACGTTCGATTCGATACGTTTCGCTTCGTATCGGACGGCATCGAAGCTACGCTATATCCAAAAGTCCACAAATCTTCATTTGGTTGATATTTGGAATGTGATCGAGGCATTTCGAGAGAATGGCTTAAATACACTGGAGCCGCAAAGTGACGTCAGTGTGGCCCGCTTGGAAACATTGGTTTCATCGCTCTATCACAATCTGAACAAGCGACTGCCAACGGCACAACAGGTTCCTGTCGACTCTAAGGCTGGACTATTACTTAATTGGCTGTTAGCCGCATATACCAGTGACAATTCTGGTAAAATACGTGTATTTTCCATAAAGGTGGCCCTGGCCACCATGTGCTCCGGCAAGTTGGTGGATAAATTACGATGTGAGTACTTTTGTTTTGCAGTACTTTGTAAACTGTTCATTTATTTGGATATTTTTCTCTTCTTAAACTGGTTTGTAGACATATTTTCTCAGATCTCAGATGGTGCCGGTCAATTGGTCAACTGGAAATTAGGCGAATTTCTGAAAGAGGTGCTCGCTTTACCCGCTGCTGTATACGAATCTCCTACATTCCATTATAAGGATGGCCTGGAAGAGCAAATTTTTCCGTCGGAAAATAAGATAACTGTGAATGATTTCATGGCAATACTTATGTCTGAACCAGGGCCGTCGTGTCTCGTGTGGCTGCCTTTGTTGCATCGACTGGCAACAGTTGAAACAATTGTGCATCCGACAATCTGCTCAGTCTGTCACAAGGAAAACTTCACTGGCTTTCGTTACCGTTGTCAGCGGTGTCACGCCTACCAATTGTGCCAGGAGTGTTTTTGGCATGGCAAGACATCACTGAATCATCAGAACGATCACGAAGTCAAAGAATACTCGAGTTATAAGTCGCCTAGCAAGCAGATTGGCCACTCGTTGCGCAAAAGTTTCCGATGTGTGCCCGAAAAGACGACCCAAGTGTTGCCACGATTTCCCGAGCAGCCGGAAAAGACGCTTAATTTGTCGCATATCGTGCCACCCTCTCCATTGCCTTCGCATAATGGTTTCGCCGATTCCTCACTGCTTCACGGACTGGGTGGTCCTATACCAGGAGGAGGAGGAGGTATTGGTGGTCTTCTGTTTGATCGATCCAGCACCTTAGACTCAAGAGCCACCGGCCGCAGCATTGATAGTGCCAACGGCACTTCCACGTCTCGCGTAGCGGCGGCATCGGCCAACGATGAAGAACATCGGCTAATTGCCCGTTACGCCGCTCGCTTAGCTCAAGAGAATCGCGCTGTAAGTATCTATCTGTAACGCCTGCTTCAATTTTTGTGATATGCTAATTTATCTTGTGTACATTTCAGCCCAGCAGTTCCAGCAATACCGATAACATAGCTTCGGACAACTCACGAGCTCAACGCGAACTAATATCTCAATTAGAGTGTAAGAATAAGGAAATAATGCGCGAAATTGCTCGGCTAAGGCGGCAGCAAGAAGCCGAACAAATGGCTCCCGAAAATCCAGCTCTGATCAATGAACTGCGAGCCTTGCGTCAGCGCAAAGGCGAATTAGAAGGTCACTTAGGGGCCTTGCAGGATTCCCGCAGGCAGCTGATGGAACAATTGGAAGGTCTCATGCGAATGTTGAAAAATCAACAGACCTCTTCACCCAGATCAACACCAAATTCTAGTCCTCGCTCTGGTAAATCGCCACCCATGCCAATCGCCGGTGCAGCGGGCAGTGGCGGCCTAAATGCCCTGGGCACATCACCCATGAGTTCTTTGCTCAACCAAGTACCACCGCATGCAATGATGGGTACTGGCAACGTCTTGCGCCTCCAACAATCTTCCCCCATGAACCAAAATCAATTCGGTCAAAATCCACTGGATCCTATGAACGCCGATATGCGAGGAGCCTTCAGTAGCAACGGCAGCGGAAGTGAGTATAATGATGTATTTTATTAAACGTGATTTCTTTTCAAAACCACATACATATACGAATAATTATGTATTATGTTTGGAGGAGAAGGAGGTTAGGATGATGTTATTGTTATACTTTAACAAAGAGATCAATCGACTTTATACCTTGCAATGAATGGTCAGAGTATTCGTTGCGATTTCTTTTCTTACACTTACCAAATAAGACACGAATAGTTGTTAATGTTTAAATTAATGTTAAATGCACTTGATGTGTTGTTCCACGACTAAACTCAGTTGATCCGGGCGAATATTTTCTAAATGACCAAAATGACCAAAACGAATCAAACGATGAAGATGCCGCTTCTTCTATTGATATATTGTCTACACTTCTAAATGATCTGAATACAGGTAAACTATTGCAATTGCTTTCGCTCTGTAGTTAAAGACATCCAAACTATCCCTTGGCGCACTAGAATGGCTACTTTTTCTGTTCTATTTTTTGTTACCCGCCGCTGCTGCTGCTGCCAAAACCAAACGCACACATGCCGACTGTATCGCTAGCCTACAATTATTTACCCAAGATCTTTGACAAATAATTCGTATGTACATGTGATTTGTTTGTGTGTGTGTGTAAAATATATGTCTTTGCAGTACAAACTTTTAGACCTTCTACGGCCCGATTTATAATGCCTTTAGGTAAGTGTTTCAGTCTATGCTCCCCCTAGCTCACTGACTCTGTGTCTCTCTCTCGCTATATTGGTGACTATTTGCAATGTTTTCTCATGGAATTTTTGAAATTTGTTCTAACTTTGATTACATTTTAGATTATTTCCCAAATAGACGTTCGAAATACAAGCACTGCAATTGTTAGATTGATCAATCTGTCTGTCTATCTATCTACATCTATCTATCTAACTACATACATATCTATCTTTAAACTGTTGATTTAAAATATTCATAAATGTAACTTCTTCATAAGCAAGCAAAATGTATAATTTAATGTTTGAATGCCAGTAGACATGCGTCGTCACATAGAAGGCGACGAATCGGCGGAGGACGACGACGAGGCTTACGATAATTTCGACATGGACTACAGTTTCGGTCTAAACCTTTGCGATAGTGGCATTTCAAGTATACGCCAACATCAGCCATACGCATCGGGCGTAAGCGACCCTGGCGGCGCCTGTAATCAAGTGAAAGACTTTGAATTTCGCTTTGAACACGATACCGATGTTGAGTTAGATTCCGACCTCGATATTGACGAAGAGAATGCGCACATTAATCGCGTTATGGGCTATAAGCACTATCCAGAAGTTTTGATAGACGATCCCGATGCTGGCTTCCCTCTATTGCATGAAATCGGTGAGACAATCGATGAATTGCAGTTGATTATGCACGCCCATCTTTTGAAATATAGTTTGAGTTTATAAACCAAAATCTAAATTAAAAGCAATCTGTTACTATTGTTGTTACCGTTCCAAAATCCAAAAAAAGGTACAAAATTTATTTGTTTTTATCCCAACACCACCCCATACCACCACCACCACAAACTACTACATCGTAGCCAATTTGAATCCCAATGCAATCAATCACTTAAAATAGAAAATTTCTCATACATTCATTCATTGCGAATAGAAATCTTTTCAAAAGCCAAAACTATTGGACCATATTCGAAATTGGAATTGGTGTAGTGTACGTAGTTGTGACCCAACCAGCCTATGAGCTCGTTCTTTTTAAACGCTACCTTTAAAGTATGGTTGTACATATGTTGATTGCCTCTTCTTTTCTCTCGTTTTTTTTTAAATGCCATACTACATAGCATAGCGCCTTTTCGCCATTTATGCCATATTAGACATTCTATGTATAGTGCCATTACCAAAATCATCATGTTAGCGACAGATCTTTCAGTGTAATTAGTATACTCTTTAAGTAGTACATACCTCTGCATACCCTACATACATCAATAAATACGTACATACATTTAGAATTGTGGTGTTTACTTCTTTGTTTTTCTTCACACTTCTGTACATTTGTATATGATGATGATAATAATCATATCGATTCATAAATGGCATGTTTCTCTACATATATTGTGTTTTAATACATTTTCCAGATTTTGAAGACACACAATCTATAAATATCGATTGGACGGATAAGGTAACGATTTAAACATATATTTTTCAATACCCATATAAATATTTAACTGAAAACTAAAAGAAAAAATATTTTTTTTTACACTCAGCTTAGGGTTAAAAATTGTAAATTTGATCTAGAAAGGTTGAAGAATCAAGCAAGGTTAGACCAAGTAGTTAGGATTCTTTTTTGTATGGTGTTGTCTCAAAAATAACAACTTTTTTTTCTGCAATTTTGAAAGACTTTCAAAAAATCTGATATTGTTATTTTCTTCTTTAAATCCGTCGTTTAATTTACATACAGTGATGGACAAAATCATAGGGACATTGATTTTTTTCGTTTATACTTTTATTTTTTCTATAATATTTAAATATTGATGTGGATTTATTTTAAAGCGTTAAGTACGAGGGCGACTGGTACTGGCCTGGCACATTTTCTGTTTAAGAATGATTTTCTTTGTTACAGGTGATTGAAGTAAACAAGTTTTATAATTTTTGAAAAATGGAAAATAAAGAGTTTCGTGCGGTAACTAAACACTTTTATATGAAAGGTTAAACGCCACAATTAATCAAAGATGAATTGGATTCTGTTCATGGTGATAATGCACCATCATACTCCACCGTGAAATCCTTATTTACGGAAGATGAACAACGCTCTGGAAGACCGAAAACTACTACTACTATTGAAAACATTAGAAAAATATTTAATGAAGTGACTAAAAATAGACGAATAAAGCTCAGAGAACTTGCTGATATTGTTAAAGTACACGAAAAACAAGTTTGGAGTATTTTACATGATGAACTCCACATGAAAAAGCTATCCGCAAGATATGTGCCGCTTTGGTCCGTTGGACCAATTCCGAGGAGCTTTTAGCGATTTATCAGCGTAATCCAATAGAGTTCTTGCGCCGATTCATAACTGTTGATGAAACATGGATCCATCACTACATCCCAGAATGCAAAGAACAGTCAAAACAATGGATAGAAGCTGGTTTCCCAAGAAGGCGAAAACTGTTGAGTCAGCAGGAAAAATAATGGTCACAGTATTTTGGGATGCAAGGGGTATAGTATTTATTGATTATCTGGAGAAGGAAAAACTATAATAGTGAATATTATTGTGCATTATTGGATCGGTTGAGTGAAGAAATCAAGATAAAACGACCGCATTTAGAAAAAAAAAGTTCTTTTTCATCAAGATAATGCTCCTTCACACACTGCATTTTTAACTCAACAAAAACTGGCCGAATTATGATTTGAAATTGCTCCGCATCCACCATATAGTCGAGATTTAGCTCCTTCTGATTATTTCTTGTTTCCAAATTTAAAAAAAAATTCTCGGTGGCAAAAAATGTTCGTCCAATAGCGAGGTTATTGCAGAAACTGAGGCATATTTTGAAGGTCTTGAAAAATCTTATTTTTCGGATGGAATTAAAAAACTTGAAAAACGTTTGATGAAGTGTATTGAGTTGGAAGGAGATTATGTTGAAAAATAAATAATAATGATTCCAAAAAACGGTTATTTTTATGTTAGGCCAGTTACTTTTGCGGCCGCCCTCGTACTTCATTGACGCTTACAAAAAAGTAGAAATTCTATTTTTTACTTTTAACATAAACAAAAAAAAACTAGTTTTTGTAATATTACTTTTAAAAAATAATAGGGACTGTATAAAAAAATGTAATAAACTTAATTTAAAAATATTTTCTTAATTTACCTAAATTGCTAATACCTAGTGGTAGATCTATTCGCCTTAATGACTGCTTGGTATCTTCGGGGTATAGACTACAAGATTTTTGCCATAATTCATTCAAATTTGTTGACTTTTGGTGTCCCACTGAACGCCCAAAGGTGTTCAATGGGATTTAGGTCCGGAGATAGAGATGGCCATTCCAGTATCGGTACTCTAAACTATACACTTTTGGAACCAGATTTAAGCTAATCTGTTTCCGGTAGTATTCTTGCATAAACTCTTATTCTTCTTCGGCAAATGAAAGTATTTGGTTTCTTTGAACATAATCAACCGCACACATTTATCCCTAATCCCGAAAATGGGACCCACTCCAGAAGCAGAAAATAAGCCGCCACTACGTTTCACAGTATTTTTGGTGTACTTAGGATCATATATTCTTTGTTCTTGGGCCGACGGGCGTACGTTGTTCCATCAGAACCCAAAAAAATAATTTTTGCTTCGTCTGACCAAAGAACATTCATGTTGGTGCTAATAAGTCAATATTTAGTATCTCTTTTGCTTAGCAATGGTACTTTTCTTGGGCTTCTAACCATTAATCCTACTTCCATAAGCCTGTTTCTAACTGTCTGACTTGTAACTTGTGCATTTAAACTGTAGTTCTTTAGAGAACATAAAAGTTTTTTATAGTCGCGCTAGGTTGTGATCGAACCGGAATGAAGTTTTTCGCTCTGTTTTCCTGAATGAATTGCAATCAAAACTTTGTTTCTTGAAAAAGGCATTATATTATCCATTTCTCTTATGGATTTTCCTTCATTTTTTAATTTTTTTAATCACCATTTTTTTCAGTTTTGTGAACTCGCGACCCATTTAGAGAACTAACGATTAATTTATAAAACGAATAATGCAAAAAAAGCATATTAATTAAGCAATAACAATGCTATGACAATTGTCCCTATTATTTTTTCCGAGCTTATTCACAGCTGATAACCCTTTGAAGAACACCCATTAAATTGTATGTGCTTTAATATAAATTTTAAGTTTAACGAAATAAACTCAACAGCAGTTCGAATTATCTAATGAAGCCTTTCATTAAAATATAAATGTTGTTTTAGTGTTTTTATTCAATATTATTCTTAGGAACTAATGTCAATATTATTCTTAGGAACTATTGTCTCTATTATTTTTTCCAACACTGTATACAGTCAGTCCCCCTGCAAATGGAATTTAAAATCGATTTGCCTTGAAGAAAAAAAACTGTGTCTTCAATCCAATCTTTTTTTGCAGAAGATTCCCTCTAAAACTTAATTATGTACTTACTCACTTCCTTCAACATCCCATTAAGGAAGAAACGGTTAACTTCTCTCGAACTAGTGATGTATATGTCTGATTTATATACTCACTAACCGCGACCTATTATATAGGCTACTGCATTTTATAAGAAAACTTATTTATAGCTTGGAGATGAATCTCTTACTTGCAAAGTCGATGCATTTTCGTGAAGAAAAAACTACCTCTAGAAGCCAGATATTAAGTGAGATATTGACCAATTCCGGCAATTTTATGTTATTGTACACATAATTAACGCCAATAAAACTAAACCACTACGGTCATTGTTTCGGTTACGCTAAGATACCTTCATTTTTGCAGCTCTTCTACGCAAAATTGTACTAGATTTATGCTTTGGAATGGCCTTCATACATACGTCCGTTCATATTTGGAATTTTTTTGCAAATAGTGGTCATCTCATCCCTCTGGAAATAACTTCCATCGAGTTATTCCATCTTTTATCCAAAAATGACATGACACACTTACCCGTATGTTCGTATAAACTTACGATAGGTTTTAAGAACATTTTATAAGGAACATTTTAAATTTAAACCTTTCGTAAGTTTTTATAAATTTAAATGTTAAAAAGTACTTTTACTTCTTATTGAACATTTTTATAAAGAACATTTTAAATTGAAACCTTTCGTAAGTTTTTATAAATTGAAATGATTTAAAGTAATATGACGGTATTTTGAGCTTCTGAAAATAAAAAAATGATTAAGTAAATATCCTTTTGTTCAACAAGTGCATAATTCGATCAGGCAGAAATGTTGGAATATAGTGGATCGATCGCGTTTGTCTTTAGCTTTTTTTACTTCAGCATTACTTTTTTACTCCACCGAAGGATAAAGTGCATATTAAATTTGTCTTTTGGTGTGCAACACCTCGAAATAAAAAGGAAAGTCGACTCTTGATAATTTGACACTCTTAAATTTAAATCTCTCGATAATTTGTCTTTTCCCGGTCTTTTTTTTAAAGTAATATGACGGTATTTTGAGCTTCTGAAAATAAAAAATGATTAAGTAAATACCCTTTTGTTCAACAAGTGCATAATTCGATCAGGCAGAAATGTTGGAATATAGTGGATAGATCCCGTTTGTCTTTAGCTTTTTTTACTTCAGCATTACTCTTTTTTTTAAAGTAATATGACGGTATTTTGAGCTTCTGAAAATAAAAAATGATTAAGTAAATACCCTTTTGTTCAACAAGTGCATAATTCGATCAGGCAGAAATGTTGGAATATAGTGGATCGATCCCGTTTGTCTTTAGCTTTTTTTACTTCAGCATTACTTTTTTACTCCACCGAAGGATAAAGTGCATATTAAATTTGTCTTTCGGTGTGCAACACCTCGAAATAAAAAGGAAAGTCGACTCTTGATAATTTGCCACTCTTAAATTTAAATCTCTCGATAATTTGTCTTTTCCCGGTCCCTTGAAAAATGATGGATCAATTGATAAAAAACAATGTTGTTCGTTCTCCTTGTTAATTTGAAGTTCTAGGAATCGTATTTTACTTACCGACAATCTATAATTTGAAGTCGTGCCATCCTATTCTTCATAATTTAAAGTCGGTGATTCTACTTTAAGACGATTAATTGTAGTATATGGGCGATATGCTTCTTCTTTCCAATAATGTGGAAAAAAGCACTCAGTGACGCACAAATTCTAGGTTTATTTGTCTATTTCGTTTGATCACAATTACAAGAACTCAAAAAAGGCAAAATTGAAACAAAACAAAAAAACAGCTTTCCCAAACTGATTGTTGTGTTACTCAAATTCTTGTAAAAGCTAATTTCGCCCATCTTCTATAATTTATCATTTTTGGTTCTAAGGGTTGCTATTTATATTTCGGGTCCTGACAATACTATAGACAATACAAACTGGAACTTCCATTGAAAACTTTGACATTTTTAAGCATAACTTCACTCAGAACGTGTTGTTTATGGGCGAATTGCTTTTCAGTGTGTTGATAAAATCATCTCAGTCAAAAAATGGAACGTGTGTTATCGAGACAAGAGTGTTTAATTCAACTTGTTTCGACTTTTGGTGATGAAGCACCACCAGAAACCACTGTTAATCGCTGGTACCAAGAGTGCAGTCTCGGACGCCGTTCGCTCCAGGATGAATTTCGTAAAGGACGTCTAACTTCGGTCACTGCCAGAAACCATCGATGCTGTGCGCAAACTGATTAAGCAAGACCGACATGTGACATACCGTGAGATTGAAGCATCCTTGAGCATTAGTATGACAAGCATATAAGATAATGAATGATCATTTGGCCCTGAAAAAAATTTGTTCTCCTTGGATCCCACATAATTTGACGAATGCTCAAAAAAAGGCTCGTATGGATTGGTGCAAAGAGATATTAAAAAATATGAACCGGAAACAAAACAACAATCGACCGTATGGGTCTTTCAAGACGAGCCAAAACCAACAAAAGTTGTTCGTGGAAAAAACACTTCGAAGCAAATGGTAGCCTGTTTCTTCGGTAAAACTGGTCATGTGGCGACTGTTCCGCTTGTGCAACGTAGAAAGGTCAATTCTGAGTGGTACACCACAATTTGTTTGTGGTGTACCACTCAGTCCTGAAGTCTTGAAGTCTTCGGAGAAATTCGAAAAACGAACAAGAGAAGACGAATCATTGTGCACCATGGCAATGGGAGTCTCACACATCGGCTCAAACCACCAACGAAGAATTGATGGTCACAGCCCTGACTTGGCACCCAATGACTTTTTTTTATTTCCTCAAATCAAGACAAAAATGCGTGGTCAACGATTTTCGTCGCCAGAAGATGCTGTTGAAGCGTTCAAAAACCATGTTTTGGAGGTGTCTCAATCGGAGTGGAAACAGTGCTTCGACAATTGGTTTGAGCGCATGCAAAAGTGTATAAATCATGCTGAAAAATACTTTGAAAAACAAGAAAACCATTTTTAATGATAAATATTCGCATTTTCATTATTAGGCCGGAAATATATATAGCAGCCCTCGTACTTAACAAGTTTGATTGATAGATTATCCTCCTAAAAGATGGATTATTATATGACTAAAATAATTGTTTTTCGTTATTAAGTGCTGTACAGAGAATGGCAATGATTTGATGTTTAAGTTTTATGCGTCATATAACTTATAGTTTATAGGATTGTAGGTACATAAACACATATGTTTCAGATGATGTTCATTTGAAGCCACTTAATCTATTATTTTTTTGACAAGTCGATATATGTACGAGTACTAGATTTCCAAAATTCCTACTGTTTTTGTTTTTTTTATTGTTATGACTCAAATATTGTGACACCAACCAACAATGATGTCTTTGAACATTTGTATTTCTGAAGACAGACAAAAACCGACAGACTAATCCAAAAGCATAAGAGTTATTATTGGACTATTATTAGTCATACATACTTGTAGCATTTGTCGGTGTTTTATAATTTATGACCTTTTGCTAATGAATTCATTTCGTCATTTCTTTCGTTCTTTTTCTCTACTTTTGGTTTTCCTCTTATTTTTGCAGAGCAATTCAGCCAGTAGCCAGTGGCAGGAACAATTCGCCCAGTGGTCTTTGCATACGCAGAAAAACTAATTCCATGTTTCGTTCTGAATGAAAAGAAAACACTAAACTTCTTTATATACGTCGTCGTTCGTAACAGCAACTAAATTGAGAATATAATATGTAAACTTAGTTCAAATATACGATCTACATATTTATTAAAAACTACCTTTTATCCTAATTTTATCATGAGACAAACAACAAAAAAAAAACAGAAAACTAAAAGAATGAAATAATCCATATTTTTTAATACTAACTATAAATATATTATTATTAATATTATTATTATTATTGATTGATGATGATGATGACGATAGAGATGATATGTGAAAGAAAGCTTAGATTTGTTAAACTAATGGATATTATTAATTTATAAATTAAGACTTAAAAAAGAAAAAAAAAACAAAACTGAAGAGAAATACCAATTCATTTGCAAAATGTTTGATATATATACTTTATTATGAAAATCATATTCAATATTATTTTTGTTTGTTATAACTCCTCCCCTAAAGACTAATATAACAATTTATAAAAGAAAACATAAACAGAAACAAAAACAAAATTGTTAACCACATTTTAATGCTAAAATCTTGTCAGTAAACCAACACCATTCAAACAACAAATATAATTGTTTGTTAACAAATTAATACGTCTAACCGAGATAAACAAACGTTTTATATACGACACACGCGCTTAACCACAATTGAACGTGTGACATTTTCTAATAAATGCTTCCGGAAAATGTCTAATGACTTCTAAAATAAATTTAAATAAAACAAAATCGTAAAATAAGTTATACTACTTGAAATATTTCAGTTCAATTGACAAAAACACTCACACACACACACGTAACTAAAAAAAACATTTCCTTAAAATTCAAGTTAAAAAAATGCTTTAAGACAACAACAAAAAATAGAAATAAAATGAAACAAAAAAACTCAAACTACATATTTAAATTTAGTACATACGTGCGTCGTACTATGTATATACGAGTACATATAGTATCCTCCCAAAATATTGTTAATCGAAGAATTATGAGATGGAAAACAAAAAACAAGCGAAAAGTTGACCACAAAACAAGACCATTTAATTACACAATATACATACTTACATATAAATATATATACCTACAAACGTACATAGTGTACTGTATGCGTACTTAATCCTTTTAAATAGAATTTATAAATCACACATGATGTACACACAAATAATGCGTATGCATGTATGTACATACCGAGACACACGCATACATACATGCATGCGCATATTACATTCAATATTAAACATAATAATAAAAGAAAAACAACAACAATTATAACAGAAATTTTAAATACTACTGTCGTTTTATTTAAATCAACCATTCAAAAATTATTCCGAGAATGCTACTTCAAGTTCAACTGTAACGGTCGGTCAACTCTATTTTTTAATAAAAATTACATTAATTTCGCACGAGTCGAATCTCGTCATTATCATCGCATTAGAAATAGGAAGGACTCAGCAAGGCCTTCCAGAAATTCTCCTTATGGAGCTCCAAGACAAGCTTGTTGTATTCCACTCTCGTTTACAAAAAAGCACATTCTTACCCAGAAGGAAAAGGTGATCAAAAGGAATCGAGAAGGTAATTCATAGCTTGTACTATATTTTGATTCCAGAATGCATTATTCGCGTATTCTTGTGTCTAGAGAATGCGTTATATAACTCGTTATTTATAATGCATTCTTTGGCAGTATTTTAAGAATGCATTCTATAACTCATTCTTTTTAATGCAATATAAGTGTATTATTATGTATTTATGATTAGGCTTACGAGGGCGACCGCAAAAGTAACTGGCCTAACATAAAAAGAACCGTTTTTTTGGGAATTACTATTATTTATTTTCAACATAATCTCCTTCCAACTCAATACAATTCATCAAACGTTTTTCAAGTTTTTTAATTCCATCCGAAAAATAAGATTTTTCAAGACCTTCAAAATATGCCTCGGTTTCAGCAATAACCTCGCTATTGGACGAAAATTTTTTGCCAACGAGAATTTTTTTTAAATTTGGAAACAAGAAATAATCAGAAGGAGCTAAATCTGGACTATATGGTGGATGCGGAGCAATTTCAAATCGTAGTTCGGCCAGTTTTTGTTGAGTTAAAAATGCAGTGTGTGAAGGAGCATTATCTTGATGAAAAAGAACTTTTTTTTTCTAAATGCGGTCGTTTCTTCTTGATTTCTTCACTCAACCGATTCAATAATGCAACATATAATATTCACTATTTATAGTTTTTCCTTTCTCAAGATAATCAATAAATATTATACCCTTTGCATCCCAAAATACTGTGGCCATTACTTTTCCTGCTGACTTAACAGTTTTCGCCTTCTTGTGACCACTTTTACCAGCTTCTATCCATTGTTTGACTGTTCTTTGCATACTGGGATGTAGTGATGCATCCATGTTTCATCAACAGTTATGAATCGGCGCAAGAACTCTATTGGATTACGCTGATAAATCGTTAAAAGCTCCTCGGAATTGGTCCAACGGACGATTTTTTGGGGCAAAGTCAACAAACGCGGCACCCTTCTTGCGGATTGCTTTTTCATGTGGAGTTCATCATGTAAAATACTCCAAACTTGTTTTTCGTGTATTTTAACAATATCAGCAAGTTCTCTGAGCTTTATTCGTCTATCTTTAGTCACTTCATTAAATATTTTTCTAATTTTTTCAATAGTAGTAGCAGTTTTCGGTCTTCCAGAGCGTTGGCCATCTTCCGTACTTGAACGACCCATTTTAAATTGGTGAACCCAGGATTTCACGGTGGAGTATGATGGTGCATTATCACCATGAAAGAATCCAATTCATCTTTGATTAATTGTGGCGAATAACCTTTCATTTAAAAGTGTTTAATTACCGCACGAAACTCTTTATTTTCCATTTTTCAAAAATTATAAAACTTGTTTACTTCAATTACCTGTAACAAAGAAAATAATCATTAAATATTTCGGAAATTTTGACAGATGGCTTATAAAAGATTGCTTTTAAAAAACAAAAAAAGTTGCTAGTAAAACAGAAAATGTGCCAGGCCAGTTAGTTTTGCGGTCGCCCTCGTATAATGCATAATGACCTTCTCCGAGAAAAGGGACCTAGTGTGTCAAAAGACGGGTTTGGACTTAAGAGTGGATTCTGGTAACTAAAAGGGTGAAGAATAGGATGAAAAGAGTTAGATTTCTGATAAAAATTTATTTACTTCATAAAAACGTACAAAACGAACGTGGGAAAATCGATAAAAAAATAAGAAAAACATTAAAATTTTACTTGTTTTGTTTTTTTGGTTTTAAATTGATTTTTTTCGTCAGTCTCCGAATTTTTCTGGAGTTTGGACTTTTTTTCGGTGTTTCGTAATCTGGTACTTCGATTTTCTTCCGTTTGACTATTTCAGTTTTTTCTTTTTTTTGGCACTTTGACTTCAGCTTTATTTTTCTCGTGATCCGGCGATTCGATTTTTTTCTCAGATTTATTTTTAGATTTTTTTCCGCTTTGGGTTCACTCGGTTTAGGCGCTTCAAAATCCCGTTTCTATGAATCAGTACATAAGACCCTGACATTCTAATACAAATACCATTTGCGATCTAACATTAAACCGTTTTGTGCAATGAACGGAGGTAATTCGTTTGGTAGCAGCAGTAGCAAAGGTATTGTCACACTAAAAGCGAAAAAAAAGTAACCACATAGGCATGACGTCACAAAGTCGGCACCCAACCATACCAAATCGCATCTCCCAACTGAAGGTGTGCTCACAGTGATAATGCTCAATTTTCACACACTAGGTCCCTTTTCTCGGAGAAGGTCACATATACTTTATAATGCATTCCAACATATGTATTCCACATATATATAAGAATATATTCTGTTTAATTAAAAAAATAATCAGTTTCCGTTGAATATTTTTGTATTTTAAATTTAAAAAAAAATATATATATTTACAGTAAGTAAATAAACAAAATTTGGTATACAAATTTAATGTTCAAATTAAATTATTTAAATTTGCTTCACATTCCTTGCACATTTTTCCTAATTATTCATGCCGTTTAGAATACATTTTTTCTATCAACAGACTTCACTGGCAGGCGTAGCAACACAAACTGAGTTATTTATGCAATTTTCAAATATGAAACACAAAATTCGTACGCGACATGAAGCCGACGACAGACAACGGGACTCTGAAAGAAAAACAATCGTCACAAGCAGAAACATAATCTCAGAATCAATTATATAAATTGATTCTGAGATTATGGGCCACTTTGCTGTCCTTGGTTGTTTCAAGCGGGAAAAATAAAATATATTATAGTTTTTATTTAATATATAAAATAAATCTTTATAGGACCTTTAAAGTCTTTGAAATTGTTTTTTAAAAAATGTATTTGTTCTTCAAAAAATTTCCTACCAAAGTGTTCAAATATCATTACCCTGGTTGTCCCCAGCACTACTTTCAATTGAAATTTTCTCAATTTTTTTTACAAAAATATTAATTATTTATTTAATAAAACCAGTGCAATATTCAATTAATTTTGTTGCTATTAATGACTATAATTTTTTCTTCAATTTATATTTTTATGGATGTTCATTTTCTGTCCCTGATAATAAAAAGTATTCCCCTGTAAAATCTAATATTCGCTAAAATTCAAATTTCCAAACCAATCTTGATTTCAAGCTACTCAAATATGATTGAACATTACATGAAGTGGGTGCACATTTAACAGTTTTCTCGTCAACAGTCTTTTTATTAAATTAAATATTAAATTCTGAAAAAAAAAAATCGAATGTCAAAATGATGTCGAAATTGGCCCAAAATCTCGGAATCACCCATATTCCATGTTCTGCAGATGTGGGAATATGCAAGGTACTCAACGTGCAGTTATTGTCAAGTGACATTATCCCGTCGATTCTTTTTAATATGTTATATATGTATATAATGTAATAATAATAATGAATTATATAAATTATTCCAAATGTAATATATTCTCAGTTTTCCTGCTGGGTAGTTTTAGAGCAAGTGCTTCTCTAATCTCTCTTCTATTAAATGGCTTGCACAAAACTGATTGTCATGTTTTTCGATGCTTTCTGGCAATGTGACGGAAGTTGGACGTCCATTACGAAATTCATCCTGTAGCGAACGGCGTCCGAAACCAGCGATTAACAGTGGTTTTTGATGGTGCTTCATCGCCAAAAGTCAAAACAAGTTGATTTAAACACTCTTGTCTCGATAACCCACGCCGAAAGTCGTACAAAGTCATCGCACGAAAATGTTCACGGGATAATTCCATTTTTTGATTGAGATAAATTTTTTCAACACACTGCAAACAAAAAAAATCGCATCAAATGACAAAACGTTTTGAGAGAAGTTATGCTAAAAAATGACAAAGTTTCCAATGGAAGTTCCAATTTGCACCTGGGAACATTAGTATTGTCAGGACCCGAAATATAAATAGCAACCCTTATATATAGCGAACTCTTTTGAAAACACGTGAAAACGAAAGTATCAAATAAGTAGTAACTCTTTTGAAAAATGCTTCAAGACGACAGTATCAAATAAGCCGAATTTTCGATAATCCAATTTATGGTCTGCAATCAATTATGCGCATTAACAAGGTCTTACTGTAGTTAGTTCTTTAGTGATTTTCATTCTGGAGAATACTTGACCCATTACCCGCAGAGCCCTTTTAATCGTAGTACTGTATAGGGTTTCCTTGGCCTATTTTAGTAGTTTCTTTGGCCAAATCGGTAATGCCTTTCGCCTGAACCTTGTAACACTACTTGCAGTGCTTTAGGTAATGTACAGGCTCAATCTATACTCTGTTGGTTGTATTTTTAATAAAGCAGTGCCTTTACTGCAAAGTTACGATTTTCAACTAATTTTTAGTCTCCCAATTATCAAATTCTATACTTTATAAGCATTAACAACTACTAGCGCAGATCAATAACTCCGTGATTTTTCCAACTTCCCTCTAAGTTACATGAAATGTAACACTGTTCCCATCAAGTACCATCTGTTAATAGACTACTGTCAAATTTTGACAGTGATTTTTAAGAGCTCCGTTAATTAGTTTGTGTTTAACAGCTGTTCAAAATATACAACCTGGAGGATTTTGTTAAAAATGAAAAAAGTGAGTTTCGAATGCTCATTTATAATATTTTTTGCGGAAAAAACCCGTTAATCAAACCAAGGAAAAGCTTGATAAATACTATGGGGACTCTGCACCATCGATTTCAATGGTAAAAAGGTGGTTTACTGACTTTCGTTGTGGTCGCACAAGTACAAATGACGCTGAAGGTTATGGGCGACCTTTTGAGGTCAATACATCCGAAAATGTCGAAAAAAAATCCACGATATTGTGTTGGCCGATCGAAAAGTCAAAGTGCGTGAGATTGTTGATGCCATACGCATTTCATAAGACAGTATGTTTTCGATTTAACATGATCAGTTGTGTCTAAGAAAGCAGTCTGCAAGATGTGTGCCGCGTTTCCTCTCAATTGACCATAAACGTAATCGTGTGACAACTTCAAAGGATTGTTTGTTTAACCATAATTCGAATTAGTTTTTGTGGCGTTTTGTAACTGAGAATGAAACATGGATCCATTACAACACTCCACAGACCAAGCAGCAGTCTAAACAATGGATTTCTCCGGGTGAACCGGCTGCGAAAAAGGCCAATGTGACGTTGTCGGCCAATAAGGTGATGGCAACAGTTTTTTGGATTGCACGCGGGCTAATCTACATCGATTACCTTCAAGAGGGAAAAAAATAAACGGCGAATATTATACCTACTTATGGGACCGATTTAACGAGGATTTAAAAAAAAACGACCCCTTATGGCCAAAAAAAGGTTATTTTTCATTAAGATAATGCACAGTTGCACACGTATGCAGTCTCATGTGCAAAAGTGCATGAATTGGCTTACGAATTGATACCTCATCCGCCATAGTCTCCGGATTTAGCCCCCAGAGACTATTTCCTATTTCCAAACCTAGAAAGAAATGGCCAATGATTTGCGTGGTCTTCCAGCCTTATCTTGCTTTGCTGTTTCTGCAGCGACAGTAAGTTGGGGTTCTAACCAGTTTGCACTTTTTATATAAAACTTTTATTTTTAGTGCTTTGACGAAATTAGATATTTGTTCTTGTATTTCGGTGCTACACGAATTTAAGTTTAATTTTATTTTAACGTAACTAAGAACATCTTGGTTTTTATTTCTAAAATAATCTTCGACGAGTTCTTTATAACTGAAGCACTCCATATTTTTCTGAACATTTTTATTTGCGTCTGTTATGTTTTATCACCTGCGAATATACGTCCGTACATTTAAAGGATTAACTTATTACTGAGTAAACACTTATCGAATCCGTAATTGTATAGATTTTTATGTTGAAAACTAGTTTTTTTTTTTGCAAAAAAACGTTTTTTTTTCGAAAAGTCAAGGAATTATTGGCCTCTTTTTTAGAGTTAAAGCATTTAAAATAATTTTAATCAGGGCTGTCATAGAAACCAATGCTGTCACTATTGGTTTTCAAAACGATAAGAAAAAATGCTTTGGTGTCATGAAAACCAATGCTAACGGTTTTATCAGCCACAGCTGATTCAAACATTGGTTTTCTTAACATTCGAAATGGACAAAACCAACTTGGTTTCATGACATCAAATGAAGCCAACATTGGTTTGCAAAAACGACAATTAGCAAAACCGACATGGTTTCTATGACAGCCCTGGATATTTCAGAGTTCGGTTTGTTTACACAGACCCGTAACTTTAAAAATGCTCATGAAAGTAGCCTTGATCAGCCAAATGAAGCGATCTTGACCGCTATGACAAATCGCCAAAACGGCCTGAAAACGTACCCTTCAAAATGTCCATTGCCATGCAAAACGGCGTGTACAAGTGCACTGTACTAATGGAATCACATGTCTCCAGTTTTAATACGTCAAAAAAAAAAACAAGTTTATCAAGGTTTAGCATTGCGCACCCAATGCATTAAGTGGTGTACACGGCGTCCATGAAGAATTAAAATCCGATAAAACATTTGTTGCAAATGACGCACCATGCAGTGCTTTTTGGTGGATGGAATAGTTCTGTTGTTTACATAACCCGCTGACTTCGTTGTTGATGATTCATTTTGACCTAACATTGTCCTCAGGGTTGTTTAGTTGAATTTGACTTCAGGTTAGATAAGTTTTGAATTGTAAATTAGCTTAGCTGCTTGATTTGAAAATAGACTTATAATACCTTCACCATACATGGTATATGGTTATTATAAAACTTAATTTCAGCTTGGCCCAATTCCCAGAACAATTTTGATCCCGGATTTGTTTTTTTCTTTTTATTGAAAAATAAAACTTTTTGCAATATACACATATAAATTAAAAACATTACTATATAAATAAAAAGATTCATTTAATTGTTGCAGTTCTGATCATATCAGAACATAATTTGAGAGTAATTCGAGAAGTAGTATGGGCTTTATAGGTGCTCTACCAATAATGCTGGATAACATGCTGCATAACAACAAAATAAACTTGAGTCTTGTGTGCGAAACTACAAGTGCTACTAAATGCCAATGGAGGTGTGTGCGTGTCTGTCTGTCTGTTGTGATGGACGTACACATGTATCTAGTGTTCAACATAGATCTCGAAATCCTTGTAGGCCAATTCCTCGCCACCGTATGGAATGTAACAGCAACCATGAGATGGCTGTACTTTGCCCACAGTGATGGTACCGTCATGAGTGGCACGCCCAATCATCAGAGGCTCACCTTCAGCGGTCGAACCTGCATGTACGGCATTTGGTGGAATGTTGCCATCGTTAACTTGAACCCAGCCACCGTAGCCGGCGCACAGAACTTCATATTCGTTGTGGCCATGCTCGCCACCGGCAAAGGGAACATAGCAAACGCCATGGGATGGATGCAATTTACCGGGCACAAGATCACCTTCGTGTCTGGCACGAGCAATGTACAATTGCTCACTGCCATCGAATCCACCTTCCATGGCTTGGGGGGGAATTTCACCATTGGCTGCGGGTACCCAGTGGCCGGAACCGCTACCACCGCCCATTTGTGGGGCAAAGCCCATAGGAGCCGAGGGACAAACGGGGCTAGTTTCTACACAAAGAAATACGAGTCATTAGTGAAATGCCTTCCGTGAGTCAAACATATGCTAGCTACTTACCTTCAATCAGCCAAGAGCCTTGAGCGCCCCAACCTGTGCAAATGCCCACATATTGAATGGGGAACAATTGGGGATCTTCGTGTGAGATAAAGGCAGCAGCCTCGCCTTCGCGGCCAACGGTGATGACATTATCATACCAACGCACCCAGAAGCCACGATATTCACCGGCATTGCAAATATCCGGAGTGGGCACTTCGGCAACATCGGGCTTCTGACGATTCCTGCGAATCACCGACTTGCTGTTTTGCCAACCACCAAGGAAGATCTCATACATGGGTTCACCCTCCGAGGGTTGAGTGGTCAAGGCCAAATGAGCATCATGGGCGCAGCGCACCTTGAACGTAAAGACACCGCAATTGACGGGGAAGAATTGGTACTGCAAGCTATCGGGTGTGTTAACTTCTGCAATAAAGAAAAAGAAACGAAAATGAAAAGAATGAAAACAATTCAGACTTAACTGTACCCCCATACATTCATTATTAAATCTAAAATAAAAAAGACAACAGCCAGCAAACAAATAAAATCAAACGCGTTCTATTTTTTATTGTGAGTGTGTGTAAGTGTGTGAAAAGAAAAAAGAGAATTGGGGTCGTTCGTTCTGTGTGACGTTTTTCGTTTCTATGTGAAGTTTTAATTCGCGCTATGTTAAATACAGACAATAGATCTCTCACAACAGCTTAAAATTCTCCAACGCATACTGGTACACACATATATGGGACATTCTATATGAAAAAATTAAAGCGTTTCAATGTAAACAAATATATAAATAGAAAATTTCGATATTTTCTTTCATTGTTTTTGGGTTTTATAAAAGATTGGGATTTCAAATCTAGCGGACATTGAATAACGACAAAGAAGTAAAAGTTATAAAGCTTGACTTTTGATAAATGTTTAAAAATAATGGGAAAGATATAACAATTATTTCGATATTATCGAACAAAAAATCAAAAAGGGAAACCGCTTTAACTATGGAGCCACGTTTTAATGAAACGGGACGTGTCCGTCTTAAAACGCTTGGTCTTTTTGATTCAGGGTCACTGCATGGTGCGTCATTTGCAACAATTGTTTTATCGTATTTTAGTTCTTCATGGATGCCGTGTGCAACAATGCCGATTCTTAAGCAGAATTTCATTAAATTAGGGGACTTTTACCGTCTTGTTAAAAATAAGACCCCTAATTTCTTGGGCATTTGTTGTAGTAAATAGGAACTATTAACCTCTTATGGTTTTATTAACGATTGGAATTTTAAACCAAGCGAGCATTGAAATTTAAAGATTTAAAAGTTTAAAAAGTTGTCTCTTTTTTGGAAATATGTTTGAAAATAAGGCAAAGATAAGGGGTGGTTAAATTTTAAGGGCCGACGTTGAATGTGAACCACACCTAAACGTCAAGTTTTTTTCTGCTTTTCATTTGATATTTGTCAATTTGAACCATGGAAAGACACACAAGCGAGCAACGCGTTAAAGTTATTCAGGCTTATTATGAAAATGGGCTTTCAAATCAAAATGCACTTCGGGATTTTTACGGTGAATTTAATCGTCCAAATGTGCGTACAATCGGAAAATCGTGCAAAAATTTGAGGAAACCGGGACTGTAGGAGATGTGAAAACACCAGTGCATGCTCGTAAATCTCGCACTGCAGAAATATTGTTGCTGTTCGCGATAGTGTGGCTGAAGAGCCATCCACCTCAACTAGTCGTCGAGCCCAACATTTGCACCTCTCACGCTCGTCGTTGATGAACATTATGCATAAAGACTTGCATTAACATGCTTACAAGGTGCAACTGACTCAAGAACTAAAACGTCTTGCCCATTCCAAACGTCGTCAATGGTCAGAATGGTGGCATGAAATGGCAACAGTGGATGATCAGCCCTTAAAATTTAACCACCCTTTATAACAACTCTTTTGAAATCATCGAATAAAAAATCAAAAAGGGAAACTGTTTGAACCCATTAAAACGGGACGTGTTCGTTTGAAAATTGATGGTCTTTTTGATTTAGGACTAACTTACAAATCCGTAAGCAGAACTTTATTAAATATAAGGGAAGGGAAATATAAGTCTTCTTAAAAATTTTCCCTTAATACCTTGGGCATTTGTTATAATACAAGGTGGCGCTAAACTGCCGTTGTGGTTTGAATGTTGAATAAATTCTCAAACTGAGGGAATTTGAAATGGAACACTACATTGTTGATTTTTGAGTTTTCTGTTACGGGACCTCTTTGGCGAACGCATTATTTCGGGCAGAAGCGATTTCAATTTTCCCCACGTTCACCGGATTTAACAGCGCCAGACTGTTTTTTGGGGTTATTTGAAATTAATTTATATTTTTTATTTTTATTTCAGAATTTTGTGAAGCAAACTTAGGGAGTTTGAAATGAAACACTACATTGTTAAATTTTGAATTTTCTGTTACGGGTCTTCTTTGGCGAACGCATTATTTCGCGCAAAAGCGATTTCAATTGTCCCCTACGTTCGCCGGATTTCACATTCCCAGACTGTTTTCTTTGGGGTTATTTGAAAAAAATGGGTATACGTAAATAAACCCAGCTACCATGCCACGGCTATAACAAAACATTCGCTATGAAATTCAAGCCATAACACCGGAAATCTACGAAAAGTTATGTAAAATGTACTGGAAAGAGCACAAATGTGCACAGCCAAAAATGGCCACCACATGCGGGATATAATTTTTCATACTTAAGCCAAAAATATTCCCCATTAATATGCTACATAACAATAATAATAATAATTAACCGCAAAATAACAAAGTTATTAAACATTCAAACAACAACGGTAGTTTTGCGCCACCCTGTATATCTCTAATGAATCTCTGTATATCTCTAATGAATCTCTGTATATCTCTATATATATTACCTTTTATAGAGGATATTTTGAAATAAAATCTGGACTATAACCAAAAATTTGCATTTTGGTCCCTCAATGGGATTGTTTCCAAAAATGGTGTAAAGAGCTTTCTGGAAGATCAGTCGATTATTCTACCAAGGATCTTTAGATTACGAGCAATAGAGGGAATATGTTTTAACTATGGAATGCACGCCACTGATATTAAAGTATTATAATAAAACAATTAAAAACGCCGATAAGTTCGTCCAGGCCTAACCTCATATACCATCCAAGGACTCCAAGCTTTAAAAGAGAAAAAAATGGTACGGCTTTTGGGACCCTAATTTCAGCCAAAACTTCAAAATTACTCTTGATTTGGACTGGAAGCAAAATTTGTTTTGATAAAAGTACCCATATTGACTGTTAATAACTCGCTTTGACCAAGCGGAACTTTTTTTTTGGCACCATGAGCCAAAAAGTTCAGAAACAATGCCCTTTTTTAATATACCTCAACTAACATCCCAACTAACAGTACTGATTTTAACCATTGTCCCTCCGTTTTATAAGCAAATACTCAAAAAAGTGTACTTCTTACCGAGGTCAATTTAGCTCCATAAAGAGAAACTTTTTCCCCGTAAGCCGATTTCTTCGATTTACAATTACAAGCTGATTAAGACCATAAGCCATCATCATGAAAAAATTCCAGGATCAGAGGTTGATCTGTATGATTGCTATCGTGCTTTCAACAGACACACTACAAACTAGGCAACTTTACTTGCCGCAACTCTCAGTTTGTAGGAGAGAGAGGTAAGGCGATTAGAAAGGAAAAATGTGCTCGTACTGTCAATTCCTTTTGTGTTTTTCGTATTTTAGTAACTTTTACCGCAAAATTCAGAACGAATAAATCACAAAAAGGCAAAAATGAAAACAAAAATTGCCGAAACCGAATTTTCTTGTGCCAACACAAGAGGCAAGTTATAAAGGGAATCGTAAAAATGGACGCAAGTAAAGTTGCCGAGTGTGAATGGGGAATTAGAATTGAAAGACGATCAATAATATACATATATACTTTTTAGGATCTTGGAACAATATTTCGTGGTGAGGCAAACGGAATGAAAAATTGGGTATACCATCCACTCTTCGGTTAGGGGTCAATAACCCATTAAGAAACAAAATACAGGAATGTCAGTCGTATCAGTGAGCTGTGCACGATAAAATTCTTAAACTTACCGACCCGAACTTCTGTTTTAAAAAGCTCGAATAATGTTTTTTTTACAGACAAGTTAAAACTGGCTTAGCAATTTGTCATTTACTTTTAGATTAAGAAACAATCGGGGACTTCTCTGGAATCAATGAGCTGTTTACAACAAAATTGTTGTACTCCCTGTCCGGGATCTACTGTTTGGTGGCGATATTCGATTATTGACTTTGAACTTAGTAGGGACATAAATACTGTTACACACGTTTTATGCTGTAAAATAAAACGTACTGAATGTTTTTTAACCAAATATTTTTTAATATATTTATTGATGTATATTGTATCCAAAAAGAATCTATTTATTCGATGTCCGCCTTTTGCCTTTACACACGCCTTAAGTCGCACTGGCCAATCGTCAATAGCTGCACGAACCTCGTCCATTGGAAAATTGGCCACAGCTCGAACCAAAGCAGTCTTAAGAGATCCAATGTTGGAGTATCTTTTGTGACAAACCTTGTCCTCTAAAACCGTCCACAATTTCTAATCCAATGGGTTCAAATCTCGACTGCCTGAGGGCTATTTCGAAATGAACGCTGGCAAATTGTTTTGAAGCCAGGCCTGGGACGCTATAACCATAGCTGGTTTTGGAACAGGGAATTGTTAAGAGGCTTCACAACAGCTTCCAAAACGTTTTCTTGGTAAACTTTGGCCGATGTTTTGACTCCTTGTTCGCAGAAATGCAGGTCAGTGACCCCATCGTAAAAGACACCCTACCAAACCATGACTTGAGCTGGGTGATGACCCTTTTCCACCCTTGGGATCAGTTCAGATGCTTCCTTAGATGACCGCGTATACACTCTATCATTTTGCTTGTTAAATTTTTCCTGAACGCTAAACATTTTTTCATCGGTGAACAAAATTTTTCTGTGCAAGTTGTCAGCGTGCTTCACCAAAAGAAGTTTGCTTTTTTCAATACTATTTTTTTAAAGCTGCAGTCAATAAATGTCCGGTACGTCGTTTGAAAGCCCCAAGTCCCAGAACTTTTTAATGATTCGACTCATGGACTTTTGCGTGATATTCATCTCACGGGCCATGATTTTCTGTATTCGGAGCGGATTTCTGTGAATTCTTGATTTAACGGCTTTGATGACATGCGATGTTCGAACAGAGCGTGGGCGGCCCGACCGGTGGCGGTCTTTTACATCTCCAGTCTCCTCAAACAGTTTTATGCATCGGTAGACGAACATGCGGCTAATCCCTAGTGGTCGCGCGTTTTGAAAATATCGCTTTTTTCATTTCACACTTGAAAAGCGCTATTACAGCGATACGGTTCTCATTATCTGACCACTCCATGATGAAAGTTGAAACAATTTTAAAATCCCGTTACAGACTACTAAATTGAGGTTTGCTTTCAGAACCCATATGACAATAACGGGGTATGTTCAGTTCTACTATTGAAATGGGTGTGTTCAATGTTGTAACAGTATTTATGTCCCTACGAAGTACATTAAAACTTATTAGATATTCGTACTCGTGTTTGAAACAAGGTTTACTTCTGAAATAGTTGTGCACAATATTCAACACACCACTGTGGCCTTCGTAGGCATTTGCCGAGGTGGAAAACCCTTACCGAAAAAATCTAGATATTTCCAACTGAGTTTAAACTTGTGTTATTAGCGTGCACACTATCCATCACATCTCGCTGGCTGCAATCTGCATAGCGTTCAATATTTCCTCGAGATCCATACAACAATAGATGTACAGGTAAACTGTTGAACGGACGGACGGACATCGTTCAATGGAAATGAAAAGTGATTTGGAGTCGAACGGTATAAAAAAAACATGGAGACCATCTTCTCTTTTTTAAGGTGTTTAAACATCAGCTGACTTTGTTTTTTTTTTGCTCTAGTGACAACAAACCTGATCTTATTGCTTATAAAGTAATTCACTCTTTCAAAAATAATAACAACAAATGATCATAACAAACCAAAAAAAAACTCAGAGAATCGGCATTACCGAGCTACTAACCCAGTAAAAAATAGGTTCAATCAAAGATTAATCTTGGTTCTCTCCTTTGCGTGCAATGGATTACTCTATAAAACTCCGAGCCTAATGCATTTTGTACTCCTTTTTAACACTGCATGTCTGCAAAATCGAGCACTCCTTTTAAGCTCCTTATGGATTACAAAAAGAGTATTCCTTTTAATCTCGGAAAGGAGGAAAAGGCAAGAAGTGCATGACGAAACATCAGTTAAAAAACAGTTATGCCAAAAAATTACATGAAAAAACAAAAAGGCATTGATGCGTCCCTTATTTATCCATTTGGACTATAAAGCGAGGAATTTATTTTGTTTTTTCTAACTTTGATGTACTTTTAGGCAAAACAAAAAACAAACTTTTTGATTGCTCCAAATGGATGAAGAAGGGTTTACTCCTTTATTGCTCGATTATGGATTATTCCATATAATTTTTAACGGGGAAGCTACGCTTAGTTATTCCATATGTGTTTTTAGAATGCAAGTGTGTATAAAGGGGGTTAACTTTTAAGGGCCGATGTTGAATGTGAACCACACCTAAACGTCAAGTTTTTTCTGCATTTCATTTAATATTTCTCAATTTCAGACTAACTGAATTTGAACCATGGAAAGATACACAAGCGAGCAACGCGTTAAAGTTATTCAGGCTTATTATGATCAATTTTCGAGCAAATTATCTTCAGTGATGAGGCACATTTTCACCTCAGTGGATTCGCCAATAAGCGAATGATAATCCAAGAGTTATTGTCGAAAAAGCAATGCACCCACAAAGAGTGACTGTTTGGCGCGTTATACGGGCTGGCGGCATCATCGGGCCGTATTTTTTTTGTCCAAAAAAGGTCGGTCAGGCAGTTACTTTGAATGGTGTTCGCTATCGTGAGATGATTTCGGCGAATGATAATCCAAGAGTTATTGTAGAAAAAGCAATGCACCCACAAGGAGTGAGTGTTTGGCGCGTTATACGGGCTGGCGGCATCAACGGGCCGTATTTTTTGTCCAAAATAAGGCCGGTCAGGCAGTTACTTTGAATGGTGTTCGCTATCGTGAGATGATAACGAACTTTGTATGGGCCGAATTGGAAGATGTGGACGATATGTGGTTTCAACAGGACGGTGCCACTTTGCCACACAGCTAACGAAACAATGGCTCTTTTGCGCGACGTATTCAATGGCCGTGTTATCTCACGTCGTGGCGATGTTAATTGGCTGCCAAGATCATGTGGTTTGTCAACGTTAGACTTCTTTCTTTGGGGTTATTTGAAAGAAAAGGTGTACGTCGATAAACCAGCAACAATTCAAGAGCTAAAGGTTGAGATAATTCGGCTCATTACCGGCATAAAACCTTAATTATGCCTCATCGTCATCGAAAATTTGGACCATCGGATGGAGGTGTGCCGCCGAGGTCGCGGTGCCTAGTTGGCCGATATTTTGTTCCATACATAATTGAACCATACCAATATTATCATAATAAAAAGAAATGACAATAATGTCCTAACTAATTTGTGTTTTATTCAAAACCAACATCGGCCCTTAAAATTTAACCACCCTTTAGAATTTCGAGTTGGCGAGTATGAAAATCAACAATTAACAAAATGCAAACAATTTTGGAAGAGCGAAGACGGGTATTACTACTACTTATAAAGAATTGAGCAGTTTGAAACGGAGACGGATCTACTCTATGGAATTTAGAACATACTTCAGTGGATATTTTGAAAAAAAACATTGTTAGGAATTTGTATGCATGTATATATGCTTATTTTACATAAGCCCATAGTAGATCACAGAATAAAAAAAACATGACATCATTTCTGTTTCTCATTCGGCTTGCTGTCTTGCCTGCCTACCTCAGCCACCTCATCTATTTACTGTCAATGTCTTTACGTCGTCTATACTGGAAATTCTCAACGCTAAGATGAACAAATAATGGCTTTACATGAGGTGAGGGGGAGTAGTCGAAGCTTTTCTAGAATGCTAAGGTCGAAACGAATGTAATCGACGCGGGGTTTCAATGGCATATGTATGATGCCATTCAAGTACTTTGATAGATCTTTGTTTTTAATTTCAAAATTATTTTACTTGCTATTTTTAAATACAAATTAGACAAAATGAATTAAAAAAATAAACAAAACACTAACAAATATTGTTTTAAATTTTTTTTTTAAAAAAAATACCTCTTCGTCGGTTACAATGTTTGGCGAAATTTAAAATATTTGAATTTGTATTTTTTTATTTTGCACAGAGAAAGTGGGCAATCGCGGAATTAAAGAAATCAAAACACGTAGGAATGTTTATATGTGTACATACGCATTTATACGTATTTATGTATGTATTTTTTGAGTTTTTAAGGTCTTTTATTGTTTTGGATATTTGCCAAAACTCTATTTGATGTCAGCACTATTTCTTCACACTTTAAATGACCACAGGGAAACTTCAAGAACTCTTAACACTTGTACAAGTATATAAGTCTGCATACTTTATATATTTATATATATGTGTGTTTTTTATATATGTATACAACAAATATTCAATTAAAAATATTCAAAAATTCTTTCAACAACTTACCGACAGGCATTTTGGTGCTCTTCTTGTGATTGACTTGTTTACGAACTTAACTCAACGATTTTCGTCTAACGACTGATTCAAACGGAGCATATGAAAAATCTCTTAGCCCAATATTTTATGGAAAGCAAGCGTACTGTACTCACTCACTTTCCGGCATAGCAGTCGCTGTTGTTGAAGAGACGTGTCGTCATCTGACATCGTTTTAGTTCACGAGGACAGAACGAGGGAGAGAGAGTACCGGTTTTTTGGTCACTATTGAAAAGCAACAACGACGACGACACCTAGAAGCATGAGAATTTCATTAGCATGAGAGGAGTAAGTACGTCGTTAAATCATTAGTGGTCTGACATCATCGTTGCACAATGGGATTATTGTGGCAACTCGCAAAAAGTTTTCTATTAAAATTGTTTTGCTTTTTGTTTATATTTATTCGGTCTTTAATCATTATTATGACTTGAACAGTTTTTATTCTGGTTCGAGACCCTTTGATATTGCGCTTTGAAGGTTGCTCTACGCACTGTTCGAAGACTATACTTAAAGGGTCATTTGTTTTGTTGCCGAAGTAATCGTTGGCCAAGACTGCTGAAGAAAAACCTTGGCGGGTTTAGAAACAGATGTACAGTCTGCCAGGCAACCAAGTCAATACATTTCACCAATTTTTTGCGTTGATTCGAAAAAAAAAACAAATCTGCAAGTGATGGCTACACGTATAACTATCAGGAGATCAATCTAAAAAATTTACCTTAAGGTGTGACTTACAATAAACATCGTGCATTATGGTTAGATCAGCCTTTACAACCTCTAATTGTGTTTAAACATGACAAGTTCAAACTTTAACAAGTAAAAAGAATAAAGACAGTTGGGCCGACCATAAGGTGGCCCACAAGATTCTGCTTTTCCGAATACTTTGCATCCCAGTCCGATCTTAATAACGGGCGTATTTTTGAAAGTTTAAGAGCTTCAAAGGAAAAGAAAAATGGTGGTATAACTCATTTTAATTACAATCTGGTAGATAATTTCTTGGCATTTATTATTTAAATAAAGGGTTAGACGATTGAAGTGTTGACTATTTAAACGAATATACACTGGCGATCAAAACCGAGTGCATTTTTGCCATATTCTTTCTTAGTGTGTCAAAAATTTTACAATAATAGATGGATCATTTTGAAAATTTTAGGGAATATTATTTCTTTAAAGAAATAAAATTAAGTTAGCAGAAAGAAATTAACCTAAATAAAAGTTAAAAAAGCCATCACATATTGGTATGCAAGCACAGAAGAACAATTTATTCTATATAAATCTAGAGGTATTTCATTTCATTATTGACATGTAATTCGAAGCCCATTGGGGCATATTAAAGCTAAATTACAATATGCATTAAAATGTTAAATAGAACATCATAAACTACTAGAAAAAATTCAGTATAAAATCAAATAAATAATATAAATTAAAATAAAATAATCCTAATATTTCCTAATAAAAGAGGAAAAAACCTGATGAAAGCATATAAGTGATAATCAAGAAACCGAAGAAAAAAATATAAATATATAAATTATAAATTAATTGTACTTGAACGAAAATGTTCCATTAAATGTTTATGAAATGTCATGGAAGACAAATTAAACGTTTTTAAACTGCTTGGCAAAATGTTAAATAAATTTTGTTAAAAACTTGTCTTCTATTTTAATATAGAAGAAAGAGGGGTTGGTTGAGCCGGTTTAATCCCTGTTCAATGTGTAAAAGCAACAGACCGAAATAAAACAAACGAGCTAAACAAAAAGAAGAAAAATATAAAAATTCAAATCCAGTGTGGAGTCTTTATTGGTAATTCGAAAGAACATTTTATGACATTTATTTTTTGAATATAATTTCCTTCAAATATTGGCCGCAACTACGCCTCAGGGTGCCCATTCTGAAGGTCGTATTTTGGATGACTCGTTCCAGCAATTCGACCGGTATGGCGTTAATGACACCCGTAATGTTGGCTTCCAAAACCTGAATCGTAGCTGCTTTGTCAGCATAGACTCTGGACTTTACGTAGCACAAAAGAAAAAAGTCTGAAGGTGTGTTATCATACGATCTAGGCTGTCAACTCACCGATTCAAAACGTGAAATTAGCTGCTCTTCGAAAAGTGACTTCGTTCTGTTGAAACTTGTTGGAACCACATATTGTCCAGGTCCATATACTTTCTGGCCACATGAAGTTTGTTATCATCACACGATAGCAAACATCTTTTACGGTAACTTGACAACTTGCTTCTTCGACCTCATTTTCGAAGAAGTACAGCCCGATGACGCCGCCATCCCATTACCCGCCCCGAACAATCACTCTTTGTGAATGCATCGGCTTTTAAACAATCACTCGTGAATTCTCATTTGCCCAAATGCGGCAATTCTGCGCACAATTCCCGAATGCTGACCAAAAATATCTCGAAGTGTACGAAATGCATTTTGATTTAAACGCCCATTTCCGTAAAAGGCTTTACCAATCTTAACGCGCTGGGTCAATTGTGTACCTTTTCACGGTTAAATTTGTAAAAGACTGAAACAAAGAAATGTCAAATTGTTGGCCACAATTTTGCCATTGAGACTGCACACGTGTGCACCAGTTCATTTTCCTGATGAAAAAGAATTTTTTCTTGGTCATATGGGGTCGGTTATTTGTATAAATCCTCGTTAAATCGGCCCAATAAGTGGGCAAAATAATCGCAAAGTTTTTCCCTTTTGAAGGTAATCGACGAGGATAATCCCGCGTGCATACCAAAAACTGTTTCCATCACCTTATTGGCCGCCGCCGGTTGACCCGTAGAAACTCATTGTTTAGACTGCTGCTTGGTCTCCGGAATATCGTAATGGATCCATGTTTCATCCACAGTTACAAAACGCCGCAAAAACTCATTCGAATTTCGGTTATAAATACAACTCTAAACAATTCTTTGAAGTTGTGACACAATTAAGTTTATGATCAATTAAAGGGAAACGCGGCAGACAGCTTTCTTAAACCCAACTGATCATGCAAAATAAAACCACACTGACATATGAAATGGGTAAGGCTTAAACAATCTATATATTTTGACTTCAATTGGTCTTCCAGAACGTTCAAAGTCATTTGTATTTGTGCGACCAAAACTACATTTTTTACCATTGAAATCGATGGTGCAGAGTCCCCATAATATTTATCAAGTTTTTCCATGCTTTGATTGACGCTTTTTCCCTCAAAAAAATGTTTAATGAGCACTCGAGATTCACTTTTTTCCATTTTTAACAAAATCTACGAGGCTGTACGTTGTGAACAGCTGTTAAACACAAACTAAATGACAGAACCTTTAAAAATTTGACAGAAGTCAAATAAAAGATGGTACTTCATGACAGCAGTGTTGCATTTTATAAAAATACGAGGGAAGTTGGAAAAGTCACAGAGTTATTGATATGCCCTCGTATTTAAATATAGGGTTAGGATATTGAAGTGTTATCTATTCAATAGAATATACTCTGGCGATCAAAACCGAGTACATGATTGCCATATTCTTACATAGGATGTCAAAAAATTTTGAATAGGCGGAATATTTTTTACAGAAATAAAATAAAGTAAGCAGAAAGAAATTAACCTAAATAAAAGTTAAAAAAGCCATCACAGATTGGTATGCAGCAAGCACAGAAGAACAATTTATATATGAAAAAGACATGATGACTAGCAATGAAATATTCAAAATTAAAAATGAAACTATAGAAAAAATCGAAGAACAACATGAGAATATAAAAGAACAATAACAATGCTATGAGAAAAATACTAAAATTTTACAGATTTTCTACAATTTTTGAAATGCTTTATGCGCTTTGATGACATAACTTTTTCATAAATTATTCCAAAGTGTACTAAATCATTTAAAAGTGGAAAACAATATTCTTATTTTCAAAAGAAAGAGTGTAAATTTGAAAAAAAAAACTATTAATTTGAAAACCCTGGTAATTTTTATAATTTATGTTAATAAAAGCAATTTTAAGAAGTATAATATACTAATATTCATTACCGTCTTTCCTATCTGGAACATAGGACTATATAAAGTATTAAAGTTGATTCAATGTGACGTTTGGTTATTGTTACTATTGTTTATGTTCTTCTTTTTTATGTGAAATAATAGTAATGTAATGAACGTGTTTTTATAATTTGCTAGATCCGAAGGATAGCGAAATATCGAAACAAATAAATAAAAATAAAAGAAACTGACCTTAAGCTTGAATAAAAATAAAAAGTTTGTCAAAAAAAGGTCGAATAAACCAACACGAAATTAAATAAAAATTCTATTAAAAAAATGTTGCAAACGGAATGAAAGATTTAGTATACATCTGTTGTTGGAGGATATACAAGAGATGTATGATTCATAGCTTTCGAAAGAACTTTTGAAACTTAACGTCGTTAAATTTGAATATCAATTCTTATCACTATTTACATTTAATGATTCATGTCTCGGTACTCTGAATGGGATTATGCGCGCCTCATGAGGTAAGTGATGAGATGATTAAGAAAATCTATTATTGTTTCATCATATTCTACTCGTATTGAGTGACGTGATATTTTAACAACGTAAAACCTTAATATGTTTCTTATTTTCTATGATCAACAACTTTTATACTGATTATCAGCGGGCAAGCATATTTTCATATTGTGCTGATAAGTGGATGCAAACACCTCATCAGTTTGTCTACTTCGATCTGTACAGCTCTGCCGTCATACCGTCGGCACCTGCGGCCTTGTCCTTAAGCCAGACTGTCACAGTCATGGCCTTATCTAAATTTCAGAATGCACAATTCAAATCTTGGTCTGCGATTTGTTTAAATTTTAATAGATGTACACCATTTCCAATTGAAATTGAGAAAATAAAAATTGAAATTTAGAAACGTAAACTAAAATTGAGAAAATACTTTTTGAAATTGAGAAACGCAAACTGCAACTGAGAAAATACTTATTGATATTAAGAAAATACAAATTGAAATTGGGAAAATGCAAATTAAAATAAAGAAAAGCAAATTGAAATTAAAAAAATACAAATTTTACTTGAGAAACGCAAATTGAAATTACAAAAAATACAAACTGAAACTGAGGAAATAAATACAAATTGAAATTGGGAAACTCGAATTGAAATTGAGAAACGAAAATTGAAATTGAGAATATACAAATGGAAATTGAGAAAATACAAATTGAAATTGAGAAACGCAAAGTGAAATTGAGAACGTAAACTGAAATGGTAACATACAAAAAGAAATTGGAAAAATACACATTGAAATTGAGAAAAGGGATTTTGAAAATATCTTTTTAACAGGCACAACCTACATTTCAATCGCTCTTTGGTAAAAAATTGTTAATTGTTGTACTGCTCTGAGCCATTGTTTGCAAACTCTTGAGCAGACACATATCGTTTATTGTGATCCATTTTTAGCATACAGTTTTTTTACTATAAGTATATGTTTTATTGGGTTAATATGCAGCTGTTATATTTTGAAACACTGTTTCAATTCTCCTCTTATCCATTTCTCAGCTTCTACCCTTTTACCAATTATCCAATCTTTTACATCCTGCGCTATACAGAGTCCACAATATTCACAAAAATGTCATCCGAAGAAGAAATTTCATTAAAGGAGAAGAAGAAATTGAAATTAATGTAACTAACTACAACCCTTACGTTCTCTAGGACCATGTTCCGATAAAGATCAGAAACTTAAATCCTATAGTTTAATTTGTGCTTCAACATCAATTTGTCTTTTCTAAATATCAATTTAATTTGTTCTTCAATATAAATTTCAATTTACGTTACTCAATTTTAATTTGTATTTTCTCATTTTACGTTTTTTAATTGAACTCGTAATTTCTATTTTCTCAATTTGCATTGCTTAATTTCAATTTGTATTTTCTCAATTTCAATTTATGTTTTGTAATTTCAATCTGTATATTCATAGTTTCAAATTACGTTTCTCAGTTTCAATTTGTATTTTCTCAATTTCAATTTGTTTTTTCTAAATATCAACATGTTTTTTTCAATTTCAATTGGTTTTTCCTCAATTTTAATTTGCATTTTCTCAATTTTAATTTACATTTTCTCAATTTCGATTTGTGTTTCTTAATTTTTTTTTATTTCAATTTACGTTTCTCAAATTCAATTTTTTTTTTCTCAATTTTAATATGTATTTTTTTAATTTCAATTGGAAATGGTGTTATGGTTTTTTTTTGAAACATACGTTGTTTTGACAAAGACAGCGCTTACTTCACACAACATACCATTGAAGCGCTTTGTTATCATTTCTCTGAGTGGACTTTAGGGCCTATTAAAATGAACCACGATTTTGCTTGGGATATCATCTTTTCTGTTAACAAGCAAAACACCCACATCTATTGATCGGAAAACCCGCACGAGATCGCCAAGAACCTAATGTATCCTCAGAGTGTGACAGTTTATTACGATGAACTCATTGGCCCACTCTTCATTAAAAAAAAGCTACTGGAATTATCTGAAAAAAATTTTACTATATAAGAGTTAGCTTCATACTACAAATTTTGGTTATCTCTAAGATGTAACAAAATTGTCAGGATATTGCCTGGAGTGCCTTTTAGCAAATAACTGGCCTAATTTTACCATATCTGTCCCATAATGCAACACATTCAAGCATACATATTATTATTATTCTATAAATTTAGGGACAAAGGTGAGGGCAAACACAAAATATAAATTATTTATCATACTGCAGTAGCAGCGACTCGTCCAATAGAAAATTCTCCAGCCGAATTTTTTCCAAAAAAACCTTGAAGAAACTACGCATCACGATTATTCGCGTAACTTCTTGATACACATGTCCGTGCACCAACCCAAAAATCACTCCAAAATGATGTGTCAGCTGTTGTAGTGTTGTCCCTTATGGTTGACTAACAATATTTTCTCTTTATTCTTTGCCTTAAAATGCTCTGCTTTCGCACGCTCGACTTTCTATAATGTATGCATCTACCCGTGCAATGCCGGTGTGGGTTTTAAGGGAGCATTGAATAGTTCTCTTTTTTAATCAGTACTTTGAGCAGACAGACAGTCGACAATGGAACACTAAATAAAGTACCAGTAAGACAAGCGTAAATCACCCTACTGTTGTTTATTTCTTCTCTTAATTTATTTTATAGTTTTGCTTTATGTTTATGATACATTATTCTTTACGAATATTTTAAAAAGGAAATATGTAGATTATTTTTATTTAATCTAAACAGAGAGAATCAATTCGATGCAGCAATCTCAATGGAATGATTGAGCGCCTTCTACCATTTCGCTTTACTGTTGTGATAACAAATTAATATGTTCATATGTGTTTTTCTAACGTCCTCTTAAGAACTGAGGGAAACATATTTAAAATGGGTAAATGGTGCACGAAAAAAAATTCTATCATCACTGTCCGAGATTTACTGCTTAAAAACGACTCTAAATGGCTGGTTCATTTAGAGACAAGTATTTTAATTTAGATACGAGAATTTAAATACGAAGTGTGTAAGACTCCATTCACACTAGGCAATTTTACTTGCCGCAACTATCAGTTTTAAAGGAAAAAACTTGTTCGTGCTGGCCAATTCTTTTGTGTTTTTTGTAGTTTAAAGTTGACTGAAGATTATTTTGACATTTTTTGTTTTTAAAACTTATATACTAATAATAAATTATAACTTATTGAATAATTAACCTTTTTATTTTCCCAGGAACCTTTTCACACAGAACGAATCGATCGCAAAATATCAGAAAAGTCAACAATGAGAACAAAAATTGCCAAAACCGAATTGCCTTGAATACAAGTGGAAAGTTCAAATAGTATGATAAAAATTGCCGCAAGTAACATTGCCTAGTGAGAATGGGGACTAGCCGTTGAAAAATGTAAGACGGTCTGGCCGGTATTTATATATAACGACTGGCTTTCGATTTTTTGATAAAACAGCTCATAGTTTATATAAACTCAGGGCGTACATAAACTATTTTCTTCCGTCTACCAAATTAATTATTCGACAATCGATTGATTCTGAACTATTCTGTTGAAACTGTTAAGATTAGATTTTTATACCATACACCGCACATTGGTACAGTGTATTTTGAGTTAATATTGATGTTTGTAAAATATACTCGTAGACACTATGGTTTAAAAATAGAAGAATTATGATCTGAAATTATGATCTGATTCCATGAAGCGTCTTTCTCCCGTCTGTCCATCTATTGTTGTTTTCAAAGTACAAAGTGTAGTTTAGCGACATTGTCCCAATTTTTCTTTTCATGTATAGAGCCAGTACATTAAAGAAACATAAAAAACAATTGGCTATCTATATTACCGAATTACCGGCCTTAACATTTTTGACATAGCCCACAGAACAAATCAATTTTAGCGACGTGTGTCCAATTATTATTGTTGTTTTTTCTTTGATACATAAAAATGAAAATAAGAAAATATAATATCTGTCGTCGGTCCATATTTTTCGAATAACGTGCTCTTAAAGATTTTTATGTATGCATAATCTGACTTACAATTCAAACCTACTAAAAATTGTGTACCTTGATCTTCATATGAGAATAATTTTTTTTCTTCCATAGGGCTTAAAGGCTTCTTCTGGGCTTAAAGGCTTTCACATATTGATATGTCTAATCTATGGACTTTAAAGTCTTCTGCCATCAGGATTGTTATATCGAGCCCAAACCGCGAAAAAGACGTAAGCGCCAAAAAGAACATAATACAGGAGAGGGTTTTTTTTTTAATTTTTGTCTAATTCAGCTGGAGGATTCCGATACAATTGAATTCGCTATATCTTTGTAAATATAATTTTATATTATAATTTTTAATATTTAAGCTTTAGAGCGTTGTACAATTTTTCATCGAATATAATTAAAAAACAATTAGCGTTTATGTTATCGGTCACAAGTTTGTCCCAATGCGATCAGAGATAACTAAGATATAGACTAGTATATATGAAAACTAACAAGGTTCGTTCATGGGAAAAAATAAGCGGCCGGCAAAAAAATATTTACGTTTTTATATAAAAACTTCTTCTAACACTGTGAGTTTAAAATAAATCAGAGCAATATTGCTTAACTAAACTTAAGCCACTTGTTCTATGTCGTTCCGTGGTTTAATATAATACAAAGTCTTTGTTCGATTTCAGTATCTGCAACGCTAGAGGACAAATATGTATCACATCTGAATCTGACCAAATTTCTCATAAAATGTGACCTTTTCAATCTAGTTTTTCCAATAAATGTACAAAAATGGTTTCTTTCAAAATAATAACAAATCAAATACTCTTTTTTAATTAGAGATCGTCCCAAGCCACATTTTGCTTCCGATCATGCCCAATTTTAGTTTTGTGTTATATAGGAGAACCTTTATGAAGTCTAGTAAAATTTGACCCCAAAAAAGTATTTTTTGAGGTCATTTCATTCCACAAGTCACATTAAACTCCATTTCTTTTCCATAATCAAACCCAAAGTAGTTGGACCATTCAAAACTCTTTTTTTTTCCATATGCCCCACCTAACGGTGCCACCCGATTTGGGAAACTGCTGCTCGATCAAAATATTCCGGATCTTATTTAAATTAAGAACAAAGCGTGTACGTATATTGTCCTTTGTTTTTATGCCCTAAAGGTCCCAAACTATGTAAGCCTCTAGCGCCCTAGACGCTACATTTCTAATTAATAGCTGCGCAAGATCATTCAAGACATTTATAGGGTGGGTCATTTAAAATTTGAATCGGCTATCGGTCCTATGTTTTCATGTCCTAAAGGTCCCAAAATATGTAAGGCCCTACCGCCCAGAAGCCACACACCTTATTAATAGCTGCGCAAGATCATCTAAGACATTTAAAGGGTGGGCCGTTTAAAATTTAAATCGGCTATACAAAAAAGTTTTGAGAATTTTTTCAAATTTCTGGTATTATTAGAAAGGTTGAGCTTTGTCATTTAATAATGGAACACCATCCGATGCGTTTTCGCATCGCCCAATGAGCTGAAGATTGTTTGGCAGGAGATGAAGAATTTTACCGAAAAATCGTGTTTTTAGATGAAACTCATTTTCGTCTCGGTGGCTATGTCAATAAGCAAAATGGGATACAGACAACCCACACGTGACTAAAAGAAGCCAATGCCTTTACAACAAGTAACTGTTTGGTGTGGGTTTTGGGTCGGCGGTATGAATGGGCCATTTTTCTTCAAAAATGAGCAAGGAGCCGCCGTTAATTTTTGTTTTCAAGAATTCAAGAGAATGTCATGGACGACATTTGGATGTCCAATTTTAGCCAAAGCAACCATAGATATTTAAGCACTGCTTTTGAAAATCGAATAATAAACCGACATTGTGATATCAATTGGCCGCCTCGAAGCTGTTATTTGAACTCTTTAGAATATTTTCTGTGGGGAGCCATTAACGATAAATGTTACGCAAGGCATCCATAGGCAATTGAAGCGTTGACACATAAAATCAAAGTTGGATTGAAGAGATTCGACCAGTAACAATCGAAAACCTTCTGAAAAATTGGGTTAATCAAATGAATTGTGGTAGTTATATGTATAAGTATGATATTGTGTTCCATTATTAAATGGTTTAAAGTTCAACATTTCCAATAAAACCAGAAATTTGAAAAAAATATCTTTTATTCTTTACTGCCGATTCAAATTTAATTTAAAATTTGTTAAATCGCATACCCTGTACCTACACGAATACCTAAGGTAATATGCATAGAACGATACTTTTAGTAACTTTTTGCATTACACTTAATGTCTTGAAAAAAGACAAATGTCTTGAATGGTCCTTCAAATGATCTTGCGGTGCTCATTAGTATTTAATCCGATCTTGCTCAAGTTCAGCACAGAGCGTTACGAGCGGCATATAAGAAAGTTTGATCATATTAGCTTATCTTTTGGAATAGCCAAACAAACATCTTTCCAATTTGAGCTACTGCCTCTCTACAGGCCAATTTTTAAATTTTATGTTTCTCAATGTGATGTATAACTTATCCTAGAAACATCGGTTTCCATCAGTGCGCCCAGAATGATTCATGGAACTCGAAAATTATTTTGAACTTATTTTTCCTCTAATCCCCAATGACTTCAGCCATATTTGTTGCTCATCCCTTAGGCATACGAACTGAAGTTCCATTTCGATGCATTTGCGAATGAATTCAAGTGCAGCAGGTAGAACAGCTATCTTCTTGCACTCCTTGGTCCGATGGCATAGCCTTTGAGTGCCACCAGTATTTCTTACTGCTGCAGTGAACACTATTTCCAACTTTCGTTCATTATTTCCTACAGGGCCACATTTTTAATTCGATGTTTGTCAATGTTAGTATTGGGCGTTAGGAGTGATGTCTAACTTACCCAATAAACATCGGACTCCATCGGTGCTCCCAGAATGATTCATGGAACTGGAAAACCTTTTGGAACTTATTTTTCCTCTAATACCCCATGACTTCAGACTCGTTTGTTGGTCATCCGTAAGACATACGAACTAAAGATGCATTTCGATGCTTTTGCGAGTGGATTCAAGTGCAGCAGGTGAACAGCTATCTTCTTTTATGCGTTGGCCGGATGACATAGCCTTTGAGTGCCACCAGTATTTCTTACTGCTGCAGCCAACACTATTTTCAACTTTAGTTAATTTTTTCCTACAGGGCTACATTTTTAATTCGATAATTCTCATTGTTAGTATTGTGCGTTATAAGTGATACCCAACTTACCCTAGAAACATCGGACTTTATCGTTGCTTCCACAATTATTTATGAAACTGAAAAATCATTTTAAACTTACTGTCCTATGTGAACCTTGCATTTTTCCTCTAATCCCCAATGACTTCAGAATTATTTGTTGGTCATTCCCAATGACTTTTGCCTCATTAGGTGGTCATCTCTACGGCATTCGACTTGAAGTTTCCTTTTTTTTGATGCTGTTGCTAATGTATTGAAGTGCAACAAGTACAACAGCTGGATTCATTTATGCGTTGGCTATTGGCCGAATGACATCTTTGGAATGCCTCCAGTATTTTTTAATGCAAGCAACATTGATCTTTCCACTTTTAGTTGTAGACAATCGATAGCAAGCTTTTCTATTTTGCTATTTATAATTCATAAGTTTGCGCTTATTAATTTTATTATTTTCTTTTATTTAACTTTTTATAATGTAAAACTTGTTAACTTTCTGCTAATCCTGCACGAACATGATTTATTTTCCAGATCTTCTTCGTGTCCAAAAACATTCACCACGAGATCATAACAAGTGAGCGACAGGTTATTTCACTACGGTAACTAATACAGATGCGTGGCGTGTGTTTTTAAATACGACAGCCGGTTTGCGCGTATCTAAATACGCCAAATTAAAACTACTCACTTAATAATATGGTAAAACGGGTACGCTTGGGCACACTGAACCTTTTCTGACGTTGCCTTATTTTTACATTTCGAGTTGTTTAAAAACCAATAAAATACATGTTGATAACCTCCAAAAATTTCATGATATTGCAGTGTCGGCCTAGAAAAGACCCGTCATATATTGATTGAATGTTTTTGACACTTATTTCAGAGGTTTTCCGGTACTCTACTACCGGAAATTAAAAATACGCAAAGTTAAAAAAGCTTCAGAGTGCCCGATCCGAAAGAAGACAATAAATAAACAGCCGACGCAATTTTTTTAAATCTATTACATTTTATATAAAGAATTATCTTCGTTGCTATATGCGAATGAATCATAGTGCTAGATACACAGGAGTCTTCCGTTGCTGCAATGCAGCCAGGTTGAAGCAACCATTGATCATTAGTAGCTGTGTTGCCACTTGTTTAAAGAGCAAACAAAACACATTGCTGCAACACCTTGCTTTGGCGGTAGCCTCGTGTGTATATAGTATAAGTCCCCCTTTACACGAGGCAACTTTACTTGCGTCAATTTTTACGATTCCCTTTAGAACTTGCCTCTTATGTTTACAAAAACACACAAGCAACACGAAGCAATTCGGTTACGGCAATTTTTGTTTGCAATCGTTCTGTTTTTTTGTGCAAAAAAATACTAAAATAATCTGCAGCCGACTTCACACTACGAAAAACGCAAAAGGAATTGACAGTACGCTCAAGTTTTCTTTTACATTCCCCTTAGGTCTCTCTCATACAAACTAATGCTCTTTTTTCACTAGGCACTTTTGAAGTGTTTTCAAAAGTTTGGCCAAAACAAGTCAAAATGAGACGTTTTTCCATACAAATTAATGGGATGAAAACGTCTCACTTTGACTTGTTTTTGTACGAAATAGGAACGAAAACGTTTCGCACAGGCGATGCCACCTTAATTAAAGTGTGTCATCCCTAAAATAATCGTTTTTTTTATCGTTGGTTTGTCATCTCAAGGCAGACATTTTTAATCAATCGTCAAACATATTTGGTGAAATAGATATATTATGAAGTAAAAGTAAAAATGAGCGTGCTAAAAGAAATAAAACTTAATTTAATTTATCCATTTGTTTAAGAAAAATATGCATTTCAGTATTTTAATAGTCACCTCGTTGTTCTTTGTTTGTAAACAATAATGAACTGTCAAACGAAAACCAAAACGAGAATGAAAACGGCCACAAATTGTGTGAAAATTGGTTGAGACGTTTTGAAAAGTTTCGAGCGAAAACGAGAATAAATGGCCTAATGAAAATGCAGTATAAGAGTTGCGGCATGAAATGTTGCATCGTGTGAATAGGGCCTAATGAACTATAAAATACATCTGCATATGCCAACAAAGTTACGAAATTACATATTTAGTTCATCTTAATTTGTAAATTAGTTTTTCACACAATATGAAATTTGCAACTTCAAATTTCATAATAATTGTAATAGATTCTTGAACGAAACTACGAAAAAAGTTCGTAGGCATATAAAAGTTAGAGCAATTTTTCCTATCCAGATTTGGTGTGAATTCTTCTTCTTCGATGACACTTTAAGTGTCAGAGGAAAAAGGTGACAGACTTACCAGATAAATGATGTCACCTTTCAACTAATGTGAATTCTATTACAATTTTGTATGAAAAGTGTCAGATTTAATCCAGTGGCTTTGTGTTGCATATGCGAATGTGATAAACGAGGCAACCGTCTTAAGCAACGTGTTGCTGCAATTTTTTTTTGTTCCCAAAACACGTAGCAACACAGCTTCATACGGTGCAACGTTTGCTTCAACATGGCTGTATTGCTGAAACGGTACCCTTGTGTGTATCTATCATTAGAATTTATCTATTTAAATTTGTTAAAAAATTTCGTGTCTTGTGCAGGGTGTCTTACGCCCAGCAACCAACTACACACGCAGATTGATTAGGTACGGCCGTCAGGGCTGTTTTGTGCTAACATTCCGTGATCTTGTCGTGAATGCCCGTTTTATTAGCTAACAATCAATCAGTCAGCAACGTGCGAATTGGACGAGGATCAACAGATTAAAAGAAAAATAAGAGTTAATTAAATCGTCTGGAATTAAAAAAGGTGAGAATGATATTTCTTGTATCACAAGTATTGCGATTAGCACATGCACCAGTCAGTTTTCAACATTTTGCCATCCGCCTGTCTGTGGCGAAAGCATGGCGGAAGACTGCAGTGGCAGCAATAGGAAAAAGTAAGCCGTATTCCGTAAGAAGAACGATGAAGTGACGAAAAATTGAGGCCGGAATCATAGAGGATCCACTAAATAAGGGGTAAGTTCAAAGTTGATCCTATTTTTATAACCAATGCTGAAAGCATCATTTTGTTAAAAAAAAACAAAAGTTGGCCTTAAATTAAGTACAACTATCGAATCGTCTACAAACTTCTACCATTGACAAAAATTTGTATATAAAACAAAAAATAATAAATACATTTTCTGGCTTCGACCCATATATTCCAAGATACGGGTTCCCAAAGTATGACAAAAAAATATCTCTGTTGTACTTATTTTTCTCAGTTCTTATCGGATTAACTTTCGGTATTATTGTAAAGCTCTTTATAATTCCTATATATAGGGTGGGCCATTTAAAACTTTTAAATTAGAATCGGATGTAAGAAAAGTACTGATAATTTGTTTAAATTTCTGGTTTTATTGGAAAGGTTAGACTTTTTCATTGAATAATGGAAGACCATCCAATGTATTTACGCTTCGGCCAATGAGCTGAAGATTGTTTGTCAGGCTATGAAGAAATTTACCGAAAAATCGTGTATTCTGATGAAGCTCAAAAAACCTACGCGTGACTATTGAGAAGCCAATGCATCCACAACAAATTACTGTTTGGTGTGGATTTGGGCTGGCGGAGCCATTGGGAAAATTTTCTTGGAAAATAAGCAAGGAGGCGCTGTTGCCGTCAACGGTGAGGGTTACCGCGCCATGCTCAACGAATTTCTGTTTCCAAAAAATCAAGAGAATGACATGGACGACATTTGGTTTTAACAAGACGGGGCCACAAGCGACACAGCCAAAGCAACCATTGATATTTAACGCACTGTTTTTGAAAATCGGCCGAAATTGTGATGCTAATTGGCTGCCTTGGAGCTGTGATTTGAACCCTTTGGTATATTTTCTGTAAGTTGCCATTAAGGATAAATGTTACGCAAGGCATCCATAGGCAATTGAAGCTTTGAAACATGCAATCAAAGTTGCCATTAAAGAGATACGTCCCGAAACAATCGAAAATGTGCTGAAAAATTGGGTTGATCGGATGAGGTAATGCCGAGCGAGTTGTGCCAGTAGTCATATGCATGATATTGTGTTCCATTATTAAATGACAGGTTCAACCTTTAAATCGCCCACCCTGTATTACACAAAAATACTTTAATACAAAATCAACATATATTTCACTTTAAACAACAGGTACTTACCAAAAAGAAACGGTTTTAAGAGTCTAAAACACACAAAACAGTTTGAAAAGCACCAGCCTAGCAACGCTGGTAATCAGTGTACGTTGTAGCAATTACACAATGTTGGCACAAAAACAGTTTACAATATTTTGACTTTCTATTCGTTGCAGTATTTCTGTTTTGCCTTGCCAACTACATCGTATTCGCGCTTCTGTCTATAAAAAAGTTGTATAGTCAGAGCTGTGAAATGTGATTTAGCAATCGCAGTGAATCATTTTTGGCAAAAGTGTAATAACTTAAAATTTTTAAATACATACTTACTTTTTCAAAATATTTATTAAATGAGGTCAGAAATTTCACAGCGATGGCTTATAATAAGCTTCTTGTGATGGTTAGTTGGCCAAATCAGTTCAGTTTGAGAAAAAAATTCTATATAAGGGTAAACATTTACCACCGATTTAATAGCACTTATACGTTTTTGTTTGAAATATCTCCATTGTCTGTGGCACAATAATAATAATATCTCCTTAACTAGAGACCATAAGTAGAGATGCACTAAAGACATGAAACATATGCATGGTTTTAGACCTAAGGGTTCTTGTGTCCCTAACAAAAACGGCCCCTATGGTCCTAACAAACGTTTACTAATAAGTATGGATGTATGTTAACTGAAAGCTTATCAAATTTTTGTACTATTCGAAACATGTATTTCGAATATCTGCTTAAAATGTTGGTAGGGTCAAAAATAGGCCATATCAATGAAAAATATTTTTCATTTTTTCATTTATTGATATTCAAAAAGTAACCGAGCCTTTAGGCCTTATATAGTTACAAAATTACGTACTTCAGATTTGTTTAAAATATACAAAAAAAAACTTAAAGTAAGATTAACAATTTAATATAAATACGTATTAAGTTAAGTATACATTTAAATAAAAAAAAAGATTTTTGATATCCCAAATTACGCAAAAAAAAGGTATTCATGAAAGACTACAAGATAAGTTTCATAGTGTAACAGCAGCATGAGAGTGAAACACACTAAGACTGATATACGGATTATAATATTTAAATAAATTTCAAATATAGATTTGTTTTTAATATATAGCTGAGATTGGGGTTTAGACTCGTGGACTCTACGAGACAAAAAACGGTTCTTATGATCAAAACGGTCAACGAATAGTAAATACTGAAATTCAAGCCAATTTCCATAAGAATCTCAACTTGGGTTATTTGTAAGATTTGGCTGATATTAAAACTCGTACTCTAACGACCAAAGGGGTCCTTAACGTACATACAGGGTTTTCCATCAGGGACATAATTTTATATATTAATAAAACACAGATTATTTAAGATATAGAATTCTAGTGTATTCCAGGTGTAGTGCAAATGTTATATTCATAAGAAATTCGATTTCGGGCATATGACCACCACGACACAATTTCCACTACTCTTGCGCACATTTCGACCAAAACGTTGGCAATTTCTCGTTCGATGTTGTCTCTGAGCTCGTCTAAAGTTGTTGGCTTGTTGACATAGACCAATGACGGTGTGGCCCCAGAAAAATCCAATGTCGTTAATCGCATAATCGATGTGGCCATTCAACCCTTCGATTTACAGCCTGAAAATGTTGACTTCTACTTACGTTTTGACACTGAAAGATCATTAAAAATATTTGAGTGTGCGTTGACATAAAGATACGAAATTGTTATGTCCCTATTGGAAACCACGTTATATATTCGACATCCTGGCGAAGGACACGCGCCATTTAAACTAGATACGTTCAAAGAGACAAGGAGGTCAGATGAGTGGCCTTGGCCGGACAATTGAAGAGGTGCAGCATCTGATGTGATTCCTGTTGACAGGCGGGACAAACGCCAGAGACGTTGCCATCAATTCGCTTCCAATACGAATTGAGGCGGCTGCCCCATCCATTTCACAGCATAAAAACGCATATGCAGCGTGCTAACGACATCTACCTATCTAGGCCATATTCAACTTTATTAAGGGTCTTAGCTATTGAAACCCTATCACAGAAGGTTTAACTAAACTAAAGCTATTACGACTTGGACCGAAAAACTTCTTTACACTAGTTAAACAAAACTCAAAATGTGGAAATCTTCAGAAGAGGGAAAAATAGTTTGCTTAGTTTTCAAAAACATAAAGACGGTCAAGTCTTTCCAAATCATAGATTTTTAAAGTCGGTAAATATGACCTCGTTTACCTTCAAAATTTAGAAAATGAAAAATTGTAAATTTCGAGTTAATACCCTTTAGCTGAACAGGTGCAATATGTGAGTATGCCAAAAGATGTCGATAAATGCCGAAAGTTTAGCAAGCTTTCCCGAGAGCAAGCAATGCCTTTGCACTTTGTTCTTTTACATACACAAAAATGATGATGTGGTTAAACTCACGTTTACAGCCGATTTGAAAGCAAAAAATATATTTGTGGTATTGCAGAATATTTTTCTTTAAATAAAACTAAAGAAATTTTGTAACTAATTGAATGTTCGTTCTTAAATCATTTTGGGCTGTTATTTAAAACTGATTACATCTAATTTACAAACTGATCTCTACGATCAGATTGCAACAATCTGATGCAATTTTACTGATAAAGCTCGTATTTATTGACGTGCTTATTTACGGATAAAAAAAGTGTAACGTCAGAGAAACACCCATGAATCATTTAAGTATCAACAGTGTTTCTTTTTTTTTGTTCATTCGCATGTAGACACGTATTTATTAGCAGTGTTTTTTTTTGGTATGACATTTAATGGTGGCGTAAATAGTATTTTGTAACATGAATTCGTGAAGAAGGGCTATCACTTCAATTTATAAGAAGGCGGTAATTTGAAATCGGTTTCCAAAATTTAAAACCTTTTTTTATATACTAAAAATATGTTGGATATTCGCATTGATTTGAAAATTTGAAGCTTAAAGAAAGAAAGTTAAAAAGGATAAGAGGAGTCGCTTAAGCCACATCCACAGGGTGGTAAAATGTATAACATAATGGCAAAATCTTACAAAACGGATATGTATGCACAGGTTGGGCCAAAAGTTACCATGGGGTTTAAATATTTTCTTTATTTTTTTCAGATTTTATAAATAAATAATACTTGGAGAATACTTATAAATAATGGAGAGATTCACAACTGAACAAAGAACCAGAATAATAGAATTTAATTATTTAAATCAGCGATCAATTATTTTAACGCAAAGTGATGAAGCTCATTTTTTAATGACTTTGTTAATAAGCAGAACTGTAGGTTCTGGGGTTCTGAAAATCCAAGAGCCATTCATTACGCCAAACACCCCATTAGGTGTACAGTACACATCTACAGGATCACATCTACAAATATCATTAGGCCTTACTTCTTCGGGAATGAAGATGGGAGTGTTGTAACCTTAAATGGAGAGCGGTATCGGTTTATGATAGAACATTTTGTACGTCCTGCTTTTGTAAACAGACCTGAGATGTGGTTTAGCAAGACGGAGCCACTGCCCGAGTCACAATGGCACTTTTAAGTCAAATTTTTGGAGAGCGAATAATTTCCAGAAATTCGGAAATTTTTTCGGCAGCGCCTATTTTCTCAAGGCCAACATTGTTGCAAAAATTCAAACGCTACCTCCACAAATTTTGAAAGATGTTATGGAAAACGCGATGCTGAAAACGGGGGTCATTTAAGTGACATTATTTTTCATTCCGTAAAAAAAATTCCATTTTGTATAATATATAATCTGTGAGAAATAAATTAATAAACGAAAAAGTTATTAAAGTTTTTAACCCCATGGTAACTTATGGCCCACTACCTATGTATTTTCAAATTTTGAAGCAAGTATTTTTTTGTATACGATTTGCATAAACAAAACAGGGCTATTGTCTCCTTATTATTATGCATATTGAGCACTTTGCACGTTGTCGTAGCAACAACTAATTGTGATTTGACATTGGTTTAAAAACAATAATTCAATCTTAAACTTCCGTCGTGCGGCCTTTTCCCCTCCCCATACTCCTATCGCAAATAAATATGTATCTTTTTTCCATATGCAGATGGGAGTAGCATGTCCAGATATATCGTAAATATATGTCCACACTTGTTGGAGTGTTGATGTTATCGAATTGATTTGCGCGTTTTATTTAAAGCAAAACCCACAAACAGAAAGTGTAGAGCGTTTAATTAAGATTTCCGGCAATAAATGTCGAGCTTGCTTGCAACTAAAATTAGTATGTGTAGATGAATTGAAGTCACTAGGCATGGATGCTTATACTCGTAAGTGACGACGGGACCCTATCTGGAAAATATTTTCTGAAATAAAATTTAATTCAATTAGACTGCGCACTGTACACGTTTGCATGGACTACAATTGCTCGAACATTTGGTATGTTTGTCTCAATTAAAATGGAAGATACGACATGTGTGCTCAGCTCTGCTCATTTCTGTTTAGTGTGAACAAACGCATTATGTGTGACGTCCAAGTGAAGTTCAACCAAGTCGGCTTTTATATACCCTCCATCACAGATATCGTTTCAACGTGGCTGCCGGCGTGTATCAATAAAGAAAATGCAAAACCCTTTCTAGGTGCCGTCGACAGATTTGAAAAAGTATACTGCGAGGAATGAAAATTGTTTAAGAAGTTGTAAAGATATGGACGACAATCTCCACATTATTGCATAAGTATGGTTTAAATTTCGGAGTGTCGGGAAAAAAATCCCGCAAATTTAGCTGATTTTTCACCTAAATCCGGCGGATTTCTTTCGTATATGCGAACACGTCATAAAAAAAATGCAAACTTCTCTCTAAATGGCAAGTCATCGGAAGATTTGAAACATCGACTCTAAATTTTTCACACACCAGACTGATGCGAAGGACCTTGCAATATTCGATAAAAAAAAATTAAATCCGCTTGATTTCTTTCTTATATGCGAACAAAAAATGCAAAACCCTCTCCACACACACAGAAAACAAATATGGTTGAGATAACAATATTCGAAGAGCATAATACTATTGTTGGGTATACGGTTGTGACTCAACAATATTATGATCTTCACAACAATAGTATGATTCACATACAATCATACTATGATCCCCACAACAATATTATGCACCTTACAACAATAGCAGAATTCGCCCACAACCATACTATTATCCCCACAACCATAGTATGATTCACACTCAACCATAGTAAGATCTCCCAAATTATTTATTAGGATTGGGTTATGTGAAAATAATTTGAATCAGTAAATTATTTAAAAATACATTAAATTCAAAATAATTGGAGTGATTTATTTCACAGTAGAGAAATTCCGTTCAAAAAACGTTAGCATTTTATTTACTGAAAATCTTTCAGTTAACCAAATCCAAAGCAGTTTGTTTAAAAAGTTTTAATTTACACTTTTTCCACGAAAATCGTTGACCACGCATTTTTTTCTTGATGTGCGGGAATAAAAAGAAGTCATTTGGTGCCAAGTCAGGGCTGTACGGCGGATGAACCATTAGTTCGACGTTTTGGCAGATCAAAAAGGTGCTGGTTTGAGCCGATGAGTGAGAGCTTGCATTGTCCTGGTACACAATGATTCGTCTTCTCTTGTTCGTTTTTCGAATTTCTCCGAAGACTTTAGGCAAACAAATTGTGGTGTACCACTCAGAATTGACCGTCCTGCGTTGCTCAAGCGGAACAGTCGCCACATGACCAGTTTTGCCGAAGAAACAGGCGAACATTTGCTTCGAAGTGCTTCTTCCACGAACAACTTTCGTTGGATTTGGCTTGTCTTTGAAGACCCGCACGGTCGATTGGTGTTTTCTTTCGGGCTCATACGCATAGATCCATGATTCGTCACCTGTGATGATCTTATAAACGTATTTTGAAGCACCGCGATCGCATATTTTCAAAATTTCTTTGCACCAATTGACACCGAGCATTTATTCAGCGATTGTCAAATTGAGCGGGGCCCAAAGAACAAACCTTTTTTACGGCCAGAGGTGTTCATGCAATATCGAATGTATGCTGGTGGAAGAAATGTCCAAGAATGCCTCTATCTCACGGTATGTCACATGACGATCTTGCATTATCAGTTCACCCACGTCATCAATGTTCTCTGGCACAACGGCCGTTTTTGGACGACCTTCGTCTTTGAGTAGCGTCGGCCACGATTGAATTCATTAGACCAGTTTTTCACAGTGCTATAGTATGGTGCTTCATCGACATACAAAGGTTTAAGTTGATCGATGCACAATTGTCGTGATAATCCACGTCGAAAGTTTTGAAAATGATCGCACGACAATGTTCACGAGTTAATCCCATTTTTTGCCAAATTTAATTTTTTCAAGTCACTGTAAACAACACAAATGATGGTCGAACGTCAAAACGTTCTGAGTACGTTTATGCTTAAAAATGTCAAACTTTCCAATGGAAATGTCAGATGGCTCGTACAGTATGGTAGCCTTAATCGTATTACTGTTGACATAAAACCCAAAAAACAATACTATTGGCGCTCCCACCATCTTTAAATTTGGCAATAATACTATTGTTACGTTTCAACAATATTAATATTGCTGCAATCATTCTATTGTCAAAATCAAAAATTTAAAAAACAATACTATGGTTGCGAAGAACATACTTTTGTTGCAGAGAACCATATTTTTTCTCTGCGTGTCATCGAAAGATGTGAAAAATCCACTGCGAGCAATGATCATTTTTTTAAGAGTTGTAATAATATGGGAGACTTTATCTCCAAGTCCTCAAGATTCTTGCATTAGTAGGGTTTAAATTTCGGAAAGCGTCGGAAAAAAATCCTGGAAATTTGGCTGATTTTTAGCTTACCGATTCCCGGGAATTTTTCTCAGGATTCCCCGGAATTAAAAAGTAATATAAATGCAACCGCGCGTTTTTTTAACTAAAATATGCAACAATATTTGGAGCGAAAATAATATTTTTTCTTTGTTTTTATAAACGCAGCGTAACATATTCTGAGCATAGTTTTTTTTAAGTTTTAAATGTAGTCTCAATGTGTTCCAATTATTTAGTTGTTCGATTTATAATATCAAGTTGTTTGATTTAAAGAGATCGCCGTTTACGAATGCTTTCTTTCCACATCCAAAAACAGAGTACTCATTTTCGAAAATGGCCTTAGATAGCACAGAGTCTACATAAAATGCTCCAGTGTGTACATATAGAGGTTATAGCACCGTTCACATTGCAGATGTTTTGCTAATCAGATATTATACATTTGATAATTCTCAGTGTATTTTTCAGCATTTACAAAAGCAATTTGCTGTGTTAAGGAACTGAAAAACGACTCAATTCTGTATGTACATATAATTTTTCTACAAAAATTTCCTTAACTGCGCTCTCAAATACGTTTGGCCGATTTCGAATGTTTTCAATTTTTTTTTATTATATTTGTTTTTTTAACGACGCGTCGTTTTTTGTCGGATGCTCTAGAACAAATACAATCGAAATGCATAATACGTCACAATTTGGAAGAGATGTGAAAAGGATATAACGACAACGTCATTTGGGTACGTTGGTTTTTCACGGCTTTCGGAGCGAATGCATGCTAGTGTTGCCAAATCATTTGTCGAGAGTGCAGTTAATTTAAAAGAATCAGGGTGAGTAAAAACCTGGTTTAATCGTATAGTAAGTAATGAAACCAAAAAAAAGAAGTGAAAACTAATTAAAATGTACCTCGTATTTCAAAATAAGTTAACATTTACTTTTAACTCTTGTTGACATTTAAAGTGTAAACAAAACTTTGATATGTCACAAATGACTTGACTAACTTAACATGCACTTTGACACTGGAATGTGAAAACATGTCTTTAAATATATGAATTGCGTATATGAATGCATTTGTACGAGTATTAAGGCAGGTCGTTTTGTATGCCAAAAGAAGAGGTTTTCTTTCCAAAGCTAAATTACAACATTCTGTAGTGTTATGGATAAGCCCAAAATGGTAAGGTATCGTATCCGAATCCAAATTTCTTTTTACCATCCCTTCGGTGGATTGTATATTAAATTTGTCATTTCGTTTGCAACAGCACGAAATATTGATCTGGGCCCAATACATATACAGTTGCGGTCAAAAAACAACACCATAACCGCCATCTGCCTGTTGAGAATGACAACGAAAAATGCTGTACTTTTTTTTTTGCTCATTACTGTTTGGTATCGTTACTTTGGGTATGTTCTCCCTGAAAATAGTTACTTTTTGCAAGAATTGTAAACTAATTCTGTCAGAATGACGTGTTTTTTTAAATAACCTCTGGCTGGGCAGTCAATATTATAGCACCGACGCAACAAGTAGTCAAAAAAAGGAAAATTTGTGTTTAAATTTTAATTAAAGCAAAAGAAACGGTCATTAATACAATTTTAAAACATTTTCATACTTTTTTTGTAGTAATGGGGCGTGAAAAACATTGAACAGCTGAAAAACGTCGTTTTATTAAAAAAAATGATTTCAGAACATAAAACTTATGCCAAAATCAAAAAAAATCTTGGTTGCTCAAATAAAATGATCAGAAATGCTATTTCATTCCACAAAGAAAAAGAAATGCCTGGAATCCTACCCGCTATGTCAGCTTTAATGGTTAAACGTTTAGTTAGGAAGAGCAAGAAGAACCTTTAATGCCTGCTGCTACAGAGCTCAAAAAGGAATTAGAAGTGACTACAAGTGTTGAAACAGTTCGTGGACGGCTGCGAGAGAACAATTTAAATGCTCGTAATCGAAGAAAAGTTCCGCTGTTGTCAAGCGAAAATGTCCCGTTTGGAATTTGCTAGCCTTAGGGTGATGGCAGAGTGCGCGCTATAAGCCGAGCGGGCGGAGCCGAGCTGATAGCTGATTGAAATTCTTAAAACTGTGTCCATACAAATAAGTACAAATCGGCGTCGGGATGGCAGAGTGCGCTCCGAGCCGAGCTGAAAGCGTTTTTCGTGCTGATATTTGATTGTATGTGTAAAGATTTAAGTTGTTTATAATTTGTAAACAGTTCTTGACGTTTTGAGACTGGTGAAATAATTCTATCTGTTTTGTTTGACAAATTTTTAGAATATTGAACAAAATAATTTAAATTTGATCAATCATATTTATAAGTATAATTAACTGATTATTCATAGCTCAGATTAATCAGAAATTTCCATTATTAGATTAATTTATTATCACATTATTGATTTACCGAAATTATGACATACAAATATCATAAATAAATAAATAAAAAAATATAAAAAAACACACAGCAAATAGTAAAAACAGAGCAGATTCAGCGCCGATTTCAGCCTTCACTCTGCCATCACCAAATTTCATATAAGCATGAAATAAGTTCGGCTTGGCTCCGCTTTGAGCGCGCACTCTGCCATCAGCCTTACCTTTAAAGAAACTTGCGTACAGCAAAAACTGTGAGGGCACTTTTTCGCTCAAATTCGCCTAGCTCCAAGTTATAGAATAATTTTATAGAGTAAAACAAGTTTTAATTACATTTACGTATGTATGTGCGAGCACTATTATTTATTCAACCCACCTTAATGTTTCTATATAGTATATACAACTTATATCTACAATCAAATAGTATATGTATGCATATAAATGGATTGTTTACGCTATTTAGTGGCGGCTTTAGAGTGTAAAGTACAGCAACAACATTCGATTACGCTGTTTACATATGCACATTATATACATACTTATATACGTATATATAATTACGGTAGAGAGACGAGCCCCCAAAAATCGGTGTTTTTTTTAATGCACATACTGTCATTGTTTATCTTTCTCTGCCTCTCAGGCTCGTTCTCATTAGAAAAAAATGTGAAACCAGTTTGTGTTGCCAACCAGATTGTGGTTAGTTTAAATGCAACCATGGTCGTTCATAAAACCGTTCGGGGGGGTTAGACTTCATTTCACACACAAATCGAGTTTTTAATTTTTTTATCATTTTCTGACGTTTTTACAAAAATTATTGTAAAAGAGCCAGTACGAAGTTCTCTATTTAATTATCTCTTAGGACTCGTAATTATTTGAAATTGTTTGCCATTGTCATACGATATGCTATGCTACCTGAAATTAAAGCCCGTAATCTTGACGACACTTGGTTTCAGCAGGATGGTGCCACTAGCCAATGGATCTATTGAGAGGTCATTTCGAAAAGCAGCTAATTTCACGTTTTGGATAGGTGAGTTGGCCGCCTAGATCGAGTGATATCACACTTTTAGTCATTTTTCTTTGGGGTTACGTAAAGTCCAAAGTCTATGCTGACAAATCAGCTACGATTCAGGTTTTGGAAGCCAACATTACGCGTGACATTAAAGCCATAGCTATCGAAATGCTCGAACGAAATTGGACCCTCAGAATGGAACGAAATTGGACCCTCAGAATGGAAACATTGAGGCGTAGTTGCGGCCAACATTTGAAAGAAAATTATATTCAAAAAATAAATGCCATAAAATGTCTTTTCAAATTACAAATAAAGATTCCACACCTGTTTTGAATTTTTATATTTTTTTTGTTCTGAAAAAATACCTCTAGATGGATCACCCTATATATAAATAGCAATTAATAAATGCTATTTTTAAAGTGGATAACTTTTTCACATCGTGATTTCGAACATCATGCTGTGATGCTTAGTGTGCACGGCTATTTACAGGTAATTCCAGGTTCGATTTCGGCTAAACAGTTTTTCAGCTGCAGGCTTTTCAATTCAAAAATACTGAAAAAGACCTTACAAAAAAATATTGTCGCATCCATTTCCCCACAAAAGTGTTCTTACAAAAACAAATTGGTACTTTCCCGAAATTTTGATGCGCAATATTGACAAAAACAATTTTTATTGAAGCTTCTGGCGTGAGAAAAATTATTGTAAAGAGGGAAAGTGTCATTTTTTTCTGTGCCGGCAAAACAATGTGTCATCAAAAAAATTAATTCTAGAAAGATATTCTGTGCAAAATTTAAAAGAATTTCTATTTTTTTCAATTTTTCACTTAATGAAAAAATATAAATATGTTTTAAATTCTGGCTCTTTATTTTATTTATATGTAAAAGGCAATTAACATTAGTTAATTGTAAATAAATAAATAAAAAAAATCGATAATATAGCGGGTTTAAAATCATACGTCATTTATACTTATTTTTAAAGAATGAAAAACTCCACAGCTAATAAGTTAGGTTTGTTGTTTGTCATAGAGGGAAGGAAAAGTAAGTAAGCGAAGTTTAAGCAAACACAACACCGTCTGGTAGAGACTCGTTTTACCGTTGGTTTCAAAGAATTTTACTTTTCTTTAACTTACATCTTTTTGAAATATCTTTAACGTATGTCAGAATGTCTTTTCCCCGCGATCTGGCCGATTAACAATTACAGACCGGGAAAAACGATATGCTACAATATAAGTGCAAAAAATCCTAGGCTGACAGAAAAAAAATTGCCGAAAAAATTAAAAATCTTATATTATAATCAGACAGCTTGTGTGATGTTTAGAGTTTAAAAGCCATTGTAAATGTGGCATCTTGGTTTGTGGCGATATGTGTGGGTGTGCCAAGTCGTCCACACATTTTATTAATTTAGCACTTCTATACAAACACAAGATTTTCCGACAGGCAAAACTTGCAGTATTGTCGGATTTATATGGAAAAACAACCTGGGCAACTACTAGTTTTTGTCAGTCTGAACGGATCTTTAGCCGAACCCTTCGCATCCTTAGAGTTGGCAACACAGACGCAAATAGTATATGACGTCACCTGCCACATGGTAATGCAACCTTCCCGAAAGTTTGTCGAAATCGTCGCGAATCGATTTGCAGAACACGGGCGTTAGGAGCTGCACTAACAAAAATTATTAACTTTGCTTCTGTTTAGCTGTAATGCTTAATCCATTTTTAGCAATTAAGTTAACAAAATGCTTGAAATCGCCATTTTAATGATTCCAAGTTTATTTTTTAATTTTAAACTTTTTATATTTTTTCAGTAATGTCGAAATGAACAAAAAAATTATCAAAAATCCTTAGGAATATTATTTGTTTTCCGATTCCTCCCAAAGAAGTTCTTTAACTACGCCAACAAATGCCACATAAGTACTAGTGATGCCAACTGTTTAGTGTTGCGATATGCAAAGTACAAATACTAATTTTGACAAAGAAAGTATAATTTAGTCGCGATGTTGGTATCATTGACGGGTTTGTGTCAACCAGTTCTCACGTGCATGTGTAATAATCTCTCTCTTTCTATCCCTCTCTCATGGCATGTAAAACATAGCGGTGGTGCACTAATAGTTTTAATTCGTTGACATTTATCGAGAGAGAATTTATAAGGCAACGATAAATGCAAAAAAAAAGTTGGGAAAAACATTCATTAGCGAGAGCTATAAGAAAATCTCACCAACACGACACACAGCAAAGATCCAAAATAATGCACTCGCTCTAATCAAAGTGCAAGTGGTTGTTGGTTTCTGTCACCGTACATTATATCCATTCATTCGTCCAAATACAGATGTCTGGTGGTATATCCGTACGTGTATGTTTACATGCATGCATACGAGTGAGAAAAGTCATCGTGCCCTGTTGAATAAAAAAGTACGTATAGTTGGTTGGCATGGCATATGAAATCATTCGGTCGCTTGTGTTTTGTTTTTTTATTTATTTACAACAGAACAAACGTTTTTGACCATCATTACGTTGCAGGCAGTCGTGAAGCATTGAACTATACGAGTTCTTCACAATCGTTTCGTATCGGGTAAAAAGCGTGTTGCTAACAAACCGATACACAAGGAATCGAAACGAGAAATAAAAACAAAGTTCAATTGTTAAGAAATTTTTAAAAATTTCGTGCAATAAAAAAAATCAATATATTTAAAAAAAAATTAAGAAAAACAGTTATTAAAGAAAAGAATCGTTATAGATTTCGGTACAGTCAGTTTTACTACCGAACACGTCCAATCAGCCCATCCACATGGACTCTAAACAGAGCTTAAAGTAAGTATCGTGGTAGTATTTAGAAAATATAGTAGGCTAAATACATGTTTACAAAGTTGCATAATTTCGTACAGTAAGAATTGTTATGCAAAAAAATATTTTGTTGCTACACAGAACTCAAAACAAAAAATAAAATTAAACAGAACAGAACAGACAAAAAAATATAAGAAGTGTATCCGAAAAAGTTAGTTGTTTGTTGTCAGTCTCATCGAACGAAACGTGACGATTTGTAGAAATTTCGAAAATTACAATTCACACAAAATGTTTATTTTTTGCATTGTCACGCATACCCTTGAGATCGCCGGGATGCCTTTCTACGCTTTGCTCTCTCTTTCTTGCGCTCTCAAAAAGTTACAGCGGTAAATCCTATTCTCAAATGTTAGGTGTGTTTTTGCAATTTATTTTACATTAGTCTCGTATGGTGGCCTATGTTTTACATTGGAACGACGGGAATAAATATACATACGTATATTCTACAGGACGGTGATTTTTTGTTTTTGCAATGTCATGCATATCCTTTAAATTGCCGCGTTGCTATTTTCGCTTTGCTCTTAGTAGATCCTATTCACACTGACAAAAACTAGTACTTTTCTAGGTGGTTTCCCATACAAATTCTGCAAACGGTTGGCAACTCTGTAAATATTACTTTTACCTCTTTAACGCCAAAAAGCGTTCCGTACTCCAAAAAGAGCTAGAAAAAATGTAGACAAAGGATTAAATGTCTTTTTCGTTTTTCTACTTTTTACTCGAAGAATTTTGCTGTGTAGTATTTAAATAGTAGTAAATTGTTAACAACTGATGTCAGCTGTTTTCGTTCTTAGAAGAAACCCAAAGTTGTTTTATTTTAATCAAACAAACAAATTAATTTCACCCTTAATTTCTTAACATTTTGGATTTTTGTATTTGTTGATTCTCTTTGCAAATTTTTCCACAAGGCTGTCGCCGTACTTTTTTCTTGTATAAATTTTACTAATTTTACCATTTATTACAAAACCGTTCCCGTGCATTTTTTTGTGCAAATTTTCTTCATCGAGAAAAATTTCGATAAAATCTCTAACTACTTTTATTGGTAAAAAAGTACATGAAAAAACCCTATATAGGAAAAACGAGCACGAACGAGCATTCAAAAATTAAAATATTAGATTTGACTTTTCGTATTCTCGAATAAACAGAATACACTTAACAAAATAGTTATTTGATAACAAGTAACTCCAAGTAACACCAAAACCCTAAATTTATGGCTTAAAATTTGTTGTTTTTTATTCGACCATTTTTGATTGATTTTTTAAGTAAACATTTACAACATTTCATTGGAAATTAAAAAAAAAACGATTTAAAAATAGAAACATTAAGTTGAAGTTTTGACAGAAGCGACACGACAGTTTTTATAGTCCACGTAAAAGTCACTGGTATATTTATTCCAAAGCTTTTTTCACTTTCGGTTTGCAGTAAAATAATGTCAAAGTCAACAATTTTTTGCAATCCAAATCAATAGAATATTTAAAGTGAGTAGTTTCTTTTATGAAAAAAAAACGTTTCAAAAACCCCCTGTTCAAGTACACACCCCTAATGTTTTGTAGACGTCTATAGAGTCTGTCCTCCGATTTTCATTTTTAGAATTTGGCATTAGACCTTAGAGTGAAGATTTTTATTTTAAGTTTATTACAAAGGGTTCTAATTTTAACAGCACGGATTTTAACGACACACCAGTTTTCTTTCTGTTTGAAATCAAATGCTTTGAAATACTCGTAGCAATTGTTTAACTATGGGAAGAAAAAAGTTTTGTGCCTCTAAACGCCACGCCATAACTTCAGAGCTTTCTAGTGGAGCTTCTCTAAGAAATAACTGGTAAAGCAAACTTTAATTATTTATGAACTAATTGTTCTTTTATAAAAACAATTTGCATTTAAAGTAATGTAAGCTTTTGTTTTGCAGTTTGTGCTATAAGCTTATCGTTTACATGAAAAACAGTTATCGGCCCAAAAATCACTTCAATAAACCTAATAAATAGTCGGCAATCCTTTTTTGTTTACTGCTCAGAACCAAAGAAAACTAATAAAGTTTTCCAATGACCTCACATGGTCTTATACGAAAGGGTTATCCAACTAAAACGCACGATCCTTTGAGTTTTTTTTTGATTTGTTGTGATCATTTGTTGTTATTACTTTTGTTTAATTGTAAATAAAACAAAAATGTTCCAAAGGTTGGACAAAAACTTGACGCCAAGGTGTGACTAACAAATAAAATCGTGCCATATGGTTGGTACATGATTTTTCTCCATAATTAGAAACACATAATTTCCTTCAAACATCAGCAAAAATAAAATTGCATTAAAATCCGAAACCTAATTATAACATCTGTTGCATTATGCACATGCTGTTGTTTACCATCTGGCCAACTTAGCACAAAAAGGTAAACAGAATAATCGGAAAAAGAGAAAGCAAAAAAAGATTTGCCAAATTAGTCAAAGCGCCAGATATTTGCAAAAACATTTAACCTAAATTTGAGATCTGCATTGCGACAATTCTATTAGCTGCACCACTTAATCGAATACATTGGGCAGATCACGAGATCTCGAAAGTAGAAGGCCAGAACGTGGGCGTATACGTAGAAACGCATAATTTCCTTCAAACATCAGCAAAAATAAAATTGCACTAAAATCCGAAACCTAATTATACCATCTGTTGCATTATTCACATGCTGTTGTTTACCATCTGGCCAACTTAGCACAAAAAGGAAAGCAGAATAAACGGAAAAAGAGAAACCAAAAATAAGGTTTGCCAAATTAGTCAAAGCGCCAGATATTTACAAAAACATTTAACCTAAATTTGAAATTTGCATTGCGACAATTCTATCAGCTGCACCACTTAATTGAATACATTTGGCAGATCACGAGATCTCGAAAGTAGAAGGCCAGAACGTGGGCGTATATTAGCTGGTGGGCGGAAAAAATAAATCCATAGACGGAAAAAGAAGGGCGAAACGTAATTAATTTATAAAAATAAAAGAATCCAATTTGGAATGTTTTCTACTTATTTAAGACTTTTAAAATTTTTTTTTATGTGTATGTACTATAAGTATTTTAAAAAAAAAAGTGTTTTCGAAATGCTGACTTATTCAACCCCTATTTATTTCTTTAATTATTCCCCCTATGGTTCTTTACTTTATGTCTCAACCACTACTTTTGTAATAACCACAATACCACCTTAATGCAAAATACGTTAATAAGGTTATCCCCGCGCTATATTAAGCCCCAAGTGTTTGAAACAAAAGAAGAAATTTTCTCAACTATACAGCATATAATTTGTGTACTCACTTCTAAAGACCATCTTGAACTCAGAGGGCCTAAAAATTATATGTATAAGAGCTTAATTGAGCAAAACTTGATATTTTTGTAGTGAACATTTGCATCGGGGTTTAATTTCTTTAGGCGCCATTATACACCCACACAACAAATCACAAGGATTGAACCACGGTGACCACGCTTAAAGAAATTTATCACGTTTCAAAAATGATTTGAAAAAAAATTTTGAAATTCTTTTAATTCTTCTGATTTTTTGTTTTTATTATTATATTAAATTGTTTTTAGATACATTTATATGTATTTATATATTTACTATGCCATGGAAATATTTGTAGTTTATTCAAATTAATTATTAAGGAATTTTCCACTTATTAAAAATTCTACGTGTTTTTGTATTAAATTTGATTTTCACAAACACACGTGTGAGCATGCCAATTTTCGATTTGGTTTTGCTACTTATAAAAATTGTTCAAATCAAATATTTTATTTGATTTCCTTGCACTAGCAACCATGAGTATTTCTGGTGGAAAACTACGTTTTACTCGGTACAGACGTTTATTTGTAAATTTACAACATTTTTAACTTGGAGTTTCAAAAGTCGTGTCAATACCCGCCCGTACAGAAATTGTACCTAATAAATATTTGAAATTTTCTTGAAGACAATCATAGTTTACTACTTGTAAACTATGATTTTTTCGGCTTAAAAAACTACGTAATTTTTGGTCCACTCTTTTGGAAATGTACGTGTTTTCTTATGTTTTCACAGGCTCCAGAAAATATTATTGTACGTTTTACACGGTACCGCGAGGAGGTTAAATTCAAATGTATTTTTGAATTTATCCTCGTAAGTATCGGCGAGTTTACGAGTTATGTAAAAGGCTACACATAGGCTACAAAAAAAAGAAGAAGAAATCAGTTGGAAACAAATATTAGGTTGAATAAACATACTTTCTGTTGCAATCACAAAAATTCCATGGTATTGATGGTTAAATGGTCCCACTTATCATAAGATAGGTAGCTACAATAATATAACGATTATTACAGCCAATAAGTCGGTTATTCGAACCAAATTATAAAAAGCTATTGGTTGCCTGGTAGTTATGACAACCAATTTTAAGGTACAAAAATTGGGCGTTGAAACAAATTACACTATGCAACAAAAGTTCGGGCTTTTTCGGGGGGGGGGGGGGGGGGGGGGGGGGGGGGTTAATGATTTCTTCTACAAATAAAAGACTTAGGTGACCTGGTAGTTCCTAGTTATTTTTTTATGGGTCAAGGAAATTTTTTTATGAAACGCTATACCATATCAAATAAGTTAAAAAGTAGTAAATATTCCTTGTTTCAGCGAATTTATGTGATGAGAAGTGTGAAGATTATTTTTGTAGAACTTCTTAACATCCTAACTCTAATATTAGATAATCATTTTCGTACTTTTTTCGAAAATGATATATACAAATTTAATAAAAAAAAGTGTTGTTTTGGTCAGATAACCGAATACATAAAATTTTACCATCAGTTGATCGTGGTAATGACAACTGAGTTCAACGAGTTCTTATGGCCAATAATCTGTTTCAACAACCATTACATGTACAAATTCAATTCCAATAATCAGCCATCTTAGTTAGGGTTACCGATAATTTGTCTCTTCAGCCGATACTGTCAGTTCCCACTACTGAAATCAACATTCGGTTGTAGCGATGGAGTACATGGTAAAAATTCAGTTGTGGCAACAAATATGTTCTCTGTGTACATTTATAAAACACATTAGCCGTTTATCCGATAATCTTGATAACGATATTTTACGTTTCACCCTTTGCTGGGTTATATCTGTAAAAGAATAATGTTAACCTACTTTAATTCTCAACCTTACAAGAAATTTAGCCGAATCAGGTTTGAATTGCACGCACTTTGATCTTGTGCGCGCAACCTGAGTGTCTTATACCAAGATTTCGTAGGTTAGGAATTGGAGTTCCCAACGAACTCTTGGTCGCCAAGGAAATTTTCCGAGCATGAAGCATTTTTATTCATTCGCATGTCCTAGCCAGCGCAATCGTTATAGTTTAACATACACATATTCGAAAGGACCCATTTTTCTGGTCCTTCGGGACGTTAGACCCCTGGTTGAAGGACTAAAAATAAGTGGAATCGTAAAATTAATATTTCAATTTTCATTTATTTGTACGTCATTTCGTTGCATAGATTTGATTACAATGTATAAAGAGAAAATTAATACAACTTTTGATATTCGATTCGTGGTGACATTTTTTGTTGTTGTTAATTCATATAGGATATAGTTGAATAGTTTAAAGGGGCCCTATGACCCGGCCGAGTGAAAAATGGGTCTTAATCTTAAATATAGATACATATTCGTATTTGTGAAAAAAATTGAGTGTTTCTGGATACCCATACTCGTATGCCTCAGAACATTATGGTAAGATTTTTTGGCCTCATGGCACATAGACCACGCCCATGAATCATGGCCTCCAATTCGGAAAAATCGTAAAATAAATGGCATATTCAGAATCTTCAAAATCATATTCTGATTCTTTATTTTTGATCAAATACAAAACGAAACCAATCATACAAAATCTTTTAAAAAAAAATTCTCATAACTCAGATGGCGTTAAGTTATCCGTCACTATAAAAGCCAATGGAGTTGTCAAAAATGCATTAAAACTATTTTTTGATTGACAAAGGGTGATTTTCAAAATTTACTGATAAGTGGCCACTGTGCCAATTAGGGTACGCCCCTTTATCTTCTAAAAATTTAAATATTTATATTTAATATTAAATATTTATGAATACAATTAGCCCAGTCAAAAACGACACAAGTAAATCAAAATCAACATGTGGTCATAAGAATTATATTTTTTTCTGTTTTTCTACTCATTGTTTTCATAATTTTATATAAATGTAAACTTTTCAAATATTTTCTTGTCTTTTTGGTTTGGCTTTATACTCGTATGGGTTTACTTGACCCATATTAAAATTTCTTTTTCGAACCACTGTCCCACAATTTGCAATATTTCTGTAGTTTTTCTTTAGTTCCCTTTAAACTTGCTTTGTTGACACTGCACTTATTTGCAAATGTTTTTGCTGACGTACATGCGCCGCCTTTAGGGTTTGAGTTCATTTAATTATACCAAGTACGACAGACATACACGGAGCAAAAAACAGGGATCTCTTACATATACGGGAAACATTAATATGTTTATATTAATGCTCAAAAACATTTATATGCTAATGTGCAATCAATTATTTGTTTGCACACAAACATTAATATGTTTACGGCAATGTTCCGAAACATTCATATGTTTGCGGCAATGTTCCGAAACATTCATATGTTTGCGGTAATGTTCCGAAACATATGTTTCCTTGCAAACATTTATATGTTCGTAGAATGTTTCAAACATATAAATGTTTGCATGTAAACATATTTTAAACATATTTTTTCTGTTTATAGTTGACCTTTCGTATCTACTTATTATTATTTGCTATTATTTTCGGCTTGAGCTCATATAATAAAAAACTTGTCTTTTTAAAATATTTTAATTCCCAATATTTCGACTGATTTCGTCAATCATCTTCAGGGGTTGTCACTTTTAATCAAAGAAACACTGTCGTTTGTCCGTCTCACTTCCTGTCTTCAACTTTTTTTCTCTGTGTCCGAAGAGCTTATTTGTGACAAGACTGTCATAACTCAAAATTCAATCTATTTGAGTAAATCAAAATGTAACGATTTGTTTTCAGTGTGGTTAATAAAAACTTTAAAGTCGTTTTATTCAAAACGGAATTTTTTGAGTTATGACGCTTTTACCCCTGATGGGCGATGTGTTCACATTCTCAGCACTTTTGTTAATTACGAGTACTATTAGTGGATCGATTTGCAATTCAGACACTTAATAATGCTAGTCACATTACGAATACCAACTGCAAAGCTACCTGATATTTGCTCAACTATTTACGTCAAGTTATAAACACTTCAAACGTATTAGTAAAATGGAATTTTTTACACTTAAGTAAAGTTCACACGATGCGATCTTAATCGCCATGTTGCACGATAGATTTTCCGTTTGGGAAATGTAATTTTTTAGAACCTTTGGCAATAGACCGCTACAAAGAAGATACATACTCAGTACTTTCAAAGTTGTGGTTTTTAATACCCTGCACCATTTGATAAATTGTATGCAATATTTGTCATTTCGTTTGCAACAATTCAAAATATATATCGAAAACCATATACTTTATATACTCATTACTTTTGAGAGTTGCGGTTTTTAATACCCTCCATTATTTGATGAAGTGTATACTAAATTTGTCATTTCTTTTGCAACAACTCGAAATATTTATCGAAAACCATATATAATTGCTATATATATACCACATGATATATTATAACCATATATTATTAAAAATGTAAGGCGATTCTTGCCCGTCCGTCCGTGTGAATAAATCACGATTGCAGTCACTCGAAATAAGCTAGGATCCTGATTTTTTTTTCACAATAATGGGTTGTAGCCATTCGCTGTTTGGGATAAATGTGCGAAGTCATATCGGAGTCGGGGTAAAAAGTTCCCTTTAAGGGACTAAAAGTACAGTCGAACTTGGATAAGTGGGATCGCAAGGGGGACCGCCAGATTATTTGCTCTTAAAAAGATTTACCACTAATACAGTTTCCCACTTTTTCAGGTAATTTGATTTTTATCCGTACGATCAATTAAAAAGATTACAAACAGAAGAATATGCTTTTAAAAACATAAAAAGTAAAAAAATTGAGCGATCGCACCAGGGGTTTAAATTTTTTTGGCGTCTGTCGCCAAATTGTTCAAAATTACCCCAAAAAATAAATCGCCAAACTATATATAACCGCAGTGATACTATTGGCAATATCTATACCCCTTTATCCTATGATGAAAGGTACAAAAATATATAAGACGGAGTCATATATATTTTTGAGGATTTTGACGTTTGAGTGTAAGCTACTTTTTCATTTAGACCTTTGAAAGTTCTATTAGGGCGTTTTCATAAAATCTGCTCGCCAAATCACCAAAATAAAAATCGCCAAAGGTCTTCGATCTCGTCATATTTTGGGTGTAATCGCCAAATTGGGCAACCCTGCGTCGCACTCCATTAGAAAAAAACAAAAAAAACAAGAGAGAAAAAAGAAAAAATCGTACCTTTGAAGGAACAGCATGAAAAGGTAAATCACACTCATAGAGGTAAACGCGAAAAAATGTCCACTTATAAAATTAAACTTGACATAATCAAGTCCCACTTAAAGAGGTTCAAACTCCTGCTTAAAGAGTTTTATTTTTTTATTTTTTTGTTTAAAGTGTGCAGGGACAACCATAACCGCACCACTTATAGAGGATTCCCCCTTATGCAGGTGCCCCTTATCCAAGTTCGACTGTACCTCTAAAAAAGTCAGTATTTGTTCAATTATTCATATTTTTGTGGACGAACCATGGTTTAAACTGGAATTGTCAACTTACTTGAAACTGATAGTTGAGACCCACTAAATACCTGAAAAAAGGGCATATTTGCATGACGTTTCGGCCCAAAAGGCTCGTATGGTCAATATTCAATATGGGTTCTAAAATGTTCGCAATTATACTAAGAATCCAAATATTTGAAGTTTAAGCTGAGGTAAGGGTCGTTGGGCCCAAAAAACGGCCCTTTTGTTCAATAGAAGGGACCACGTGTAATAAAGAGCTAAGGGTACTCAAACTTAAGCCGATTTAACTACGAATGTAAACAAATGGGCGCCTTATTTTAAAGAAATTTCACTACGAATCCAAATATGTATATATTGAGAAGATTCGGCTGGGCTAAGGTTCGAATTCATAGATCCAAGGGCCTTAACGGACCACTTTGATTCACGGCGAAGGGAATAATAGGTTCGGCGTAGCCAAACTTTAATGACGTTTTTAGTTGTCTACTGAAAGCAAATTCTTTTGTTGTCAAATAATTTAGAACGTATTTAATTCCCTCTTCATAATGGAGAAAAATGCGATTGTTCTTCGCAAGGGGATGGCCAAATTAGGCCATGTCCTCGGACTAATGGATCCTGGAAGCCCAAAAAACTGTCAATGTAGCCAAAACATATGACCAATTGTGAATCAATCCCACGACAGTCGGTTCTATGCACCGGATTGACCCGAAGCAGCAATTCTTCGGCCAAGGGCTGACACCTCGGCACTGTGTGTGCCGCTACAACAACAACAAATTGTGAATATACTCGTAATATATGGATACCTAAATTAAAGCTAGTTTCATTATAAACCCAAAAATGTATTTATTTTTAGGATTCAAATTCAACTGATACTGTGGTCTCATGTGACCGAAAAAATGGCCGTTATACAGTTGTAGCTCATTTATACAATAGTTCTTCCCTACCTAATCTAGTTTTGCAAAAACTAAAAACAGTTTAAAAATTGTATTACCCGAAAAGTGGGTCAAACATTAGCCTTGTTCTTTTGAGGTAATTAGCTTAATAACGAACTCGCCGATGAGACCTCTTCTTGTTTGGTTATTTTTTAAGTGAACATAACAAAAAACATATATTTTTTATATAGCAGGGTGGGCCATGTTTGATTGGTTTTTGAAAAAACAATAAGCGAGGTAACTCCTCTTACTCGTTTCTTTAGTAACTTGAAGCCAACTCGCTTGCTAACCGAGTAACTTCCATACCTGAAACGAACACAGCTATTGTGTCCCATAGTGTAATAGTTTATTACTTGCATACATTTGTCCGTATGACTCAGGTACTTCAATTATCTTATCATATGTGACCCGGTCTACGAAAAGGGACCTTTTCGTAGACCGGGTCACATATAACAACTTTATTTCATTGCGCTTGAAACAGGAACTGCTGTTAGTGTTCGTCTATTGAGATTTCGAATGTTTTGAAGTGTCGTAAATATTAAAGAAATGTGGGGAAATAAACTATTTTTGGACTCGAATTGATGAGACTTGATCATGCTGGGAAATAATTCAGAAAAAAGTGTCTTTATTGACTTTCCCTTATAAATTCTATAATGAATATAATGAATCAATCTTAAATAGTATCAGCCAGATTTGTATGTACTTTTATAATTATCAAGTTTATGCCATGTTTATTTTGGACATTTATTTATGATGATGGGATTGAGTCTGCTAGGAAGTACTGATATGTTTTTTACTTTAGATAGAAATGGAATTAATTTATTTGACACGTAGATGAAATACAAGGTCCAGTCGGTTGAGCCAACTTACTTATACCCTTAACCGTAGATGAATAATTTTAAAATCATCTCAGGGAGAATCTTTCGAGAAAGTCACAAATGAGCGAAGTAAACCATTTGCAAGGGATTTCCAAATTTTGCGTCGTCGAGTTTATATTGCAATGGTATTCTAATATTCCTTAGCACTCGGTTTAAAGCTTCCGAAAAATATTTTATAGATTTAATGAAATCTTTTAAAAAATCCAAAAAGAGGCGTGGAAGCCACTTTTATATCTAACTAATTTTTAGCGTTGTCTAATTTAAGCGAAATGCACCAGTTAGAGATAAAGTAATGTACGTGAGTTTTATTCTACTTACGAGTATAAAGGCCAATTTAGTCTGACAAAAACTAGAATTTTTTTTGGACATTTTCCCATACAAATTCTTCTTATGATTGGTAACTCCAATATTTTTTAATAGGAAAATGACTTGTACGAAATCTTCTAGTTTTTTCAGTGCGAAAAGACCCTAAGCGCGGACAGTAACATTTGTATATATGGAGCCTGAAGTATTGTGGATTGAGCTCCAAGCTTCCTTCAGATATTGTATTTTAAAATAACTAATTGTCGGCAATATCGCAGGAATAGTATTAAGTAAAGATATTAGCTGCGTTCGTTTTAGGTTCTACTTTAAACTAGCATTTGTATGAAAGTTACTCGGCTACTAAGCTAGTTAGCCTCAAGTCGCCAAAGAAATGAGTCAGAGTTACTACACCAGATTTTCGCAAAAAACAAACATGGAACACCCTGATATATAAAAAATATGTTTTATAAAATAATCAAACAAGAAGAGGTCTCATCGGCAAATTCGTATCTGGTACATTTGCACATGATGATAAAATGAAACTATAAATCAACTCAAACTGATACTCGTAGTTCAAAAACGTTTTACACATTTTTTTTAAAGCAAAAGTGCAACAATTAAATTATTATATCTAATTCATTATTTTATTACGTTTATAGTTTTATTGTCTGCTTTGACGAATTCAACGATGAACCCTCTTATTGTTAATTTCTCTTTGGTGTATGCAAAGAAAAACAATATTGCCATATAACTCTTAGCTTGTTTTAATGTTAGCAGCTAAAGGGTGGATATTTCAAGTTTTAAATTTAAATCGGCTGAAATAAAAGTACTAATATTTTTTTCAAATTTCTGGTTTTATTGGAAAGGTTGACCTTTGTTATTTAATAATGATACACCATCCGATGCGTTTTCGTTCCGATTTACCGAAAAATTATGTTCTCAGATGAAGCTAATATTCATCTCGTTGGCTATGTCAATAAACCGTTGCCGTAAACGGTGACGGTAGTCATATAAATGATATTGTGTTCCCTTCTTGAATGACAAAGTTGAACCTTTCCAAAAAAATTGAAATTTGAAAAATTATCAGTACTTTTTTTACAGCCGATTCAATTTTAAAACGTTAAATCACCCACCCTGTATATAAAACTTAAAGTTGGACCTGAAAATGAATTGAAACCGAAATATAACTCATTAAGAACACTTGACCATTTTAAAAGTGGTTATGTGATTTCATTTCATCTCTTTATTGACATGTAGTTCGAAGCCCATTGGGGCCTATTAAAGCTAAATTACAATATGCATCAAAATGTTAAATAGAACATCACTAGAAAAAATTCAGTATAAAATTAAAAAAATAATATAAATTAAAATAATCCTATTTTTTATATCTTTTATTTGATTTAAGTAAAATATTGCAATTTGAACTCTAAAGGTAGCACAAATGTATTAAATTCTTTCAGAGTGAAAGGTTTTTATGTGGATATTGAGTTTATAAATATGTTCGCAAATTTTCCAATTTCTTTCAATGTTTCCCTGTAAATATTCAAAGGCGTAACTTTTGCCCTGATTACCCCTAATGTATTATTTCCAACAAGTAATAACTGGGCAGCCAGAAAATATGCTTTAACTTTTTTAGTTTTGTGTAAACAGCATAGCCAACAGAAAAAAATAATAACCCAGCGTACAATTTATGGACAGCTTTTAAATTTATAGTCTTAATAGACTGGTATGTGTAAATTCTAAGCTTGGCGTCCAATAATAGTAAATTTGTTCTTTATTTCGTTTGAATGCTTAATTAGTCTCAGACACAAATACATATTAACAAACCGGTTCTTCACGGAAATCAACAATATTTAAATTGAATGTCATTTAGAAGATTTTACTTTTGCTGTGTGACTACGTTATGGAAGTGCAGAAGAAGTTGGCGTGTTTGGCTTCGTATGCAAAAAATATTTGCTTGAAATCTCACGTTATCGATAAACAGATGCGATCGATTACATACGGGAATTTGTTGTTTTCTTTTGTAAAACTTAAAGCATAGTGCGAGAATTAACCTCAAATAGAATTTTCGCTCTCATAAGAAATACATGTAGCAAAACAAACGAAATTTACGCTTTGAAAATTATGTTTAGCAATTTAAGTTTGGTGGTACTCAAAACGCAAAACTGTTACTGGGATGTTTATCGCAAGCAGTATAGACATTTTTTGTTGCTACCTGCAACGAAAGTTTTTGTTCATATAATTATTTGGCCAAGGCAAATTTAATATAGGGTGATCCATCTAGATGTATTTTTTCAGAACAAAAAAAATATAAAAATTTAAATCAAGTTTGGAATCTCTATTGGTAATTTAAAGGAACATTTTATGGCATTTATTTATTTGAAAATAATTACCTTCAAATGTTGGCAACTATATTATGGAAATGAGCGTTCAGAGAGAAACAGGAAGATCCGCTGTTTTCGACCAAAATTTTGTTCAGTGATGAGGCATTTCTCAACGGCAAAGTCATTAAACAAAATTGCCGCATTTGGAATAAAGAGCAACAAGAAGAGGTGCCATTATACCCAGAGAAATCACAGTTTGGTGCAGTTTTATAAGCTGGTGGAATCGTCGGTGCATATTTTTTTTAAAAATGATGATGGCCGAAACCTAACCGTGAATGGTGCTCGCTATCGCGCCATGATATCGATATTTATGCTACCTGAAATTGAAGCTCGGAAGCGAAAATTTCGTTTGAAGTGAAAAACAGGCTTAAAGCAGGCAATAACTTGAAAAAGTATGATAGACCCGACCGTGGGATCCAATCACAAAAGTTTACATTTTTTGATTAACTCTTAGTTAGGGGTTTGAAACAAAAAATCTGGGTATCTAAAAACCGAAATAATGATTTTCTGAAAACCCCCTTTTTGACACTAGTTTAAATTAGATTCCTGCGGCTATTTAGGAATTGATAAACTCGCCCCAACCGTTAAAGAAATCTCTGCCGGAAATAATTTCCCTCATCAGATATAAGTCGTCTTTTTGGGAATTCCAAAAATTTCTTATTCTAAGATATATTTTCCCATTTTCTTCGGATTGATTACCCGAAAAAACTTACACAAAGAAGTGGAAAATGTTGGGCGGTATGAGTTGAATATCGTTTTAAAAAATTTGGGGTAAAATAAACTCCTTTTCTTATTCATGATTGGAGTGATTCCTGTAAAATTAAATGCTGCTCACAGAAATCGAGAGCCAACGATGAAAATAAGGACAAATTCCTATAAATATGACAAATTCCAATAAATATGGCCGATGGCTAGGGATCAGAGATTGAAGCTGGTATGGAAATAACGGTAGCGGCGGCGCGTCTGTTGATCTGTGGCGGCGCTTTGTTCAGAGGTGCTGAGTCAATTGGATGTTGTGTTAGCAAATACTCGTAATGCAAGTGCTTTGTGCATAATTCGATCAGGATTGTGCGTTGAGTTGTCGATATCGAGAATAAGTTTAAGGACTGAGTCGTTTTTTTAAACGCTTCTTAAAAGAAAAATGTTTGCTGGGAAATTGTTTTTAAGTTTACTTGAAACGAAGTCAAATTCAAGGTCAAATAATGTGCAACTTTTTTACTTTGGTTGCATATTTTATTGAAGTTTTTGCTAGCATTTATGTATTTGATTTATTCCAACTCATGACGCGATATTGGTTTGGAACGAAAAACTAAGAAAAAAAACTTGTGAAATTTCTTTGTTACCGCAAAGTGATTGTGTGTTCTTATGCAAACCCAGAGGGTCGGTCGTCCAATTAAAGATTTAATGATTTGAATAAAAAAACCACAATATATACATATTAATTATAATTTGTATAATATGTACAACAACTCAAAAATCCAACATCTGTTGTAAGTTGTCATGAATGCACTTTTTCCCAACAGGTTTTTATTGTTTGAAAATAGAAATATAAAACGAGACTTGCTAAACACGATAGTCCAACAAACCGACAGGCCAGATAGACAGCCAGACAGCTGACTGAAAATGTCGTTCTATGATTGGCTGCAATTTGGCGGTGTGTCGCCGCTTTTGTCCGCATTCGCCAGTCGCTGGGGGAGATTTTCTACACAGCCACTGGAAGAGGAAAAGATTGAGAAAATGTACATTTAGAATGTGACGATAAATATACGCTATACGACGACGTAGGCCAGCCAGCACTCACTCACTCGTGCATACGTAGAACTCGTACGTAGAACACAGAACATTGCATTTTTCAACGCTATTAATAGTCTCAGTCGCTCTCGACGATTACTGGTTTCATTTTCCCATAATAGATAACGATTAATACTTGGTGTTCGTAATTGAAATGAATTTTTTTTACATACGTATGTAAGGTTTGTGCTCATACATGTGCATAATTATTGTAAATTACGTTACAACGTATCATTCAGAAATGTACGTGTTACTGTGGCCACCTTATCAGTGAAACTTGCGAGATTTTTAATATTTTTTTATAATTTCATTTTAATAAAGATAATTTCGTACAACTATCAATGGTGACCATATTTAGATCGGTTGTTATCGATAAGTGTTGGAGAGCAACATATGCTGCCCTCACAAAAGTTGATCGACATCGGAGCCTATTTTCGTACAATCATCGTTTGGCAAAGAGGTAATTAATTAATCACTGTGTCATGTAATAAAAATACCAGGGGCGAGGCTTTGCTAAGTTAAGTGGGTTCCTCGCGAATGCCCGCGACTTTAAGAGTAAATATTTATCTCTTAGGGCATGTACAACTTTTCTTTTGAGCCGGCGTTAAATAGTAGGTCCAAATCAGTGAGTATAAAAAAAACTATATTGTACACAGCTCACAGATTTGAGAGAAGTCCCCCTTGTTCCTTAATGGGGTATTGTGGAAATTACTTAGTAGGGACATAAATAAACGTTTTATGCTGTAAAATATATACTGAATGTTTTTGGACCAAATATTTTTTTAGTATATTTATTGATGTATATTGTATCCAAAAAGAATCTACTTATTCGAAATGTCCGCCTTTTGATTTTACACACGCCTTAAGTCGCGCTGGCCAATCGTCAATAGCTGCACGAACCTCGTCCATGGGAAAATTGGCCGCAGCTCGAACCAAAGCAGTCTTAAGAGATCCAATGTTGGGGTATCTTTTGTGACAAACCTTGTCCTCTAAAACCGTCCACAATTTGTAATCCAATGGGTTCAAATCTGGACTGCCTGAGGGCCATTCTTCAGAGGAAATGAACGCTAGCAAATTGTTTCGAAGCCAGGCCTGGGACGTTTTAGCCTTATGGGCCGGCGCAGAATCCTGCTGAAAAGTCCATGGCTGGCTTTGGAACAGGCAGAGAATTGATACGAGGTTTCACAACAGCTTCCAAAACTGTTTCTTGGTAAACTTTGGCCGATGTTTTGACTTCTTGTTCGCAGAAATGCAGGTCAGTGGCCCCATCGTAAGAGACACGCCACCAAACCATGACTGAAGCTGGGTGATGACCTTTTCCACCCTTGGGATCAGTTCAGATGCTTCCTTAGATGACCGCGCATACACTATCATTTTGCTTGTTAAATTTTTCCTGAAATGTATTTTTTTTTCAATTTTTCTGTTCAAGTTATCAGTGTACTTCACCAAACGACGTTTGCATTTTTCAATCCTATTTTTTTTTAAAGCTGCAGTCAATAAATGTCCGGTACGTCGTTTGAAAGCCCCAAGTCTTTTTTAATGATTTGACTCATGGACTTTTGCGTGTTATTCATCTCACGGGCCATGATTTTCTGTTTTCGGAGCGGATTTCTGTGAATTCTTGATTTAACGGCTTTGATGACATGCGGTGTTCGAACAGAGCGTGGGCTGCCCGACCGGTGGCGGTCTTTTACATCTTCAGTTTCCTCAAACAGTTTTATGCATCGGTAGACGAAACGCTCCGGCCACTAATCCCTAGTGGCCGGAGCGTTTTGAAAATATCGTTTTTTTTTTCATTTCACACTTAAAAAGCGCTATTACAGCGATGCGGTTCTCATTATCTGACCACTCCATGATGAAAGTTGAAACAATTTTAAAATCCCGTTACAGACTAACGCTATTGAGGTTAGCTTTCAAAACCCATATGACATTAACGAGGTATGTTTAGTTCTACTATTGAAATGGGTGTGTTCAATGTTGTAACAGTATTTATGTCCCTACTAAGTAGATTGAGCAAAATTTTTGTTATTTTCGATGCATCCATCTATAATTTCACCAAATTGAAGGAATTCGCGTTATTTCTGTTTCGACGTCTGAAGGCGATGTTATAGAGAGAATAGAACTATCATAAACGTAAGTCTCAATTAATGCGCCTTTGTTTTTATTTTAAAAATGTATGTTAATTTCTGGATTATAGATTGTCAATTTTGTAAATTAATATAAATTTTAATAAATAGCTTTATAGAACCTTTTCTGTATGTCGAAAGAAAGCATTCGTTTGTTTCGTTAGCATAGAAACTCTGATTTTCAGTTTCAGTAATTCAATTTTACACTAATTTCGAACACTGCAAATGAAAATGTCAAATTTAAAGACACAATTTGAAAAACGCAAGTGCAGACGAACGAAAGCGTTCAAGATAGTGAAACCCAAATTTATTCGCATTCGACTGACTATCATTCGTTTGCTCATGTTTTCGTTTGACATCGAGAAACAGGTTTTTAAAATTGACGTTTCTATGTTTTTTTCAATTAAAGGTTGTATGCCGGAAAAAACATGGTTACTATATGGTCACGGCAATAATAATATGTTCTCCGCAATAAAAGTATGTTCGTCGCAACCATAGTATTGTTTACTGAATTTAATTTTGACAAAAGTATGATTGCCGCAATATTAATATTGTTGAAATGTAACAATAGTATGCTTTTCAAATTTTATAATGAAAATATTGATTGCATTTTTTTGTCATTTAAAAATGCTTTGTTGAACAATGTTTTTGTTACGGATCTAACGTAAAAATAGTACTTTTTATATGGAAATTAAAAATTTTCAAACAAACTGCTTTGGGTTTGTTTAACTAAACTATTTTTAATAAAAACGCTTACGTTTTTTTAAACTGTTCTACTGCTAAATAAATCACTTCTATTATTTTGAATTTAATGTATTTTTAAAGACTTCCATGATTCATATCTGTTGTTGACAACTTAACCCAATTCTATTAAAAAATTTGGGGATCATAGTATAATTGTATGTGATCATACTATGGTTGTAGGGATCATAACATGTTTATGTGTGAATCATACTATGGTTGTGAGGATCATACTATGGTTGTATGTGAAACATACTATGGTTATGGGGATCATAATATGGTTGCGGATATCATAGTATGGTTGAGTGTGAATCATACTATGGTTGTGGGGATCATAGTATGGTTACGAGTGAATCATACTATCGTTGTAAGGATTAAAGTATGGCTGTGAGCATTATAGTATGGTTGTATTTGAACCATACTATTATTGTGAGAATCATAATATTGTTGTTCCACAACCATACACCCAACAATATTATTGTCCTCTTCGAATATTGTTACCACAACCATACTTTTTTTCTGCGTGTACTGAAGCTTTTTTTACCCTGCGTATTTTTTGACTTCCGACAGTCTAAATATTATTGAAATAAACGTATAAAACCTAGAAAGAACATACGACAGGGTTTTTTTGTTTGGAAAAACGCAGCGATTAGCACGTTTACACATATAATAAAGTATTGACAAAGTAAAAAAATTAACACGACTAAGCGGCAAATGCAATTTATGTGTCTCTTAACTAGTGAAATTGATAGCTTGTAAAATAAAACACACCCAGTGTTTGCTTGGCGTTTTTGGGACTGACTATATAAATGTTTAGTCTTACGGAGTAACCCTAAACCGCAACAACTAAGAAGATCTTTGGCCTCAATTACCGTGTGGCGTGAGACGCCATCTACTGTTTGAGTGCATTTAAAAACACGGCAACTCTAGGGGAAATGTAAACAAAGGAAGAACGGTAATTCGTTTGATGTTAACCAAAGCAAAATCTCAAAACGAACCTTTTTTGTTCGAAATCTCATCTCTAATTTTGAGGGGATACTAAAAAATATCTAAGGCGCTCTGGGCTCTATATTTTTGCTGGTGTGAAAAGCGGAAGCATATGTTTTGTTCATTTGACGTAAAACACTCTTTAACTTTGCATAATCAAATCGCGCGAATTGGAATATTTTTAAACTCGAAATCGAAGTGTTTTGTAGAACATGGGCGTTGGTTTTTTTCTTTCTTTGGAGCGCAATTGAAATTCAAAAGTAGAAGTGCTTCTACATCAATATTACGAGTACAAATCTAAGATACTACAAACTAAATGACTAACCTGGTGTTGTAAATGCTGGTAGTACAACCTTGTCTGAATTTCTAGTCCAAAGTATACAAATAAGAAATTGAACAGCCTTTGGCAAACAAGAATATCTCGCTCCTGATAAATGTATCACTATATACGAGTACACATAACACATACATTTAATACGAACTTATCGACGCCTCTGTTTAATAGGAGCAATTAATTTGGCAAAACAATTTTCAAAATTGCTTACCGTGTGAGTGTGTTTGTTTGTTTTTCGCTTGGCGAAAATGGTCAATTGTGGAATGGTTTTGTCTCCGAACGGAAAAACGCCAAAGAACATTTCGGTTGTTGAAGAAACACTAAGCAACTTGGGAGGGGGATTCTTAAGAGCCAGCGCCAATATTCTTTTAAGAATCTACTACTCTAACTATTGTTTCAAAAGCAAAATGATTTTAAAAAAATGTTAGCGAAACAAAAGAAAAAAGAACATAACGTTCGGTGGTTACTTTTTCAAAATCTGGCACGTCAATGTTAGTTTGACGCCTGACTTCAGTCCGTGAGGACCGACAGCTAGCTATACTTGGCTTCACCGCACCGCAAACACCAGCCAGCCAGCCAGACGGTATTCAGCATGCAAAAAACCAACAAACTCAAAAAAAACAGCAACAAATAAATCGCGATAAACAAAAAATTAAAATTGCAAAGCCATAATAAACCGAAACAATCAGTTATAGATTTGTTTATATATATACTCAGTTATATATATACTGACTGCATATTGACTGCCACGGGTGTGAATTTGTTTTTTTTTGCTGTACAATTAAATTACCCTCGGATACTTAGCCAAGACGAAAAAAAACCAAAACAGAAATAAAAATAATTTAATTTAATAATTGAAAATGTTATGTGAAACACACAAAATTGAAATCATCTTACGAGTATAAGCCAAATTTCAAATCATATCGCTCAAATGAAAAAAAAAAACGTTACATATAAGCCAATAAAAGTTTATTTGCTACTTGAGTTATTTATTAAACTAAAGAAATGTGAAACGTGTAAATTATTATTAATGAAAAATCCAATTAAACCGCAACAAGTGTCACAGAGTATTGAAATATATACACAGCTACGAATTGATTAAATATTTCCAAACGTCATTGTTGATAGGGAGAAGTGATCATTAAAAGTGGAAATTTCCAAAAGGTGGACACCCCCCTCCGTGGTTAAGTGAGCTCATGTCGATCAGGCCAAATTTTGACAAAATCCTTGACAACTGTTTGAATGTCTGTACAGAGTCAAGTGACAGATGGAATGCTGTCTTATTATATTGTTTAAGAATTTTGTTACGATGTAGACAGACGTCGTTAATCCTCTGAATTTTATGTGCATAAATTTGCAACTCACAAACCCTAAAAAAAACCAGTATTATTTATTTATTGTTTATATCAAGAGCAGACAATTAAAAAGACTTTGACCTTTGATTTGATTTTTGAATTAGAGTCTATTTGGACTGATAAGGTCCTATGTTCCCTGACGAAAACCCAGGCCGTTTTCCCATACAAAGTCAACAAACGGTTGGCAACTCGATTTTTAGTATCTGAACAGTAACTACTGCTTTTGACAGTCTGAAAATATCCTTAAACGTCTGAAAATATCCTCAAGAGAGTAGGTTTCGTGCTTGTTTTCGCCATTGAGAAATATATTAGAATTGCCAACCATTTTTCATAGTTGTAGAGCAAATCAACCTAAACAACGACTAAAGGGTATTTTTTACAGGTTGGCCACTTTAAGTTGGTAACACTGCTTTCTTTGACAAACGAATTAACAGCTGATTGAAAGCTGCTTTTTATTCGAGTTGGTTTGCCATATCATCATAAGAGCAAAGCAAATTGTTGAATTTTTTTATAAAAACTTAGCTATAGCCGCTGTATAACAAAACATTCAAGAAGAACAACATCAATTAATTCGGCGATGTTCTCATCAAATGGGCATGTGTCCATCAACTTTAAGGAAGATTTAACAAAATGTTCTTTGCTTACGAGTTTTACAGATTCTACTTGTGCAAGAATTTAGGCCAAACGATCATCGTATGCGACTCCAAAGCCTTTTTTTTTATTAATTTAACTGGATTTTTATAGTCTAAAGAAAACGAGAACGTTAACTACTAATTATTTCTGTCCGAAAATATCCTCAAGCATGTAATTTTCGTGCTCGTTTTCGCTATTTAAAAAGAAATTAGAATTGCCAAACATTTGTCGGCTTTGTCTTTTACAGGTTGACAAGTATGAGTGGGTAACACTGATTTATTTGACATGACAAATTGGCCTAAAAAACTAAAACTAATAATTTTGTTAGTCTAAAAAAGCCTGTTATTGCCTCTTCTGGGTCTATTTAGACTGACGAAAAATAGTCGGTCGAACACGAGTATCAGTAAAATCCATCAAATGGTTGGCAGCACTAATTTTTTTATTTGGGCAGACGATCACGAAAGCTGTTACTCTTGTATGGGCCCTATCGGACTGACAAAAACAGGAAGGTTGGCAACTTTTTTATGTTAAAAAAACATTATTCTGAAACTATTACTAGTTTTGCTAGCCTGAAAGTATAAATTTTTCTTTAAGAATGACGAAAATTAGTAGTTTTTTGCTCCTTTTTCCTTAAAATAAGGACAAATTCTATCAAAATAGTCGGTCCTAATTATGTTTGTCACCCTTTAGGATTGCAACATTGTATCTCATTGTAAAGATCAAAGAGATACAAACAACAAGAGGTTTTATCGGCGAATTTGTCGAAAGCAGATAATAAACAAACTAACCAATAGTAATTAAATAATCAATGAAATATATTAAACCAATTAACTGCTGCACTATGGCATTGTTAAAATGTGTAAAATGTCTTTGAGCTCTTAGTTAAAGTTCATTTAAATATTCACTTATTCCATTTCTTGCACCTGAACCCGATACAAATTCGCCGATAAGACCTCTTGTGGCTTGACTTGTACAACTGTGATATTGTTATAGTATAAATAACACAATTCTTATGTATTCAATAAAGCAGGGTTTGTCATGAAAGTCTGTTTGTTTAAAAAAGTAAGTTTGGTAACTCTTACTCGTTTCTTTAGCGGCTTGAAGCCAACTCGCTTGCTTACCGAGTTACTGCAAAACAAAGGCTTGTTTAGCTGAGGAAATATTACAAAATTTCTTCGTCTAATATGAATTTCAGCCCGTTGAATCATAAAAATGTGTCAACATCATTATTTCTTCGAAAAGATAGACAATCTAATCTAGAAGTCAATAGTTTTTGCTATAGATAACTGAATTTAGCTAAAAGTCTTGACACTCAAGTTGCATTTATTTACACTCGAATTTCTGCAGTTTTTCGCTCATGAATAGGGTTCGGATTTTTCATCATAAATAATATAATCATTTTATTCTCGTATATATATTATTTTCCAATACGTTTATATAAAATTGTAGCGAGAATTTTCTACTACGACATTCTGCAAATGAACGAATTTGTACGTGCGGTCGTACATGTTCCTTCCAGCTAATTTTCAAATATTTTTCGATAATTTCGTTTACAATATGTATATTCTACTCGAAGCTAATAATTTGTACGTGTGGCTGCAGGGTAAAGCTAAAAATGTTCCTTTTTATTGTTTTTTTTAACTGATGTTTCTGATTGATTGAAACAAAAATGAGTAAACAAACCAAATACTTTAGTGTAAAATTGTGTTGTGTAATATAAATACTCTGGGTTTTTTCTCATATTATATTTTATATATTTATATTGAAATCTGCTGTCAAACAATGTATCGTAGCGTAAATAATGACGACGGTGTTTGCATTCTAATTTTGACGTGACGCTATTCATTCTTTTGTAAAAAAAATGCTACCAAAATAATATCTTCTAATCTTAAATTAAATTATATCGAAATCAGAAGACATTTTTGTCTTTTTTTGTTGACTTCTTCACGAAAAATCAATTTTGCTATACGGAGAAATAAAGCACTTTGTCAGTCTGAAAAAGCCCTTACCTGCAAAACTTATTTTTTCAAAAAATTAGTGCAAAAATTCAGGCCTCTGAATAATAAGGCTTCTTGAACCGGCCCAGTCCAAATTTCCTTCTTAAAATATTTAAATCAGTTCCCACAGAATCTTTTGCAATATATAAACCATTTTTTTTAAAATGTTTTCAGTTTAATGCCTCCTATTTTATTAGCAATTTTAACACGTACTTGGCTGCCGCACGCTTTATACCCAAAATTTTTAAAAGAATTGTATGACATGGGCCAACCGATATGCCGACATCCCCTGCAACTGCTTTAATAGTGATTTCACAATTCCTTCATAACAATTTTTCTTAATTTCTCAATATTTTCATTGCTTTTTGATGTGATGGATCTTGCAGGATGAGCGTCGTCATTCACATTTTCTCGGCCTCCTTTGAAAAGCGTGTACCACTTGTAAACAGGTTTCTGACTCAGAGTACAATTACCATATGCCGCTCTCCACATTCAAATGCTTTTGAGCAATTAATTCCATATTTACACAAATTTTATGGAAATGTATTGATCCATTTTTTTCCACAGCATAAAATGGCCGAAAAAGCAAAATACGTCTTACTGTTATGCCTATCACAAACAATCTAAACTGGGAACATATGTTTAGAGCCAAGAGTAGTGCCAACATAAAAAAAAACGATAATCGAATGCAAGTGTCCAAAGACATTTCAAAATTCACCTTTCTATGGAACAGAAATCATACATGAATAGTAAGAAAGTGGCGGTTTTCAAATTTATCAAAATCGAAATCTAATTTAATGAAATTTGTGGATTTTGTAAAGTCATACTCCTTCCACATTTCTTTTCTAACAAGAACGTCTCATTCGTTTCGTTCAAACAACGAACAAAAATAGATTATCATCGGTTGGGAACTTGCAACACGAATTGAACTTTTAAAATGTACTAATACTGTCTGTCCCACGAAAGTTAGTTACTTACTTTCGCATAAAAAAGTGTCCCACTATTTTTCGTGCGTTCGTTCGCCTGACAGTTTGTTTCGTCCCAGGCGAAATCTTTCAAATGCTCTCCCATTTTTTTGGCAACTCGTTTGTAATTTAAAACTCTTATCGTTTTGTTGTTTTTATAGTTTAACAACAAATTACAAGTCTCTTGAATTTTAGACAGCATTTATTATCTGTAAAAAAGCATTTGTCTATACACTTATGATGTATACATGTTGTAACGCCCCTTTATATAAAAACTTTTTTTTCTCAAACTAATAAAACACTAGACAACGAACTAAGAACAATATTAACTCACTCACCAGGGTATCAACTGTATGCAATATTAGGATTTTTAGTGTTTTTTATCTAAAGCTGATTTTAAAGATTTAAATTAATTCACAATCTTGCAGTTTTTTAATACTTTTTAGACCCCTTTAACGTTTATCAAATATTTAAACAATGTACTTTTTTCCAAGGAAAATTTAGTTAAGATAAGGGGAAACTTCTCCCCCCTGGACTAATTTCACCTATCTAAACCATCTTCGTGCAATATTTCAGTCTACAAGCTTAATTCCTTTAAATTGCTATAGTGATTTTAACAGACGGACACGACTAAAACATCTTATGGAGTTTTCTTTTGTAGAAAAAACATTTTTACTGCATGTCACACTGATCCCGCAATTTCGTGTTCGTTTGTTAAAAAGTGCAACCTTTTATAAAAAAATCAAAAAATATTTTGATTTCGTTTGTCAAAATGTTGCAATGCATGCGAAAATATCGAATTTTCTTCACTTCCAAGTCCAAGGTGTAGAATGTGACACAAAATAAAACAGCTGATGTTGATTTTTTTCAACACACCCGTACCAAACGCGTACATTCCAAATGTAAGCAAAACCTTGTTGCAATTATTTTGGCCGATACTTTGTAGTTAATTTCTTTTTCTTAAATCGGTTCGTTTGAGCTAGTAAAATGGTGCATTTCGATCTTTCTTTGTAACAGAAGGTAATATTTTTTTTGCAATCAATACTACGTCATACACTTGCAAAATGTAGTATACACTTCATTCGCCGGTGGAGGGTATAGTAAGCCGGGTTGAGCCTTTTGTTGCCTTCACTTGACTTCAGTTCCAAAAAAGTGCACTCACACTCAAAACTTTTAAAAACTTTGTCCGCGCGCTAAAGCCATGATTACGACTGACCTTTGGTTGAAATTCAAATGAGCAGGAATTTCAATGATATATATAAAATGCACGATGTTAAAACAAAAAGTTTTTAGAAAATTATCTTAATATTTTGTATTATGATAAAATGTTCTATGACAATTGTGTGTGAAGCAAAATATCGGTCAAATTCTTGCCACGGCTTCGCTGGCATTCCTCCATCCGATGGTCCATGTTTTCCATGACTGAGACATAGTGGAGGTTCACTGTCGTTAATGTGCCGACTTATCTCATCCTTTAGCTCTTGAATTGTTCTTGGCTTATTGAACTACAGTTTTTCTTTTAAATATTCGCAAAGACAGAAGTCCAGCGGGGTCAAATCACATGATTGTGACGGCCAATTAACATTGCCACAACGTTTGATAACACGACCATTGAGTTTATCGCGTAAAAGAGCCAATGTTTCATTGCCTATGTGGCAAGCAGCACTATCCTGTTTAAACCACATATCGTCCAGGTCCATATCCTTATTTTCTGGCCGTTATCATCTCACGTTAACTGCTTAGCCGACCATATTTTCGAAGAAGTAGGGCACGATGACAGCCCATAAACCGCACCAAGCAGTCTCTCTTTGTGGATGCAACGGCTTTTCAACAATCACTCGTGGATTCTCATTTGCTCTAGTGCGTCATTTTAGCTTGTTAACGAATTCACTAAGGTGAAAATGTGTGCCTCATCGCTGAAGATGTTATTCTTTGTAAAGTCACTATTCATTTCTGTCTGTTCAAACAACCACTCGTCGTATTGACGACGTTTGAAGTGGCAGTAATCTTCAGTTTTTGATTCTATTGAACCTTGTAAGTGTGTTAATTCAAACCTTTATTTAGAATTCGCATCAATGATGTTTTATTGTTGGGCACGACGACGAGTCGAGGTTAGCGGCTCTTCTGTCATACTGTCGCATACAACATCAATGTTTTCTGCAGAAAAAACTGTTTTTTTTCTCTTTTTCTACCGACAATTATTGCTGAAATTGCATCAAATTTTCCCGATTGTGGACTAATTTGGTCGATTGTGCTGAGCAAAAAACCACGAAGTGCTCGATATGCATTTTGATTTGAATGACCATTTTTGTAAAAAGCTGCGGCAATCTAAGGCGCTGTTCAATTGAGTACTTCTTTGTGGTTGAATTTGCCAATCACTGAAACAAAGAAATGTCAAATTAAGTTGGGCAAAAAAGTTGACGTTAAGGTATGACTCACAATTAACATCGTGCATTATGGTTGGAGAGCCTTTTATACTTATAGTCCGTCCTTTAACAGTCGTAAAACGATTTTTCATAAAATGGCACACCTTACTGAGTATTTTAATAGCTGGGTGACATTGGTAGCTTTGATAGCTTCTGCAATACAACAATTGTTAAAACTATTATTACTATCTGGTCACCCTTTATAAAGTCCATGTTGCTTCGTATGCAATTTTATCGTTTTTTGATGTCCAGTGTAATCGTTGCAATGGCCTAGGCGTATGAGTGATGCAAGTGTGCTTCTAAGTACACTTGGCGAACATCACCCATACGCCCTAAGTACCCAACTATGTACACTGTACTTATAAATACTACATGCAAGTGCATGTAGTACTCGTATGTACCACTCGGCGGTCATCATTACTCAGCCACTTGTTGAATTATTTGGAAAACTAAAGCAAATAATTGATAAATATTTGCAGAGATGTATGGCGCCGCTGAAGTGAAGAAAATTTAGGTTGTAAAGCATTTTTCTACAATTTGATAAAAATTCGTAAAACGTCAAAAGAGTTAGCACACATTTGTTTATATTTGGAAATTTATAATATCGTATAAACGTAGTAAATAACAAGGAATATGTGTTCCACTACCGTTATTAGAATGATTTTTCAACTAAAACGCAAAATGACAAATGCTCTTATTTATTTGCTCGAAGATTTAATCGCCCGATCTCAATTTATTTTTGTTTTTGAGTGATTTACTCCATTTTCATATTAACCGGCACCGACCCGGGATGATACATGTTTGCATGTACAACAACTGTATAGCACCAGCACCACCATCGCATTCGTCCATATATTAAGCAAAGTGTCGATTTGATAACAAACAAACGAGCGATAAACAGGTTGTTTAAAACAAAAACAGAAACGATAACAATCTATTGACATTCGGTCGTTTAGAGCCGCCATACGGCACGAGTAGATCGTGTAAAGTACCTCTATACGCAAATGTGTGTGATTGCCAATTTCTTTGAAATGACCTTGATTTACGGTTCGTCGTCGGTGTGTAAATAACGTTTTTGTTTTGCACTTACTGTGTTCTGTTGGGATTGGAAAGCACACCGAACACAGCGTGTGTCAAACGTGAGCAATCGGGTGAATCTCTAACACATTTACACACACACAAACATAAATACTTGCCATACCCACTCTCTTGTATGTCATTCTCCAGGAGGTATGAATGACCGTAACGAAATGCGATCACACACACACACATCGCCCAAACAAGATAAGCCGACCGCACACAAGAGCAGCAGCGTTGACTACGACGTTGACGGCGCTAGCATCGTCTACAGCACCACTACATGTACAATGAACGTAAACGTGACTTAAAGTCATAAAAAAAGCCATACACACCGCACATCATGCAAACATGTATGTCGGCCCGGCAAACATTTGTGATCGCGAATAAATCATAGGCGAATCCTCTAAACGATGAATTCAGTCGCGGCGATCATCATTGGCGAAAATTACGCGAAACCCCATTCGTGTGTGGCTCTTCATTCACACTAGGCAATTCTACTTGCTGCAACTCTCAGTTTGTAGGAGAGAGAGGTAAGAGGAATGGAAAGGGAATATTCCCCCTACCTCTCTCCTACAAGCTAAGTGTTACGGTAAGCAAAGTTGCCTAGTGTTAATGGGGACAAAGCGAATCGCCCAAATGAACCGCATGCAAATCTTCACGGAGAATTGCCTATGATTCTTCTATAGGAATATCTGGCAATTCGTACTAAAGAAGTACAAGTGATAATTTTAGGCGATTAGCTTTGCACCGGAAACCAAACACGAATGGCGATTCGTGCATTATTCGCTAGAGAACTCGCAGCAGAACTCGGAGTAACAGGTGATTCAAACGAATCGCTTTGCAATGACAGCCGCACCCGAATGTAGGTTCGCTTATTATTTGCCAATTATGATCATCGCGATTCAATTCATCGTCCAGATGTTGCCACCAAGTTCGGCTGAAAACGCGAATTCTTGTACCCACGTGATCACAATATAATGTTCGTCCGGGACGAACCGCGAATGCATTGCGAATTCTTCAGCCAAAGGAATGTTACCGCCAAGTTTGGCTGAAAACGCGAATGCGTCGCGAATTCTTGTACCCACGCGATCACAATATAATGTTCGTCCGGGTCAAACCGCGAACACATTGCGAATTGTTCTACTTAAGCTGTGTTGACACCGAGGTTTGGACAAATCGCACATGAAATTTTAAGAAATATTGGTGCCGTTAATCGCCAGGAGGAATCGCCAATACTTCACCTAGTGGATTAATTCTCCACAAATCGTCCAGTTGTTTGCAAGGAATGGGGGAGGGAGGGGGTTTATTTAAACATGTATGTAAAATAGGGGGAAGGCGCACATGTATGTAAATGATTCTATGCAGCTAGCATATAAAGCGTGTGTGTGCTGTATGTGAAAAGATGTTCATCCAATTTTGTTGTGCTGTTGTTGGTTGTTGACTGAGCGCGCATTGATTTGAATAGAATCAATTTATGGTGTCGACTTTACGGACATCACAACTAATAATAATAATCCACAAAACTACGACGATTTTTAAGCGACAACAACAACAACAAATTATGCAAGCTTTCATTTATTTGTTAACTAAAAATAAACTACACATACATGCGCACGTGTGTGTGTAAGTATGTAAGATCTTTTATTTACATTTACCGCGCAGAGCTGTTGTAAGAATAGTCAAATCATATTTAATTTACTACAAAAAAAGCAAATACAAAGATATATTTGAAAAATTTCTTTTCAAATACGAGGACAGTTGCATAAATTTTTTGCAATTATTTTATGAATATTAATTTATAGATTGAAATATTGTTTCGCGTTTATTTGTTTAGCTACATGGTGGCATTATTAAGTGGCAAAGTTCAACCTTTCCATTAAAACCAAAAATTTGAAAAAATTATCAGTACATTTTTACAGCCGATTAAAATTAAAAATTTAAATTGCCCACCTTATAGCTAGCATTTGAAATAAGACAAACAAGTAAAAAAGTAATTAAGTTAGACTAGACCGCATATAGTATAGCCTCCACTATGGATTCGCTATAAGGATTGGTCCAACTAAAACGCACGATGTTAATTGTAAATACAACAAAAAGCTTTCAGAGAATTGTCTTATTATTTTGTATTTTGTTAAAAGGATCTATGACAATTAATGTGAAACTATATGTTTGCCAAGTGCTCGAAATGGTTTCGTCGGTATACCTCTATCCGATGGTTTATATTTTTTCAATATTTTCAATGACTCGGGGTCTTAATGGATATTCAATGTAGTTAATGTGCCGAATTATCTCATCTCTCAGCTCTATTCTTGGCCTATTGACGTACACTTTTTCTTTTAAATATCCCCAAAGAAAGAAGTCTAACGGTGTCAAATCACAGGCTCGTGGCAGCCAATTAACATAGCCACGACGTGAGATAACACGGTCATTAAATTTCTCGCGCAAAAGAGCCACTGTTTCTTCGTTGGCTGTTTCAAGTAGCACCACCATCGGCTTTTCAAAAATAACTCCTGGATTTTTATTTGCGCAAATGTCATTCGGTTTGTTAACGAATCCAATGTATCCACATGCTGACCAATAGCATAATCGACATAAATCACGAAGAGCAAAAATGAACGTTTGATTTGAACGTTCATTTTTGTAAAAAGCTTCAACAACGTTAGCGCGCTGCTTAAATGGTTGAATTGCTAAACACTAAAACAAAGAAATATAAAATTAAATTGGGTAAACAAGTTTAAGTTAAGGTGTGACTCACAGTTAACATCGTGTATTATGGTTGGATCACCCTTTAAGATGCTCAAGCCATGTCCGTCTGTGAAAAGCCAACTATAGCTCCCACTATTAAAGCTGTATAGCTTAATTTTTGTACATATGTGTGCTGATGCTCTGAAACAATTGTCATTAAAAATAGGCCAAATCGTTTAAGAGGTTACAATTTTTGTTTAGCCAGTTTGTTCATTTCGGTGTTTTGATTTGATTAGCCGGTTCGAAACCTCAAATCGCATCTTCATTTTAATAAAATACAAGTTTTTTACAAAATGGAAAAGTTACATTGCTTTTCGTGGCTGCACACTGCTTTTATCGCGTTTTCGGGTTCGTGACGACCTTCATCAGAAAGCTTCGCAATCCCTGTTCAATGTGTAAAAGCAAAATACCAAAATAAAAAAAACACAAACTAAACATAAAATCATTAATCATTTAATTATTATAGACTTGTTGTGTTCAAATTGGACAAAAGGGCGTGGCACCGCCCATTCAACTATGAAAGCCCATATCTTGTGAACTAGTACTGGTATGACGATAGCTGTTGGTATATAAGATGTTGCTATGAAAATAGTCGAACCCGGATGAAAAAGTGGGCGGAATTCATGATGAAGGGTATATAAGCTTCGGCACGGCCTTACTAAATTGTGCACGATTTGCCACTGCTCTGCCAATAGTAATTGATTTTTTGTAATAATTTTACACTTAACTGATCCCAGGCATCATCTCTGTTCCGCAATGCTTTAAAAAGGGGAAATAAGATCGCAATTTTAATTTCAATCACAGATACACAATTTGAGGCAAAGCAAACTCGTGTTTATTTTAACAAATTGTTGTACGTCAGAGAATTTGAAATTCTAATTTGGTTTCTATTTTCGCTAGTTGTAATTGCTGTGATTTTGATGTTTGCCATTTAAAAGTATGAGAAATTTGTGTGTAAATATTTGCGCCATTAATTAAATGTAGAGTGTAGTTTGTAATTGAGCCTATACAAAGCGTGCATTATTTCCGTAGAAAATACTGATCTTTTATCGAAACCACATTGTTTTATTAATTGTACGAATGTTGAATCGAAATGAATTTATAGAATTCCGAATTCCTCAAATAATTGTACACACATAGGATGGATGCACTTTTCTACTTTAGTTCGTTCGTTCACATGTGGGGCTTTTTTTGAAAACAGTCACGTTTCGTTTTGTGAATTTGGTTTTATTGTTTTGCTGTATTTCACTATCCCTAGGTTGTCTCTATATGAAAACAGTTATAACTATAGAACAATATCACTCACCGATTTTAATATGCATTAAGTATGCTATTGTGTTATACTCTTTATATATATGCCGATGTACGGAAAATAATAACAATTCTTACCGGAATTGGCAACAGATCGAACTCGTAGTTACACGGAAATTTTATATTTAAATTATTATTGACGTGATTTTTATCTTTTTGTTTTTTTCGTTCTTTTTATAGCAATTTATCGGAAACCCCCCAAGAGTAAGTAAAACACACCACATAGTATGGTCTCTAGAAGGGTATTTAATATCAATGACCCAATAATGTAAATATGTACTTATGTAATACAGTCAGCATCATTTGCATAGGGTCACCAAAAGTATGGAATGAAACAGTCGTAGTTCCTTAATTAAAAACAGTCAACTTGCGGAAGCGTGAACTATTTATTGTTGAGGGTGATCACGTTTTCAAATCCGGAAACTTTGAAGCCAGATAGTGCTGTTTTATCACTGAAATGAACTTCTATTAATAAATTCAATACCCAGTCATAAAAACAAATATTTTATTGAATAAAAAACATCATATTTAAAAAATTCAGTGTTTACAAAGAAAACTAAAAGTTGTTTTCCAAAATAGACGAAATAACAACAATATGGCGTTGATGTTTTTGTGTCGTTCATGTTTTAAAATACTCGCGTTTCCGCGAGTTGACAGTAATAGAAAATGTGCTTATATTACCCACAGTCATTAAGAATTTGCACCGAAGTACAACATCTCCATAGCACGAAGACTTCTTGTTGTTATCATTAAATAGTTATAATCATAATGAACATTCAGTTTGGCCTGCCATTAGATGATTGCTATGATTATATTACGGTGCACAAAACCTAGAGGTATTTTTTCAGAACAGAAAAAAATAAAAATTTAAATCAAATGTGGAATCTTTATTGGTAACTTGAAAGGACATTTTATGGCATTTATTTTTTGAAAATAATTTCCTTCAAATGTTGGCAACTGTATTATGGAAATGAGCGTTCGGTGAGAAACGGGAAGATCCGCTGTTTTCGACCAAAATTTTGTTCAGTGCTGAAGCGCATTTCTGGCTCAACGGCAAAGTCAATAAAAAAAATTGCCGCATTTGGGCTGAAGAGCAAAAAGAAGAGATTCAAGAGGTGCCATTATACCCAGAGAAAACCACGGTTTGGTGCGGTTTATAAGCTGCTGGAATCATCGGTGCATATTTTTTTCTAAAATTATGATGGCCGGTACGTAACCGTGAGTGGTGCTGGCTATCGCGCCATGATATCGATCTTTATGCAACCTGAAATAGAAGCCCGTAATCTTGACGACATTTGGTTTCAACAGAACGGTGCCACTTGTCATACAGCTGCTCAAACAATCTACTGAGAGGTCATTTCGAAAACAGCTAATTTCACAGGTCAGGACAGGTGAGTTGGCCGCCTAGATCGAGTGATATCATACCTTTAGACATTTTTCTTTGGGGTTACGTAAAGTCCAAAGTCTATGCTGACAAACCAGCTACGATTCAGGTTTTGGAAGCCAACATTACGCGTCTGCTCGAACGAGTCATACAAAATTGGACCCTCAGAATGGAATGAGGCGTAGATGCATGCGGCCAACATTTGAAGGAAATTATATTCAAAAAATAAATGCATTAAAATGTCCTATCAAATTACCAATAAAGATTCTACACTTGATTTGAATATTTATATTTTTTTGTTCTGAAAAAATACCTCTAGATGGATCACCCTATATTACTGAAAATTTAATTCCAATTCGATTAAATAAAAAGGTTTAGCTCGCTTGTTTAATAAATTTCCAAATGTGCAAAAAGGGGGCTTGAAAATTATTTCACATTTCACCAATTTATACGAAAACTCACTAATTTCTTTCGGGTTTAATAATATCGTCTAAATCGACTTTATATAACATGGGCCTGTTCCTTTAAACTGTATAAACAATAGATGTTTTTAAATTGCAGTCGCAAGTATTGTAAAACTGTTGCAAAAAAATTTTAACACATTTTAAGATCAGGTGCTTAAAATTTTTAAAATGTAGGCCATTTTCTCCTGATAAACACTATTATTTTTTTTAGTTAATAATTCACATTATCTTTAATAAAACGTTTTCTGAGTGTAGCTTTTATTTTAATGAATTATTTTATGCGATAGATTTTATAAGTGCCTTTTTTCTTGTTGTGCCCTTATTCATTGGAATCGGAGTGTATTTACATATGTATGTACCATCTAAAGGTTTCTGTACCGCTGGTATTGAACTTATCAATAACACTTTGTTGTATTTGAACAACTGTTATAAATGTATCGCAGGCCATTAATTACACTTTTGGATATCAAAATAAAATTAATTAAAATTGACATACTTGTTGGCTGTTTAACACCAAGCGCACCTATTCATTTATTCCCTATTGACAAGAGGAGTGCAAACAAATACTCATCCAGGCCAAAAGTGTATAACAATTGCATGATTAGGCTGTGGTAACTTCAAGTCCGCCACGGGGGATAGATGGGTGATGACTTTGGGGTGCACTAAAAAGGGTTTATCAGTTGAGTGACTTTGGCAACTCCAAATTACTTTTGACAAGAGCCTTAAAGAAAACAACGGTGACATATAAAGCGGAAAAAGAGCAACAAACAAGGTGCCCACTTTCACATACACTAATCCACACCCATACAATGTTTGAGATTACTACATATTTTTTAATGAATATTCAACATAACAGATCAGAAACACTCTCACAGGCATACACACACACTCACGCTACACTCAGAACCCCAGCACAACAGAAAAAACAGTACTTAAAGCAGAGAGGCAATTTTAACAATACATTTAGTGCAATAACAACAAAAGCGAGTGTTGACGACTGACGGCGAGTGTGAGTGTAAAAAATATATTTTACGAAGTAATCGTGCAAAAATATATAAAACACGATCATACTCTGTCACAATTTTTTCCCTCATACATACATATATATATAAAAGACACAAATCTTTCAACAATTAGAGGCATTACACGGCTGACCGCCGCTGTCAGTCGTTTACAAAGAGGAAGATATATTTTTTCAATTTGCTTTTTTTATTCTTTTTTATTAAACACATCGGTTATTTTTATTATTATAAGTGAAAGAAAATAAAAACGAGTGTTTAAAACAAGACTTTTTAAAAGGAAAAAAATTGGAAAACTAATTTAAATAATTAAAAATAAAAAAGGATACTATAACAAAACGCAAAACATTTTCCATTCTATTGAAGTAAAAAAAACAACAAACATATACGAGAACAGTATTAAAACATAATAACAAAAAAGTAAAGGCTTTTAAATTTTACCTATAAATAGTTTAACGCGGCGATTTCGGTAATATTCGTGAAATAAATCGAAAAACTAAATAAACAAAGATCCAAGTGAAATATGTTCCTAAAACGCCTGCAGCCTTTAAGGCTTCTACTGTTGTTGTTGTTAAACATCTGCTGTGCACCGTCATCAATTTACGCCCGCAGTTTTTACAGCGATAATTCCATACAGAAAAAAGAGAGGAGTTATCAGTCTGAAATTTCAGCTTGGTAAGTCTACTGGTGTGCGCAAATAAATACATTAGTTGTGTTTTAAATTATGACAAGAAAAAAATCGGCCTAAAACCCAGCTAAATTGATAACAACAACCCTTTGTAAAAAACCCTTAAAGTTTTTTATATGAAGAAGAAAAAAATATTTAATAAAAACACTAGAGGATTAGCTGAAGTCCGCACTATTATGTTCAAGAAATCAAAAATATTCAAACATGCAACATACTTGTATTTTTAAAAATTTAAAATTTAATTTAAAAAAGTCAAACAAATTTTAACTATTTAAAACTGTGCCCGCTAATGGATTTTAAGTTGCTGTTGTAGCTGCAACTGTTACAGCTCTTGGCCAAAGAATTGCTGCTTTAGGTCAATCCGGTCCTTACTTTCGGATAACTACAATCTTTTATTGAAAATCCTTCAAGTTTTTTTATTTACTAAAAATGTGTTGAATATACGGGTCAAACGTTTTTTAATGAGGAAAAAAATTATTTAATAAAAACACTATTATCCTCTAGTCAGCTAAATTGATAACAACAACCCTTTGTTAAAAACCCTTAAAGTTTTTTATATGAAGAAGAAAAAATTTTTTAATAAAAACACTAGAGGATTAGCTGAAGTCCGCGCTATTCCGTTCAAGACCGCCGAACAATTTTTTCTTTCTATAATTCAAAAATATTCAAACATGCAACATACTTGTATTTTTAAAAATTTAATTTAAAAAAGTCAAAAAAAAAATTAACGATTTAAAACTGTTCCCGCTAATGGATTTTAAGTTGCTGTTGTAGCTGCAACCTTGGCCAAAGAATTGCTGCTTCAGGTCAATCCGGTCCTTACTTTCGGATAACTACAACCCTTTATTGAAAATCTTCAAGTTTTTTTATTTACTAAAAATGTGTTGAATATACGGGTCAAAAATTTTTAAATGAGGGGAAAAAATGCCCTGAAGTATGCTCAATTCCCTTCAAGACCGCCTATCAATTTCTTTTTCTATAAATCAAAACTATTCCAAATATATGAATTTTGATGGGAACATCCAACATATTTTTAGTAAACAAAAAAGTCTTAAGTTTTTTTGATAACGATTTGAAACGCTAAGGCAGAATTTAAAGTTGTTATTAAAGCGGCAACTATGTGGCAGCCCTTGGCCGAAAAAAAATTGCTGCTTTGGGTCTATCCGGCCCATAGATTCGGCCGTCGTGGGCTTAGTTGTTGGTTTTTCAAGTAATTTGTTTGCTTCTCAAATAAAAAAACATCTATTACCAACCAAAAAAATAATCAAAAAAACACTAAAAAAATTAAAAATAATAAATGAAAACAAAATGTAATGTGCGCACAATGCCATAAATCAAAATCATTTACTATAAAACTCATAACTCAAGGTATTTCTTTTTTGTTTAACTTGAACAATAAAAGAATAAAGAAATAAAAGAATAAAAAATGCATACACTTCATTCGCCCACCAAAACAAAAAATTAAATATTTGATAAAAGAAAAATTTTAAAGCTTTAGTCGTCAAACGTAAATGCTTTGTCGACAGAAAATTACACAGGCCTGAGGAAAACAGTTTTAATATGTATTTTTGAAAAATAATTTTAATTTTTCGCACAGAAAAATAATTGCACAAAACCAAAAGGGATTTGCATGCAAAGTACACAAGATTATCGTAAATAATAAAAATTAATCCCACAACTCGTACAGAAAAAACTACTACTACTAATTATGCAAAAAAACTGGTAAACTTTTTTTAATTTGAATTTATACTGTTTCAATTTACTTAATTTACAGTGACATTTGTTGAAAGTATTCAGAAATATCTCACAAATTAAATTACTTTGTATGTTTGTATAAATTATATAGATAAAAGGTTAGTTATTAAACCAGAATATTCATTAATCGGCTTATCTTAAAATAAAATTTTATGGACAAAGAGAATAATTTAAACAAAAGGGCCACTCAAACTCATTAGTCGGACAAGTTTTTTTCCTTATTCTTGAAGTCGTACTGATCCTTAAAAAATTATTGAATTTAAGCTTGTTGTAAAAGCATGATTAGCATTCCGTATGGAAAAATAAATACCCTAATCCACATTGTAAACTGTCATATTGTGGAATATTATATTTTTTCTTGTAACTACCAAAAATATTAGGGCCAGACCGAAAATAATGTGTATCGATCGACTTACAAATCATCTGCTGGTTTGATTAAACGATGTCTGTTTGTCCGCATGTCCGTCTATTGTTAATCTAAAGCTAGTAATCTGACTTATACTGATAATTTTTGTCAATTTTCTGGTTTTCTTAGAAATGTTGAACTTTGTTATTTAATAATGGAACACCATATTATTTATATGACTACCACAACTAGTTTCGGCAGTACCTCATGCGATCAAGCCAATTTTTCAGTACATTTTAAAATGTTTCGAGTCGAGTCTCTTCAATGGCATCTTCGATTTCATGTTTTAACGCTTTAATTGTCTCTGGATGCTTTGCGTAACATTTATCTTTAATAGCTCCCCACTAAAAGTAATCCAAAGGGCTAAAATTACAGCTCCGAGGCGGCTAATTGCCATCACATTTTCGGCTGATTATTCGATTTAAAAAAAAAACAGTGCGTTAAATATCGATGGATGTGCGACATGTGGCCCCGTCTTGTTGAAAACAAATGTCGTCTTGAATTTTTGATAAGTAAAAATTCGTTGAGCATGGCGCGGTAACGCTCCCCGTTGGCGGTAACGCTCGACTTCTTACTTATTTTCGCAGAAAAAGGACCCAATGATGCCGACAGCCTTAAATTATCGCTGTAGATGCATTTGCTTCTTAATAGTGACGTGTGGGTTCCTTGAACCCCATATGCGGCAATTTTGCTGATTGACATAGCCACCCAAATAGGCTTCAACTGAAACCACGATTTTTCTGTTTCGAATCAGTCGTATTTCTGTTCCCACGCGTCCATATGTTATATTGTATTGTATGTGGCAAAGTATTTGTTTGTTTGTATTGTGTGTCATCTTGAAAGGGTAATAAGGGTAATAATAATAATTAAAGTTAGGAAAAAGTCTAAAAATTTTAATTTGGGCGCCTCGAAAATGATTTTTTTTTTTGATATGTCGTAGTGGAACTTTTTTTCCTCATGCCAAACGCTATCGAAAAATCATTGGCAAAATATCGATTGCTAAATTGGCCCAATTTTATATACTTTAATATAATAGAGCTTTAGCTACATTTCATACGAAAAATTACTTATTTATCGTTTTTTTGTTTTTAAATAATGCAGAGGGCGTTAAAAGGTCATTACTTGGTAATGCAAATGGTAATGAGTAGTACTTACTGAGTTATTGACATTTTATAGTTTTTGCTATTTTAAAGATTAAAGTAATTTAGGGGGTGGATCCTGCCGCTTTAGAAGTCAACTTTTCAATCCGATCGTGTTCAGAGATTCAGGAAATAAGTCTTTTTTTGCCGGAGTGGTATAGGGAATCATATACTTGGCCCCTTTCGTCTGTTAACTTTATAATCTTCATTTGTACTAAAGTTTTTGAGCATTTCTTCTCCGATGCATCGCAGTCTAACACAGATTAATTTTACGTTTCTTTTGTCACAATAGAATAATTTGTGTTAGATGCCAAACTGATTCTGGCCTTTGTATCAAATCAACATCAAGGCCATTATATATTAGCTACCTTGACTTGGCTGGCAGTGCTTCAATCGATTGGTCCAATTTTTTCTGAAACATTTCGCCTTTCCGAATGTTGACCTCGAGCTCGTCCAATATGGATGACTTCTGGGCGTAGTCAAGGTACTTAAAGTAGCCCCTAAGAAAAAAAAATCGAGGGATATAAAGAAGCAGTACCGGCAGTATCGAGCTCTGACGACAGAAGTTTCTATTGTCAATTGCGGGACATTTTTTATGTTAGGCCGCATTGCAAAGGTACCAAAAATTGGCTCGGATTTAGGTTCTCTAGATACAATAAGTGTTTTTTCAGTCTTATTTTTACGACGAAATTTGCACTAGTCGAATTTTGGCACCGGGAACCATAATTCAGGTTATTAGTTTACGTTCCTAGCCATTCATGAGCAATTAGTGTAAGCAAATGTTTTTGCACAAAAAAACTTAATACGCCCAATAAGTTCTTATGTTTCCATTGAAGTATTTTACGAAAGTTGCGTTCCGAAATTTACATATTTCATCATCAAGATTATCGAGAGAATATCAGTAAACAACCTTAAGCTTCTGTTAAGAAAATTAGTATTAATTGGATGTGATAAACATGCAGGTCTGTGTATTTATAATGAAATTATCAAAGAACACCACCATAAAACGGAATTCAAAAGAAAATGTGTTCACATGTAACTCAAATCACTCAATAAAAAAATATTATAAATATAAAACACATGAGTAATTAAATAATTTTTGTCATATCTCAACATGCGTTTCGCATGAGCTGTTGTGCGCCCGTGTGAGCGTGGTGGGGTCTTTGGCCCGTGACATTAAATTAATATCGTTTTTTTTGCACGCGTTTACTTGCAAAAGAATGTCCTTGTAATCTCTGAGGTTTTCAGATAACTTTAAAATTATCTCGATCTTAATCAAAATCAGATAAAAGGTTTTGTAATGTTGAGCGTGTGTTTTTTTGTTGGTTAAAGCAATATTTGGTAGTTAAGATGTTTGAAAGTTTTAGGGCTCATGTTATGGTCAAATGTGTTGATTGCAGAGATTACAATTTCTAGCAATATGAATATATCTTGCCCGAGATTTTAAATAAAAATTAGTATAGAAGCTGCTAACAGAATATATTGAGAATATTTTCGTTACAGAATATAAGACAAAATAATTCGCTATCGAAAAGTCCGAATAGGAAGTATCCACTTAAATGCCATTTTTAAAGCGGCTAATACAATAATAATCATGGTGATCTACCATGTTAAGCAGGACTTGGACAATTGTTTTCAAAAAAATAGTAGTGAACTCAAAACAAAAAAGTTGATTACAAATTTTCTTCAAAAATCAATGTTTATTTAAATTTATTAAACTCAAAGTTTTGTTTTATGTTCTATTCACATTATTTTTATATTAATATGATATTTGAAACCATAAAAAATTTTAAAATAATCCTTTTACAAAAATTATTTGAAAATTCAAAAAAATAGGAGTGTTAAATTTATGCCAAAATATAGTGTAAAAAAAGACTAGCTACTATAATAATAAATAGAAGAGTTTTATAAATAAGCACTTAGCAAAATCTATTTTTTAATAACAGCGGCACATTTGCGGGGCATACAGCGACTAAGACCGCGACAACGACTTCATGGAATTTCCTGTCATAGATTTCAAACTATATTCCACTGATCATACGTACTCGATGGTCTAGTTTCGAAAACTCTTTTTTAACATCTCCCCATATATTTTCAATGGGGCTAAAGTCTGGGGGCTGAGCAGGCCATAGTATATCCTCAATTTTATTGACCCGAAACCACTCGTTCGCCAACTTACTCCTGTAGTTTCGAGCCATTGTCTTGTTGATATTTATTGGCATATTTTACTCTCCTTACGGGTTTTCCGGGTATACTTTGGGGCATATTTCATTTTTAGTTTATTTCAAGGCGTTCTTGAGTAAATTTCAACAGCTGTTTCTTACTCAGTAATGACACCTTCTTTAATAAATCGTCTAACGAGTGATCAATTTAGAGGTATTTTTTCCAATAGGGTTTTTTTCACAGATTATCCGTGAGTTGCGTTTCATTTTTTTTAGTATTGATTGCCATTTCATAATGGAAGACAACGTTTCCAAATTGTGCAACTGTATTATGGAAATAAGAAGATCTGTTTTTTTTGACCAAAATTTTGTCCAGTGATGGGGCCCATTTCTGGCATATCGGCAACGTCAATCAACAAAATTAACGCATTTGGCCGAAGAGCTACCAGAAGAGGTTCAAGAGGTGCCAAAATATCCTTAGAGGGAACCACGGTTTAGTGCGGTTCATGGGCTGGTGAAATCATCGGTTCATATTTTTTCAAAAACCGTGAATGGTGCTCGCTATCGCGCAACGATGTCGGATTTTTTGCTACCTGAGATTGAATCTCGTAATCTTGACGACATTTGGTTTTAATAGGACGGTGCCATTTTCCATACAGCTGCTCAAACAATGGATCTATTGAGAGGTCATTTCGAAGAGTAGCTTATTTCACGTTTTGGACCGGTGAGTTGGCCCCCAGATTGATATCACACCTTAAGATTTTTTTTTGGGTCTACGTAATGTTTAAAATCTGTGCTGACAAACCAGCTACGATAAAGGTTTTGGAAGCCAACATTAAATGCTCGAACGAGTCATCCAAAATTGGAATCTCAGAATGGACACAGAGGCGTAGTTGCGGCTAACATTTGAAAAAATTATATTCAAAAAATAAATGTCATAAAATGTCCTTTCAAATGAACTATAAACGATTCCACACTTGATTTGAATTTTTGTAATTATTTTGAAAAAAATACCTCAAGATTGATCACCCGATATGTACCGTTACGTCACTAAAAGAGAGGTGAAGATCTTCTGAATTTGCTGTATCGCAATATTTGGTGGTCTTTACACTTGACCTCTTTCGTTTACGCCCCCCGAGTTTTAGCATTTTTTTTTATTTTATGGCATTGACGATCATTTGATCAGAGCACCCCAAGATGTATTTAAGTTCTTTAGAAATTTTCGCTTGCTTTCGAAGTATTTTTTATTATATTATTTTGCGTTTTTCTTCAAAACAGTGTTTTGCTCGGCCCACAGTTTATAAAAAAAATAATTCAATATATATCTAAAAAATACTAGCGTCATTACACCAAACTCACTTATAAATTTTAGAGAATATTCTAAATGTTTCGCATTTTTAAATTTTCTATTTTTTTGAACAGCCAAATTGAAGGGAAAATGTAGCAAAAATCCAAAAACATAATAAATAAAGAGTTTGAGATGATCTTCTTACATATCCGTAAGAATAAGACGTGATTTGCAAGTTGTTACAATACCAAAATTACAGCATTCATAAATAGACTCCTATTATTTTGAACACAGCTGTATGACAATGTGTTAAAAAAGTTTTACAATAGTTGGCAATTTTAGGCCTATAATTTTACTCGTATTAACTTTGAATATAAGGGTAGATCAAAGTCCAACATAGAATAAATTCTACGACAAACGACATTTAATTACCTAGAGCCTACAAGATTTTAAATTACAGACTGTTTTAGAGTTTTCCTATTTTATAGTAGCTTTGTTTGCAAACACATGCTAAAATTATCTAAATATGCCAAGAGTTCTTTAAATTAAATAAAATCAAGTTCTTCAACGGTGCTAAACTTACAAAAAAAAAATTAGTAGAAGAACTACAACACTATCTTTTCCAGTATTTACTTCCTCGTCACGACGATGAGATAAAAAATACATTTTTCCGCAAATGTTATTACAGGTTAATAATTGTTTGCACATATCGATAAATTCAAGCCGCACTAATTTGAAATATGCAAATGGGAAGTCCATTTAACTCGAAACTGTTAAAACATGGAAGATTTCAAATTCCATTCTCGTGATGGCTGAATAGTAAAGGTGACAAGATAAAGAATGTGGTCGTAAATGTATTTGAATACTATATAATATTGCATATGGAAGCTATGGTAAAGGGCTCTAAAAGAATTTAATTAAAAATTGTCTTCTCTTTTTACTAAGCTACAATTTAGACATTTTTAATTTATACGAACTTCTCGAATTAGGGTTTGTTAATTAGTTTTCGATGTTGTTTTATTCTCAGAGTTAAATTACACTGGTCAACACTAAATTTGTGGCTGAAGATATGATAGTCAACTTCAGTTGATTTGAGGCTGCTGATCACGAATCTGGCATCCGATACGCTCTAGTTTAGAAGATATTTACATAAACCGTTATTTTGCTTTATTTGTGAACCAATTTTTAAAAACTTGAGCGCGGTGTTTAGCGAAGAAATTCCCCTTTTCAACGATATGCAAAGTTGTTGAACGCGGATTATGGAGTTATTATGAAAATACAACTCTGGTAAAGAATCCAAAAAATTAAGTAATTTTTGTAACGAAAACTCGAAATTTCTGCAGTATTTTGCCTATGTCTTCAACAGTTCTTATCCGTTCTTAAAAGCATATCATTGAAAAGTTCCATTTCTCCTCCGCGCTTAAGATTTAAAAAATAGTCCTACAAATAAAGCAGTTGGGCGCGAAAATAACGTTTTATTTCTCCTAAATATAGAGCGAATATCTCCTAAACTAGAGCGAATCTGGCAAATAAGTTTTGTAATCAGCAGCTACAAATCAACAAAGTTGTTGTGAGGACCATAATAATGTTGTAGAGATCATAGTATGGTTGTGTATGAACCATACTATTGTTGTGATGAGCATCATATTGTTGCGCCACAACTATATACCCAAAAATAGTATGATGCTCTTCGAATATTGTTATCCCAACCATAGTTTTTTTCTGCGTGTAGTTACTTCAGGTACCCGATTTTCAACTATCATATTTAGAACATGTTATGCAACAAACGTAAAGGTCATACAGGAAGAATTTCAGAAATGGAAAAAATATTTTTCCGCGAAAATCAAATACCGGCAAAATAGATTTTTTTGTACATGAATTTTTAATAAAATTCTAACATGGGAGTACCAGCAGTTAAAAAAATTATCTTTGTGTAACTTTTTTGTTGATGAATATAAATGAATACTTTCAAAGCACAAGTTTTAATCTCTATAATTTTGTGTCTTTATAAGTTCCAAATATGGAAAAAATCGGGTATCCGTCGAAATTGAACTCGGTGACAAGAATGACTAATGAAGAAAATATAGTTCTTGCAGACACAAAATCTACACGTTACTATACGACTCGAAGGAACTGTACAATTAAATCCATTTGGGCGGTATTTAATTTTCTCCTTTTCTGAAATACTCTCTATGGGCTACATTACATTTTTTGTGACCCGACGTAATGTGAGTTTATTGGAAACAAAAACCAATATTTTCATAACTATAGAGGGAGGAATCTTCCTTTCCAGAAGAACATCCTAGTAATTCCTCAAGTCCCTCAATATCCTTTTATAATACAAGGGGAAACTGCTCTTAAGTAAGCTGTGCACGAAATAATTCTTTCACTACTTTTATACGCCGGCAGAGAGCAGCTAATGCTTTTAATGGGAAAGTTTTTTTTTACATTGCTTAGAGATAAATCTCTTTGTCGTAAAGTCGTCGGCATTTATGAGCTGAAAATTTATTTAGATGTGCTTATACGGAGTTTAACATGGCTTTACTTGCAGTCCTACACACTCACGATCAGACTACGCGGCCCATGTAGAACACACTTCCATGAAAACTTTCAAGCTCTTCTTGATAGTTTTATATAAGAGGGTTGTTATTTATATTTTGGATCCAGCAAAATCAAATAATTTATCATTGGAATCGGTTTTTTTTTTTGTATTTTCACTCCGATTAAGGCACCCAGCTGCTTCGAGCATCTAAAAATGTTGACCACGCAGTTTTTTCTGATGTGTGGGAATAAAAAGAAGTAATTTTTTCTGATGTAAGGGAATAAAAAGATGTAATTTTTCGTGAGGAAAAAAAATAAGTCATTGGGTGTCAAATCAGTCAGGGCTGGCATCTTGAGTGCTCAAATAGCCCATTGTTTCAGCTGATGTGTAAGAACTTGCATTATCGGCAAGCAAAATGATCCGTCTGCTATTCTTGTTTTTTCCTTATTTATTTTAACACTTTTGGCAAAGAGGTGGGTGTGTTCCACTCAGAATTGCCCGTTCTACATTCTACTGAAGGCACTGTGGGTGGCCGCATGATCGGTTTACGGAAAAAAACGCGATCATTTGCTTCGACTTGCTTCTTCGTACACGAACAACTTTTGTTGGATTTGGCTCGTCTTGAAACATCCATACGGTGATTGCAATTTGTTTCGGGATCATATGCCCAGATCCATGATTCGTCACCTCTAACGATGCATTTGAGCTACCGCGGTTGTATTTTTTGTCTCAACATTTCTGTGATCCAATCGACACCAGCCTCCTTTGAGCATTCGTTAAATTATGTGGGATCCAACGAAAACAAGTCCTTTTCACGGCCAAATGAACGTGCAATATCTTACTGATGCTTGTCGTACTAATGCCCAAGGATGACTCAATCTCACGATTTGTCGATCTTACTTTATTAGTTCACGCAGAGAATCGATAGTTTCCGGCAAAACGACCAATGTTGAATGACCTTTACGAAATTCATCCTGAAGCGAACGGCGTTCGAGACTAAACTTTTGGTACCAGCTATCTACAGTGGTTATTGATACAACTTCATCGCCAAAAGTCGAAACAAGTTTATTGAGACACTCTTGTCTCATTATTCCAGGCCGAAAATCATAAAAAATCATGCCACACATATTGGACCGAGTCCAATCGCGTAAAGCACTGTCCTCGAAGCCGTGGTCTTCACTTAAATAATATGATATGATACTCCTTTAAAATAAAGCTACAGCCTACACAGTTGTTGTTTAATTTAAGTTCCTCTTATCGTTTTTATCTGATCAACCTACATTACATTTTTAATTTGTAAATGATATTGCTCTGTAATTTAATTAAATTTCGCAAAATCAATGCGATATACTTCTTGGCAATCTTAAATTGCCGGTCTCAGCCGGCTATCACCAGTACTGCCCTCCTAAGAATGCAAGTCACATCTATATTTTAGTAGTTTTGAGATATTTAGCTTTTTTGACTACGATACAAGCTGGGAATTGTAGATGTGACCATTTTGCTTAACGTTTTTAAGCCATTTACAAGTGGAAATCGGCCAGTTTTGTAAATCACAAAACTCAAAAACACCCAATCTGCCCTTATCTCAATTTTGGAATTTTGGCTTAGGACTGCAGAATAAGTCCCGGTCAGTGAGAATATAAACTACGCCGTGCACCACTCACTAATTTGAGACGAGTTCCCCGTTTTTTCCTTTATAGAATTTTGGGGGAAGTAAGTATGAAGTTAATAGCAACAACATTAAGAATTCTTTGCCTATGAACTCTTTCTCCCAAACAGGAAAACTTATTCTAGCTTTATTCTTCTAGACACAGATCCCACAATTTAGTAAAAATCGTCTAATAAATTTCTTTATCTTTCCCCCCCCCCTTTCCAGTCAAGTGTACTGCTATGGCGACCTATTGCACACCGTGCAAATGGCACGTTTGTTCGAGGACTCGAAGACTTTTGTTGACATGAAACTAAAATTCCCACCGGAGCAGACTACCAGCGAATTTCAAACGTTTATGGCCGCTAAAAACAATGAACCCACTACCGACGAATTAAAGGAGTTTGTTAATGTAACTCAAAAACCTCCACAAAAACCACAAAACTCAATACTAATATTCCTTTTTTATTATAGGTTCACTTCGATGATCTAGGCAAGGAATTTGTACCCTGGACACCCGTTGATTGGACGGATCATCCGGCTTTCATTGACAACATCAATGATCCCGATTTAAAACAATGGGGCATAGATTTGAATATTATCTGGAAGGAGCTAGGACGTAAAATGATCGACGATGTTCACAAAAACCCCCACTACTATTCCATAATACCCGTGGATAATCCGGTCATTGTGCCTGGCGGTCGTTTCATTGAGTTCTATTACTGGGACTCCTACTGGATTATCCGTGGCCTGCTCTATTCTCAAATGACGCATACGGCCCGTGGTATGTTGGAAAATTTCATGTCGATCATTCAAAGATTCGGCTTTATACCCAATGGTGGACGCATTTACTATGCCCAACGTTCGCAGCCGCCACTCTTGGCTGCCATGATTAAGTCCTATGTCGAGTTTACCAAAGACACACAATTCGGCATTAATGCCTTGGATGTGTTGGAGCACGAGTTCGAATACTGGATGAACAATCACACCGTTCAGGCCAAGGGCTACAATGTATGTGCCTATGGCGGCAATTCACCAGGTCCTCGGCCAGAATCGTATCGCGAAGATATAGAGACTTCAAAGGCTTTTGCAACAGATGCTGAAAAAGAGGAACATTATGCTGAACTTAAAGCAGCCGCTGAGTCGGGCATGGACTTTAGCTCACGTTGGTTTATCAATGCAGAAGGGGAACATACGGGCGACCTTACCAATCTAAAGACACGTTCGATTGTGCCAGTCGAATTGAATGCCATTTTGTATTGGAATGCTAAAATTATTGCCGAGTTTCATAGGAGCGCTGGCAATGCAGCCAAATCGGATGAATATGAGAATAAAGCGGCTAATATATTAGAGGTAAGTGGCAAGGATCACAAAACTCACTACTCAGTCGAAGCGATGAGATTTTGAAGTGCTTCATTTATTTGACATGTGCAAAGGAATCGATTTTTTCTCAAGCTGTTGTAACGAGAATGCTTTCAAATCTCATCGTTGTGACCGACTCTAAACAGAATTGGTTGAAAACTGAAATCATTAACAATTTTATTTCCATAATTATTTTTTTTCATGTTTCTCACAGGCAATTGAGGCTGTACATTGGAATGAAGAAATTGGCGTATGGTTGGACTTCGATTTGATTCATAACAAAACTCGCGACTTCTTCGTACCCACCAATTTGGCACCTTTGTGGACCGGCGCATTCAATAACAAATCCGCCGATAAAATATCTAAATCAGTTTTAAGCTATATAGAGAAATTAGAATTGGACAAATATCCTGGCGGTGTACCCAATACAATTTACCGTAGCGGCGAACAGTGGGATTTCCCAAATGTGTGGCCGCCCATGCAATACTTGCTCGTAAAAGGTTTGGAAAATCTGGGCACGGAGGAGGCTAGAAGTCTATCTGAAAAATGGGGTCATCGTTGGGTGAAATCAAATTTCGAGGCATACCGCGATTCACAGACAATGTTTGAAAAGGTAAGAACAAAAGAATTTAATGAAAATATTGCAATGAGGAAAAAATTCAATTCAAAATTTTATTTTTATGTTTTTTATATCGTAACTTAGTCCAGTGTACCATATTTGTCGAAGACAAAACTAAAGCTCTTTGTGTTCCCTTACCACCCTGTGTGGTTTTGGGGTATTGTAAGTTTGTGCTGATACTTGAAAAAGTGTGATGGTCTATCATTTAGAAAATTATACCGATCCACTCCGAATTACTTTCAGAATCGATTTAGACAAGTCCGTCTGTCCATCTATTCTTGTAATCAGAGTGTAGGTCATATCTATGAAACGATGTCGATGAAACTCTGTAGTTGGTGTAGCTCTTGAAATTGAGCGATATACTTTTGTCTTCGACTATATCCCCCGATTTTGGGTCATTACTTAATGCCATACAAACATTATTGAAAATCGATCGGAACGGTCGATATTTTGATACAGTCCCCATAGTTTTGGTAATATAGAAGTGGCAGTCAGTACAAGCAGACTGACTTAGACTAAATTGTGATACAACGTAGAGTAGCAGAGACATCCTCCCGTTGAAGCATTGTAATCGCCGTATAAAGATCTTGGGTTGGTCACTGCCGATAGTAGACTGTTTGGCTAGATCCATATAGTAGTAAGAACCTTATCTAGATCTGTGGAAAGCAGACTTACTTAGACTACATACTCGTAGTCCATTGTGATACAACGGAAACTAGCAGAGACATCCTCTCGTTAAATCATAGTGATCGCCGTAAAAAACTCTTAAGTTGGCTCGGCAGTGGCCTGTCCGGCTAGATCCATATGTGACGCGCAAAATAGAAAGGGACCTAAGGGTAAAATCCAGTTTTGTTCAGGACATGTCGTACATGTACATGTTGTTTGTCGCAACTTTTTGTCTCAATGCCTGCCCTCAGAGGATTCCTCCTATTATGCAGTGCATTGAGTGGGTGAGTGGAAGGTAAGGGATCAGAGGGGGGAAAGAGGGAGTAATGTTTATTGACATTTGTCTTGAATTTTTGGATGTCGTAATTGGTGGGAAATACATTTGCCGGAAGTGGATTCCACATACGGACAGTACGGGCAAAAAACGAATTGATCTGTAGTGTATAGTGCGGTCAACTGGCCAATCGATAACAAACGGGTGTGAATTCCTGGAAAGCCACGTATTTCTGGCAAACATCCTAACATCAGGAATATGTCCACAAATGTCAGCGGACACACATCCTACATTTCGATGATGCTCGAGGGAGACAAATAAGTTGGATACCCCACTGTCACCTATCAGCACCATCGCTCTCCTGTGAACACGGTCAAGTAGCTCCAGCTGGAGCATCTACCAATATATGGGAGTTGTATTTCATCTTAGGTCTGATATAGGTGGTATAGATGTTGAAACGATCAGAAGGTGTGAAATATTTCTCAAACCGCTTAAGAAAGCCTATACATTTGAGTGCTTCTTTCGACACTTCGAATACATATCTCGGCCAACGATCGTCACACTGTATCTTCATGCCCAGAACATTGAGAGAATCTGATTGTTCAACAACCATTCCATCGACAGATAATGATGACCCTGATGGGTCAGTGAATCGCTTGTGAGGCAACAAGCAGCACTGCGTCTTGTGCGCATTAAAATCCACTCTATTCATTCGACCTCAGTCGGAAATGGCCTGTAAATTCCGGCCAAGTGTCCCATCTTCAATATCTTATGGTTGAATGAATAAGAATGACAGAGTTTTCTGTCATCCGCAAAGGAGTAGATTGGATTTACGGTCTGACCCAACTAATCATCAATGAAAATAATAAATAAAGAGGGAGAAAGCACAGAGCCTTGTGGTACACCTGTGCGGTTCATATCCTATCGGGTCTACCTTTGTCTGTAGTAAATTTGGCCTCTGACTGAAGTTCTTATTATTATCTTCCCTGCAGGCTCTTTCCCGCAAAATGTGTTTAAAGATGGCAAGAGGCATGTCTGCGTCTCTTCTTCAAGTTGCCCTGTATTCCTTAAATAAGTGATGAGTATTTTTAGATCATGTACGTTACAGTTTCCTAGTATGTCTCTGTGTCCCGAAATCCAATTTAGGTGAATATTAAACTACTGAGCCCATCTCGTTAAGGGATTTGATGCAGTTAGGGGTTAATGTAGATATCAGAAAGTTGTAGTCCAGAGAATTAGGTCGCCTGACTGTCGGAGAAAATATTTATCCCGCTTCCTAAATGGCTAAGACCTCCGCTTGGTAGACACCAAGCAAGGGCAAGAGATAACCTTCGAGTTATCTCTTGCCCTAGGTCATTGGAAAAGACCCCAGAACCTACTAAATTGTTTAACTTTAAGCCGTTCGTATAGAAGTCGACATACATTCTTTTACCAGAAGTTCAATGTCCCTCTCGATTTGGAGTCATTAAAAACATAGTATAATGACTCCAACTCTCGCTAAGAGATTTGCGGCAGTTCAGGGCTGATGTAGATTTCAGGAAGATAGATTCCTGACTGTCGGAGAAATGTTTTTATACACATAGTATAATGACTCCAACTCTCGCTAAGAGATTTGCTGCAGTTTAGGCTGATGTAGATTTCAGGAAGATAGAAAATGTCGGAGAAAATGTTTATCCCCGCTTCCTAAATGGCTAAGATCTCCGCTTGGTAGACACCACAGTATGCAGGTAACCTAAGAGTAATCTCTAGCCCTAGGCACTTGGAAAAAAATAGTTCGCCTTTGAGCCGTCCGTATAGAACTTTCTCTTACCAGAAGTTCAATGTCCCTCCCGTTTTGAAGTCATTATAAAACTTAAAGCGTCAATTTTAATCATGAATTCTATGGAATTTGGTTTCAGGTTTGAGGATTGCTCCATGTTTTGACAAAGGCCCCACACAAACGCACTCACTCTCTCATTTTTGTGTCGAAGTATAAAGAAATTTAATATGCAGCATTAGTTCGTACTGATAGACGTTCCCTTCCGATTTGGAGTCATTAGTAACATTAAAGCATCAATTTTAATTATTTCAATGGAATTTGATTGCTGGTTTGTGGATCGCTTCATGGTTTGGCAAAGGCCCCACACACATGCACCTCTCGACTAAAAGAACATCAAATTTAATCGAAGTATAAAGAAATTTAATTTGCGGCATTAGTTCACACTGATAAACGTTGTTCGTTAACTACCGTATCGATATGGCCCACATATTAGTAAATGTTTGATTTATTTCACATTCTGCTGATTCGAGCGTGAGTGTGATCCGAGTATGATCCGTCTGTATATATACATATTTGAATTACAACCTCTGGGAGGAGGAGGCCAATCAATTAGTCCAATTTATCCGGTATCGTCGCAAAACCGAGATCGAATAAAGGTACAGGTGACATTGACCACCCCCACAATTTTGGTATGGTCGTTGTCCTTTTACTTTAATGCTCCCTTCAAGTCGCATAGCTGTTCTCGCAGCCACTTGCTTTGTCAAGATGTCTGGCGGAATCCTGTTAAGGACAGTGAACAGTGCCTTAGATGAAGTCTTTTTAGGCGCACCTGTTATCTGGTAATGCGCCAGCCAACAGAAAAACAGAATCGGTTTCAACAACAGTCCAAGATATTTGGCACTATGGGATGGCGAAAGTGTTAGCCTGGCATTAGTGTACAAATAGAACAAACTCCGTCAACAAAAATACCGGCTTGATCCAGGATTTGATATAGTCCCGATTTGTACCTCCCGATTTAACCGACAAATTTTATCAGATTTCAATGAAAACCAAGCTAAAAATTAATTAATCTATGGACAAAAGTCCGGATCGTTAGCAATAAGTCGCGCCCAACGGCTGCAACATCCAAATCACAGATAGTCAGTACCACTTGCGTCTTCCAAGGTAGCGTTATCTATTCTGGTGAAATCTACGGGGCATGGTCTCCTAGCACTACTTTCTTGCTATAACAAGATACTGCTGCTGCAACTTCATCAGCGTGAATGTCGTTCAGACCCGACTGATAGTTCGATGGTCTAAAGACTCTCTCTAGGATCGCTGGACCTATATCTCTAGATCATGAACGTCATACCTGATCTGCCTGCGCAGAGGCATCCGGTCCATGAGTTCATGGTTGGGATGACTATTGCGGAGACACCAAGTACTGCCTAGACAGCAAGAAATTGTGCCTGCGTACGGTAAGGACCTTCGTTCCTCATATAGCTGGTCCGTAGACAACAGTCTGAATTTTCTTTCTTTGTCGGTTCCTTAAGTAGTGCAGGTTAGTGACTTAAGGACCTTGTTCCTACTTTTATGCTTATCGCAGATAGCTGTAGTATGTGCGGAGGATCAAAAAAGGCTGTCCAAAGTAACCCCAAGGATTTTGGGGTAGTTGGTAGTCGGAATGTTGACATCATCGACTTTCACATTAAGTGACAACTGCACCTCTGCGATTCATGCAGTAAACAGTGTGGCTGATGATATAAGGCGGATATTTTCATATTCCTTGCAGTGAAGAAGAGTGCAGTTGATTTTCTCGCATATGTCATCCACTTTAGGCCCTGACGCCAGAATTGTGCAATCATCAGCGTACGACACAACTTCAACGACATCTGATGAGCAGGAGAGGAAACTTCTTGTTTAACTTTACGGGGCTTCGACTTCCTGTCTCTAAATTATACATATGACTGGCGCCCACACATAAAGTTTATGTCCCAACATTCCAAACTAGGCGGAAGCGACGTTTCTGCAATGTCCTCAAACAGAGTCACATGATTGTCGAATTCCTGAGTAAAGTCAAGGTCCACGAGTACCGTGGTGTCGTTGGACTCGTTCTGGTTAAGGCCGCGACTTAGTGTTGTGCTGATAAAAACCCAATAAATATTATTACTAGAATTCAAATTAAATTCCACATGAATTCCATGGGTTGAATTATGCTTGAATTATACAGTAATTTAATAACACCAAGTGTTGCCTGGCGCCATCTGACATTTCGATTGGAAAGTTTGACATTTTTTTTAGCATAAACGCACTCAGAACGTTTTGACGTACGACCATCATTTATGTTGTTTACAGTGACCTAAAAAAATCAATTGGGCAAAAAATGGAATTAACTCGTGTGAACATTTTCGTGCGATCCTTTTTCACAACTTTCGACATGGATTATCACGACAAGAGTGCATCGATGAACTTAAATCTTTGTATGGCGATGAAGCACCATCCTATAGCACTGGGAAAAACTGGTTTAATGAATGCAACCGCTCAAAGACGAAGGTCGTCCAAAAACGGCCGTTGTGCCAGAAAACATTGATGCTGTGCGTGAACTGATCGTCATGCGACATACCGTCAAATAGAGGCATCCTTGGGCATTTCTTCCACCAGCATACATTCGATATAGCATGAACACCTGGCCGTAAAAAAAGTTTGTTCTCGTTGGATCCCGCACAATTTGGCAATCGCCCAAAAAACGGCTCGTGTCGATTGGTGCAACGGAATTTTGAAAAAATACGATCGCAGTGCTTCAAAAGACGTTTATAAGATCGTCACAGCTGACGAATCATGGATCTATGCGTATGAGCCCGAAACCAAACAGCCATCGACCGTGTGGGTCTTCGAAGACGAGCCAAATCCAACGAAAGTTGTTCGTGGAAGAAGCACTTCGAAGCAAATGTTCGCCTGTTTCTTCGGCAAAACTGGTCATGTGGCGACTGTTCCGCTTGACCAATGTAGGATGGTCAATTCTGAGTGATACACAACAATTTGTTTGCCTGAAGTCTTCGGAGAAATTCGAAAAACGAACAAGAGAAGACGAATCATTGTGCACCATGACAATGCGAGCTCTCACACATCGGCTTAAACCAGCGCCTTTTTGATCGGCCAAAACGTCGAATCGATGGGTCATCCGCCGTACAGCCCTGACTTGGCCAATGACTTCTTTTTATTCCCGCACATCAAGAAATAATTGCGTGGTCAACGATTTTCGTCGCCAGAAGATGCTGTTGAAGCGTTCAAAAACCATGTTTTGGAGGTGTCTCAATCGGAGTGGAAAAAGTGCTTCGACAATTGATTTGAGCGCATGCAAAAGTGTATAAATCATGCTGGAGAATACTTTAAAAAACAATAAAACCATATTTGATGGTAAATATTCGCATTTTCATTATTAGGCCAGAAATGTATACAGCAGCCCTAGTAATATTTAAGCTTAAGAGCGTTGTAAAATTGTCTATCGGATTTCATTGAAAAGCGAGTGGCGCCTAAGCCTTTTTGCTGTAAGGGCTTAATACTGGTCTGTACAGGTAGCGAATAACGCGAAGGATTTTTTTCTAATTTATTGAAATGTTATTACAAGAACAAAAATGATTTGACGAATATTTTTTTAATAGAAATAGTTAGAAAAAAGCTAACAAAACGTGGGGAAAAACATGGAATAAATTAGTTTTATTTAATTCATGAAGGAAGACTGACCAATGGGCGACAATAACAAATAAAAGAAATTTGAAATGATATTTAAATTTAAGTTTAAATTAAAACATTTTTTTTTAAATAATAACAATTTTTCCCCTTTCTTTCTTTCTTTCTTTCTTTCTTTTTTCTTACTTTTATCTTATAAACAGTATGACGCAGAACGTTTTGGAGGCCATGGTGGTGGTGGCGAATACGGTGTACAAAAGGGTTTCGGCTGGTCCAACGGTGTCATCATCGAGTTTCTCAATAAATACGGTCGTAATATCACTCTACCCAATAAAGGCAACGACGGAGGTACTATTTCCAAACCAGCAGATCTTTACTAGGCGGCATGACGACATGTTATCACCGTCTGTCCGTCCGTCCGTCCGCCTGTCTTTCCGCCAACATTTGTATCATCCATCTACACGCTGTTCTCGTCTCTGTTATCCATTATGCCATTATCTTTCGCGAATCATCCCTACATCTAATCTTCAAACTGATCTTCAATGTCCTGTTTTGCAAGTGAAACTGCTGAAGAAAAAAACATCGCATCAATTATCGCTATTTATTTACCACATATCCATTCTTTACTACGTTCTATGGATTGGAGTCATACACCAGAACACAAAACTTAACATCAGCGAGAGCGGAAATAAAAATTCGTTAAAAATTTGAAACGATCATTTGGATACTACAACAAACAAATATTTGGAAGCATAATTGGAACTCCGAGCTCGTTCATACCTACATACCTGGACCTACCAGAGGTTTCAGTTAAACTAGAGAACAGTTTGATTCGCCACCAAACACCCACCTACTATATGTACCTATACTACGTTTATAGATATATACGATATATTTTATTTCGTAACTATCATTGTCAATGCATTGTCAAGCGTCCGGCCCACTACCGCTGAGGCTACAGATCAACTCATGACATTACATAGCCCACACACCCAACACCATGACACCGACACACACCCACACTTCTCACCATGTAACTTATTTTATCTGCGTATGTCCGACATTTATTGTAAAATGTGAACCCACCACCGCCTGTTGTGCAACAGTTAAAAGTCATTTTTGATACAGTCTTTATTTCCTCCTCCACGAAGGAATGTTCTTTCATATGTAAGTCTGTCTTAAATGTTTGTTTTTTGTTTTGTTTTGTGTAAACGCTTCATTTTCATAATGGCTGCTGCTTTTCCTTATATCGTTGCCTTTGGAATTTATGCCTTTTCTATCCGTTGTAGGAAAACTTAAAATGTGGACCATGATGGGGGTAGCTGCTGTAGCCCTCGTCGCCATCATTGTCGGAAGGATCATGATGTGAGGTGAGTACTTTTCTTGCTTATATCTTGTTCGGAAGAATGATGCAGTAATAATTTGGGCCAACTCTTTGTTTAGTGTAAGAGCTATTTTGGCTATTCAACTCATTATGCATTCACCCTATTGGATAAGAAGGTTTATCAATAATTCCGTGAGTTTTCCAACTATCCTCGTAGTTATATGAAATACAACAATGCTGCCATCAAGTACCATGATATACAATAGACAACTATCAAATTTGGAGAGAGTTCCGTCATTAATTCCGTGAGTTTTCCAACTATCCTCGTAGTTATATGAAATACAACACTGCTGCCATCAAGTACCATGATATACAATGACAACTATCAAATTTGGAAAGAGTTCCGTCATTTAGTTTGTGGTTAACAGCTGTTCAAAACATACAACATCGTGGATTTTTTTGCAAAAGGAAAAAAGTGAATTTCGAGTGCTCATTAAACATTTCTTTTGCGGAAAAACCCGTCAACCAAACCAAGGAAAAGCTTGATAAATTCTATGGGCACTAAGCACCATCGATTTCAATGGTAAAAGAAGTGATTTACTGACTTTCGTTGTGATCGCACAAGTACAAATGACTCTGAACGTTCTGGGCGGCCAATTGAGGTCAATACGAGTACATACGAAAATGTCAAAAAATCCACGATATGGTGTTGTCCGATCGAATAGTAAAAGTGCGTGAGCTTGTTGAAGCCATTAGCATTTCATATGACAGTGTGGTTCCGATTTTACATGATCAGTTGGGTCTAAGAAAGCTGTCTGCAAGATGCGTGCCGCGTTTGCTCTCAATTGACCATAAACGTAAACGTGTGACAACTTTAAAAAATTGTTTGGTGTTACTTAACCGTAATTCGAATGAGTTTTTGCGGCGTTTTCTTACTGTGGATGAAACATGGATCCATTAAAACACTTCGGAGACCAAGCAGCAGTCTAAACAATTGGTTTCTTAGGGTAAACCGGCTTCGAAAAAGGCCAAGACGACTTTGTAGGCCAATAAGGTAATGGCAACTGGTTTTTGGGATGCACGCTGGATAATCTACATCGATTACCTTTAAAAGGGAAAAACAATAAACGGCGAATACTATGCCAACTTATTGGAGCGATGTAACGAGGAATTAAAAATAACGACCCCCATACGGCCAAGAACAAATTTCTTTTTCCTCAAGATAATGCACGGTTGCACACGTATGCAGTTTCAATGGCAAAAATTCATGAATTGGGTTACGAATTGGTACCTCATCCGCCATAGTCTCCGGATTTAGTCCCCAGAGACTATTTCCTATTTCCAAACCTAAAGAAATGGCTCGGTGGAAAGAAATTCAGCTCCAACGATGAAATTATTGATTAAACAAATACCTATTTTATGGACCTCGAAAAATCCTGTTTTTTAAGGGATACCAAAATTGGAGAAACGTTGGACCTAGTAGCGTTTTAAGCTAAAAGGAGTTTATGTTAAAAAATAACTTCTTTTGCCAAAAAAAAACTGATTAATTTGAAAAGTCACGGAAATATTGATATGCCCTCGTATAATTTGGTACGGACAAAAAGTGTGACGTATCGAAAGCATGTTAGATCCTACACATGTTTTGACCAAATCCGTTTCATGACTTTTTAAATCCAACCCTGCCGTCTGTTCGGTTGGCTCGCACGATCATTTTCTAAAGGAGTTACCAATTGTTTTTGAATTTTCCTTGTGGTAATATTTTTCCAAAATGTGATTAAAAATGGGCAATATTGCCCAATTCGCAATTAAAATTAGAAAAATAACTTATCATATATCGATTTTCAATATAATTGCTGTTTTTGGCTCCAAGAGCCCCAGGATCAAAACACATCCCGGAGAAAAGTTATGGCCAAGCAGAATAACACCAATGATTAGGCAATTATTCTACAGCATTTCCAATTAAAATTGAGAACATTAAATTGAAATTGAGAAAATATCGGGTGATCAATATCAAGGTATTTTTTCAAAATAAAAAAATACAAAAATTCATATCAAGTGTGGAATCTTTATTCTCCATTCGAAATGACATTTTATGCAATTTATTTTTTGAATATAATTTCCTTCAAATTTGTTGTTCAGTGATGAGGCCCATTTCCGGCCCAACGGCCAATTCTTCGGCCAAGGGCTGTCACCCTGGCACACAGTTGTCGCTACAACAACAACAACAACAAAACTGTCAAAATTGCTGAAACGTCCCTTCAGCCCAGTTTGAAACATTGGGTCGTAAACTAAATGTGTGTGCGCCGAAGCCTCGTAGAGTTCAACAAGGAGTCCCCAGGGTGGAGTGATACCTCAACCTCTCTGAAATTCCTGCACCGCCGGACGGCGTTGAAATTGTGTCGTACGTTGATGATTGCACAATTCTGTCGTCAGGACCTAAAGTGGATGACATATGCGAGAAAATCAACTTCACTCTTCTTCACTGCGAGGAATATGAAAATATCCGCCTTATATGTTGTCACTTATGTGAAAGTCGATGGCGTCTGCATCCCGACTACCAACTACCCAAAATCCTTGAGCTATCTGCGATAAGCTCAAAAGTAGGAACAAAGTCCTCAAGTCACTTGCCGATAGTACTTGGGGAGCCGACAAAGAAACCTTGTTGACCTCTTACAAAGCGATAGGTCGGTCTGCAGCGAACTACGCAGCACCGGTGTGGTCGGCGAACGTGAGTACGTCGCAGCAGCAGTATCCAGCTACCGTGTGAATGTAGTGCTAGGGAAGCATCCCCCGGGGATTTCACCTGAGGAGAAGATACTACCTCGGCAGACGCGCGTGGTTCTGGCGCAGCTGAGATCTGGATGGTGCAGCCGCCTCAATTCTTACTGGGCACGAATTGATGCTAACGTCCCGGACATCTGTCCCGCCTGCCATCAGGGACCACGTGAAGTGCTGCACCTCTTCAATTGTCCGGCCAAGACCACTCAGCTGACCCCCAGGTCTCTGCGGACGCATCCAGTTCAAATCGCGCGTTTTCTCCACCTGGATATCGAAGCAGATCCCCATAGACGAACAAGACTTCAAAATAAATATATTGTTGTTACAACAACGACGCAGTGGTAGAAAATTCAGACTTGCCAGAAAACAGCCCTCAGAACAGCAGCAGGGTGTCTTCTTATGTCTTCTGAGGACCAACTTCCGATTGTCTAAGCAATACCTGCTACGGTGTTTTCGCAGTAGTCATCCTAGCCACCATCTCTTGGGCAGGATTCCTCCGCCCTGGCAGATCAGGTACGATCTTCATGAGCTAGAGACAGGAGGTCCAGTGGTACAAGAGAGAACCTTTAGATCATCGAAACTATCAGGCCGGATGCATCGGCTTGTCAACAATCACTGTTGGATTCTCATTTGCCCAAATGTGGCAATTCTGCTTGTGGACACATTTGGTCGATTTTGCTTACCAAAAAGATTACGAAGTGCTTTTTGATTTGGACGCCCATTTTCGTAAAAGGCTTCAACAATTTTAAGGCGCTGCTCAATTGTGTACCGCTTCATGGTTGAATTTAACACACGCCGAAACAAAGAAATGTTAAATTAAGTGAGCAAAAAACTTGACGCTAAGTGTGGCTCACAATTTACATCATGCATTATGGTTGGACCATAATTTACAATGGGCGATCAAAAGAAGTATGTATGTACGGCGGTACAAGGCGGCACAAAACTTCAAATTTTCCAGAGGAACTGGTGGATGCCCCAATATGGAGCAGAAGTTTTCTGATATCATTACAAATGCAACTCTGAACATTTTTATATGGTTTTTTGTACGTTTGCAACTTAAAATAATTTGTAAATTGTTTGCAAAACAAAACAGCTGACGCAAAGCAGCTTACTTCGAAAAATCGAAATTCCTTCTTTCTATTACTCTTCTCCCCGTTTGTTAAGAATAGAAGGATTTTATTCCCGGGAAAAATGAATTCATGGGGAAGTATTTATGATCGGGCTGATAATTTTTTTTTTAATCCATGTCGGATTAAAGGATCGTTAAAATTTCCTGAATTATCACTGAATCGTTCTTTATTGCAAAAAAATTGATTATAACGTATTTATTTTAATTTTTTTCAACAGGTTTGCCGGCGTTAATCCATTGTCCCGCCCCGCACCACTCAGGATATACCCATACACACCACCAGGACCAACTATAAATTCAGATGCGTGTGACTAGCATATTGTTGGATTTGTTAATATTTGATTGTATTTAAATAAGTTTTTGTTGATCATCCCCTTACTAATCAACCAAAGTTGATAAATATAAATCGCTTTCTGGGCTTTCAAAAATGAGATGAACCTCAGGTTTCCCGCTTCGGAAATCAGTGATGCGGTCATCTCAGTTATGACCACAAATCTTTAGCAAATAAACTAAATGCAGCAGCCAATTAACATTTAATTGTACAAACACACGCATCAATTGCTAATCAGTTTAGACGACAGAATAAGTGCCTATTAGGAGTGCAGTATTATTTAAGTTAATTTTGTTGTGTTTTCATTATTCCTTTTTCTCCCCCTCTCTCTCTTATTAATGAGTTTAGTTACAATTTAGCATTTAATATTACTTCTAGTTTTAGTTAGAATATTATTATGAATTTATAAAATTAAACTGCACTTGAAAATGAATTGAATTATTTTGCTTTAATTAGTTAAGAAGTAACACACAAATGTATAAAGTTGAATTCAGATATTGCAAAATTACAATGACAATAAATAAACGTATGTATATATTTAGTTTACACAAATAAAATTGTATTAGATAAAATCAATTGAATTTTAAATATTGTATGTTGTTTCATTCCAATGATCCGAAAGAAAGATTCCTGATATTAACTTTTGAAAAAATGCATTAAATGTGCGAATCTATACGGAAGGCCCAACTTTTACAGGTCACCAGAACCATTTAAAATACGCAAGCTGGGGCTCATGGTTAAATAATTTTAAATTCGCATATTAACTTTGGTTGGCTCGGCAAACTCTTGTTGGTCCAGGCCTGCTCAAAAATGATTTAAAAGCATCTCGGTCTTGGACATTCTTACTACCGATACCAACAATTTTGCCTTCATTCTTCTCATGGTCTTTTCAGAGGAGTCGCGGTCTTTCCTGTATGCTTTTTCCATGGTAGATATCATTAAATGCCTTTCTGGCTAGGGCGCTTGTTTCCATTCGACCGACTTGTCGCATGAAGCCCATACATTTTCCTGCATCTCCCAAAATATATAGCACTTGTTCATCAAATGCTTATAACCTTAAAATTTCACCTTCTGTAAAAGAAACATCTCATAGGGTTCACTATTTAAAATCTACAATTGATTTCTAAACTTTCGTCAGTGCTGAACCAAACAGCTGTTAGACTACAATGTTTATCTTCGTCAGTCTTCTTGGAATCCATTTTTTCTGCTGCTTTATCAAGATCCAGATGCTAAAATTGGACCAGCTCAACCGTGTGGGAACTAGAGAAGTGGTCTCCATAGCGGGTATTTATTTTCCATTATGATTTGATTACAAATGTAATTAAGACAATTTAAAATGATAATTATTTCTAGTAGACAAAGAATTTATCTAGAATAAAGCACACTTACACTTGAAATTAGATATTGAACTGAGGTCAACCCAATTTCCTATTGAAATGTGTTTTGAAAAAAAAACACAAATAAATTATTTAGGAAACTATTGCCATTTCTTTTTGTTATGATAATATTGGTATGGTTCAATTATGCATGGAACAAAATATCGGCCAAAAGGCCGCCGCGACCTATTCGGCACACATATATCCGATGGTCCAAATATTCGATAACGCTGAGGCATAATTGAGGTGCCGAATTATCTCATCCTTTAGCTCATGAATTGTTGCTGGCTTATCGACGTACACCTTTTCTTTCGAATACCCCCAATGAAGGAAGTCCAACGGTGTCAAATCACATAATCTTAGCGGCCAATTAACATCGCCACGACGTGAGATAACACGGCCATAGAATTTGTCGCGCAAAAGAGCCATTGTTTCGTTAGCTGTGTGGCAAGTGGCACCGTCCTGTTGAAACCACATATCGTCCACATCCATATCTTCCAATTTGGGCCATAACAAGTTAGTTATCATCTCACGATAGCGAACACCATTCACAGTAACTGCCTGACCGGCCTCATTTTGGAACAAATACGGCCCGATGATGCCGCCAGCCCATAAACCGCACCAAACAGTCACTCTTTCTTTTTTCGACAATCACTCTTGAATTATCATTCGCCCAAATGCGGCAATTCTGCTTATTGACGAATCCACTTAAGTTAATATGTGCCTCATTACTAAAGATGATTTTCTTCGAAAATTGATCATCCACTGTTGCCATTTCTTGCCACCAAGCCTGGATAAGTTTAACGCGTTGCTCGCTTTTGTATCTTTCCATGGTTTAAATTGAGTTAGTCTGAAATTGAGAAATATCAAATGAACTGCAGAAAAAAACTTGACGTTTGGGTGTGCTTGAAGTTTAACCACCCTTTATATAAAATTCCCGTAAAAAAATGGGGGAAAACGGGGTTATGTAGAGTTTGCAGTGCAGGCTTATACAGGGTGGCTGATGAAAGCCGCTACCAAAAAAAATTTAATAACTTTTTTCTATTTAATGAATCTGGTTAATTTTTCTTTTATTTTGCAACTTGATTTTTAGACTTAAAATAAACCGATAACTGGGACACTGAAACAACAATTTGGAGTCCGTAGTTTCGGTTCAAAGAGAGTATAAGCGCAGGTTTGGTGGCAATCCGCCTCCGAGCAGATGGACCATGATGAGACATGTTAACAATTTTGTCGAGCATAGGACAGTTAACCGAAGACCTTACCATCGACACCTCTTAGTTCGAACGGAGGAAACAATCGCTGCTGTAGCTGCTGCAATACAAAACTACACAAGAGTTTCGACAAGAAATATATTTGCTCAATTGGGTATAAGCAGACAGTCATTGCAGTCTATTATGCACAATGATTTTAACTTATTCCCATATACAATTCAAATGGCCAACAAATTCAGCGCCGCAGACTTCCCGATTCGCTTGGAATTTTGCCAAAAGATGCTTCAAATGGAGGAAAAGGTCTTTTCATGTCATGACGAGGCCCATTTAGATTTAAATGGCAACATTAACCAACAAAATGGAGTGGAGTCCAACCTACAGATACTCCATGAGACGGAATTGCATCCACTTCGTGTCGCAGTGTGGTGTGCAGTTTCATCAGGCTGCATTGTCGGGGGCCCTACTTCTTCGAAGAAAACGGTTACACCGTTACAGTTACTGGAGACCGTTAATTGAGTATGTTGAGAGAGTTTTTCTAACCAGAAATACGCCGAATGATAATTTCTTTCAACTCTCGAGTAGTTTCAGCAAGATGATGCAACTGCTCACATAGCCCGGCGTGTTATGACAGAATTGCGACGAATTGCAATTACCCAATAAGCTGATACTCAAAAACTCCACATTCCATTGGCCACCCAGGTCGCCTGACCTTACTGAACCATACTTTTTCTTGTGGGGTTATTGCAAACAGGAAGTCTACAAAGCAAAACCAACAAATGTGAATAAACTAAAGCAATTCATTCGAGAAACAATTGTGGCAATTTCTGTCTCAACTCCCCATGTAGTAAAGAACAACTTTTTGGTAAGATGCCGCACATGCATCAATGAGCAGGCAGGAGGGGGGGGTGTGCATTTCAATTCCATTATTTTTAAAACTAATTAAATAAAATTGAATGAGTTTCAACATAAATAAGAAAAAAATCAATTCCATACACAAAAAAGGCTTAATGTAGCAATATCCATCAGCCACCCTGTATATGCAGCGTATTATGTAATCCTTGGCCACATGAAGTTCAGTGTGGTTATCTCAGTTCTGGCCCAATATGAATTGAGACGACTGCTCCATCCTAACCTCAGCAGCTCCATCCCATCACGAGTCTTGATGAGAAGAATTCATTAGGTGTCTTCAACTTTTGTGGTGCGTCTTCGAGGACAGCATTCATAAAGGTGTTCATAATGGGTCGTGAGTTTGCAGCCCGTGGGTGTCTAAAGCGGCATTTTGACAGGCTGTTCTTCCAGGACAGCATTCACCTAGTGCGATTTTTTGGACGATTGCACTGTGTAATTGCTGTCTAAGGCTGAATTGTAAGCACTCTGATCTAGCGGATTTTTTTAATATCGCTGGATCTCCTTATTCAAGTCTAAAATATCTCTCCTGTCATTTCTAGGTGAAGTCTGTCAGCTGCAAGTTCAGGTGATCCCTCCGATAATATCTTAGCAGGAACTTATTTGACATCATGTTGTTTCTCGTACTGAGAGTATCTTAGCCTCCTCATAAAGGTGATCCGGATATTTCATGCGGATGCAGCCCGTTACTGACCTTACAGCGGCATTTTGACTGGGTGTTCTTCGAGGACAGCATTCACCTGCTGCGAGTTTTTGGACGATTGCGCCGTGTCCTGTGAATGCTGCTTAGGGCTGACTTAAAAGTACTTTAAGCTAGCGGATCTTTTTTATATCGCTGGATCTTTTTGTTCAAGTCTAAAATATCTCTCCTGTCATGTCTAGCTGGAGGGTTTAACTCCGTCAGTTGTAAGTTCAGATGATCCCTCCGATAATATCTTAGTAGGAACTGCTTAGTTGTTTTCCCGTACTGAGAGTGTCGTCGTACTGAAGTCATCCTGATATGTCATTATAATATATCGTGAGGATGCAGCTTGTGGCTGTCCTTAGATTGTCATTTTGGCAGGTTGTTCTTCGAGGACAGCATTCACCTGGTGGTAGTTTTTGGACGATTGCACCATGTCCCTGTGAATGATGTTTAGGGCTGACTTTAAAGGGTTCTGGGCTAGCGGATTTTTTTATATCGCTGGATCTGCCTTTCCAAGTCTATGTTATCTCTCCTTCAAGTCTAAGATATTTCTCCTGGCGTGTTTTATATTTGCTAAATCATCCTTTTCAAGTCTAAGATATCTCACCTGGTATGTCTAGGGGGAGGGTGCTGCTGAGTTAGATGAAAATGCGGATGATCCCTCTGATGGTGTTTCAGCAGGATTACATCAAGTGGTTTTCCCGTACCGAGAGTATCTTAGCCACTTCATTTAAGTGATCCTGATGTGTCATTAGGATGCAGCTTTGCATAAGGATTTTGCCTGTATGGAAAGTTAAAATTATTAGCGTTAATATCCTATATATTAATATATAACAAGAGCGATATACAGATAAATGTTTTCCCGTACCTAGCTTGCTTATGTAGGTGATCCTGATGTGTGATTAGAAGGCAGCCCGCGGCTATGATGACATTTTTACAGCTTTGCACCAAATTTTCTACGGAATATTTAAAATGTTCGCATTAATATCCTTCTTTTGATCAAGATCGATATAAAGATAAATGTTTTACCGTACCGAGGGTATCTTAGCCTTCTTATGTATGTGATCCTGATTCGCTTTAATATCATTTTGTTGAACAAGATCGATATAAAGATGAATGTTTTCACGTAGCGCGAGTATTTTTTTTAGGTAATCCTAAAGTGTCATTAGGAGGCCGACTGTGGCTGTCATGGCATTTTCACAGCTTTGCAGTAGTATTTTGCCTCTACCGCGTTAATACCAAGAGCAAGAGAATCCTAAAAAAATTAACTTGAAAATTATATACGTGAAAGAAAAGCTTTCGTTTTGGTGCAACTCTTACTTCTCGCATTAAAAACGTTTGACAATTTCCACTGTCAGAGAAAGAATATATTGAAATTGTTCAAGTATTGAGTTTCAGTTTATTTTCAACCAAAAAATCGTTCTTAAATTACACCTAAAAGTTTCTTTTAAAATAAAACAGAACACACGGCATAACGTTTATTTGAAGCCTATTCATCATTTGAATGTTTTTGGAAAAAAAAAGAAAAAAAGTACGAAAAACGTAATAATCTCCTATACTATATTTATATTTTTATATACTATGCCTATTCCACTGTGTTATGGCAAATTGTCATAAATAGTAGTATGTTTTCGGTATGTATAAAATTAATTTGGCAATAACATATACAAATTTTAAGACTTAATAAATTTTGAACTGTTTTAGAACAACGTAATATGTATGTGATTATTTTCAAATTCCAAAAACATGCATCTTTTCAAAAATCTGATTTTTGTCAGACAGAACGTTATTAGGAAATACGCGGTATGTATCTGGAACATAACGTGCATTCATAACCTTCCGGCAAATAGTTATAACGCTACAAATGTTTAGAGTTCTTTCTTTTTGTTTAGAGCGGGCCATTGCCGTCAATATCTCAGCATCATTGTAACATGTGTTTATATATAAAAAAAACCTCCAAAGTTCTGATTTGAAGTATTAATATTTAATAGCTTGAAATGAACTACCGACACCCGCCATTACTAGGTGTTGTTGGAAGTCAATTGTTGCTGCGACGATGATTCCTGACTGAAATATGGAGCTATGTTCGGTGTGAGCAGCGTATGACAGATATCACATACACGCGCCGGCCGTTTACGTGGTCCGGAGCACACAGTTTTTGTCAAGCACTTTTCACAATAGATGTGACCACAATGGCGGCAATGTAGTTTGCGCACCGTCACCGTAAAGTGGTTATTGCAGGCCGGACAATTAGCCACATCATCGTCATCTTGCCAGCGCACTTCGGAGTCGGCATGTCGCAGTTGCTCCAGAGTCATCTTAAACAGAAAGAAGGGGAAAGAAAATAGAGTCGCTCTCTGAAATACGCTACAAGGTAACATACTTGTAACTTTTGCGATAATTTAACAAAATCTTTTTGTACTTCTTCACTGGTGACTAGATCATCTTGTAGATTCTTTATTTTCAGCTTCGAGTCAGCACAGAGTTTGCTTAGTTTCTCCTAAACAGACAATGAAGAGAAAGTCATAAGCCATACATGTATAAGTAATCGCCTGCTTACATTTTCACCCTGCAATTCAATCGTTTCTGCTCTAAACGTCGATATTTGCCTTTTTAGCTCGCTCTCCTTGCGCTCCAGTGCTACCTTTTCCGCTTCACAGTTCTGCAGCGTTATCATATGTTGAGTTATGCGTTGCCTATAATAATGAATTGTTATTAGTTTCTGTGTCGTCTTGTCAACGAGAATCTGGAGCCTACTACATACTGGAGTGATTTGGTTTCGGTTTGGAATTTTTTTTTATTCGCCGCCCTTTCATTATTGCTAGTGTCCAGTTGATCGCGTAATATCTGTATTTCATCCAAAGATGTTACACAGCGTTTCTTTTCATAATCACAACCCAAGCGAGCATGTATGAGTTCGTTTTGCTGTCGCAAAATAACTTCCTGCAGCTCCTCCACCGTATTTGGTAAATTGATGTATTGATTTTCTATTTCCTCGGCGGTGGCCAAATAACGACCGGATAGAAAATCATTATCGGCTTGTAATAATTCCAAATGCTTGTTGACCTTTTCACGTTCTTGGCAAATGCGCAGCAATTCTCGAGACACTTCATCTTTGGTTTCCAGAAATTTCTGTTGCAATTCCAACAACTGTTGTTCGTTGGCGGTTACCTAAAGAAGGTCAGTACAAAAAGGCCAAGCGGCACAATTACTAATTGCAATGTACGATTGTTGTGTTATGTAAACATACCTGCTCCCTTAGAACATGCACTTCATTTTTATGCGCCTCTCGTTTTTCCTGCCACTGATTTTCCAAATCCCTGCGAAGCTTAGCCTCTTTCTCCAGATCTTGCAGCGTTTCGTCTAGTTGTTTTTTCACTTTATCTAGTTTGTCTTTATTTAATGCTTCATTGGTTTTATGTTGTTCAATCAAGTTTTCGAGACTAGCACAATTGTTGCATGTTGGTGCCGTTTCAGTAGTTCGTGTTCCGTCTTCGTGAGATGTTTGCAATTTTTCATCAGCATCTCTAAGTTTTTCCTTTAGTGCTTTCATCTCCTCCTGTAGTTGCATAACAATTGATCCTAGAACCTCCGAATCCTCATGGGTCTGTTGACAAGCAAATATAAAATGTTATAGAATATAAGCTAGTTTAATACGAAGGCTGCTATATTACGCTGTAATTTTTAATTTTTGTTGTGTTATTCGGCTTTTTGTATTCGGCTTTATTTTAAATTTTACTAAATAATTATTACATCGAGCTCAAGGGGCCAAGGTTCATATTTTTTTTTATATATTTCTTTATTCGATATTTCGTTCTTCTCTAAAATACTTCATCAGGAATAACTAAATTAAACAAAATAACTCCGTAGCGAGTACCTCACTTTCTTGTTGTTTAGAAATGTACTGTTATATATGGGCTGCTATACTTTATATATTCCTGGCCTAATAATGAAAATGCGAATATTTATCATAAAAATGGTTTTGTTTTTCAAAGTATTCTCCAGCATGATTTATACACTTTCGCATGCGCTCAAACCAATTGTCGAGCACTTTTTCACTTCTCCAAAACATGGTTTTTGAACGCTTTAACAGCATCTTCTGGCTACGAAAATTGTTGACCACTCTTTTTTTCTTGATGTGCGGAAATAAAAAGAAGTCATTGGGTGCCAAGTCAGGGCTGTACGGCGGATGACCCATCAATTCGACGTTTTGGCCGGTTAAAAAGACTATGGTTTGAGCCGATGTTTGAGATCTCGCATTGTCATGGTGCACAGTGATTTGTCTTCTCTTGTTCGTTTTTCGAGCTTCTCCGAAGACTTCGGGCAAAAAAATTGTGGTGTACCACTCAGAATTGACCGTCCTGCGTTGCTTAAGCGGAACAGTCGCCACATGACCAGTTTTGCCGAAGAAACAGGCGATCATTAGCTCGGAAGTGCATCTTCCACGAACAACTTGTGTTGGATTTGGCTCGTCTTCGAAGACCCACACAGTCGATTGTTGTTTTGTTTCGGGCTCATACGTATAGATCCATGATTCGTCACCTGTGACGATCTTATAAACGTCTTTTGAAGCACCGCGACTGTTTTTTCCCAAATTTCTTTGCACCAATCGACACGAACAGTCGCCACATGAACAGTTTTGCCGAAGAGACAGGCGACCATTTGCTTCGAAATGCTTCTTCCACGAACAACAATACAAAGAGTATTGTATTCTACTTGTCAAACGCCAGGTTTATGAAAGATTATGATGGCGCTCCGGGCCATACAAGGAACAGAAACAGTGAAATATCCTAATGTTTTTCGTAATTGTAGGGCTCCTTCTTTAACCGAAAAATTTTGTGGATATTAAATATTTTGGAAAATATAAAACCCCTAGGGTTTCAGATATGGTTATTTAAACTTAATTTAATAATATAAGGACGAAAAAAATAAAAAAAAAAACGATTTTTTCAGTAAAAACTAATAAATGCAAAAGTTTGAAACGATAAGTTCAAAAACAAGGGACAGTATCTTTGTCTATAATAATTCTTTGTCTGAACATAATTGAAATATTAAGAAAACTCGATATAAATAGTAGCAGCAAGTTATTGCATGTACGGGTGGTCGATTTAACATATAAATTTTAATCGGCTCTAAAAAAGTACTGATATTTTTTTCAATTTTCTGCTTTTATTGGAAAGGTTGAACTTTGTATATCATATGACTACCACAGCCGGCTCGGCAGTTTCTCACCCGATCAACCCAATATTACTGTGCCTTCTTCGATTGTTTCGGGTCGAATCACTTTAATGACAAATTCGATTTCATGTTATAACGATTCAATTGTCTCCGGACGCTTTGCGTAACATTTATCCTTAATGGCTCCACACAGCAAATAATTCAAATGGCTCAAATCTAGCTCTGTGGCGGCCAATTGACATCACAATTTCGACTGATTATTCGCTTTTCAAAAACAGTGCGTAAAATATCAATTTTTGTGTTGGTTGTGTGGCACGTGGCCCGACTTGTTGATGTCGTCTCTCTCTTAAATTTTTGGAAAAAAATTCTTTGAGAATGGCGCGGTAATTCTCACCGTTGACAATAACGGCAGCTCATTGATCATTTTCGAAAAAAAATCCCCAATGATGCCACTCCAAACAGTGACTCGTTATGGATGCATAATCACGTGAGTTTTCTGAACCCCCATATGCGGCAATTTTGCTTATTGACATAGACACCGAAATAAAAATGAGATTCATCTGAACACGATAAAAATCTTCATCTCCAATCTTCAGACCATTGGGCGAAACGAAAACGCATCGGATGGTGCTTAAATTACACAGTACAACAGCCAATCTGGGGGGTGAGAAATTCCAAGTCAGGGTGATGGTACTAGGTCAGTATATTAAAACCCTCAAAGGGTTTTGCGTTCGTATGTGCCAGTTTTTTTTTATGACCTCTTGATGTTTTTTCGCTTAGTTGTAAAATGTTGGCATAACTCGAGAACGACTAGTTCGATTTTGCTAAAATAAATTTAGAAAAATTAATAATTTCTCACCCTCCAGACAATAACCCCAAAAATGTTCCACAGTGTTATTAAATGACAAAGTTTTTAAACTTTCCAATAAAACCAGAAATTTGAAAATGTTATCTGTACTTTTTTAACAGTCAATTAAAATTTAAATGTTAAATCTCACACCTTGTAGTACGAACAGATTTTATTTATCTTTCTGATATGGCTGTAGACTCACAGAACTTGATTACTGGCATTAGTCATTCCGTAGTCCTATTGGGAACATACGTACCATGTCAAACAAAAAAGAATTCATGTGGCTCCGATGTTCTTCAAAGGCTTTTAAAATAAATATAACTAAGTGGTTCTTTGCTTGCTGCAATAATTCTTGCATATTTAAATGGGACAAAAGTTGTGCCTATAAAAATAGGACAGTAAATTCTGGTTTTGTAGATTTTTTATTGAAGGCCCGAGCACACTGAAGCTTTTTTTGTTACGCTGCGTTTTTCTTAATTTCCGGTAGTCTCGGTACGGTTTATTTTAATCATATTCATTCTGAAGAAAAATAAGTTTTTAGGTGCAATTCAAATTGTATTGAACAAAAAACGATCTTTTTGCATTGCTGGGGCCTTGGCTGTCAAGACAAATTTCCTTCAATTAAAAACTGAAAAAGTAAAAAACAGCGTCTGTATGCCACTTTAAAAAAGCCTTCAACTTATTTTTTAAAGAATTCTCCATTATGTAATTCTTTGTAATATTGCCGGCGTTGGAACTATGACCGAATTTTTCCTATTTGCAATTACTTTGCATATTTATGCATGTTTGAGGACACACATTGTTTTGTAGATTTTGGACTTTTTTGGATCCCCAAAGTCATTGTTTAAACTTTTGGGCAAGGTCCATTTCAGCCAAATATACGAGTATTGATTTAATAATGTAAAAATTTGCTGCATTGGTGTGATGTTTACTGTGTACGATTGTTCCACAATAAAAGTCAGGTTCAAATCCGGTTAATAACTTCTAACATAATGCTGGTTACTTTACAAATAGAAATTTTATCTGTAAGCCTTGTAAAGGCTTGTCAGTAAGATGTATTTGATTTTCAAAGTGGGAGGTATCAAAACTAAAGTCCTGGCAAGTGACTAATAATTATATCGAGCACAGTTTACAGATTTAAGTGAAGGTTCCCGTTTGTGCCATAATGGAATGGCGAAAATATTTGAAACATAACAGGTTCCCGATTTCTATATCAATATGCCGATTAAGAAGGAAGAACAACTTTTATACATAAAGTATTTTCTTATATAAAACTCTTTGGCAAAGAAAAACTCATATCACCGTCTTATGAATGGAAGTGATCATGGAATAGTCAAAAGAAAAAGTCCGAAATTTCTTAATTCGTAACTGATTGAAACAAAACAGGTCCCCTTCCTTATTCCACTCAATACGGATAGCAAGAAAAGGGATATCTAGATTCATCTATATCTCTCCGACAACAGACCACACAAAGGTACATTCCTTTGTTTATTTCAGAACTTACATATTTGCCATCCATTTTGGTTTTAGGATCATCCACTGCACTATCATGCGGCGTGGTGGAGGAACTGGTGATGTCACCACCCAATTTTCGGGCTATCGTCTTTTTCACTTGATTCAGAACCTGCGGAGCCAAGCTGCTCAATTCCTGTGATGTGGACGAAGTGTTGGTCTGCTGTATGCTGTGCAAGCTCTCTTGCAATTGTCTATTCTCCTGGGACAGGCGATTGTTCTCATCCTTTAACAGCTCCAACTCGGACTTACAAATAGCCGATTCCTCGACAGTATCTGAAGAAGGTAAATGAGTAACAAGGGTGGGTTAATAAAACGAATATGTGGTTAATATCTTTCGTTGTACTTACCTTGCACCAGTTGCTGTAAAGATTGTACTTCTTCCTGAGCCTTCATTTCGGTTACCACCAACATCGTCTTCAGTTTGTCCAGTTCCTGTTCTTTTTGCACAAAAAGCTCCTTTAGCTTAGCTCGCTGGGCATTGAAACCGTTCTGCATCTTGCGATTCTCCTCTTCCAATTCCTTTACTCGCAGAGCCAAATCTAATTATAATAAAAATTCGATTGTTACATTCGATCCAATGATTCAATGCACCTTACCACCACCTACCTGGTCGAGGAGGATGTGATGAATCGTCGCTTAAAGCACTTTCTTTGGCTGCATATTCGGGGATATGGACCTCTTCCGCACTTCGGACTTCAGTGGTGGTCTGAATGTTTTTAAAATCGTTCTCTTCCATTTTTGTACGCACTATTTATTTCTAATAAAATTACTACAACTGCTTCATTTCCCCTAATTTTTGCAAATTTATTTTTTACGCAGCCCTGCCATATGTTTTGTATTGCTTATTTTGTGGACTTGCCGGACTGCTTCGTTGACATATTTGTAAACAACCTGGAAGGTGTGGTAACCTTCCTACTACCATCTGACGTTTGTACATGTGTTTTGTTGTTTCTAGTTCAATTGTTGAATTTTTTGGGAAAGTCGCAATTTTTTTTTTTTGGATTTTGTAGAGATAAACGCAAAAAATGGTAAGGGTTTTCATGTGCAATTGTAAATGGACTAGGCTCACTTTATGTTTCTGTGATAGGGTAAAGGGAAAAAGGCGTTTATTGACCGCAAAAGTGCTGTGACTTTTCACTTGGTTCATCGCAGTCAACACGATCCACTCGTTACGGACTCGGAAGCGCCCCAGCGTGTTTTGGTTGAGGCCGGAGCTCGTCAGCCCCAGAAGCAGGCCAATGCAGATCCCGCGGATACGGAGAAACGTAGAGAGGAACAAAAGAAATATGGCATTCACTATGACGACGATTACGATTACTTGCAGCATTTGAAGAAGCCTGAGATGGAAACGGTCTGGGAGTATGTGGAGAATCCCAATCAAGCCAAGAAAAGGGTGGAAGAAGGTCGTCTTACTACGGCTCCTAAGCTTAATTTGCCCAGTTCTGTGTTTGCCACCGAATTCGAGGAAGACGAGGGCATGCTGAACAAAGCTGCTCCTCATCCGGGACCACGACCCGACTGGGATCCGGACGTAGTAGCTGCTCTGGATGAAGATTTTGATTACGACGATGAGAGCAATCAATTGGAAGATGATTTTGTGGTGCAAGCAATGGGCGATGGCAGCGACGGTGATGCAGATTACGACGACGACATGGATGTCAGCGGAGAGGAGGACGAGGAAGACTTCGATTCTGATGATCTGAACGATTCGGAAGATGAGCGCGAGCTTTTGGACCGCCTTGGTCCTCTTATGCGAAATAATCGTTTCGCCAACGAGGAAACCAAATCACAGTTTACCGAATACTCCATGTCTTCGAGCGTTATACGGCGCAATGAACAGTTGTCTCTGCTAGACGATCGCTTCGAACGTTTCTATGCCACCTACGACGATCCCGAACTAGGTGATCTTGCTACCGAAGAAATCGAGGGGTCTTGGGGTCAAAAACATCCATACGTTTTGGGCTGCTATAAGCAATTCAAAAAGAACGACAACACATTGGCCTACAATAAGGAGTGGGATCAAAAGCGCATAGAAAAATATAAGGACGTTGTCGATGGTGAACAGGATCCCAACGAAGAACTTATCGAATACGAGGTGGACGATCCCAAAGAAAAGAAATGGGATTGCGAATCCATTTTGACGACTTGCTCCAATATTTACAACCATCCCAAACTGATCGATGAGCCAAGGCGCCGAAGTCGCCAGAATTCGAGTTCATCTTCGGTGCATAAAATAGAAATTGATCCCAAAACTGGAATGCCTATGCATGTTCTACACGGTGACAACAATCAATTGACTGCCAAAGCCTTGGCCAAACTGGAAAATGGCACAGATCCAAATACATCAGGTCCCAAGTCTCTCTGTGCGAAATCGGTGCTATCAACTCTTAGTGTTTTATCCATACGGCCAAAAGACGAAACGCCGGAGGAAAAACGGGAACGTAAACGTCTGCTTAAGGAATATCGCCTCGAGCGTCGCATAGAGAAAAAGGCTAACGCTGAGGCATTCAAGGAAGAAAAGAAACGGCAAACACATGTCATGCAGAACCAACGACTCAATCAACAGGGCAATAAGATACTGTAGTTCGTGCACATTACCTCTTAAGAACAAACTGAACTTTTATTCAATTCACTTACTTTAGAAAAATTCAATGCATTGTATATAATGGTACAATATAAATCTATATTTTTACGTATTGGCCCCATCAGACAGCCAATCGCCAGTTACGATATGAAATAATAATATTGTGTTTACACAATTTAATTTAAAACACTGTTGTTAGTCTTTCGATTTCTAGAAGATCGCTTAGTATATCCTCCGTCTTTGTACCGATTTTCTTCGCCACCTCGTTTCTCTCCGCCACTGTCATATTGGCAAAGGACCAAATCAAATCACCATCGATGATGCAACGACTCGGATTGATTGAAAGCTTCTTGGCCATCTTGATTGTGCGAAATTCTTTGGGATTCAGACCGCATAGATGCTCCTGGTATGACAGCAGCACGTTTTGCAACATCAGGAATCGACGATAGACTTTTTCGGGCAGTGGCAGACAATAGCCAATGCCTCCGTCCAGGGTGCCATACACTGCAAAATGCTTATTTTCATACACAAACGGTTGTCTCTGATTCGGTCCCCGCTGGTGGCACTGTACTCTAAACATGGTGTTCACAGTTTGGCCCAGATGATAATCGCCTTTACGCAACAGCTTTTGTCCGCCTATTGACTCACGAACCTCCGGCTGATACATGTAGACAATGAGGTTCTTTTCGGCATCCGACACGAGAAAGGCGAGATTTGTACTGTCCACCATGAATTCTATGCCATATACCTCCAAGGGATAGAAGTCCCTTGAAGCCAGCGAAAGTGTACGAAACTCCTCTTGGAAGCGTAGCAAACTGACGGACTTGTACACATCGGCAATTAGTATGAGAGATTTAATGGAAATGATTTCGTGTACATAAATATTTGTGTCAATGAAGGCTACACCAATTAGGTCGTCGTCTGTTAATTGCCACAGGTAGATTTTTTGCCCGAAGGCTGTTACCAGAAAGCCGAGTACATCGGCAATGGCAGACACCGGTCCCTTTTGTTCCTTTTTAAATATCTCCTTCAACTTAAACTTGGTTAGTGGTTTGCCCGGTTCCGGTACGACTTCAATGATATCATATATGTGTATATTACCGCGGGATGTGATATCTTCGCTGTAGCTAAAGTTGGTGCCAATGCAAAGGTATTCCTTGAGACCCGAACGTGTGCCCTCGTATGCCAGTTTTACTATTTTGAAAGCCGTCACATGTTCCCAGCTTTCGAATTCAATAGAGGCGTCCGGCACAACTTCCCAGGTCTCGGGGCTCACAAGCACCATGTTGAACTTCGACATGGTCGGATAAATAAAGCGTTCGCCTTTGTTTTCCTCCGTCAATTCCTTGTCCTCGCCATTGAAGCGGTAATATTTGTTTGTTACCTCCTCTGTTTGTGTAATTAGACAATAAACTCGATTTTCGCGGTGGTAAACAATTTGTTTGGGCGTACAACGCAGCGGTACCTTTCGTGCGGGCCACGTCGAATCGTAGGTGAGGTAATGTGGCAAGACACATATCTTCAAATCGAATGAGGTGTCGAAACACAGAAATCCTTGGGGGCAGTTAACATTGTTGAATGGCGAAAAACTTCGTAAATATCCATTGCCGCCATATTTGTGAACCCTCAACTCGCCTTTACCAGTGAGAAATATGAAACATGGATTGGGTCCACAGACCACCACCCCATTCAAACCGGATATATTGGAGAAATATCGCAATTTGCTTATATAACGCTCCTGCAGATTGTACGACTCCAATTCGGAATCTTCATCGTCCACGTCCATTGTTTTGTCGTCTTCGTCGCGCAAATTGATACTGTTTATTTTTCGGAATCGAATTTTCATATGACCTTTGGCATAACGATACACCTGGTAGATAAGCAGTTCCAAGCGGGTGCGAATCAAGAGCAATGGCCTATTTCCCTGATACCCCAAACCCACTAAAGCCACTTCTAAGGGTAGCGGGGAATTGGCATGTTGTGGCATACAGTTCAAAAGAATGCCCTGCTTATTGTCCGTCTGGTTGAGGGTGGCTGGTACAAATTCCATGGAATCACTGAGGACGGTATCTCCGTTGCCGATATCATTGACCAAATACACAAGCTTCATATCGGGCATAGAGTATATTTCGAGTGTGCCACTCTCCCGGCCAACTACCAGCCAATAGGTGGACTTCACTGGCAGTAGTAGGCGCCGCCACCAGTCTGAATTTTTCTGTCGTGACTGCTTTGCTAAATCAGCCATGCTGTTCATTTTAAATGCATTTCCTGTTTCACCATACAGTAGATCCTCCTCGTCTTCAATCTTCATATTGGGTTCGGCTTTCATATAGCCCAGTCCGCCGTAGAGGGAGTTTCCACTACTGCCCGTTAAGTTCAAAACATCGTCGGATTTCGTCGTAAAGAGTCCCGAAAGATCTTTGTATGCCGCCAAGGATATCACGGCTGGAACACTACTGATCGTATTCTTATTGATGGCCAAACGTGGTGTGCCCTTTGTTTCCCGCAAAGCCAGCGTAATCACCTTACCGTGGAGTACTCGCAGACATACATAGGGATCGGCGGTAGATACCTGTACAACGGGGGCGCCTTCGTCGATGGGCACATTCTGTATGAGACGTTTACCTTGTAACAAACGGACCGAACGAGTTGTGACCTGAACAATAAATCGATTTTGACCCAAATTGCCGACAAAAATCGTAGGTTGATTATAACTGAAGCCCGTATTTTCGATTTCATTGATTTCTTCACCCGTCTGTAGGACTAAAGTAGATGTGCGCTGTGAAAGAATCATAAAATCGTGATGGTCGTGGTGAATGGTCTTTCTACTGACATCATCGTAAACGGTCCAAACATCTAGGCAGCCATCCAATTCGAAAGAGGTGATAACCTGCGGATTTATGCAGTTTACAAAAACACACAACGCTCCATTCTTGCTGTGGCCAATGGCCGCCACCACGTCAATTTTAAGATCGGCCAGTTGACTGGCTTGCGGTCGCAAAGTAGTCCCGCCTTCTTCGAACTCCACCCGCTCGCCGGCACACATAAAGTTGATAGGACCCACATTCAGCAAACTGTCGCACACTTCGAATATGTACTTTCTTAGCTGGACGGAAGTCTTTGCCCCGGAACCGTATACCTCGAGCTCTTCGTCCTCGATGCGACGAGCTTTTCGGCTCTCGTCATTTGTCGCATTTGATGGATCTGCTACCTCGAACTCATCCAGTGTTATTACCGTACTTTGGTCCTCCTCTGTGAAGTGAAGCAGCAGGGAATTGCCCAGGCGTGAACCTAAAAAGAGATATTCACTTTGGCACACGCACATACAGCTGGTGAGCACACTAGCGGCTGCCTTGTGGAAGTGAAAGTTGCGCACCGTTCGCATGGAATCTACACATAAAGTGACCACATACAGATCACCGGTACGCAATGACACCACTAATTTGTCTACATCAATGAATGCGATATTGGCGGCATCCAAACTGATGCGAACTCCATCCTGTGGCTTGAGCGGGAAATTGGTGCTGTGGTCCGCTGAACTGTTCAATGAAACACCATAGGGCGGCACACTTTGATTCAGGTAAATTATGGCATTTACCGACGTCACTAAACACCCACCTATGGGCTTTTGAATGGGAAACACCTGTACGCAGTCAAATGGAAGGCCCGTTACAGTCCATATAATCGGATGAACGCGTTGTTGTATATTTAAGGAAATTGCCACCAATACACATGTGTCTGATCGAACAGCCACACGACCGGGGAAAGTGCGTACCGGTTCGTACAATATCAGCAAGGTGGGCTCATAGTAGCCATGGAGAAACTGAAGATCCAATACATTGTCGATCTTTTCGTCCAGATCTCGCAGCGCTATCAAGTACGAGGCCAGAATTGGAGTACGTGACATAATTGCTGTCGGTGCCTTCTTTATAGGCTTTACATCGGCCAACTCGATTTCGTCAATGCCGTTTTCTTTGCGAAAAGGTAACACCACCAAACGCTTGCCGTAAACCAACATTACTGCACACCGCGCATCAGGATCAACTCGTACCATGGGTATGTAGTAGCGACCCGTCCAGCCATCTCGAATATCATCCTCCTCAAAATAGTGCAGAGATAATGTCTTCAGGGCGTATGTGTCCGGATCATGCTGGACCACAGACAGTTTTGCGTCTTTGAAGCTTATTAAGAGAGCATCTCGCATTGAACCCGTTAACGTCACGCTTTGCAAGGACATCAGGTTTCCATAGAGTGTGTAGGAGGCCAGGCACTCCAGGCGCATTTTAGGCGGTGTCCGCAATTCATTTGGATTTATTTTTTGCTGGCGTTGTGTCGTATCCAAGTTGGGAAAAATCCTATAGACTTTCAAAACATTGGCACCGGCCACAACCACATTTTCCTCGAAATTGTTGAAGAACCGGCAAGTTATAGCAAACTCCACTGCCGTCGCATGGTGGGATTGTTTACATATGGAAAACATTTTACGGAATTATCTTGGCAGCAGCACACCGAGCATTTATTAGTTATTCTTCATTATTTCTTTCAAAAATTGAAAAAAAAATATTTTTTCATTGACACAAACAAAACAGTTTACTTTTAATATTGTTGCCAGACTGTTTAAACGGCGAACATTGCTGCCGCATCCCCACAATTTCCAATCTTGGACTTAAGTCATACATAAATAAATTATAAAAGTCAATAAAATTAGTATAAAGTTTAAATTAAATAATACAAGTTTAAATAGAATGCAATTGATATGCATACATATTTACTGTTTCGACTAACATTTTAGATTAAAAATGGAAATTATCGGAATATTTTTAGGAATAGCGCGGAAGAACAAAAAACCAGAGAAGGAAAAAAGCGGACCTTGAGTTTAAAAAAGAAAGGTACCAAATTATACAACTAAGTGATAAGTGTGGTCTACATTAAAAAAAAACAGTTTCATAGTGTAGCGACGAAATCTAAAAATTATAGTGTATTTTATAATCGTAACAATTTTGTGATTTGCTGTAAAAACTTATAAATACAACTAAAGCCTGGTTCGAAACGGAATAAAATCTAAGGCTGTGTGTGAAATGAAGACTTTTATTTCCCATACAAATTGTTGAAGTATTGGGCGGGGTTAGTTTATTGTAAAATATTCCCTAGCACAAAAGCTACAACAACTTGTAACAAATGCAATCATATCTTTTAGGTGCGTTTAGTCATTTGTTAACAAAAATTGCCAATTCTGTTTGTGTCTAAAGGAATAGACAAGAATTTCTAGTGCTAAAATTTTGTTGGACGCTCTTTTTTATATTTTTTCCGATACAGATTGTTATTTATTTTGCAAGAAATATTAAACAATGTTTTGTACTAGTTTAAGTATTTAGCCTGAATAGCTCTTTCCAGACCAAGTAAATAAACAAATGTTTGTAATACTCTTAATATGTAATATAGATTATTTAGCCTTACAGGAATTGTTTATTAAAAATAAATGTTAAAGAGTCGAGTACAGCAACTTCTATTGAGAAGTAAAATTTATTATGTTATTTTATAAAAGTGAATTTTCCCTGTTTCAAGCAAAAAAAAGAAGAACTTAAATATTGTGGATATCTATTAAGTCTTAAATCATAGTCGGGAATTTATCGAGGCATCTTTTTCAATTTGTATAACAAAAGAATGATGAAAATGGTGCATTTGAATTTTCGTACATACTCGAACATGATGATTCAACAATATTTCCTTAATTAAAACTCTTCAATAATTGTATGAATTGAAGGATACAATTTATTAAAACAGTATACCTTTCACATTAATATTTTGCACATAATATTTTACTTTGTATCATCTTAGGTATCAGTTTCATATTTATCCACTAATCGCATATATCCAGGCGGTTATCTACCAATTCTCCAAGGAATAAAACTGGTGCATAATGATAATAATCCACAACCGTTTCATATTCTCAACAATGTTAATTATTTAATAAGACGGTAGATGTAAATAATATTTTATAGTTGATATGACATATCATAAAATCTTTATTAGCTATGCGAATAGTACTTTAAATAGAACCTAAAATTAAAGCTTCAAGTACTAGCTACAATTCTACAAATCGTGACAAAACACATACCTCCAAATCGGAAATAATTTCAGTTTTGACACATTAGTCCCAAAAAAGGGAAAATACACCACCGCTTCGCGGTCTTAAATAAAGCTTCATGCACTGTCTACAATTCTACATGACAAAATACATACCTACAAAACGCTGATATTTTGTCACATTTTCCCCCAAAAACTTCACCTAAAAATTGTGGAAAATACGCCACCACCTCTCAATGTAAGTGTAGATTGATCAAAAATATTAAAACGGAGTTTTGAAGGTATTCAAGAAAGCTTTCCATATTATTTTAGTAATATGCTGACCAGAGTGGAACATGTTCCAAAATTCAGAGTCCCGTAACTCGAGAAATATGGGTAATCTTTTTCTTGATTTAAATTATGTGCTCGACACACTGATATTTTTTATTGTAATTGTAACTCTAGCTGATTTGTTCCAGCATTAATCGCCCAACTTTTGCTCAATAGCAATTCAATCACTTGTGTGAGATAATCGGATTTAATTTCTAAGATAAACATTTCCTGACTAATTGACTTTGTAATATTTATGATTTGAGTGCTTTCCGCGATACTTATTAAAAATCGCCGAAAATACAAAAAATTGCGGCTAGAGTTCTTTGAGAGTTGGCTTTACAGTACAAAATCGACTAAATACCAACGAATCATCAGAGTTGGCAGCACTGACTAAAGTTAGTCGTATAAACTCGTACTCGTAGTTACTAAATTTTGGTTTTTTTTGGTGATATAGAATTTTTCTTTACAAAAACAAGGAAATATAAAAGCAAAATCAATCATTTTCGTGGCATGTAAAAAATATTTAATTGCTTGCGTGCATTCTATAATAAAAAGATTTATAGTGGGAAGAAACGAAGTCAGTCTGTTAAATATGTATCGAGTGAGTTAAAAAGTAACCAAATACTGGTGTGAAACCAAAAAATTATCTTTTGTTTGTGTGTAAAGCAGGCAACAAAAAGGCAAATAAAACTACACGAAGGATAAAAAATGAACGCCTCATGATGTAAATAAGGATGTTTGACGTTCTCAAAACTTCGAAAATATAATGCATTTTAAAGAAAAAAGAAAGAAAACAAGTGAATAAAATAGAAGAGATAGAAGCGAAAAAGGTAATTTTATAATTGTTGTTGTAATCGTTAAGAGCAAAGCAAAACGCAAAACAAGCGAATACAAAAGAAAAATATTAAAAAAGTGATGCCACATCGGCGCAAATAAAAACAGCGTATTTGCCACATTATGATGGTCGTACATATGTGTACCTTCATCCTACAACAACATTTGTGTGCTAAGCACTTGAACACAACAGCTATATGCAATATACAATTGATGTTTTCCCGATTGACAAGGTAACTAACTCCTCTAGCATTATTTATTTATTACATCTTCACTATTGACGCAGAGAGATATGCACTTTTGTTTTGACGATTTTTCGTTTTGTTTTTTCGTAACGGTGGCATCACCGCAAGGAGTTTTTTTTTCCGTAAAGTAGTAGAATATCAAGTTAAAAGAAGGAAAAACTAAACTATTACCAAGAGAAAGAAAAGAAAACCTAAAATTGTAATTCGGCAATACACTAATGTTCGTAAGAAGAAAGATTATATATGTAAAATTTATATAAAAGTGACCAAGTACACGAATAAGGAGCTGGTATATTCAACCGACTTCGATTCATACATTATACACGAAATTCACGTATAAAAGAAACATTTTTTTGTATGGAAAATCTAAGATAAATGATATTTTATCAAGATGAATGAATGAGGTACAACTAAAAACTCTACTACATATGATGCGATATACGATATATCTATTTTAGAGCTCTTAAATATATATAAGTATTTATATTTTATATGCCGCCGAGTTAAATTTAGTATAGAAATATATTTTCATCTTTTGTTTACATCCTACATCCAGACACCACCACTGAATACAAAACGACGGGTGTTCTGGGAAAAAGACCTTTTCTTGCAGGTGGACTCATTGATGATATATGTAGTATGAACCCCTAATTATGCGAAATATGAAAACGGAGCGCAAAGGCAAAGGGACGACATCAATAGAAAACACACCTAGGATATTGTTTTTGAATTCATCGATAACAACAAATTCTTATGCGGGGGTGGATCCATTATTTAATGCACACATTGGCCCTGGATCTACTGATTTGAATAATTATTTAACAGCGATCGGCGATATGGAAGCTACCACAACTCATATTAATATCATCGATGATGAGGATGAAAAGGACCCCTTGGCCCTGGACACCTCATCGGGTGAACGAAGCTCTACCGAAGATTCGCTGGGTAGTGCTCCGTCAACATCAAAGCATTCCCATAGTCTAAGGTAAGCAATCATCTGAAGTATAAATGCAACATCGTGCATTAATCTAATGGCATATTCGTATGGTTTTTGGTTCATTCATCCACATGTAGACGCCATGTACCACGAATTATTGTTAAACCTATACTACCTGATAAGAAAACCACCATGTCAATCTCAAATGCATCATTAAGTCCAACGGGTGGAGGCGGCGGCGGCAGCAGCTCGACAGTGGTTAACAGCAGCCCCTCCGGTCGTAGCAGTAGTAGTCGACGGATTCAGCAACAGCAGCAGGCAAAAGCCATGGCCATGGCGGCGGCCGCTGCAGCAGCTGCTGCATCGCAACAGAATAACACCGCCCCCGCTACCGCAATTACGCAGGCTTCAACGATGCGTGAGGTTCTGGCATCTATACCGGGATTTAGCATAAAACCACGAAGACGATCATCAAAAAAGATATCAACTGCCGCTCAAATCGAACAGACCAAAGATGGTAAAATTGATCTGGAAACGCCCGATTCAATTTTGGCATCCACCAATTTGCGTGCACTGCTTAACAAGCAGACGTTTACTATGCTCCCACCTTTGTACCAGTTTAATTTAATACAGCTGCTGCCTAGCGTAGATCGCGAGGCAATCGAGATGGAGCATAAACAAACTGCGACTACGGTGCCCACAGAGGCCATACGACTGGGACCGTCCAGTCTAAACAATGAATTTTTCGCACGAGCCTGCTTGGAGTGGCGAGAACGTTTGGCCGAGGGTGAATTTACGCCCGAAAATCAAATGAAACTTAAAACCGAAGCGGAGCGGGAGAAAAATAAACTGGATCCCTGGAAGTTAAAGCATTTCGAACCGATATGGGGAGAAAAATCCTTTAAACGTGCCAGCAGCAATCGTCTTAGTGAAACCTGCTTAAACAGTAAATTAAAAAGCGACGTAGAGGAAAATCACAAAATCACAAGCACCATAGAAATGGCAGAAACGCAAACCACATCATCAATCTCATCGACAACCACCAGTGCCTCGAACTCAACAAAAACCGAAGCATTATCCTCGAACTCACCCACTTGCTCGTTATCGTCAACAATCTCCTCGTGTTCATACGATGTGGCGGCCGCTGCCACAATTACCATGAAAAGCGAAGACATCTCACTGACAAAGGAAACATGTATAGAAGAATCAAGCATTAAACAGGAAACACCTGATGTAAAGACTGAATATTATCCGGAAAACGTGAGTGTCTCTGTCGCTCTGATATCGAAATTCCGAATAATTAAATTTTCTCCTTACGTTTTTCAGTGTAAGCAGTTGAAGGAGAATAAAAAAGAAGACACCACAACTCCATACACTATTGAACTACCCACAACATCTGCGTACGCCATAAAATCTGCCCAAGAATCCCAGAGACGTGGCATTAAAAGACCTTCAGCCAGTCCATCGAACAGTAATGACTGCAAAGATGAGAGCAACGATGCCACCATTGCCGACATATATGAAGAAGAGCCGAGTGAAACAATTTTGGATGACTGTAATGTTCCTATAGAAATCAAAAGTGATAGTGAAAATGATGTCGATGCTGGAGGACCCACCAGTACCAAAAAGATAAAAATGGAGTCAGCCGCAATTACAATCGATACGACAGATATTGTTTGCCACGACTTGACCGCAGACGACGTACAGCCTCCAACGCCCCCTCACGACCTTGTTGATGACAACGATAACAATAGTATTGAAGACGATAAACATTTGGTCAATGCCACCACCTCTTTATCAACAATATCAACTGTTAACAGTACCTGTGATAATAATCAGCAACATAATGAAGCAGATGAAAATGATCATGACCATGATCATGTTCAGCATGCCGCTACAAATAATGATCATGGTCAATATTTCTCATTTCCCGTTAGTTCTTCGGACATGCCACAGCATCCTTCTCTCCAGTTGTCCATGAAGCTGGGCACTTACGAAAGATCCGTCATGGACAATAACTATAACGAAGACGATGAAGATGTCATCGAACAGAAGTTTAACGATGCTGAAAACTACGTTTTAGAATCAGGCGAAGTTAGCACCGACGATAGTGGCACTGGTAAGTACAACTAGACAAATAATCTTCAATAGTTTTTGCTGATTACTTGTTCTTCTTCTACTATCATTCTACATAAAGATTCTTCTAAACATGCGAAAACTAACATACATACCGATTCAACGGTGGACACACCTGCCCCCGCTGAAAGCGTTGTAAATGATGATGATTTTTTATTTACTAACTCTCTTGATCGTGGTAAGATCATCTTTACCGTATACCGTATAGACTAGGCTGTATAGAATGAAAAAAAGTACCAAGACTGTATATACAATTTTATGTATTATTCACCTTTCATATTATCACCGCTCATTGAGATTTTATGTTAAACCCCAATTTGAAATTTTATATTCTTTTTATTTGTTTTTTTTTGGTGTTAGATGAATTGAATGAAATTTGGCTTTGTTATTTTTTGCTTTTATTTTAATGGAGATCATTATTATTTTTCTTTATTGATTTACTCTCTTGATGGATCTTATGTTATGTAACGTATAAAATATGTAAAGTTTATACATACTTATGCATATCCTCGATCACTGAGACGACCGCACCTTTACCATTTTTAGATCTAAATTGAACTTTTTCTTTATGTTTTCTTTTTTTAATTTGGCTTTGTTATTGCAATTCTTATTTTGTTTAAAATATGGAAAAAAATATTAAAATTTATAAAACAGATTATAATCAGCGATCTTTTTTTATTTCTGTATTAAAAAATGCATGTCATCCAATCCAACTAACAAATTTTCATAATAATTCTTCTAACATTTAAAATTGATTTCCCCCTAAAGATAAAACTTCTTCACATATTGCACACTGAACGACAATATTTTACATTTGTGGCGAGCAACAAAAGTTGTTATCAAACTATTTGCGCAGAGAGCGGAAAAGTATTGGCTGATATATATCTTTTTATCTCTTTATGGCTGTCAAAAGCAAAAATTGGTTTTGTTTAGACATTTTTAGCCCATAAGGAACACATCTTTCAGTTAATTGGCGCGAATCTCTTGCAGCTAAACGCAATCTCATCGAAAATGACATCGATATGTGGTTTGATAATATCCTAAGTAACACGTCTAATGTGATGTTGGTTCTATTTTAGCTAAGCGTTTTAAAGAAAAATAGGGAGGTGACCTAAAAATGTAAAAATTCAAACATATGATAAGAAATGTATTTAATTTTTATATAATAATTTAAGTTTTTTTGTCTCTAGAAAGGTTTATCAAACTAAGGTGTAAAAAGTACCGGCTATATTTGAAATATTCTTATTAGGTCATCGTACAGGCTAAAGTACTCTGTTTCCATTAGACATGCTGTTATTTTTTTAAAATGCGTCAATTTGTGGCAGAGTTATTCGCAATCCCCTATGTCCAAATTTGACGATAGCTAGTTTTGGCATTGTACAAGTATATCTGTTTATTTTTGTTTAAATTCGCACATTAATGGAAACCCGCATTCGCACATTAATGGAAATATATCTTGTGTTTAGGTTCAGAAGAACTTGTACCGGAGTCTAAACTTGATAAGTTGAGAGGATGTACGTCCACTTGGAGACCCTAAGAGGGTCCATTGTGAGTGCTCTTTGTCTCTAATAAATTAAGCTACAAGTTGTGTTTAAACAGATTCTGTGCTACGACAAACCGTTTATAAAACTTAGCAAACCCTACTTTCTTACAGGAGGATTACTCAGTAACCCACTCTGATAGACTCTAGAAAAAAAACTGTTACCTTAAAACACTTGTGTCCAACTGTCTTCTCTTCTATTTAAAAGTAGATACAAGAGGCCTTGTTAATCCCTGTTCTATGTGTAAAAAATATAGCATTATTTTACAAAAAAATGTAGGGCTCGAACCCAAGAACTTCCAAATCAAAAACGCGAACTTTCACCAGCCAGCTTTTTACGAAATGGATAATAATAACTTCCGATTATTTACATTTAATGTGATGTTTGGGATCCACAAAATCCAATCGCAGCCTTAGGAAGTAGACAAATAGCGATTCCTTGGGAAGTGCTTCCAACTTTTTTGCTAGTGAGTTCTATGTATGTGTATTGCCGGAATTAAAATATTAAATTATTTCCTGGTCTCGATCAGTGAATAATATCATGGACTAGTTCCCTATCAGTTCCTCAAAGGGGTGTTAAGGAAAACAAACAGTAATGATTTATTTGATTTATCGATTAATTTCATATTCATAAAAGAATAAAACTGTCCAAAGAGTTCAAAGTCCGATGTGTCCAAAAAAATACAACCATACCTTTCTATAATAACAGTATAAGATTTTCAATTAGCACGAAACTTCCATATAAAATGCAAAGGCCATTCGGAATCGGCGTTTCCTACATCTTTGAATAGTAAATGTAAGATTTTAATCGAATACAGCTCATTGACTTAAGAGAAGTTCTCCGTTTGCTTCTAAATAGGATGTTGAGGGAAATACGTACGAAAGTGCTAACCTGTGCAACACGCCTCAAAATTAAAATGTTTTTTGATTGTTAAATCGATTTGCGTTCGATGTAAAAGATGCACAACTTTTGCAAAATACTGAACTAAACAGACAGACTGTTGTTATAGATTTAGAATTCGTCATCTGTAACAATCTTTTATATTTGTTAGCACCATTGTGCACAAGCACACTTTCAGCTTTTGCCATATTATGCGGGATAGAACGGGAACAATATATGTTTACGGCTATGCCATATTTTATACATGCTGGTGGAACTAATGCTTTCGTACGTATTTCCCTCAACATCCTATTTAGAAGCAAACATAAAACTTCTCTTAAACCAATGAGCTGTATTCGATTAAAATCTTACATTTACTATTCAAAGATGTATTTTATAGAGAAGTTTTTATTTTGACTGCTCGTAAATCTGCTTAATAAGTTGAAGATGGGAAAACTGCCGAGGAAGAATGTAAGCTGTCTTTAGTTTGGCTAAATGAGAAGTTTATGGAGAAGCTTAGAGATAAATCTCTTACTCGTTAAGTCGCCAGCATTTACGAGGTGGAAACCTGCCGCTAAAAAATTGCTAGATTTTCTTACACGGGGTTTTGCACACTTCCATCACACCACGGCGGCACAAAGGCTGTTAATTCACCTTTGTTTAAATCCAAACTGGTCAAGTGTTGAAAATAGCCTCTAAGTACCATTACATACCGGTAGTATTGTGGAAACGAGGTTAAACTGACTATCTAGACTCGTCTAAGGGTGATAGAGACGCTGACAACTCTGTTATATCCCTATCTATGCCCCTAACGGGTTGTTAGAAATATAGATTTACCTTATGGGTAACTTAGCAGGTTCTAATACCAACATATGTACGGTTGCTTGCGCTCTGTGGCATAAACAAGATAGGAACTGAACCAAACCCTGCTGGAAAATAACACTAGTGGTGATATAGTGCTCGTATTTATAACGACGGGGCATTGTAATAGTAGAGAGATGTGTAGAAAATGGCTGATTCTAACCAATCGAATACTGCCGACTGTGTGGGAAGAGGTGGAGATAGACACAGTAGTGCAGCCGTTATGTAGATGACCGTCCCTCAAGAAAAAATGGCGTAGTTGCCTTTCTAGAATATCTGGAAAAGTTATCCTCCAGTAAGATGGTAGATCAGCTAAGTTTTATAAACGGTCTGTCGTGGCTGAACGGCAGCTTCCTACATGACATATAGCGTTATTTTTCATAGACAAAGAATAATCACAGTCGACTATCTATGGGTCATAGAGTAGATGTAACGCGTTTCAATTGTTCAAGTTTAGACACTGGTAGTCCTACTAACCTAGGCCAGGTTGGACTGGTGACCTGACTGGCCTTGGACCATCTTATTCTTACCGTTTTTTATCTCTGAACATTTGATCAAATAGCGAGATAAGTTAACTTTTTTCATACGGGACGGGGCACCAAACCACAGCAAACGCAGTGTAAATTTAGTTTACTTTTTTTTGGTTATAAGCCGCTGCTCTATAAGGCGCCCCTTTCTCACATATAAAAATCCACAGTGACTTTTCTGATCCTAAATTAATGTTGAGTTTCCTCTTGAGGCATATTCCTAGATTATTGGGAGTTTTTCTTCACTTTAAGAGTAAAAGATTAATTTCTAAGCCAAGTGAAATCTTCTCTATTAAATGTAAATGCTCGGAAACGGCGTAAATAGAAGATTCCGGTCAGTGAGTGAGAAATTATATTGTACATAGTTTACTAGTTTGGGATAAGTTTTCCCTTGAGCCTTAGTGGTATGTTGTGCGACCTAAGTAGTAATTTTATTGCCACCAAAAGTCAATGGCACAATTTCCGGAATTCGATGTTTTTTTTAGTAAAGAGAAGAGGTTTGACTTTGTCCGAGTTCACTTCCAGTCCGTCTCTAGTGTTGGGCATTTTCCCAGTAACGGAATAGCAATTTGCATACACCACGATTTTGCAGTCTGTTTTTTCTAGTTCTAGAGGTGTATACTGTCGTTTTTTAAAATTCTTAGCATGACAGAACCCAGTCAGTGTACAAATCACATTGACTTCGATTGATTTCCTTCAGATCCTATACCAATTAGATTATGTAGTGATGTCGACCTAAGTTCTCATCCAAAAATCTCCAAGTAGTTGCCTACAAAAAGTCAAGCCCGCCCACGTGCGCAGCGCCAAATTACCTGTTTCAGAATCTCCCGACTTTGTGAATTATTAGCAAGTACTTGCCTGTGGCTTATTGTTCATGAAATAGGCGAATTGAATTTGGACTAAGTAAAAAAAACGACCATGCCAACAGTAATATCAAAGAAAATCCAACGTTGTAATATTACACAATCTGGGCGGTCAGTCTAAAATCGGCAATTAGATGTTCACCAAACCGATACCAAAAAAATCAATGTATCGTGTGCTGAGCCAACATCACGAATTTCACCAACAAAAAGTCCTTTATCATGTTGCTGTAGCGCTCACCGTCGGTGGTTATTATCAGCCCAGCCACATTTTTACAGAAAGTTTGGTTAGTGATTCCACCAGTCCGCAAACACTGTATTTTTATACCCTGCACCACTCAGTGTATACAGTGCGTAGAACCGGCTGTCGTGGGATCGAAACCATCCTGGTGAAATTGCACCATATCGGCTTATCGCTTCCAATAGCCTCAAACAGAGGTAATATTCAATTGAGTTCATGCCGTATAAAAGGCAACATTGTAAATCCAGGCCAATCAATAAAAAGCTGTAGGCAGTGACACGGAATCTTCTTAATAGCAGAGTGGTTTAGGGTATCTCATAATCGGCCACGCCCCACTTTATCTTTCTTACTTGTTTTTTATTCAACGGTGCTCGAGAATATTGTTGTTGCTCATCAGCCCAAATGCAGATTTTTTATTAACTTATCCATTTAGCCACAAATTTGCCTCGGCGCTAAAACAGCGGCTATTTGTTAGGCTGTAGCAGACCCAACTTGGAGACGTTGTTGCGACGTGATACTTTCCATGAGGAGTTGTCAAACGATACCCAATTAAATAAGATAACAGTTTGACAATCGTCATGCGAAGAAAACTTTAGATTTTATGTTTTAGCTACAGCAAGCCGCAACTGCACAGTGCCCCAGGCCCAGTTTGGTCTCCCTAAATCGATTGTTGCGCCCTCTTTAACAGCAGCAACTTACGACCATTAGCCAACTTTTAAACGTTTCGGCAATATGGTTTATCGTTCTAAAGGTCACAGTGGTTTTTTAAAAGTGTTGAAAAATCCTGAATCATATTTATTGTCACATGTGCAAAAAAGTGTGCTTTTTACTTTATTCATCCCCTTAATGGTGTCATGAAGGGGAATTCCTTTTCCTAACTAAAAAGGACTCTTCTTTTATTTCTGTTGGACAGTAAAAATATACATTTATTGTATATACTATGTACGTATATAAATTGTTAGTTAATACAATTAAAGAAATGTTTACACAGTAAGTTTTGGTACCCATTGTGAACTCATCCACTTTCATTTAGCTTAGCATTGGTATTGGTAGCAACAAATTGGTATGATTTAATAAATTTTATATTTAAATACCATCTTTAGTTATCGTGGCCGATGAAACTACGGAAGAAAGTAATCTCATGACGTCGTCGTCGTCATCGCTTGTTTCAACGACAACAACATCCTCCTCGTTATCGGCCGATTCACTACCATTGGCATCTACTTCGTCATTTCCAACGCCACCAGCATCGTCTAGTTCTTTGAATAATGTGAAGGCCATGATAACATCCGTGGTATCCTTGGCTCCGACGTCATTAGTTAAAGAACAGTCCCAACCGCAACAACAATCCATGTCAATGGAGCCGACGGCTAGTGATGTATTTCATCATTTACATCATGATTGGAATTTCGGAGGAATCAAACTGGAACCGCCGCTGGTATCTCGGACATTGGAGCAGGAGGAACAACCGCAATCTAGCAACTATTGCAATATGCTACAATCTCATCAAGCAGATTTGAATGCTACAAATATGGCCACAGATGTGGTTGAAGAGGACAATCAGCCACATCATCATACGACTGGCGGGCCCGAATCGTCGGTTATGCACGATGTCGTTGTTGGTGATACACTAGAGGACAATGCCATCGAGGAGGTCGATGATGAGGAGGATATGGACGCCAGCGATGCTGTCAGAGACATTGTTGATGAGTTGCAGCAACAGCATCAGCAGCTAATTCAGCTCCAGCAACATCAACTGCACCAGCCGGTTGAGATGGAGGACAACAATTTCCAGCGGCAACAACTGGACCGACATCAGCAGCAGGAACTTTCCCACATCAATGAATACGTTGGAGAGGTGCGTAAACAAGCAGCATAAACATTCTTTTCAAATCAGTCATTGATCAATATTTATTCTAACATTGAACATTGCAGCTTACCTCCGCCGAAGTGATGGGCGGCGAAGTGCCCATGTCCGTGACGGAAATGGAGGTGTCTAGCACTGTTGTAACTAATACGAATTCCAATGATAGCATGAACGATATTAGTATGTGTAGCAGCAGTAGTAGCAGCGGTAGTCTTAGTACTTCAAACATGGCCCAGGCGCCGCTGTCTCAACTGCAGCAGCAGCAGCAGCATCAACACCATCCGCAACAAATTTCCAGTTCGCAAACAATACACACTCCGCCACAGAGACAGATATTGGTTGATTCCAATGGTCAAATAATTGGCAATTTTTTGGTCCAGCCGCCCCACCCACATCACCCTCAGCACATTCAAAACCAGCAGCAGTTATTGCAACAGGCAGCTCACCAGTTTTCATTTCAGGCGGCTCAACAACAAAACAACGCCGTCTTGGCAGCTCAGCAGCCACCGAATTCAGTTGCGTTTACGGCGCGACAACAGCAGCAGCAACGCCAGCAGTTGACGCAGAAAATATTACCCGTAATTAGAAAGTCTTTTGAAATGAACAGCAATGGACAACATTTTCTAGCTAGTGCTGCAGCGGCTGCGGCTGCAGCTGCTAGTGTTGCGCCGCCACAACAGCAGCCGCAGCATATCGATCCAGCTCCTCATCAACAAATTCCACAGTTTTCCTTACAACAAACGCAGCAGCAGCCGCAACAGTTGCCTCCAAGCGTCACTCAACAACGGCAATTCTTAAGCAACTCTCCCACGCAGCAGCCAAACAACAGTCTAACGCCTCCGAACAATATGATAACAACACAGCACCAACAACAGTTGCAGCTGCAGCAGCAGTTGCAACAACTGCAGCAGAATCATCATTTAAATACATTTCAAAATGTAAACAATCAGTCACAACAGACGCATACCCAGACACAGCCGCCGCCACCACATCCACATCCACCAAGCACTTTAACGCCCAAGTTCATTTCCAAACAGCTAAGTATTATTTCCATGCCCCCAAGAAATGCTACAATCCCCTCAAGTATTGCCGCCTCGACTACAGTTGCCATTCCGTCCACTGCCGCCTCTAATGCACTGTATAATACTAACAATATAAACGCCACAAATGTTAGCGTGAATGTTCTCAAAACACTACCGCCATCTGGAGTGCCTACAACCATTGCTCAACAGAGACCGGTTGTCAAGGCTTCTGCCACCGGAAAAGGACGCAAATCCACGGCGAACAAGCTGCCACCTGGGGCGGTAAATATCGAGCGTAGCTATCAGATATGTCAGGCAGTTATACAAAACAGTCCTAACCGAGAGAACCTAAAGGCCCAGTTGCGGCCACCCTCTGCTCTATTGAGCCAACAGGTGGGGCAGGCTACGACATCGGGGAAAACAACAACGTCAGCCACATTAGTAGCAGCAGCAGCAGCGAATGTAAAGACACAAGAAGATGTTATTATAAACTCCCTAGCTACGAACAACAATGCGTCTACGACCATGCCAGCAAATGTTATGGGTGTTGGAAGACCCGGTGTATATAAGGTAGGTTACATGACACATAACGCTACACGTGCGTAGCGTAATTCACCGATGTAATTGTTTTATTGTTGTAGGTCATTGGACCCCGAATGGGCTTTCCACGCAAAAAATACGTGCAGCGCAAGTCTTCGCCGACTTTGATACGACATATTTTTGCTAACCAAGGATCTGCTGTACTTCAAAATGCCAATCTCACGGCAGTGGCAACACCTGTAAGTAGTGTCGGACAGAAAGTGACAATAATGCAACAGCCGCCTGGTGTTGCTCAACAGCCGGGACAACATGTGACTCACGTACAAGCGACACACGACATTCATCATAATGGCAATGGTCAGTATGTACTTTTACATCGCGCCAACGTTGGTGCGGCTGACAATCAAGCTCCACGTGCTTCCAGCGCTCCACCAGTTCCTCAAAATCAGGTTTGTATGACATACGCCCGTTCAATTGTCAAAGGTAATTCGTTCATTTATTACAGAATCAATTACATGGCATGAATGGTATCTCCATAACAGGACGCGGGCGTCCTGCTTCAGTGGATGTAGATTTGCTGAATTCCCTGCAAGACATACATAACAATACAGTTTGTACATCCTCACCAAATACGGCGCAAATTGTTAGGCGAAATATTGCAACTGGTAAGTTTAGTCAAAATTTCACCTTCCTGTACACTCCTCCATGCAATGAGGACTGAGAATGGCATGGCCAAGTGTTATCTAATATGTACACCTAAAATGGTTGACAGATTTAAGTTAAAACGAAAAGAGTTAGAGCAAAGGAATAAAACTACAAGTGGTTTTTTCGCGATTTCGAGCCTTGTAGCGAATTTAAGGAATAGGTTGCCCTCAGCTCAGAGAGACTAATTAAAAGACTTGTTTCCACAAAATTAGGTTAGCATGACTGTTAAAGTTATGTTAATTTGAACGTCCCATAAATCGTCTTAGTCTTTGGTCCTTGGAGCCTAAAAACCGCCCCCAATGTTCGAGGACACATGGGTTCAGAAAATGTGAAATTTTTCCACAAACCCAAGTGTGTATATTTAAGATTTGGGCAAATGTGAGACTCGGTCCGTATGTATTCATATGTTATTACAAATTGGCCCCCTTCTATCTCAAGAATGGCTTGCTCGGTGTTCGCATTTAGGCCTCTAACAATAATAGCCTGTTCGCATTATGCGCAGCTCCGAGGTGGTCATTTGACATCGTCCAGACATCGGATTATTGAACTTGAAGAGTAAATGGTCGATTGCGCCGTGGGCTGTGTGGCATGGCGTTCTGTTCCATTGAAACTAAAGATCATGCAAGTCCTTCAGCAATGTCCGACCATCAAATGGGATGGTTGCATCACAAGAGGTTTTGGCCAGAGCGAATGAGTTCGCAAATAGGGTTTTCTCGATGCGGCGTGCTAGGGCGAGTTTGGCAGTATAGAGTAGAGGTTGATTGTTGGTTTAGGATGTCGGTGGCTGTGGGTGACCAGTCCCATGTTGTATGGAACAAAAACTGGGAGTAGCCTTATGGTTACGAGGTCTGACCGGAGACTTAAATCTGGTACCATGGGTAGCCAGGAGCCACCAGAACTGTTCTTCTGGCCTGACTAGAAGGTGCGGCCCCTTGGGGAGTATCGTCGCAGCTGTGGTTTAAACCCAAATCGCGGGGAGAGCTTCAGCTCGGTGTGGAATTGCATTGCGACCGGGTGCTGCGACCCATAGAACAGCAGAGGTTTAGATAGTCCTCGACCCCTAACCAAGAGGGAAGTTATGGCTCATATCTGCCATTCTTCAAATTGGTACCGGCGGGATTAACTCAGTGTGATGGCGCATAATGACGAAAACCACGATAAATCCGACATTAATCTGTAGTGCTTACCCTTATTCGAAATAGCGTTTCCAGCTGAATTTTCAAAGAAAAACTTAAAGTGAAACACTTCGATTACGTCCTAGGTTGTGTGGCATTGAGCTCCATTCGGTTAAAACCAAAGATCATTTAAGTTCATTATCAATCTCCAATCACAAAAAATTGATTATCATACTGTAGCGCTCACCGTTAACCAAAATCGTGTTCCCAACTGAATTTTCAAAGAAAAATAGGTTAGTCAAGGTACAGCTCCAAAATATGCAGCACTATTGAAGATCGCGTGCTTCCAATCTTTTTTGCTTTCCGATACCCAGATGCGGCAGTTTTGCTTGTTAACATTGAGACCCTGTCCGTTTTGGGTCACATTAGTCAAGGTCTCCAATTCAGCCGAATCGTAAAATTAAGGTCCGAATCCAAAATCGGTAAAAATCATTAGTATAGATATATTTGAATTTGTCAGAAAATTTCTATATTTCTGGGTATCCCCCGCAGGATATGAGTGGGGTCACCGGATTTGCCTTAGGTGATTCCAAGAGCTCATCTGGGAGATTAAAATACATCTGGAATAATCCTATTCTTTCTCTATGTTTGTGGGTAACACGGAGCGATTTTTTCGTGTAGACATTGAAGCTACCAGTCAGAGTGTACAAGCTCGGGCCGGATCAGCTAATCTGGTATCGCTTGAGGTCATGAGCCCCATAAAACTGCTGCTCGCCTCGGGGAGTTTTGATTGTGGTTTACCACCTATATCGCAGGTAAAGTGAATGCTTGGCGTGGATATGCTTAACGGATGCATATCCACGCCAAGCAAGCGGACCTCATGGTCACAATAGCTAATCAATGTGGACATGTGGGAATTCAAATTTAAGCAAATTTGGTACAAATCCACTTTTGGATTTATGGAGGAATATGCCGAACGAACCGAAAAAACTGGTAATTTGTTTGCGCTTTGATAGCGAAGTAAAGGTGGTGGGTTTATAAGACTCGACCAGGCCGAAAGACGTTTTTACTTGTTGACTTAATAGTCGGTTCTTGACAATTAAATACCAGTTCCTAGTTTAAATTCAGGGACTTCTGATATGATTATAAAATCGCTGTCAGCAAAAGGCAGTCGGCTAATGAATATTCACACAGAGAAAGTATATTTGAAGGAAGAGTTGCGGTCTTAAACCAAAAATAATGAGCTGGATAGTCTGGAGAGACTAAATGAGTAAGTAAATGTTTAGAAAAACGCTACGAAAAGTTCAAAGACTTGCTGCCTTATTTTTGACGGCAGCAATTAAAATCACGCCACAACCACCATCTCTTGGACAGGATGCCTCCGTCCAGGAAGATCAGGTACGATCTTCATGATCTAGGGAGAGAGAGGTCCACCGGTTCAAAAGAGGGCCTTTAGATCATCGAAACTATCAGGCAGGTCTGAACAACATTCACGCTGATGAAATTGCAGCAGCAGTATCCAGGATATAGTGAGAAGGTGCTACCTTGGCAGACGCGCGTGGTTCTCACTCAGTTAAGATCTGGAGGGAGCAGCCGTCTCAGTACGTATTGGACATGAATTGAAGCTAACATTACGTACGTTTGTCCCGCCCGCCATCAGGGAACACATGACGTGCCTCATTTACACTAGGCAACTTTACTAACCGCAACACTCAGTTTGTACGAGAGAGGTAAGGGGAATGGAAAGGAAAAATTTCCCTCTGAGAGTGGCGGCAAGTAAAATTGCCTTGTGTGAATGAGGACTATTTTTGCCTAAAATGGTAACCTAGCATGTGCTGTGACCGAGAAGTGAAAGGTTGTTCGGGCTCCGTGGCCTTAACTGGACAAAACCACAACCCAACCCCTGCCAGAAAATTACAAAAGTGATGTCAGAGTGCTCGTAGGTGTCCTAAGGGAAAAACAATGTTATAGAGATTACTCGGAAATGACAGTTAAGATTGATCGAGTACTGCAGACTGTGTGATGAGGAGGTTGAGACAGTTTCCCCTACAGAAAAGACTGGGTAGTACTTTCTTCCAGATCCAGAAGAGAGGTTTTTTGTGGTTCAAGAGCAGCTACCAACAATCATAGACAATGGACCCTCTATAGGTCAGCGAGTTCTAGTCTTACCTTTATCGGTCATTGTGTACACGTCATTGACAAACATACTCGTACCAAGTTGGTGTGATCATTAAACTCGGCTTGGCCGAACTTAACACCACACATACCCCCTTATTAGCAATATTCATTAAAACACATTCAATGTCAATTCTCGCTTTAGGAAATATATACATTGAAGGCATCGGCGATGCCACATCGGGCATGGTAGATGGCAGTGGAAATTATATAGTGACAACTACAGCAGCAGCTACATTACCGGCGACGGTCGCAGGTGGCATCAATTGTGGTATTCGCACAAATCAACAACAGCAACAACACCAACATCAACAGAATAACGACGGAAGCAGTGGCAATAGCAATAGTCCAAATACCACTGCCGACTGTGCCTGCTCTCTAAACGCCATGGTTATATGTCAACAGTGCGGCGCGTTCTGCCACGACGACTGCATAAGTGCATCCAAACTGTGTGTGTCTTGTGTGATCAGATGAATTGGCGCAAACCGGCCGCCGCCACCGCCACAAAGCTTATGGCAGTTATTTAAAAACCAGTATTCGCTCACATAAAAAAGATCATACCTTTTTAAAATAACACTGTTCTACGGGGAAACATTTTTGTTTTGATGGCAGAAGGAAATTTTGAATGGTTCTATACGAATTTTTGGCCACAATTCTATGACACGTGTAAGTAAAACTCTTCCTCTTTTGGTTTATCATTTCGAGAGACAATGCGAATGACTGCAGAAAAGTGTTGCAAGGCTCAAAAATGATTGAAATATTTTATATGATAGCAAATTCTTGCGTCAACTTTGTTTATGAAAAGGAAAGAGACTAGTTATCGTATTGAAGTTATGCTCTACAATGGAAAGCAAAGTTTTTACCTTTTGTACTAAATGTAGTCAGTCTATTTTCATTGCTTGTTGTTCGGTTCCAAGAAAGCCTATATTACTTTATTAGGTAAAGGGTTCAGAAACGATGCCTTTGAGTCTTATATACATACTACATATATGTACTCGTAAGATGTAGTCACCCTATCTTCATTGCTTGTTGTATGGTACCAAGAAAGCCTATGCCTTATAACGTAAAGGGTTCAGAAGCGAAGCCTTTAAGTCTGATATTCATATTTTATGTTCGACTAATTAACAATTAATAGGAATCGTGTTTTACTGCTCTTCAAATTCTGAAGACACGCTTTTTTCTGTTGCATACTACAAAGTTTTTGAGAAAAGATTCGTTTGGACGCCAATTGTGAAGAAAATTCTATTTTATAGGGCAAACTCTACAAAAGCTCGCTGATTAGTAGGTTTTAATGGCACTCTTATTGTGTGGAACAACAGTTGCTTCGTGCGATTTGATAACTTTGAGACAAATTGAGGCCTTTAATAAAGAAAATAACTTCGAAATGCTTGATATGGGCCCCTATGCTAATTTTGAAGCCTTTGAATCCAATGAAAAATAAATTATGTTCCACTAATGAACAATTGTGCTAATAATCGTGTTTTTTTTAATTTTGAGCACGCTCTTTTTGTCTGTTGTAAACTACAACAGATTCTTTAGGAAGCCTATAATGAAAGCCTAATGTTTTCTTAACTTAATGAATCCCCTATTGCATGTATGTTTGGTTAAGTTTGGATTTTTTAAATTTATTAACGAAAGAAGTCTTAATGTGTGTTCTAGAATTAGTTTCGATTATCACAATTAACAAAAATTTCGATTCATTGCATACATCTATCAAATTACATTCTGGAAAAAAATGAATAATCCGTATAGCTTTGCTGAAATTGAGTCTTTAGTAAAGTGGCATTGACAATTGGTGGTCTTAATATGCAAAAATGTCTAGCCAAGCCAGATATCCTGAAACGATATGCCAAATGGCGACAAGGAAATTCTTTTGTATAGGTCAAACCCTATTACAATAAAATTCTATTTCGATTTTTTGCATAATTCTTCAAAATTAAGTTCTGGAAAATACTGAAAAATCACCAGGTATAGCTTTGCTGGCATTTAGTGAAGTGTCACTGACACTTGGTGGTCTTAATGCCCAAAAATTTCTAGCAAAGCCAGATATCCTACAATTTTTTTTATAGGTCAAACCCTATAACAATTAAATGCAATTTCGATTTATTGCATATTTTTTCAAAATTAAGTTCTGGAAAATACTGAAAAATCAGTACAGCTTTGCTGGCATTGAGTCTTTATTGAAGTGGCCTTGACAATTGGTGGTCTTAATATCGAAAAAATTTTATCATGAAACAATATGTCAACTGGTCACAAGAAAATCATTTTTTATAGGTCAAACCCTATTACAATTAAATGCAATTTCGATTAATTGCATACTCGTATTTCTTCAAAATTACGTTCTGGAAAATACTGAATAATCGGTATAGCTTTGCTGGCATTGAGTCTTAAGTCAAGTGGCCTTAAAGATATATCAAGCTACATATCCTGAAACGATATGTCATCTGGTCACAAGAAAATTCTTTTTTTAGGCTAAACCCTAATATATCGCCGGCTAGTAGGATTTAATGACGCATGCAATTTAAAAAGTTTGAAACTAATTCAGACCTTCAATGAGGAAAAGTGTTTTTTTTCGAGAATCTTTTAGTCCCTTAAAGAAAAACGTTTTCCCCCCTTTGGCCGATTTCTCCCATTTGCAATCCTCAACAGCTTAAACACATAAACGGGATCCTATGTTAATTCGTTTGACCGCGGACCTGGCTAGATCGTTTGGAATTTTCGACGATCCTATATAACATATAGGATATCCGATCATTATTTCGTAGTTTTACAGACGGAATGACACATTTAGTATACCATTCACTCTGCGTGGAGGAGGGTATAATAAATCTAACCCTCGCCGCTTATTCCAACGGCATCTCTAAAGTTGTGCAAAATTATAAGATGGTGGAATAATTAAATACTCAAGCTCGAGGTCGTGGTTTGTATTTACTCGTATAATCTTTATTTTATTCTATATTTCGTCCCTCTTTGAAAGACATCTTCAGGAATTCTATAGATGAAAACATGTTAACAATAAATATAGGGTGGGCCATTAAAAATTTTAAATCGGCTTAAAAAAAAGTACTGATCATTTTTTCAAATTTCTGGTTTTATTGGAAAGGTTGAACTTTGTCATTCAATAATGGAACACCATCCGATGAGGTTTCGCTTCGTCCAATAGGCTGAAGATTGTTAGGCAGGAAATGAAGAGTTTTTACCGAAAAATCTTGTTTTCGAATGAAGCTCATTTTCATCTCGGTGGCTTTGGCAATAAGCCAGATCGAAGAATATGGGATTCAGACAAACCAAACGTACGTGACTATTGAGAAGCCAATGCATCTTCAACGTGTAACTGATTTGGGCTGGTGGCGTTATCATTTGGCCATTTTTTGCGCCATGTTCAACGAAATTTTGTTTCTAAAAATTCAAGAAAATGGCATGGACGACATTTGGTTTGAACAAGGCTACATGTCACACATTACTATATGAACCCAGTAAACCAAATTTGACGACAATGCCTGATATCAGACAATTATGAACAATATCTGAACTCTATCGGGAATTCTTACCGAAATCGTTACGAATTCTGTTCGATTTGTCTGAGGATTTTTTTTAGAAGTAGTTCAGAATTTTTGTCAACCCTCTTATATGTTTTTCGTTACGAACTGGGTAAGAAATCGGAACATTTTGCCGATTGTCGTACAAAATTCTGAAGGTTTGGTCTGCTGGGAATAAAAAAAATAAATAAATTGGCCGCCTCGGAGCTGTGATTTGAGCCAATTGGATCAGTTTCTGTGGGGAGCCATTAGGGATAAATGTTACGCAAAGCATCCAGAGTTAATTAAAGCATTGAAACATGAAATCGAAGTTGCCATTGAAGAGATCTGGCCCGAATCAATCAAAAATGTATTAAATAATTGGGTTAATCGGATGAGGTACTGCCGAGTCAGTTGTGGTAGGGCCTTTTCGGAAATGCAGTACTGCGATGCATATCCTGCGCAGCGTGTTCGAAAATGCAACGTCTGACAACATTGCAGTGGTCATGGATTCTAAAAAGCATCAATTCAGCAATTAATGCGCAAATATCTCGCAGACGTGCAGTAAAAAAAGTATGATGCAATGAACCTATTTTAATTCCGATTTCGATTAAATTTGGAACATTACATTACGATAGATAATCAACCAGTGCTGGACCAAATCGGTCCATAAAGGTTCATTTTTTTTTGTTATGGTATGTGGACAATGGTCTGGAAAGAATATTAAATAACAAACAATTTGACGACTTCAAATGCTTCAATTGCAATGCAATCTTGTGCGAAAATGCACCAAAAAAGCATCAATAAAAAAATTAATGTGCAAAAAAAATTTGGTAGATTACATTACGAGAGACAATCAGCCAATGCTGGACCAATTCGGTCCATAAAGCTCTATTTTTTTTGGTTATCGTAGAGTATTAAATAACAAACAATTTGACGACTTCAAATGTTTCAATTGCAATGCAATCATGTTCGTAAATGCAGCAAATAAGCAATCAAATCAATAAAGTATGTGCAACAACTTTATTGCATGAGCATCGTCATCAAAGCATCAGTGTTGAGCAGTGCTGCATTTTCGAAAAGTGTCATAATTTATAGGGTCTCGGATCAATATTTCGTAGTGTTGCAAACAGAATGACCAATTTAGTATACCATTCACTCTGCGGCAGAGGTTATAATAAATCGAACTCTTGTTTAAATTTTGTGTGCGTCTTTTAATCAGCCCTTTAGATGTTCGACCGTATCAGCCGAACTTCTCCATACGCTAATAATTTGAAACCCTGTTTATATGGCAAAGATTTTTAGACAGATCTAAAAACTCGTAAGTGCGCACGGCAATTGCTTCAAATGTTTTGACTAAAGTATTTACAAACTCGCCGCCTTTTCCAACGGCATCTTAAAAGTTGTGCAAATTATAAAAGAAAATAAGATGTCGTCGACTTAATGTGCATGTCTGCTAAATCAACTTTTTAAGTAAGTTGAGATTTTGATGCCGTGTGGCAGAGAATGATACGCCTCGTTGACCAGCGTATAGTTTTTCTTCAATTGAAGTCTTGAAGTGTGTAAAATGGTTTGATAAGAAAAACTGCTAAACCCACTCATAGAAAATCCAATACATTAAATTAACGAACTATATTTTAGGGTCTTCTATCAATCTGCAAATATGAAATTTACGCCCATGTGCTGCATTTCGACTTGGCTCGAATGTGAATCAATAGTTAAAAGATGACATTTTTATAATTTCCTTTTTATTGCCATCCGAAAATCCAAATTTTCAAAAAAAAATTTAATTTTAATGACCGTATTTTATCTTCGCTTAAATTGATGTTTATCCAATCCGCGCACAACTTGTCTTCCAGAGCGTTCATGACCTTCCACAAAACTCTACACATAGTTGTGCGTCCAATACTTATATTTAGATCGTTACAGACTACATCCTAGAAACTACCAACAGCCAGAAATGGAACAAATCTGAAAAAATTATGGCCCTGTAGGGCATTAAAAACAAAAGTCGGCGGCAACCTATATTTTCCGAGTTACGGGACCATAAATTTCGGATCTACAACTGGATATATATGCGACATTTGGAAGCTTATAAAAATACCTCTCAAGCGGTATATGAATCCTTTAACCCGTTGTAAACTGGGGGGTCATTTTGTATATTTTTGGCCCGAGTTTCTGTGAAAAATAGGTCAAAACTCTGAAAATTGCCTATTTAAAGGTACTTATTTCTTCCTACTAGTCATTTGGGAATTTAACCCTTTAATGCCGGAGATATTGACATTTTAGTTTCAGTTTTTGATAAAAATTTGGACAAAAATTTACACAGATCTTTTTTCTATATGGAATTATCGATGTGGCCATTTCCTAACAATATGGCAACATTTGTAGAAGAAATTGCATTGGGGAATATTTCTGCTCAAAAGGCCATCATCTGAGAATTGTTGCACTAGAAAATGTTGCTGATGGATGGATTTAGAGGTAAAAAATACATGAAAACCAATAATAAATGCATGAAAACTGGAATAAAATGTTGAAATAAGAGCGGTTTGAACGGAAATTTGCGCCGCAGGCGAAAAATTATTTGAAAAAATCGAGAGATTTTTTTTTTAATAATGGCTAGTATCTCCTGTTCTAAAAGGGTTAATACTATGTATAAGAAATAAAAGGTATCAATTCTTTATCAAGCTTATTTTTTCAAGTGGAAGTAGCGCCACAGGCGAAAAATTATTTGGAAAAATCGCGCTTTTTTTTTTTTTAATAAATTATTCATATTTTTTAAAAAAGAGATTTTTCTCCTGCTCTAGTTTGGTTAAAACGTCAAAAAATGCATTAAATGAAAGGTTAATATGTTGGCTACAAAACTATATCGATAAATACATACTTTAAAATAAGCATTTTCCAGTTATAAGGCATTTTTAGTAAAAGGTCGTGAAAAATAAAAAAATTTGCTACCGCTTCTTAATGGGTTAATAGATCAAATATATGTATATATAAGTACCACTGGAATGGTGTTGTACCCATATTGCATAACAATAAAGGAAACGTTTCACAGATTTGGCTCAATATCTGAATTATACGTCTGAACTTTCGAGGTCCAAATCTCGGAAACTATGGGAGACCGCCGATTTTTTTTATATAATATTTTCTGCTTAGATTGGAAAGTTCTATCGATGGTGCATTTGGTGTCCGTGCGAGAGTTGTTACTAAACTAGATTTAAGCCTCATAAATCGTAAGGTTGCTGCCAACTGCAGCTTCCCTAGGATGGAGCCGTTATTTATGAAAGGGCCAATTTCTATAAGAATATCCGCAAAACATCTTTATTTATTCTGAAGGATGCTACAAATCGGAAAAAAGTTATTCAGGGCTGTCATAGAAACCATGTCATTTTTGCTAACCAATGTTGGTTTCATTCGGTGTCATGAAACCAAGTTGGCATTCTTCTTAACTTTATCAATTTCAAAGCCAATAGTGACAACATTGGTTTCTATGACAGCCCTGATTTTGTGCCTTGAAGGTGGCGATGTAAAGTACTCACGAACAGTTCGGCATATCCGTTGGACTGGATGTATCCCTTAACCGACGTCTTTTAATACGTTACAGACTCATTTGTCGTCTTAACAGCTATTTACAAACATGCAGGCATTTTTTTAAACCAAAATTAATAAATTTGTGTGGCGGTCAACTGTAAAACATATGTTTTTTGTTGTTATTTATTGAACATAGTTCGACTAATACTTAACACAGTTTTTCTCTCATGGGTTTTGAATGAGTAGTTTTCCTCGAAACGAAGCACACCATTTAAAAAATTGTGGGTATTAAAATAATCTCGGATCACAGCTCATGGTCGATAGGATGTTTTTGTCTCTCCTGTGAAATGTGCTGAAAGGAAGTAAGCTGTGGTTTGCATATTAAGCCGACGATATTCTTTTTTATTTATTCGGTATTGATACAGAGTTTCTCACAAATCCTAACTTTAATGTCTTGAAATTTCGATAAATAATAAAAAATTGCTTTAGTGGATTTTTTAAACTACCGAATGTTATGAACCCCCGACTTGGGGAATAAAAAACTCTACTGTTTCAGTTACAACTTTAATGTTTTCTCCAAACTTAGCCAAAAGTGCATAACGAATACTTATAGATTTGTAATCAAGGTCCAAACCAACATTATGAAATAACCTTCTAGTTTCCTCTGGCCCAAAAATGTCCGTAGAACAGTGTACGAGTAATTGTGTTATTTGGCGATTTATTATCCGACACTCTCACTCATTAAGAATTTCCTTTTAAAATGTTTTCCACGGTGAAAAAATATTTTACACTCAAAAACTTTCCTGACGTTAAAAGCTAAATCAAAACAAAAAAATGAAAAAGAAAAAACAAAAATGAAATTATCAAACAACACACATGCGCATACATGAATGAACTTACAAAATATATAACTACCACTATGTATTACATACATACTCGTACATATTAAAAAAATGCAATTTCACCAATTCAAAGTAACAAAAGCAAAAAAATTAAACCCTATTTTCATCTTTTTGAATATTTTTTCTACTCATTTGTACCTTTGCTTTAAAATACAAAAAAAAAGAAAAACCACAAATTCGACAAATATTGAAATTACAAATTATGTAGTTGTCTCAAAGAACTTTAAGAACAACAAAAAAAAACCAAGATTTAAAATATTAAAGTGATGTTAAAGAAAATATGATATGTATTTTTTTAAAAAAAATTTATTTTGAAAGAAAGAAAAAACACGCAGTGATGATGTTAAGAAAAAATATTCACATTTCTGTTCATGATTGCATTAAGTTCTGAAATATTTTTTTAAGATTTTGAATATATAAAAAACATTATTTTTACACTCACACAACACTCAGAAAATAATGAAAACTAAACGAAAAAAAATAAAATAAAACACCGGAGTAATAGGAAGTTTGATTTAAGACACCCGTTTGTTTATAGATTTAAATTCATAATGTGACATAGAATCTACTCCATGCATCAGAGCATACATACAACATACATACATACATACATAATTACCTATAAGAAATGTTTATATTGGTTACATTAGAATTTTTGCAAAACTAAAATCGAAAAAACTCTCATTAAAGAAAAACATAAACAAAAAACCAACATTTATACGGGCTATTAAAACTATACGTGTTAGGTTGGGTCAGCTCGAATTTCTTATGGTTTGAACATTTTTTTTTTAAATTCGTTTAGCATATAAGAAGTAAGATGATGTATGTTGTCTCCCTTGTCTATTGTATATAAATTTTATTTCATTCACACACACACATCCACAAACACACACACACACCATATATTGATAAGATTTAATTGCTTCGATAAATCGTTAAAACTTAAATATACTTCTTTTCTTCTTAAATACCTTTTTTTATTATTATTAATTTAGCGTTTAAGTTCTCAATTAAATAAGAACGTTGTATTATGAATAAAAATAAAAAGAAGGAAAAAACAAGTAAATTATAAATGCTATGATACACATATAGATACACATTATACACTAATTCACTACGTACATATGTTTAGAGATACATAGTTATATTATATTGAATAAAAATATATTAAAACAAAATAAATTAAAAGATGAACAAGTTTTGTGTTTTATTTTTTTTTCTTTGGAAACGGTTTTATTTTAGTCTATTTATTTGTTTTCATTTCATTTACTTGAGTAATTTACTTAAAATATGTTCAAAGATAGTATCTACTTCAGCCATTGCCCCATTACCCGTATCGCCACACATTAGGGTCTTCGATGTTGTCGGCACTTCGTGGTAGCCCCATGATTTCAATTTGGCAATATGCTCACTGGTCACCGGATGGTCAAACATGCGGGTGTTCATTGCCGGGCAGAAAAGTAAGGGCTTGTTGAAATCCCAAGCTCGAACAACGCAAAGCAAAAGATTGTCGCACAGACCCTAAAAAGAAAGTTTGATAAGTCTTCTGTCAAAATATATACAGTGGCGAGCAGATGTGGATACATCATAATCACATTTGACTTCGAATTGACGTTAAACCCATAAAAACCAAAACAATTCCTACCGGGTTTTTTTATTTATATTATTTATTAATCCTAAAAAAGAAAGCATAATAAAATTTCTCCATTTTTAATTAAAACAATAATTTTTTGAGATTATGCCGAAAAAAGCCAATGTATACACTTATGCCCGTTTTTGTTATAGATGTCTGGTAACACTAACATATGAGTAAAAGCAAACGTAAGTTTTACCGTTATATGAATTATTCTGAAAATCAACAGTAAATACTTTTTGTGCCAAAGTTGATAGTTTCATTAGGTGGATACTACATTTTTCGTAAAAATATCTTATTCGAGACAAAATGAGGAAGATTCCTGAAAATTTGGAAAACCAAATCATTGAAATGACAAAAAACGATATGTCTGCACGTGAAATTGCTAAAAAGATAGGTGTTTGCCATCGAACAGTGCTGCAAGTTAGAAAACGACGTAATGTAGAACCTCCAGAAGTCAGAAAATTGCGACCAAGGTTCCTTACCAATAGAGATGCTCGAGCTATGGGACACCTAATGACGACCAAGCAAGTAATAACTCCTAAATAAGCTGCAGCAGCCCTAGATAAACCTGTTAGTGAGTGGACAGCACGTAGAGCGCTTCGTAGAATTGGCCTGACATCAGCTGTAAAGCAGAAGAAACCAGCATTATCCGCGAAAAATGTATCGGCGCGACTCAAGTTTTGCAAAGAGCACAAAAATTGGAGCGTCGACGACTGAAAGAGGGTAACATGGTCGGACGAGACCAAAATTAATAGTTTTCAGCCAGACAGTAAGCAATATTACTGGCACCGCCAATAAGAAACATTGAAGAAGTACCAAGTCAAAGAAACAATGAAACATGGAGGAGGTAGCTTGATGGTGTGGGGCTGTTTCACTTGGTGGCATATCGAAAAATCGACGGTATAATGAAAAAAGAAGACTATCTTCGTATTTTGGAGCATAATTTACCAGATTTTGTGGATAATAGTACGTATCCAGAGGATGAAGTTATTTTTCAGCAGGATGGAGATTCTAAACATACGGCTAAAATTGTCAAACAATGGCTCGCTAGTCAAAAATGTAAAACTATGCAGTGGCCAGCTCAAAGCCCGGATCGTAACCCGATCGAAAATTTGTGGGCATTATTGAAAAAACGTCTCACCATACTTGAACGAACTGTGGTCTCGGGTACAGGCGGGTGGTCCAATATTTCAAACGAACACATCGAGAAACTGGTTGAAAGCATGTCCAAACGAGAAGAAGCGTCATTTAAGCCAATGGGCTTTGGACATAATATTAAATATCGTGATTAAAAACTTTAATTTTTGAACGAGCATATGTGGATACATTGACTTTTTTCGGTATAAGCTCAAAAAAGTATTTTTTTCATTAAATATTGGAGATCCATGTATATCTTCTTTTTTTAGGATAAAAAAAAGAATATAAATAAAAAAGCTTGGTAGCAAATATTTTATTTTTATGGTTTTTACAGATGGTCAAAGTGTAATGTGAGCATAATGTATCCACATCTGCTCTCCACTGTATAATTTAAAGGGATGAAGATAGTGATGCCTTAATGTTAAGGCTTTTCTATAAATGTTAAAACAATTTTTTTTTTAAAAAAAAATAATACTTTTATTTTTTTGTTTATGATCGTAGATAAGATGATCGTATTTAAGGAGAGGACTTCATAGGTATCGTGTAAAAAACCCCTGGGAACTTATTTAGCAAAGACAAAGCAGTTACAACGGTGCCTGAATATTTTCACTCTTAATTGCTCTAAAACACCCTTTATATTCTATAGGTAGACAACGCTCTGTTTGCCACTGTTAATGCCGAGAGCAAGCATTGTACAGGGTGCCCATCGGGAAGGTATATAACTTTGTTTATAATTTTTGGTTAATTGAAAGAGAATTGATCTTGTATTGATAAATGTTTAATGTCGGCAATTATGTATGGAATACAATATCAGATAAATGTCCGCCTCTGTTAGCCTTACAAATGCGAGCCCTCTTGAGCACATTTTTCACTACATTCTCACACATTTCACTTGGTATTTCATTAATTTCATTACGAATATTTTTTTTGAGTTGCTTAAGCGTTTTCGGTTTGTTTGTATAAACCTTGCTTTTCAGATATCACCACAAAAATAAGTCCGGAGTAGTCAAATCAGGCAACCGTAGAGGCCAATCAACATTACCATTTCTTGAAATAACTTGTTGTGAAAAGAGGTCTCGCAGTAATTCCATGGTAACCCTGGCTGTATGAGATGTGGCACCGCCTTGTTGATGCCACATGTTAATCAAACCCAAAGCATGTAGTTCTGGCGTTAAAAAGTTTTCAATCATATCACGATATCGCTCCCCATTGGCAGTTGCCGTTACGCCGTTTTCATTTTCATAGAAGTAAGGTCCAATGGTTCTTCCTGACCAAATTGCACACCAGCCTGTCACTTTTAATGGATGCAAAGGTGACTGATAATTAATTTTCAGCCGATCTTGCAGTACGTTGTGGTCCATGTTTGGGCCTATCAGCGAAAGATGCTCTTTCTTCGAAATCATTCACTACACGATAAATAGTGTGTTTTGTTGGCGCGTTGTTTCTGCCAAAAATTTCACATAACTTTCTCATCGCCAAAGTAATCTATGATTGATTTTGATAAAATGTTTTAACCACTAAGGCACGTTAGTTTATCGAATATTTGTCCATAATAAATTTGCCAAGTCTCTACTTCACGACTGCCAAATATGAACTGTAAAGACTAATGTTTACCAAAAAGGCGGCAAAACAAAGTAGTATACCTTCCCGGCGGACAACCTGTATTATTGATTGTCGTAAAATTCTATGACGGTCTAGCAATGCCCACTCGAGTGTCTTATTAAAACACGATAGCGGTCAAAAGAATCAACCTAGGAGTCTGCGTTTTTGCTTCGCCCAATGGGCTGAAGATTGTTTGGCAGGAGATGAAGAATTTGACCACAAAATCGTGTTTTCAGATAAAGCTGATTTTCATCTCGGTGGCTTTGACAATAAGCAAGATCGACGAATAAGGGGTTCAGACAACCCACACGTGACTATTGAGAAACCAAAGCATCCACATCGAGTCACTACTTGGTGTGAAGGTTGGACTGGCGGCATTATTGGCCATTTTTCTTCGAAAATGAGCAAGGAGCCGCCGTTACCGTCAACGGTGAGCGTTTCCAAAAGCGTTTGTTTCCAGAAAGTCAAGATAATGGCATGTACGACGTTTGGTTTCAACAAGACGGTGCCACATGTCACACAGCCAAAGCAACCATCGATATTTTACGCACTGTTTTTGAAAATCCAATAATGTGTGATGTGAATTGGCCGCCTTAGAGGTGTGATTTGAGCTTTTCGGATTATTTTCTGTAGGGAGCCATTAAGGATAAATGCTACGTAAAGCATCAAGGGACAATTGATGTGTTGAAATATGAAATCGAAGTTACTATTGAAGAGAATCGACCCGAAACAATCGCAAATGTACCGAAAAGTTGGGTTGATCGGTTTAGGTAATGCCGAGCCAGTTGTGGAAGTCATATGAATGATATTGTGTTCCATTATTAAATGACAAAGTTCAACCTTTTCAATAAAATCAGAAATTTGAAAAAATACCAGTACTTTTTTACAGCCGATTCAAATTTAAGTTGTAAAAGCGCCCACCCTGTATAATAAAATACACAGTGGTTTGCAAAAATTCCTTACGGCACTTCATAGGTTAATCAATATTTCGTGGTGTTGCAAACGGAATGACAAATTTAGTGTACCATCCATTCTTCGGAAGGGGGTTTAAATAGACATTGGGTAGAGCTAAAGTTACTCTATTCTAGTATGTATATACAAAAGGTTATTAAGGGGCAATTTGTCAGAGTCCAGTGTCGAAATTAACTCTATACTTGTTACTGTAGTTTCTATAATGGAACCTTATATGATGGAGTTTGTTAACTACAACTAATGATGTAATAGATGAACTATGGAGTCGAGACATCAAAATTATACTTACAATAGCAATTTTAGCCAAAGAATTCGCACTTAGTGGTGCTATCAGTAGCATATCCGCCCATTTCCCTAAATCTATATGTACAACAGGATCACCGCGTTTATTCCATGCACTCCATTCGCAGGAATCATCCAACAATTCTATATTTGGGGGCAACAACGAAGAATCAACAAAATGCTTGGCATGCTCTGTAACAATGACTTTTATCTGTAAATAAATAAGTTTGGTTAATCAATAAAGAGGTTACTTAAATCACGGTTTTTTCGAAATACAAACATTAAAACTGAAATCCGTATTGGGGGGTTTCTGTAGTTTCTCAATTAACGGCACTAACTTTATGGACGCAACACTGCCAGAACAGGCAATTAATATATTTTTCGTTTTCATTTGAAATGGTTGCTAGTTTTTTTGTGGTGGCTTTCCCTTGTCTTCTTCAGTAAAGCCCAATTTAGTCCAGGTTGTTTGTTCCATAAGCTGATTTTTCATACGGCAGCCAAGATAGTCTTGCGCTTCTTTGCGGCACTGTGCTGAACTGTCGTCGCTTCGGCGAAGGCAGCTCATGTACAGTAAGTATTGTTTCTTACAGAGGCTTTCGTGATCCAGGGGAAAGCTGCCTTTCTCGGGAGGAGTTGGAATAAATTTTGTCTGATTAAAAGAATTCGAAGTCATCTAGATGATTCGGTTAAAGCGAGCAACAGTAGGATATGACACCGTACGGTTCTACTGACATTGCACATAAACTTGCCGAAAGAACCATATGATGAGAGACAAGTAGGGTTCACACGGCTCAATATGGCCGAATGGAAGTGAAAAGTATCGATATACAAAGAGGGTTCACAGTAAAGTCTAATGAGGTTTTGTGTACTGCTTAAAGACCAGGGCTCACTGAAGCGTATTATTTCCCTGCGTTTTTTTTTAACTTCCGGTTGTACATTTTGAACGTTTTTTCGTCAATGGTTATTAGACTGCGGAATTTTAAAAATACGCAGCGTAAGAAGAAGAAACCTTCAGTGTGCCCGGGCCTTAAGTATATTAAATATTCAAACAGATCCATGGTAAAATGTACAATTATAGAAGGTAAAAATTACGTAGAGTTGAATCTGATACGAGTAAATTTGTTGTTGGTCAAATGACTTTACATTTCCATAATTGTACAATTTAACGATCAAAAAAATAGAGCCAATGCCCGTACAGCGTATCACGTTTGTAATTGTGTGTACGTTAATGCAAACCTGCATCATATGATATTTTTTTAACTCGGTAGCATGGTACAGTAAAGATGGTGGTGTTGTGCAATCAGCTGATTTTCATTGTTCGTAGTAATTTAAATTTAAAATTCAACAAAGACAATTGATGAACTTTGTAAAGTAAAAATTCTAAAACAAATATTCACGATAATCATTAAAAATGTATAACAATTTATTTTTGTCATTCCTTTTAAGTGACTTCGCAGTAAGGCGAACTATTTAATTCTTGTTGGGCAAGTGGTTATACCTTGTTAATTGTACCATGTTTAGTAAAATCCAAAGGGGGAGGAATTTAAAAACGTAAATAAATCAAAACAATTACTTGGAAGTACATTGAATATCGTTCCATGAAAACAGAAAATTCCATGTAATAAAATTCCCTCTTTAATCATGATTTAACTTCCTTTTGTTGGATCCAAAACCTTCCGTTGGTCTTGGCCAACTCAATAACCTATTTTTAAGCCCTTTGGTCACTTAAATGTTTCCTCCAGTTTCTAATACATAGCAGGCTTTTCTTATCTTCCCTCTACATACAACATTCCTTCAGCACTCTGTTAAGGAACAAATGGTGCACTTGTCTCAAATTAGTGATGTTATTCTTAAACTCACTGGGTCTCCCTTTTACGCGGGCTCCGAGCCCATCCCATTATTTAGAGAAGCTTTAAAATGGCTTAGAGATAAATCACTTGCATGGCCTTAGATAAGATTTAACATGGCTCAGAGATACGTCGCTTACATCTAAAGTCGCCGGAATTTACGAGGAAAGCTCTCCATTGAAAAATGTTAGTATTTTTACCCGGAGTTACTTAAGCGAAAGTCATGCACGATTCCCATTGCACTAATGCGTCTTGCACCCTGTTTGAAAATAAAATGGATATTTATTTTACCCGGCGTATTCTTGGTTTTTGGGATGCCTACTGAAAAAACAATTTTCACTTTTTTGAGCTAATTTTTGTTCCCTCAAAGCATGTAAACAAATCCAAGAAAAAGTAAACCTGACTAAAGAGTTCCATTCTACCGACCGGGTAGGCCAGTGCAATCGTGGCATTTTGATGCGCTTATGTCGGTATTCATTCACGACTGGACAAATTTCACCACTGTATTCCTTGGTTCATTTTCTAAAAAAATGTCCATCTACGACGATGCCCGAAAATGCAAGGGGCGAAATGGCAGCGGTTTAAAAATTTTCGGATTGTTGGTCGGAGGGTACTAGGGTAATATTGCTAAGTTCTGAAGCAGTGGTCCTATTTTTTGGTTCTTTTAAAAGATAGCCCTCTTACCTTTTCAAAATAACACCACACATTTATCAGTTTTTGTAAATGAACACAAAAAAAAATTTGGCATTTCAGTCAAATAGCCATAACTTGGGAACGGTAGGACCTCTGAGCTTCGTTTAGGAAATTTTGGGAAGGTAAGAGGCAGTATGGCATAAAAACCAATTGATTTAAAACGAATTTGATTTGTTATTTACATTTTTAAAAAATCGTGAAATCGCGTTGGTCTGTCAGAAGCCTCAAGTCTCAACTTTCAAAAAAGAAAAAAATCCTTAACTGTGAAAGAATTTTCTTACCACTGGTAATCTTTAATATTCCGGTTTCAACGATTTATTTGAATATGGGGCGAAAAACGCACAACCAAATTGAATTCAAATTAAATCGATTAGTTTCCATCACTTACTAGATTATTTTCTTTATTCTCGGAGTCATTTCGATTGTTAATCGCACGTTTTTTTCACGATTTCTTGAATTACTTTTTCTGTAAGGCTACGGCCACGACAAATCTTTTATTTTTACGCCGAATATTATACTTGGTGTTTAGCATACATTGACCATCTACATTTCGATATCTCTGAGTAATAGACAGTAAAATATACTTTAATATTCAGGGCTGTCATAGAAACCAATGTTGTCACTATTGGTTTTGAAAACGAAATGCTTTGGAGTCATGAAAACCAATGTTATCGGTTTTATCAGCAACAGCTGATTCGAACATTTGTTTTATTAACATTCGAAATGGACAAAACCAACTTGGTTTCATGATACCAACATTGGTACAACTTCGACAGTTGGTTCTATGGACCAGATTGACCCGAAGCAACAATTCTTCGGCCAAGGGCGGTCACCCCGACACACAGTTGCCGTTACAACAACATTGGTTTGCAAAAACGACAATTAGCAAAACCGACATGGTTAATATGACAGCCCTGATTATTAGGTATAATTTGTTTTTTTTTATTTTTTCTGCATTAACCGACAGAAGATTCTTTCGTCTTTGAAATTAACGTAAAAAAGTTTTTTGATCAACATCTAAAGTTAATTGTACAATCTTTCCACTTTCCTACAAAATAATTAACATAATTTTTTTCATACAAAGAAGTCTTAATAAAAATTAAAGGAACGGCACTAAAGCTTTAATTTGAAAACCATTGAAACAGTAGTTTTATATAATTATATTATTTTGTCTATAAGGCTTTTTGGTCTCTTTGTTATTTAAACTGCAAGTATTAGTATATTATTACTTCATTTATTTTCCTTCGACTCTTCCAACTTTATTAGGGATATTTTTTTAGTTAATTAATTGAATGAATGTTGAAAAAAAGTCGAATTTTATGCTCCAAATTCAGAATAAATCTTTTTTTAAATCTCTAATCAATAGGAAAACGATTTCGATCGATTTCTATGTGTGATTAAACTTCGAACAAAAAACACAAAAATAACAACGATACAGTTATATTTGAAATCGGAATCGCCGCGTTTTGAAGAACATGGGGGTATGATATAAACTTACCCTTCATTTATAAGTTTCCACTTGCATTTTGTAACTAAATAAAACTAACTGTATTTTTATTAATAAGCCAGTTAATATTTATTATTAATTATATTTGAAATCCAAAAACTACACATTAAAAAATAATGAAAAGGACTTAATTTTTATATAATCATTTTTATTTATTTATATATTTTATTTTTTCTTCTTTCTTTTTTAAATTTTCATTACCAATGTTGTAATAGTAATAAAGTATTATGTTTGTTATATAAGCGCGTGTGTGTATGTGGATTTGTATGTATATAAATACGAAATGTATTTTCTTTTTTTTTTACTCCAAATGCCTGACATTTGGAATCTTCAAATGATTCCTTTATCTTCTTCTTTTCGATATTATGCGGCGGGCATACCCGAACACAAGACAAGGGGTTCTATTGAAGTACAGTAGTAGGTAGAGTAGTTAGGATAGGTTGCTAAATGAATGACTAAAAGATGTTGTATAAATTGTAAATTAAGTTGGGGTTCGTATAGAAGTAACGATAAACAAATGACCTAAATAACTATCCACCCCACGCAATTTCGGGAAATAGAGACACTAAAAACTAATCAACGAATAGATAAAAATATATGCAGATGATGTTATTGATGGGCTCAACAACATGTAATAAATAGGTATGTGTGTTTGTATTTACAATTGGAATTCTACACTTGTCAAACGCAATGACAAACGAATGGTTAGCGCGTTTCCGGGGCATGTCCAGCGTCAAGCCAACCAGCGTGGTAGTGATGTGTTTTTACATAATGGAACAAAGCCCCGACGTTTCGTTGCCGCACATCACCTTTTCCTTCTTTTTAAGCGTGGCTTTCTGTAGCGCCGGTTTCAGCTCGTAGGTAATGGTTTCTTCGACAGGCGGGGGCGTTGGAGCTGCAGGTGGTTTCACTACTGGTATGCTGGCTTGTGGTGGTAGGGCCCGGCTAACCGTCGCAGGTCCATTATTACCGTAAATACTGCCGATCACCGATATGGTACTTACGCTGTTATCACTACCACTCAGGGATGGAATATTCGATGGATCTTCGAACATTGTGCCACCCATGGACGAGGATTGTGTGCTACTAATCATTGTGGTGCCACCACCGCACAGTACCGGTATGGTCGATATGGTTGGTATGTGATTGAACGCCGTTGTGTTGTGACCTAAGCTACCTTTCGATTGATCATTCAAACTACCGCCACTGTTACTTTTACCAGTGCTGCTGGCCGACATTGCTGCCGCCGTGGCGCTATTACTACTACTAGCAGTGCTATTTGTGGTTACAGTGTTCTTCGTAATATTTATTTTAATCTTATTAACTAAACTACCCAAGGGCACATTTGGAACGTGGCAGGCGGCGGACAGGTTGTGTTCGTCGCCAGTCTCCATATTACCGTCCATAGAATTGTTTAAATCCGTTGCTGGTGTCTCTGTTGTAGTCGTGTCGTGTTCCTCGTTGTTCACCGAAGGTGTTGTCGACGCTGGACGTTCCACAATCGGGGACATGGCCGATGTAGACGAATCGATCATGTGTGTTTGTGTCTCTTCTGCAGTAAAAAAGGAGCGTTTTTAAAAACATATTCAAATAAAAAATACTATAGCAAAATTGTCCTAATGTGAATAAGAGTTTTGAACGAAATGTAATTTTTTTATTCATTCTGTTTTTAGTGGTGGGGCTTAAAAGCGATTTTCGCATTCAATTCATATGCCTGTCTTTATCATTTACATCACAAAGTATTAAAAAACTGTCACAGCGATATCGCGTTGGTTGGTCTGTCCTAAGCCTCAATTAAACTTTCAAGAACAATTAAATCTTTAACTGTAAAAGGATTTTCTTCTCGCAGGAAATTTTTACTTTTCCGGTATGTGATGGAAATCGACCGAAATCATTTTAATATCAATTTGAGATTTTTAACATTTTTTTTAAATAAGGCGCGAACCACAACCATATTGAATTATCGAATTAAATCGATTGTTTTCCATCAAATACCGATTTATTTTATTTATTCTCGGATTCGTTTCGATTATTAATCGCAAGTTTTTTTTCACGATTTCTTGATTTACATTTTCTGTAAGGCTACGGCCACATAAAATCGTATCTTCCTTATGATGCATTTTTTCAACTTTCGGTGGTAATATACAGTCGAACCTGGATAAGTGGAACCTGCCTAAGGGGGGATCATCTATAAGAGGGAGAGCTTTGGTGGTCCCTGCGCACTTCAAACAAGAAAAAAAAATCTTTAAACAGGAGTTTGAACGACTTGATTTTTTAGAATTTAAATCTATAAGTGGGAATTTTTACTCGTTTAACTCTGAGTAGGATTTCCCTTTATTTAACTTTTAAATGTGTTAATAAAATAGTAGCCTATCTCTCTCAATTTTTAGCCGAATTTTCGGTATTTATAAGACTAATCCGATTGAATGACTCTGTTCTAAGTATGTAGTTTTGTACCTTCCATCATAAGGTAGAGGGCATATATATTGGCAATAGTATTACTAACTGTGGTTATAGTTTAGATATTTTCTTTTTGGGTAATTTTGACCAACAATTTGGCAACAGAGGCCAAAAAAACGTCAACCCAGGTGCGATGTTAAGGGGGTCCGGTAAAAAATACAACTTGAGTTGTAGAATTTAAGAATATATCTCACAAAAACTGCCTTTTTTTTTAAAAAAAGCAGGCTTTACATATTTTAGTAGGATAGTAATCAAGTTGGAAACTTCCTTAAGAGAAAATAAACGGTCCCTAGCGACCGACTTATCCAGGTTCGACTGTGTTTGGTATATAGCGTACATTGACCATCTATATTTCGATAACTCTGAGTAAAGACAGATAAATACACTATAATTAGGCATAACTTGGTGTTTAATTTAATTAACTGTCAGAAGATATATTTCTCTGTATAACCAGGTAGCAATTTACAACAACAAAAATCTGTGAAATTAGCCTGAATTTTTTTTTTGATCAACATCTTACGTAAAAACTAAAAAAGTCTTTCCACTTTTCATCAAAATAATTAACATAATTTATTTCATTGAAAAAAATCCAATGAAAACTAAAGGAACGGACACACTAAAGCATTATTTTCTTTTGCCGCGAATTTTTGTCATTTTTGATTCATTGAAAACCATTGAAACAGGAGTTTTATAGACCGACACTGCAACATCTTAACCTTTCTTTATATTGGTTTTTAGAATACCGGAATTTTAGAAATAAGTAGCGTAAAAAATATCGTCAGTGTGCTTGGACTATTAAATGTCAGGGCGGCTAATGTTGTTGACTAGAGCGAAATTTGTACGAGTCTGGGTGTAGCCGTGTTTGAAGACAGTTGGCGATGCTGAGGGAAGTTAGTATAACAGTCGTGTACTGCCATCTGTCACCATACTACATTTCAGACTGATTCATATGTTGGTTTTTATTTGGCAGCCAGTTAAATCACAAGTGATTCGTGTATGTCGATAAAAATAGAAAAAGAAGACCCATTTAGATCCGAAATTCGCTTTTTTATTTTTGGATGGAAAAACATGCGAAGAAATAAAAGCAAAGTCTATGGGGTCCCCCCTTCGCCATCAATGCTGGTTCAATGTTTGGTTCAACGACTTTAACGCTCTTGACGAGGAACACCCAGGTCGCCCGTGAAAAGATCCACAACATGATTTTTGCTGATCGCCGAACAAAAGTGCATGTCGTACGGAATGTTTGTTAATATTTTTTGGTATCGGACCAATTGTTGCCACAAGAGGATACGGCTGGCTGTCAATTTCAAAGCAATGTTTGGACCTCTCTAGCGAAATTCGCAGGAGATTTTACGTCAAGCCGTCACCGTTGAAAAAACCTATTTTTATACGCCAGAGACTGAGCAACTGGGTGTATTCTTCTGGGTGAGTCTGCACCAAAGAAGAAAAATACGGTCCTATTAACCGGAATGGTCATGACCTCAATTTTTGCGATTTCAATACTATAAATTACGATCACATTGAATTATTAGAACAATTCGATACAAAATGAAAGGAGATATGCACCATATTTGGTTTAGAAAAAAAGTGCTCTTTCACCACTATAGCGCACCAGAGCACCTTGATCCAAAATTGTCGCGGCCAAATCGTATAAAATGCGCTACGAAATGCTGCCGCACACCGTTCTCGCTCGACTTTAAAGCGTATATCTGCTCCAAAGAGGACAAAGACGGCCCATCAACCGGAAATGTTGTGACCTCGATTTTTAGGATTCCAAGGCAATAATTCTTATGAACTTTTAAAAAATTCATACAATCGAGAAAAACTGGAAGGAAACATACCCCATATTTGCCTAAGAAAAAAGTGATCTTTTACCACAATAGCACATCAGAGGGAGGACCTTGATCTAGAATTGTCGCGGCCAAATTGCGTAATATACACTACGAATTGCTGCCGCAATTCGGGTATTGTATAGGGTATTATGACTTAGTGCTAATGTGTGTAACACCTTAAAGGAATGGAATAGTGGACATAATGTTAAGTATACCGATCTATTCGTAATAACTATCTGATTCCATTAAGCGATGTTTATCCGTCCGTCCACCTATGTAATCAAAGTACTGGTCGCAATTGCGAACTGATGTCGACCCTGCCACATATCAAGAAGTCCAAATTAGCCCATAGAAGCATTCCTAGAGATACTGGACCAAATTGGTAGTATATGTTTTTATATAGCCCCAACAAAATAAAACCCTTCCGTTCTTGAAGTATAAAGTCAGGCCTTAATTAAACTCCACACAGAGAAGCGAGTTTTCTGAGTAACAGAGTGTTGTAGAGTATCTCATTGTCGGCCTCGCCCGACTTTAAATTGTTTTGAAGGCTACGCAACTTTTTTTTGGTTTTGGTACCTTCGGTGTGTTGCCCAATGGGTGGTATAGCAAGTGCTGAGGGAGCATCCACATGTTCCACTTGTGGCAGCGGCTTTATTTCCACATAAATTATATCCTTTATTTGTACTTTACCGGCCACAACACCCTGTGGTAGAGCTCCAAAGCGCACAAAGTATTTATTGGCTCCCAAGTAGAGGCTTTTCGGAAGACCACCGTACTCGTAGAGGCTTTTCGGAAGACCACCGTACTCGACGCGCAGCAAGTTATCGGCAAATTGAATTGTATGTTCAGTATCGGCCAACTTAAAAGTTTGCACACGAGCATCGAGAAACAGAGGTATAACATTATGAGCATCCACGATCATGTTTTTTCCCACTACCAAGTCACGGCGCAGTGGACCAATGTTCACCTGAGGCGGTGGACCTTCAGCCTTTAACATATGCAATTTATTTCGAATGGGCACGCTAATTGGCGGTCCACCAAAGTAGATTTCATACCAGTGCTCATCAATGAATAACTCACGCGAGGGGAAACCAAAACGCAAGGTAAACGTTTCACCATCAATGGTCACCGAATTTTAGTCATTGTTGAATTGCAAAGTACTAGGTTCATGATTATCAATGAAAATGGTACGTTGGCCATTTTGGAAACCAATTTCCCTAGGCTGATCTACTTCCATAAATACTATGGCCACTTGGTCATAGGCTGGGAGGCTGTCACCGTACTTTTCTTCTAGTTGGACCCATCCCCACCTTTTTCCTATAAAAGAAATATCAGAACCTCAAATTTGCAAAAGTTTCTATCAAAACCACTTGAACAAAACTCGGAAAAAATATTAATTTATATAATTCTTTTACACATCGCAATAATCCCGCTTGTAGCGAAACACTTTTCGGCCAAAATTTCGTATTCACCTTAGGAATTATTTTTAACTTGAGGAAACTTATACACTTACCGCTACTATGTATGGAAATTTCATCGGGGGCAATTAAAACAGTTCCGACATCTTCGAAACCATCATCCTCGTCGTCTTCGTCTTCTTTCGGTTCTTCTTTGATTTTCACACCCATAAAGGAACCTTTCGCGGTTACACCCCCCTCCGGCAATTCTTTCTCAACATATGTATCCAAATCGGTGAAGGGTATATGTGGTTCTTGAATTTCCACATCTGATTCAGTGGTTTCATTGAGCTCACCACCACCCTCTTCCTCGTCGTGAACGGTTCCCATTTGTTCACGGGTTACATTGGCAGGAACGTATTCGTCGTCGTCGTCATCATCATAGATTTCCGTGACCGAAGGCTCATCGTTGGGCAACACAATGACATCGTCGTCATCATCATCAATTTTAGTTACAGATTCACTTCCTAAGATTGGAAAAGAAAAGAAGATATTAGAGAGGACCTAACAAAATCGTATACCTATTCCAATGTTTCTGCACACATACCTTCTTTGTCTTCTTCCACCTTTATCACTATATCGACAGCGTTATCGTCATCTATTTGTATGAGCGAAGGTTCTTCTTTGTCTTCCATGGCTTCTTCTTCTTCTTCGATTGGTTTCGTAGGTGGATTCAGAGAGGCCTGCAAAAAATATTGATTTTTGTAGAAATGCACCTCTACACTTAAATGCAAAACTAATTACCTTGTAGTCCTCATAACACAGCGGGTGATATATTTTGTCCTCAACACGAACTGCGCAACGTAAATGCCATTCCTCTAGTTCCTCGTTGTAGAATTGTTCGAAGCGTTCTTGGCACATGTCACAGGCGCGATCAACATCATCTGGTCCGGCCGGACAGCTTTGTATGGGCGAACTTGTAGAGCGTTGATTAGAGGTATCATCGATGATTTCCAAGTCAGTCTGTGGATTTTCGAAAAAGTTCTTCTCGCGTTCTTCTAGATCTTCGATCTCCTCATACTGTATCCAATCGTTTAGATCGTAATACCATTTACGCGAATGGGCTTTGCGTGAAGTGTCCCGTTCGCGTCGGTTCTGGCGGAAGTGCCAATCCAAATGCTGACTGTATTTGATGGTTTGCTCAGGTGGGAAGCGTACACCGCAACTGCTGCATTGCATGCCGGAAAACAGTGTCGCCACAATAGCTGACTGGCGGGTCTTTATAGACTCCGGCTTGGAGAGATCTATTGGTTTTATTGTCTCCATTGAATTTGGAGAAGTTGAAGCTGGGGTTTCTTCAGCCGGCGTATCCGCAGTGTTTGTTTTTACAGCGGTCTCCGCGGAAGATGTAGCCGGCTGGGAGTTATTAATGGCAGGTAGTATTCCACTCGAACCACCCAATATGCCCGTCGATACCAATTTCTGGAACAGTTCATCGATATTAATGCTGCTTAATGAGGCAGCTGGTAGAATGGGCAATGATCTTGTTTCAGCTGGTTTTTGTAGTTCAACCTGATTCAATTCCGGCTCGACAGTGGGTGGTATAGCAAGTGCTGAGGGAGCAATCACATGTTCCACTTGTGGCAGCGGCTTTGTTTCCACATAAATCATATCCTTTATTTGTACTTTTCCGGCCACAACACCCTGTGGTAGAGCTCCAAAACGCACAAAGTATTTATTGGCTCCCAAGTAGAGGCTTTTCGGAAGACCACCGTACTCGACGCGCGTGGGTGCACCGTCCAGGAGAACAGTCAGCAAGTTATCGGCGAATTGAATTGTATGTTCAGTATCGGCCAACTTGAATGTTTGCACACGAGCATCGAGGAACAGGGGTATAACATTGTGAGCATCCACGATCATGTTAATTTTTCCCACCACCAAGTCACGGCGCAGTGAACCAATGTTCACCTGAGGCGGTGGACCTTCAGCCTTTAACATATGCAATTTATTTCGAATGGGCACACTAATGGGCGGTCCACCAAAGTAGATTTCATACCAGTGCTCATCAATGAATAACTCACGCGAGGGGAAACCAAAACGCAAGGTAAACGTTTCACCATCAATGGTCACCGACTTGTAGTCATTGTTGAATTGCAAAGTAATGGGTTCATGATTATCAATGAAAATGGTTCGTTGGCCATTTTGGAAACCAATTTCCCTAGGCTGGTCTACTTCCATAAATACTATGGCCACTTGGTCATAGAAGCGAATTTCTTTGGCAGCGCCATCTATTGTAATCGTACGTACAATATCCTCCTGGGGATTATCTATAGAATTACAAGGCTTCGGTATCATGGGCGGCGCCAGAGCAGACGGCGGTGCCACCGGTGGTAAAGCATTGCCATGCATATGTAGACCCATCGGAGGTCCTTTGGAAAACGGCGGCACATTATTGTTATTGTTAGGCCCCATCGGCCATGGAGGTCGCACATTTGTGAGTACATTTGGACGAAAGCCTACAGCGCCGCCCATGCCGCGTTTATTCTGCGACATCATGGTATTCCAAGGACGCTGCTGCAAAGGTCCACCACCCGGCATCATGAGGCTGGGTGGTTCTGGTGCCCGATCTGTCCATTTCGAGGTTTTATGTCCGCGCTTGTCACGTCTGTTACTACTACGCACAGGCGGTTCATCATTTGAATCTTGTTTATCGTCAATGCGCATGGGTTCATCTACACTATTATTATTGCCCTCGTTCAGAGCCTCGCTATTCGAATGGTCACCGCCAGCCGCAAAAGCTTTGTTCAATTTCGGTATGCGTTTCTTAAGAATGGCATCCCGTGCCGCATTGCGTTCCGAGTCATTGCTGCCATCGTCGTTGTTCATCTTCTCCTTAATCGCATTAAGCGATTCGCGACGTTTGGCCTCCTTCAGTTTGTTGACCTCGTTGATGGACATGACGGTTTTGACCAGATTTTTATACTGCTCTTGATTGATGGACTTGGACTCCAACAGCTCTTGGGCTTGTGCAATCATAGTACGTATCTTCTCATCGTTGGCCTCCTGTGTATCCTCGTTGTTCATCTGCAGTTCGGCCAATTTATTGCGCTGGTCAATGTCCTTACTGTGTTTATCTGTAAAATGGAGGAGGAGGGATTATTTTCAGATTTTCTCTATATAAAACTAGCATATACGTATGAGAGGAGGACATACCCATTTTAAGAAATTTGCTTAGTTTAGCCGTTTTAGCTAGCTTGGCACGGACATCTTCAAGACTAGATTTTTTAATCGAAGGCTTTGAGGCATCAGTCTGCAAGAATGAAAGTGTGAACTTGCGAAAAAGAAACTTATTTTGGTAAGCTTTTTTACCTTGACATTATCCCAATTCTCATCGGACTCGGCCGAAACATTAAAGATGGGCGGGGGAGGTGCGGTTTCCTCTTGGGAACTCACTGTTATGGGAGGCATTAGCTGGCGTAGATCTACATCTTCAGTTCCAAACAGACTATAACAATATGATGGGGGTAAAAACAAAGATATAGAAAAAGGAAACATAAATTTGTCATAAGATGAGCCACAGAAAATCCCATAAATTACTCACTTGTCCAGTTTGGTTGATTTGCTTTTTTTAGCCAATGGTTCCTCATCCTTGATCGGAGCCAGGGGCCTCTTCTTGCCATCCTCATCCAGATGATCTTTACTTACTTGGCCATCCTGGACATTCGAGTCATTGCCAGTGCCGTCTCCGCTGACATTAGCATCACGCTCTTTCGTTTCCATTTTAACGTGCGCTGATGTTTGTTGATTGGCCGCCGTCGCCGTCGCGTTGAACATGGCCATTTTGCTTCCAGCCACATTGGAGGAGGAGGGGGCTGATAGTAAATTTTCTGTAGATTTTTCTAATTTATTAAAACTTTTTTGAATTTTGAACGAAACTTTGGGTGATGATATCGCTACGTTTCTAGCACTGGTCGAAGAAATATCTTCAATATTCCTAACGAAGCTGGTCAGGGCATTTGTCACTGAAATTGTACGGTTTGAATCTAAACAAGAAGAACGCGTCTGACTTGGTTCTGGCAATTGTGACGTTACTGAGGGTACCACCATCACCACCCGATGATGTGGCCTCAAGTCTATATCCATCAAACCTGAAGATTCTGTTGTTGGCAATGCTAATAAGGGATTTGCGGAAATTTACAATATTATGATAGGATTGAATAGAAGACGAAACAAAAAAACAAGTTCAAACAATTTTAATTAAACAATAAGACCAACTAAGTGAAATCAAAAATAGTATTGAAAATAAAACTTAAAAAAAAAATAATAAAAATGAAGTCGACATCATCACCAGTAATAATAAAATTAAAAAAAAAATAATAATAATTACTCAACATATGTATAAAATTATACAAACTACAATAGTTTCTTGATTTTTGTTTTTTTTTTCAAGTGAAAATAATTAACCAAAACGGATACTATGGACTCATTGTTATTCTTGAGATACAAGTTATTTTGTAAAGTGTTGTTTTTTATTTTCTTTTCGCTTTCAATAAATTAAAAAAGAAAGAAAACATTTCGTATACATAGCTAGGTAGGTAGAAGTAAGTTAGATGCTTTCTATCATCACAAGAAAAATCTTATCACAGTCATTGTGTTGTTTGCTTTTTAGATTTTTTACTTTTATCTCTTAATTAATAATCATTATAAACAACAAAACCCCAAAGAGTTCAAAGAAAGGAAAAAAGAGTAAACAGAAAATATTGGTGGATATTACACAAGAGGAGGAGTATTACAGAAGGAGGGATAAGAATTAAAACAACGAAGGACAATTTTTAAAAAATGTTTATTTTTAAGTATTAAAACAATTTAATACTAATAAATATAAATGGTTTGTTTTGGTTACTTAATATAAATTTTGGTTAAGAAAAAGCCTCGGTCGGCGGCCAGTGGAAATGTGAAAGGCTGACTGACGGTCTGGGCTGGCTGGCAGGCAGGCATTACTAACAAATGCTGTATATACATATACAATTAATAAATACTAGGGCTGAAAGCAGTCGCTCAACGAGGTAGGAATCACAGAATGTCTATCACAGTCATATATATATGAATACGTATACGCGTATGCATGTATTTATAGAGATAAGGAAATGATAATATACCACCTACTAAATAGAAGTCTAATGCAACTCTTTGGGGTTAGAAACAACGGTTCGATTTGACAAATAATTATTAAATTTAATGCAAGAGTATTGTAGTGAAGGAGACATGTCTTACTTTTGTCTGTGTTACTCGCAGACGTAGTGTCTACAATCGGTTTGGGCTCGTCCGCAAGAGTGGGCACCTTCTTTTCGTCACTCTGTTCGTTGGCCTCCTGTATTTTCGGACGTTTCTGTTTTTCCGGCGATGTCATCATGGACGATGACGACGAGGTGGACGTTCTACGTAAATCGACATCTTTATAGGTTACGGCCGACTGCGGCGATGGACTGCGCGAACTTGTTTTGCTGCGTGAAGAGCGAGACTTATTCGATCGTTTTGAGTCGCGCGATTTGCTTGGCGATAAGGTGGGCGATGATGATTTCCTTTTGAATGCACTCGACAGTGGGGCTATCTCGAAGGCATCTTTGTCGCACTTTGACGTGGCTGCAAAGGAGTTTGAAGTCGCTGAATGTCTGTCTGTTTTACCAGCATATGATGAATAGGGTTTTTTACGCTCCGCATTATTTGAGGTTGCCGATGAACTCTTGGCCTCATTGCGCTTACGGTCTCTATCTTTATCGCGACTGGAACTTTTGCTCGAAGAACGTCCTCCGCCTGCGCGACCGCTGGATAATGATGAACTGGATCTGGTTGGTGATTTGCGGCTATTTTTGTGATTTCGATCGTTTTTGGCATTCTTGGACATATCCGTTGTTTGTTGTTGACCCGCTGCTGAAGACATTTTCGAGGAGTTATGCATTGCACTGTTCTGCTGATGACCGCTTTGCTGCTGTTGCTGCTGTTGACGTGCCAAACGTGGATCGCGTTGACGCACTGAACTGATCAGTGCCGAATTTACGGGATGTACTCGAGTCTTTTGAGCATTGTTGGCTGCAGCAGTGTTCGACGAGTTGGCCGCTGCCGGTGGTGCCTGTAAAGCCTGTAAGATAAAATTTTTATAAATATTTGAATTAACTTAAATTACAGCAAATTCCATTATCTTACTTGAGGCTGCTGATCATTCATCATGGCGGGATGTAGATTGGGCCTAAAGCCACGTATATTATGATGATACATGGAAGGTGGTCGTATGGGATTCATAGCCATACCCTGAGGACCCATAAAGCCGGGCGGCATTATGCCCGGCGTCATAACTTGAGCGGGCATTGGTTGCGGTCGAATGCCCACAGTTTGTAAAGCATTTGCCGCTACCAAGGCTTCGACGGGTGGCAAAACGCCTTCGGCAGCCTTGGAAATATGTTTTTCTTGCTCCTCTAAATGTTTCTTGGTGGCCTCTAGTTCCAACTCAAGTTTACGCTTTTTCAATTCCAGCAATTCTCGCGTTTTATCCTGTAAAATCTTCTCCATTTCCGTGGGAATGGCTTGACTTGCCTGAAATATATTTAATTGTAAATAAGTCTAGCTATTTCCAGTTAGAGAATTAAAGAAAAGTACTTACAGTTTTTAGGAATATAGGATTGACATGAATTGAGGGTTGTTTGGCGGTAATGGGCCAATTGTTGTCCAAACGTTTGACCTTGACATCCAAAGCATACAGTTTTTGAGCTGAGAATACCTCATTCCAGGTTTGCCTCAAGGCATACATACGTTCTCTGATCTTCTCATTGACCTTTATAAGATTTCAAAGAATTGTAAAGCATTGGTTAATAAGTTTAGTGTTTCTTTAGCTTTTTTAATGGGCAATTTTTTGAAAGCCCCTTTACTTACCTTTTCGAAAACTCCACAAAATAAATTGACAATACATTGGCTGAAGAGTTGCACATATGTGCTCTTGACATTTTTTGCAATAGAATCGATTAAATACAATATGGGCAACTTAAATTCTGGAGGCACCTGTTTCAAGCAAAAATAATAAAGATTGTTGTAGACAGGAAAACGAACGCAGAATGTCTTGGTCTTGTTTTTGTTTTGTTTCTTTCTTTCTTCTATATATTTAGCTACAAAGGTATTCGTTCTGTTTATTTAAAACATGTTATGGCGGATTGTTCGCCAGGGAAATAAAACAATTAACTACAATTGTTTAAGAGAGTTGTTTATTTGATTACATTTTTTTTAATAATATCTAAAAACTGGTGATATAGAATTTTCTTTTTTGTGTCTTTTATATTAATTATATCTTTTTTGTTTTTTTTAAGTTTCTTTAATTTTAGTTTTGATATATAATAACTTTCAGATAACAACTTCCTTGAGTCATCATTGTTTCGAATTTATTATTTCTCTAATATGATTAAAAAACAAAAAGATTACAAGTGTAGGTAGGAGGTATTTTTCGGCGACGAAACCTTGAATGTTTTGGGTACCAATTACTCCCTGTTAATGTGTTGATTTTTAGAAAAGTGCACATTTTTTTTAAATGGAATAGTCTTTAATTTGCAGAACATTTCTGTAATTGTCCGAAAGTCCGATGTATATTATGCGATCTGTTATAAATTGTGAGTGTTTAAGGATACGTAGAAGGAAAGAATAGTGTTTATCGTTGTAGATTTCCATGTACAGATTAAATATTAAGATTAAAAGACAATGTTCTCAGTCTTATGGTGGTGGAGTTTACCTGTTTTTGGGGTAAATTCACGTTTTTAAGTTTACTATTTGTCCTCAAAAAAGAAAAATTTAATGTACATTTTTCTTTTTATTTTCACAAAGATATTTCGGATTCAGATGTCCACACTTGTAAACATGATTTCACTCCAAATCCAGTCACCGTCAAGAAGAATTGCTCTTCGGCCAAGGGCTGTCACCCCGGCACATAGTTGCCGCTACAATAATTACAACAGCAACCGTCAAAACTTGATAAGGTTCTATTAACAATAATCAATAGCTCGTTAAGTTTAAGAGATATTAGCCGTGTTCTTTTCAGGTAACTAGCTTAGTTATCTAGTTAGTTAGCAAACTGGTATTCTGGCAACATTCAACAACATTTTGAATCAGATGGCAGCATAAGCTCAACAAAAGTTTGTTTACAATCAAAAAAAGGCAAAGCAAATTGTGGAAAACAAATTTTGTTACTTCGTATAGATTATTGTTTTGATAACATTTTTTTGACAAATCATGTCTTCTAAAACATGTTGGTACGCATTTGTTTTTCGCCGGGCACATTCAAATTCGTCCTTCCTAGCTTTGTAGCAAGCCAACAGCATTAACGTCTCATTTTGTGGTCCAAAATTTTTGTTTAGTCACTCTTAAAATAATATAGCTACCTCGAAATTTCCCTAAATCTTAACAATAAACACTTTCGCTTACCGTTTTTGCATCATTGTTTTTTATGGAAATTTTTTGAAATGATTTTATCGCGCTCTTTCTATTTTCTTTTTCTTTCCTTCTTTTCATTTTCATTCTGTATCAATAACAAAAACATATTTCGTTACCGAGAAACAGTCAACTCGTTTGCTTACCGAGTAACTTCCATACAAATGCTTGTTTAGTAACCTGAGAAGAACACGACTATTATTATGCCTATTTACCATATAGTTTTTATTGTTATATCCTTTTTAACTAAAAGAACACACTGAAATAACACTGTTCTGCAACACAATCCTTCTGTAAACGAAACCAACTGATCTTTATGTAAAATGATCTTCACGTATAGTTTTTGAGATACGTGAAAATTAATTTCATTTTAACCTTTCTGACGATTCTCTTTAAAATGAGCAACATTTATTGGTAAGAGATGCGTCCTTCATGTAAATTATAATTTATAAAAATCGAATAAAAATTGTGGAGTTAACGCCAAAAGAAATCAATATTTTTTGTTGAAAATTTAGTTTTCAACTGCCAATTGTCCCCCAAATCTGGAGCTCTCCCACTAAATTATCCCACGAAAATTGCGTGAGTTAAAGCAGTTTTTGTAAAAAAATCATACGATTTTTTCTCACTGTAAGAACGAGATTAAAATTAAAACATGTAATTTCTTTACAACGTCTGTATGAAAAAAATTCTGTGATTTTTTACAAAAACTGCTATAAACTTAAACATTTTTCGACGGTTTATCAAACAATATACCACGTTGAAATCGTTACAATGCGTTCTTTTTAATTAGGGAGGGCTCCAGAATTTGGGTAGAATTAGCAGTTGAAAACAAAATTTTTTAACATAAAAAAGTGGCTTGATTTTGGATGTAACTTCCATATTTATAAAAATTATAGCCGGTTTAATCCCTGTTCAATGTGTAAAAGCAACACACCGAAATAAAACAAACGAGCCAAACAAAAATTATAATTTAAATGAAAGATGCATTTCTAATCAATTAATATTACTCATTTTTAAGTGAATCTGATAAGAATTGCTGAAGTTTTAGGCAGATTAATGAAAAAGGTTTGTTCTCTTTATTTTTTGCAGAACAGTGTAACTAGTCAGATTCTGATCGAATGGAAAAGCAGGTCTCAAATCATGCAGCATTGAAAACAAGTTGGCATAGCCTGTAATATTTGATAATGTAAATATTCAAAGTTGTATTGATAGTATAGGTTGATCCATTTAGAGGTATTATTTCCATAATATGGAAAAAAAACTCTGACGCGTGACTTGCGTTAAACTTTATTTTTTTCCTTCTCAGTATTGTTTGCCATTTTATCATAGAAAGACTAACACCGCAACGTCTCCAAATTGTGCAACTGAATTATGGAAATGAGAAACAGAACAACGGTTTATTCAGTGATGAGGCACGCCCCTTTCTTGCTCAACCGCAACGTCAATAAATAAAATATCCGCATTTGGGCTGAATATCAATCAAAAGAGGTTCAAGAGCTCTCATTATACCCAGAGAAAACCATGATTTGGTGCAGTTAGTGGGCTGGTGGAATCATCGGTCCATTTTTTTAAAAATGATGACGGCCGGAACGTAACCTTGAATGGTGTATTTGGTTTCAACAGAACGGTGTCACTTGCCATACAGCTGCTCAAACAAAGGATTTATTGAGAGGTCATTTCAGAGAGCAGCTAATTTCACGTATTTGACCGGTGAGTGGACCGCCTAGATCGTGTGATATCACGAGCTTAGACAGTTTTCTTTGGGGCCACGTAAAGTCCAAAGTCTACGCTGACAAACCAGCTATGATTCAGGTTTCGAAGCCAACATTACGCGTGTCATGAACGCCATACCGGTCGAAATGCTCGAACGAGTCATCCAAAATTGGACCTTCCGAAGGGACACGCTGAGACTTAGTCGCGGTTAACATTTGAAGGAAATTATATTTAAAAAATAAATGGCATAAAATGTCCTTTCGAATGAACAACAAAGATTCCACACTTGATTTGAATATTTGTTTTGGAAAAAATACCTCTAGACTGATCACCCGATTTATAAAAGTGCAATAAGTGTTCAGGTCATCACTGCTTTCAATGCATTATATCGACAAGATGGTTTAAAAATTTGTGTGCCTAAAAATCGTGTCTAAATGTCACCCGGGACAACGTTTCCTCTATTCAACATATTTTACGCGATCATTATGTTTACATTTTAGATATTTGTAGCCTCTAGAATATTCTAGAGGACTCTAAATGAAATTTTACTAGCATTTTTCCCATCATCATCCTTTTTAGTTTTCACCAGAGACAAAGTTAGTAGAGCCTCTAGTTCAAAAAAGTACATGTCAATAGAACGTTAACAATCAATTTGTTGTAGAAAAGCAACCAGAAGGTTTAAAAAGCAAATAAACAAATTAATGCAATCAGTATAATAGAATTATAAACACGGAAGGACATTAAAAAACCTGAAAAGCCCGCGTAGGATATTATCAAAAAAATAATACAAAAAGGTCGATAAACGTTTAAAATTAATAAAAATTGTCCGGCTCATACATTTAGAAAGTAAAGAAGCGTTCAAAATTGTTATTTGTAGAGGAACATAGAAAGGTCTTCAATTTCCTAGTGTATTATAGAACAAAAGAATTGCTTTTGCTTTCTCATAGCTTTTTTTCACATTTTCTTTCACTTCAGTTAAATCTGAGGTACATAGAAGGGTCTTCATTTTCCCAGCATACGAGTATTATAGAACGAAAGAACTGTATTTGCTTCCACTTAGATTTTTTGGCACATTTTCTTGCACTTCAGTTAAATCAAACATATAAAATATATGTGATGAATTACTAGCTAAAGTTTGGCTGAGTTAAGCTTTTTATCATCAAAATATGCCGACATTAAACAGAATAAACGCACTTTAACTAATTTTTGTGATTATTTTAAAATTTCTTAGAATATGACATAGATTACCCATAGAAAATGCTTACCCCAATTATCAATGATACTAAAAATAGAATTTCGCGCGGAATTTTCCTATTTCTTTAGGGACAATATTTAATGCAAACCGCTTATAAGTGTTTACTTCTAAGCCTAACTTTGGCCGCCACCTTTAATCAAATAGAAACTGTCTTTGGAAATTTCCCTAGATCCCCATTCACACTAGGCAACTTTACTTGCCAGAACACTCAGTTTGTAGAGGAGAGATGTAAGTGATATAATGGAGAAAATAAATTTCGAAGGAAATTTTATTCATTATATCAGATATGATAAAACAATTAATAAAACCAAAGGTGTGATTTGTTTATTAAATATTTGGTAATTCAATAAAAAACTTTTTGGTTTTTGGCAACAATTTGAAATTATTGCCAAAGCGAGAATATAAGCTGATTTATTCGATTTTTAAATAAAACAAGCTTATTGTTAATTATTTAAAGGCGCAAAAAGCTCAAAAATATTTCTAAATCTATTCTTATACCGATTAATCTGAGAAGAAATCTACACATTTCTTTCGAAATATTGGAAAATGGGTAATAAAAAAAGGGTGAACAAATATAAAACTAGAGATATGCATGAACATATTATAATTGCCGTGTTTTATTGGCAAGTCGCTAAGGAGATCGCTAACTCGATAACTCAAAACATTGTACAAAGATAGAGAAATGATTTTGTTTAAAAAAAAACTATAAAAGAAAAAAGAAAACTATAGACAATTTGCGGTAAACCCCGTTTGTTTTACATAATTAACATTTTGGGGAAGAAAGTTATTCAAGAATAACCTTTAGCGAGCTCATTAATAGCTCGCTTATAGCATTTTGATGAATAACTTTTTTTTGCTAATATTTACTTATTTTCAAATCAAACGATTTATGCCAATCAGTTATTGTATATAAAGAAATTTCAAAAAATTCTCGTAAAGTTATCGCTTTAGTGACCACTTACTTGTTTAATAAGCTAGTACCAACAGAACGAGCCTATTGCGCTTTACATTTAGTCACTTCTTTTGTCAAAAAAAAAACTTTACTTTTCTTCACATGTAGGTCAAAAAAGCAAAGTTTGTGGCTCTTAAGGAAATTGATAAATTTTATGTTACCATCCTTTTTGCTTAACAAGTGCAATATGTATCCTTTTTATGTAAAGTAATCACGAAAACATGAAAAGGATGGTTATTCGTTAATTTTTCACTGGTAAACCAGAATTTAAGCATCAACCTTTATATAGCCTTATGAGAATTTTGTTAACACTTTAACAGCTAACATCGATAATGCAATTTTTGGCCCAACAAATCATTAATAAAATAAATGAAATCAACATAAGACAGTTTTAATGTCTATTGACGGCTCTCGAGAGCCTGGCCTTATAGAGTTAGGTTTTACTTTTAACAATTGCAGCAAGTAAAATTCTCCTATAGATGGACGCAATACGAGTATGTATTATCAGAGTGTCAAATTAGTAAGGGAAGATGTTCACATCCTTGCCAAGCTGATGAAAGATGTAATGTGTGGTGCAGTGCAAACGACTATAAGGACCCAAAAGACTTTTGTGTAGCATTTATTGTCTCCCGTGCCGTCTCTTTTACACATTCAGCAAGTTACATAGAAACCAGTAAACATCACGACTACGCAAGTGGATATCGAAGCAAATCCCCAATTGTAGTTGTTACAACAACTACACAAGTGCTTCAACACGAACACGCCATTGTTTTTAAAAATCCTGATTTAAATCGAAATGTTACTAAAAAAGGTTTATTAAAATCAATTATAATAGGATCGTTTGTTTATTTCGATCTTTTGATTTAACAAGTTAAACAGGTATAAACCTCTTGCGTCTTCATTTTTAAAAGTGAGATTTACAACAGTAGTTCTCATACGCTTTGTGAGAACCTGGCCTTAAAAGAGTTTAGTTTTTATTTGAATAAATGCAGCCAAGCTTTCTGATAGGGAGCTTCTAGGACCAGGAATCGGGATAAAAGCAGTGGGCAGCCATTTTGAAAAAAAAAATGTCATCTAATTAAATGTAAATGCAATAGGTCTCGAGCCAATTAATGCCTCTTCAACTTATAAACTTAATTATTTTTAATTTTTTTACATACCAGACAAATTTTACTTACAATTCTTAATAATTTATAATATTGGTACTCGCTTATTGAACGAGTAAGTGGTCGCTAAGGCGATAACTTCAAAACTTTACCAGAAGTTTTTAAGTTTTCTTTCTAAACTCTTTTTACAACACACGTTGTAAAAGAAATCTATTGATGGCTCTCGATGTGGAGTCTCTTTAGAGGTGGCAAGAGTGAGTTGTATTTTCGTGGGCAATTGTGTGAAAAAAAACTTGAAAAGTAAGGTTTACAACAGTAGTTCTCATTCGTTTGGGGAGAGCCCGGCCTTATAGAGTTCGGTTTTACTTTCAACAATTGCAGCAAGGCTTTCTGAAGAGGGTTGTCACGAACCCAAAATCATGATAAAAGCAGTATGCAGCCACGAAAATCAATGTCACTTTGCCATTTTGTTTAAACTTGTCTTCTTTTTAAATATAGAAGCAAGTGGTCTTTAGCCGGTTTAATCCCTGTTCAATGTGTTTTCTTTGTATACAAGAAATGATTGGCTCTATTTAAAAACCGTTTGATTTGAAAAATTGTTATTTTTAGAAAAAAAATTATTTACTAAATACTACTTCGCTCTATAATGTTGATCAAAAATGTTACATAAAAGTATGTGTAGCAGGAAAGCTCACTATTTTTCTCAATGTTTTTTGTTATGCACATTTCCAACCACAAAACTTTCGGAATACATTTTAAATTGATGATTTTATTGAACCATTTGGTATTAGCTACGAATTCGTCAAGTATTTTCTGTCTTCCTTTTATACTCTTTAAACAAAGAGGAGTATCTTCTCGACCTATTCCTTGCATTAAACAGATATTCGGGGAATATTTAGCTTTACAATCAACACAATAGCAAATCGGGCTTACTTACCTATATACAAACGCATTTATAGCAGTCCGGATGTTTCTAATTATATCACCGCAGATTATCATCCATGTTAATAAAAGCATTTGTGTCAAATGTAAAAAGCGTTGGACTTTGGTATCTAACTATACTACAGATATCTAACTACAGGTTTCTAACTATAATACAGAACTATGCCAAAAATTATACTTTGACAACACGGTATATATCAAGAAATTATTTATTGAAGCAAAAACACGTATAATTCGAACTTTTAGAAACGCAAAATGTCATTCTTGAGACCATGAAACCGAAAACACACCGAAACCAATCACACGCAATACATGGATGGTTGGGCGCCTCAGCTGGCTCAGATAAGGTGCGAGTCGAGAGTACTTAACCCTAAAGATGATGTTTTCAAATATGGGCCTCATTTGGCCAAAATTCTGTATGTATTTGACTAAATGAATTATTTTCTGCTTAATTTCGCTGAATAAAATTCTATTTCTCTGTCGTCACCTTTTGAAAACTCTCCCCTAATGAGCGGCTTTTTGAGATTCGTACACACATTTTGGATTCCACAGAAGCAAGATGTGTCACATAGAAAAGGCAGTGTTTTTCGGATTTATATTTTATAACACCGTGGTCCTAATTGATACCACATTGGGTCAATTGTCTTTTAGTTCACTTACAGTAATTTCTGTTCTTACTACTAAAACTTATTGCTGCAGAAAAAAAATGTACCATCTGAAAGAATTACTTGTACATATTTTAGACATTTTCGATAAGTTCGGTTTCTTACTTAAGTCTCACAACATTGCATTAAGGAACAAGGTGGAACTTCTCTCAAAGCCAGTGAATTGAGCACGATTCAATTCTCTTATACTCAGTGACCGGGACCTGCTGTTAAACGCCACCATCAAACGGCTAATGCATTTTGTTGACAAGTTTTTACATGGCTTAGAGATAAATCTCTTCTCGTAAAGTCTCTACCATTTACGAGGTGGAAAAACGCCGGTTAAAATTTAAAAGATGTACTTAACCGGGGTTGAACCTGGGTTTACTGGGATGGCCCGCAAAATTGTTAAAGAGGTAGAATTTTTACCTACACAAGGATTTAATCGCAATAAAAATTCTTATGTTGCTTTAGGGTATTTTTTGGTGGTCGCTATGAACTCCAATCATTACCAATTTTTTTAAATTAATTTACGTTCAGTCAAGAAAGTTTTTTATTAGGCCAAAATTGGACACGGGGAAGTGTCATCTGGTCTATGATGGTGCAGTTCTAGTACATATAATCAACATAAACGTAATATCACCACCTTCGTCAACGTTTATGATTATTATTGCAAAACAAAACACCAAGACCACATAGATTCAGAGTCGTAATAATACTTGACACGATTTATTTAACAAGATTTTGTGTCATCATACTTTTTTTGCATATCAGCCTCTTATTACTAATTTGGACATAAACTACCGAACAAACTTGTCAAGTAAAATAAGGCTAATGTAGACGGAATAGCATTCGGAGATACCTAAAACCAATAAATCAGCGGTACCGTACTCAAGCTAATATTAGGTTTAAATTCATATTAATATAAGTATTTTTAAAGCTCAACTTGATGATATATAGCATGCTCCGTCGCAGATAATTTTTTTTACAAAAGAATTAACGAAACTCTATTTTGAAAATAAGAGTACTTTCATCGCTGCAGAAAATAGTGTTCCAAAAACAACCAGATTACCTCTACCAACGCCTGACATTCAACCGATCAAATAGAGGCAACATGCTAATTCCATTTCGACATCTAACTATCACATCAGAATGGCAGTTCTTTATACACGCCGCTATACGCCTCTGGAATATGCTACCAAGAAACATTCAAACTATCACCAACGCTAATCAATTTAAAAAAAGAATTATATCGATTATTCGTAAATTATATTTAGTATAACTCTTTGAACTGGAAATAACCTTATTATTTAATCTATGTTATTATTGCTTCAATTTAAAAAAGAATTATATCGATTATTCGTAAATTAGATTTAGTATAACTCTTTGAACTGGAAATAACCTTATTATTTGATCTATGTTATTAGTGCTTCTATTAGTATTGCTTTGTAAGGCTATAAATAAAATCAAAGCTACATTATTCTGGCAGCGATTTACAATTAAAAAAAATTAAATACCCAAGAGGCGGTCATTCTGCTTTTGCTTATGTTCAACAAAAGGTTATTGAATCAAAATTTCTGAAACTTAATTTTTTTTAACAGATCACTGATTTAAGAGAAGTTTCCCCTTGTTCCTTATTGGGATAATGTGGGACTTAAATAAGTATGTTAGAAATATCATTTAAGGTTTATCTTTAGACACAGATAAAATCTTCCATTTCTTAAGCTTACTCCTCCTTTAATTAAATATAATTAAATCAGAAAGCGAGCAACCCTAGAATATATTCCAAATCACGTATGCTATTAAGTGACTTAAAACGCGTTCCCTCGTTTCGTATTCCCCAATGAATGCCTTATTACTTTTTAAAGCTACGCGTTCTGTACGAAGAACATAAATAGCAGAGAGATGTCCTAACAGAAACTCTGAAGTTAGGCCCACTTTCAAACAAAAGAAGCCCGAAAGCCTCATAAGAACTACTGTCATTAATTCCACGTGTGGTTCTTACCTCGTAAAAGCCAACGATTGCCTTTTAAATGCCAGCGACTTGACAAGCAAGAGTTTGATCTCTGAACTGTGTGAAAACTTCTCTATAAAATGCTTCAACAGTTCGGAGCCGCTGTTAAACAGTAGGTTCTTTTCAGAGCACAGCTCACTGATTCGAAAAAAGTTTCTCTCTTGCCCCTTATTGGGATGTTGTGGAAAAGATTTAACTAGTGATTTACAATCACAAGGGATTGTCAAATCGCCACTGTGAAAAATCAATGGTTTCGAAATTCATTTCGAAAAAGAAAAACATATAGGGTGATCAATACAGATTTATTTCTTTAATAGGGCTCTTTACACAGACAATGAGTGAGTTGTGTTAAACTTTATTTTTTCATTTTCAGTATTGTTTGCCATTTCAGCATGGAAATGATTTACACCGCAATAACAAAATTGTGCAATTTAATATAGAAATGAGAAGATTCGCTGTTTTCGACCAAAATGTTATCAGTGATGAGGCCCATTTCCAGCTTAACGGCAACGTCATTAAAAAAATTGCCGCATTTAGGCTGGAGATGTTCAAAATGTGCCATTACACCCGGAGGGAATCCAAGGTTTGGTGTGGTTTAGGGGCTGTTGGAATCATCGGTATATTTTTTTAAAATTAATGGCCGATATGTCCATAGTATCGGACTTTTTGCTACCTGAAATTGAACCTTTAAATTTGACGACATTTGGTTTTAACAGGACAGTGCCACTTGCCATACTGCTGCTCAAACAATGGGTTGAGAGATCATTTCGAAGAGCAGCTAATGTCACGTTTTGGGCCGGTGAGTTGGTATCAACTCACGGTGATCGTGTGATATCATTCCTTTAGACTTTTTTCTTAGGGACTACGTAAAATTCAAAGTCTATGCTGACAAACCAGCTACGATTCAGACTTTGAAAGCCAACTCTGTGCGTGTCATTAACGCCATACCGGTCGAAATGCTCAAAAGAGTCATCAAAAATTGGAACCTCAGATTGAACACTTAGAGGCGTAGTTGCGGCCAACATTTGAAGGAAATTATATTCAAAAAATTTAAATGTCTTAATATGTCCTTTCGAATGAACAATAAATATTCCACATTTGATTTGAATTTTTGTATTTTCTTTTATATTGAAATTATTTTTCTAGATTGATCACTCTATATGTTTGTTGTTGTAGCGGCACACATAGTTCCGGGGGACAGTCCTTCGCCGAAGAATTACTGCCTCGGGTCAATCCGGTGCATAGAACCGACTGTCGTGGAATGGTTGTCTTCATTTTTGCTGTTGTTTATAAATGAAGTCATAAAACTGTCCTTTTCGGATATAAGCAAACACCAGCTGTTAATGGCAAATCACCACTCGAAGAAGAACAAACGACCAAAAGGTAAACCAATAAAATTATATATTTTTAAAACGCATTTATTTGGTTCAAATTATTGTAAAAATTAACTTTTTTGTTGAAGACTGTTAAGAAGACATCAAAGTTTGTTGTGGTATGGTTTATTTGGAAGCTTGGCTTTTATTTAATATAAAAACATAGATCTTTATTGTTAATCACTTTGCTGTTTGAATGTGACTGCCAATCACCAAAATTTTACTGATTGTGCACAAGAATTTGGTCAACCACAATCCAGCACATACCAGATTATATGCTAAGCCACAAAAAAGCGTTTGCAGAATCCATTAAGCTTGGCGGATCCGGCTTTGAGTAACATGTCCCGATCAGTCCTTGATTAAACAAAACTTTCCATTATGTGGCATTAGGGTAGCCATGTTTAGGGACTTCCATGTAAGAAGAGTTAAAAACTCAATGCATTTTTTTATAATACGCATGGATGTAGCTCATCCCAAAAATGTCAATGTTTAATATTCTTTTTTCACAGAGCCCGCCTCTTGCAAAAGTAATTAAAAACTTAAAGCTGTCAACGATGACAAAAAGCTTCAACGATTTAAATTGTTCAAAGTCTACGCTCGAGCTTTAAAGATATACATTTTATCTCTGATCTGATATGACCCAGTTGAAAGTATGCTGAGAAATCTTTGTGACTCAAACCTTCCCAAAACACTTTTTTTACTTGTTTACTCTATAAACGAATATTTTGCCAGAACATTTACAGAACGAAATCTTTTCGATCAATCAAACTATAAATGCCTGAGTGGACGTCTTTCTTTTAATTCGTGGCCATTAACTATAGATAATGGACTCTCCATACTCCGCAACCACAATCGATGACAGATCGCATAATATAGACACTTCCAGTCAGTCAGCCAGTCCGTCACGTCGGGCATGTCTCAAGCGCAGAGACGCAACAAGGCCTATACACGCTATGAGCGTTTCTTCAAGTGGAAATCGACCACATATGATTTTTTGTTACAACTCCGTGATTATTTACTCAGGTCAACGAAGCTATCTGGGTGTTATGAAAGAGAAAATTAATGATTCTATTAACCTTTGCTATGTGTTGTTCAACCACTTTTACAATAACTGATGCATATTCGATATTTTCCTCAGCCAGCATGGTGAGCATATTTATCAGCGGTTTACTATTGCAGTTCAGGTCCGATAAGCTGGATAGGTACTCCTCGGCAACACGTTCCTCACATTCTCGTTGGGTTTTCGCAGCGATATCCATGGCTACGGAAACGAGAGATATACGATATTTCGGTTGTGCCTTTTTTCTTGTTTGTTTGTTGTTGAAAACTGTAATGACAAATACAGAAAAAAAAACAGAGTTGTATGTCAATTGAAAGTATTGATTAATTTTTGTATGATATAAAAGCATGTATTGAGTTATTATTCACATTAGTCGACTACAAAACACATGAAGGCTATTTGGTGCTTTCCCTCACTTTTCCCCAGAAGAGTCAGTCGTTGAAAGGTCGGTCAGTCGCACGTCGTGCACACAATATACAGACAGATGCCTTTGGAAATTCCCCCCAAATACATGTTAACACACCAACAACTCGTCGCACAGGAACAAAACATACACATTTACACGTACGCACAGCCACACACATTCGCACAGATATTGGCAAACCTCAAAACATTTTCTCAATTTTCACAATGTCATCAAAAAAAAAAAACTTTCGCAGACCGAATTATTTAAATATTGCAGCTCAAAGATTAAAAACTTTTCAATATATTTAGGTAAACTTTTGTATTATCGCCACGACACGAGAAACGTAAAAGGCAAATATTTTCTTGGGGAAAAAATATGTATTGAGTATTGAGAAAAAAGAGGCTACATCGTCACCAAACAGCCAGCCTTTTATTGCGTTTGCACTTTTTCAACCAGCGAAAACTTACCTTAAATTTATAAAATGCTCTTGATTATCAGTCTTAATTCATTAAACAATTGTTTTTCACTACTTCACTCTAGTTTTAAAATATTAAAATTCAACTAAACACTAATATTATTTCACGTAAGAGAAGAATAAAAAAACGATGCTTTTCTTCCAAAAACACAATTAATAAATGAACGAACTGATGTGAACAAACTGGACGAACGCGTCAAAAGTAACGAGTGCCTGTTTGTTTCTCTCAAAACAAACGAGTTTCGTTCAATTCTCCCCAAATACCCGGATGTAGGGACGTAGACTGTTAATTATCGACTACTAGTACGCCATCATTACGAAGTGAATGACAAGCATCCATTCATCAAAGACGTTAAATTGTACAAAATGGGCCATATGCTGCTTTTTGAGAATTTGGGAAACACAACAATCATTTTGGGAGAGTGTTTTTTGCATTTAAGTTGTGCGAATTAAGTGTGTTCTGTGTTTCAAGTTTGACTTTTTTGAGTTCATGTGATAACCCGAAAGAATTATAAATAGGACGAAAATGAGTGCGTTACCGAGTGCTGTTGCTTATAAGTTATTGCAAAGAAGAAGCACATCGGCGTCTTTTACAATTTATTGTCTTTGCGTTTTTGCTGTTAATTAGCTACTTATATGGCGTTTTTGGTAATTTAATCATTCGTAATTTAATCCCTAATTACATTGCGAATTATATAATTCATTATACAAAATTCTGAAAGCGAATTACGTTGTTTGATGGTAATTCATTCTGAATTACAAACAAATTTTAATCGGTATATTATATATAGGACGAAAATGAGTGCGTTACTGAGTGCTGTTGCTTATAAGTTATTGCAAAGAAGAAGCATATCGGAGTCTTTTACAATTTATTGTCTTTGCTGTTAATTAGCCTCTTTTCGTAATTTAATCCCTCATTACATTGCGAATTACATAATTCATTATACAAAATTCTGAAAGCCAATTACGTTGTTCGAAGGTAATTCATTCTGAATTACCTTCTGAATTACAAACAAATTTTAATTGGTAATATCGAAGCTGCTGTCAGAATAAAAATGTAAACATAAACAACAAAGAGGAAAAGAGATCTGGTGTCTTTGTCACCTTTCCATCTGACACTTCAAGTGTCATCGAAGGAGAAGTAGAAGAAAGAGAAAAAGAAATAAGTTTCAATTGAATAATTACAATCATAATGAAGGCTAAAAAGGAAATAATAAAGAAAGTTTTCATATTCTATCGATTTATTAAAAAAGAGGAGTTGTAATGTAAATAAACACAATTTTTTTTTTGGAATACCGAAACGTAGAATTAAGTAAATATAGTGTACACAGGTTAATTCGCGTAAGTAATTCAAAGAGCGAGTTGGGTAATTCGCGATATAGTGTGGACATGTTATTAGGAACTTGAATATTTTTTCATCTTGTTTTAAAAGTGTTTAGACCAACGTTTTAGCACAAATAACATAAAAACACAAAAAATCTGTAATAATATTCATATTTTTTTATTGATTTGTGTTCTTTTGCTTCACAATTGATTAAAAAAGAAATGAAAGGCAAATAATTTGAAAATGATTTTTTCGACAATACAAAAATAAAACGGGGCGCAAAAACGCTGCTAGTGCCTTTTTGTCGTTTCACAATCGATATCGCTTTGGTACGATAGCTTGCACAGGAACGTGTGTCAACAAATTTCCACAATTGGTTGTGTAGACCCTACTTAATATAAAATTAGAACTAGCTGCGTAGCGAATGTAAGAAATTGGGTATGCGTTTGTCAAAATGTAGTCACTTGAATCCGCTCAGAAAAAACGAAATGTTATTTACCATTGCAAAATTTGTTCTCCCAACTCTCTTTAAAAGAGTTCTTTTCTTCTTTTTAACTTATGGTTGTGTGAAAATTAATAAAAAATATTTGATGAAAATTCATAGTGGATAGTCTACAGGCAATAAATGTATTTCCACAATTAATAATATTTCAACTTTCAACGATTTGGCGCATTTCCTGGGGTATATGTTTTCAACGCTTCACAGAGAAAAAACGCGTGCATTAATGTTAAAAATTGTAAAATAATTATTTAGGGTGTTTAATGTTTTTTTAAGTTCTAGTCGCCTACAAATCACTGAAATAAATGTCGAAAACGTAGAATCAGTGTATAGCTAGGCTTTTCTATGCCGACACTGTAGTTAAGTTTACTTTATGGTAAAATAAAGAAGGAGGTGCTTTGCAATCAGCTGATTTACAATTGTTTCTTGTAGTAATTTGAGTTTTGAAATTTTACAAAGACAAATATGAAGTTTGTAAAGTTAGAATTCTGTATTAAACATTCACAACAATCACCAAACATTTACAAAAACTTATTTTCAGCATTCTCTTCCAAGTGACTGACGATTCAGCGAACTTTTTATTTGCTGTTCTTGTTGCTTTTCCTAGTTTATTGTATCATGGTTTACTTTTTGTATCCTTTCTACATATATTGCATTGGTTTTCCGACAACTGGAATATAAGAAAACTTTAATGTGCGCAGACGTTTTTTACTCAAGTCGAATTTGCTAATTAGGCCCACTGAAATTTCTATGAAGTCGACATTTCAATTATTTCATTAAACCACGGCAGTTTTTTCCCCAGTGTATCAATTGTTGATTATCGAAATCGATAAATCAAACCATAACTAAGACTTAATCAGCTGTTTGCTATTCTATCAAAGACATAAATTAATTTTGTTGTGGTTTTGTAAAATATAATCAGAACTAGTGCAAATTACAAAATAAAGGCATAAAACAATCCTAAAAATGAGAATACACTAATAAAAACGAAAACAATTGAACTTTTGTTTTCGCGTGGTCTTAAAGTGCACAAGTCTTTTTCAGGGGAAAAGACTTTTCACGGTCTTCAATTTGACAAAAATGAACCTTACGACCCACATTAATTCCACGGCACAACTAGCATCGTCATCAATTGCCGGCAGTTCTAGTTCTTATCATCTCCTAGAAGAGGCGGACGAGAAACTTATAAAACCGAGCACGACGTCGTCACCGATTTCCGGCGCCTCTACGACATCGTTTTGTGGTTTCATATCTGTAGTTTGCGGTGCTATGAATTCATGGTTTCGCCATTATCGCATCTATAAAACCATTCTGTTGATACTCTTGCTGTTGGTGTTGTTGCCATTGTATGCTCACCGAAGCCTTTTAAACGTAAGCTAGTCTTTCATGGACAAGGTCGGGTGTCTGTTGTGCTAATGGGTTAATGGATTTCTGATTTCTTCATTTCAGCCTGATAATGATATTCCTCAATTGGATTTGCACAGACCGCGTCCGCTACTGGATGCTTATGAGGATTTTAGTTCGATGCGTGCCAGTGATTTAAAAATGCGAATTGAGGAGCTTTTAAGAATTAAGGTAATATTCCTATGGCTTAGAGCACTAAGCGGCAGGAAATCGCTTGAGGGTGGCATACTGTTTACATAGAATATGGATCGAGTATGGGGTCCTGGTATCCTAGTGATCACAAAACGCCGACATATACCCACAAATAAAAGACATTTCTTCACAAACCTAAATCAGGAAAAGAAGATAATGACTTTTAAGTTTTCTGAAACAAATTATTATTTAATTTGAGTAACTTTTCAATTCTTCCCTTCCTCCTCTACAGAGTACCGTCTCCATTGAACTGCGTGAGCTGGAAGCTCGTCGTCAGAAACTTCAATCCGACATTGGCCAGTACAATCAAAAGATCGAAGAGCTCAAGCAAGATTTGATGCGCGAACAAACGGAGTTGGAAAGACTTAAAATATCCGTAGAACAGGCTCAAGTAGCCCAGAGAGAAGCGGTACAACGCAACACACCGGATCTGGCACTGCCACGCACACTGTATCCCAATGCCTTACCTCGCAAAATGCCCGCCACCTCTGCACAAACAATGGTCACTTGCGAGATGCACAATTGCTTCGATCATTCAAGGTGTAGCTTAACCTCGGGATTTCCCGTTTATCTCTACGATCCCGATACGTATAATGTTTTAAAGTCGGGCTATGAAATAGATGGATTTCTGCGAACAACGATAAAGCAGACACTGGGATACAACGCCCACATCGTTCGAGATCCAAAGCAAGCTTGTATATATTTGGTGCTAATGGGAGAGGCTCTGTACGAAAGTGATTCGGTGAAGAATAATCGCTATGCCGCCCACGAAGAAGAGGAAAAAGAAAAGAATTCGTCCACGTATGCGCAGAAATTTGATGCTATTGATATGAATAAAATATATACGCTGCCTTATTGGGGTGGTGATGGCCGCAATCATGTGCTCTTGAATCTGGCCAGAAGGAATCTGAATTCTAAAGCCACAAATGCTCTACTTAACCAGAATACCATGAGGGCGATAGTGGTACAATCCTCATTTGAGGCTGTGCAGTTTCGCCAAAATTACGATTTGATAGTGCCACCAATACTGGGGCCGCCGGGTGGCGATGTATGGCAAGAATGTGCTGCAATGGTGCCCGCCAGGCGTACTTATCTGATATCGTTTCAAGGCGAATTGAGACCTTTGAATCAACCCGTACAAACACCACATCCCCTGGACGATTTCATTCTAGACCATCTAATGGAAATGTCTAAGGGTCCAACGCTGGACAAATTCCTGCTGCAATTCAAATGTGTTCCGGCCACAGAACAACAGGACGACAATGCGGTGGTAGATTGGGCTATGTGTGGCACAGATTCATCGAGGAAGCAAATTTTGAAAGACTCCACGTTTGCTTTAATTCTGCCTCCTCTGGAAAAGAGAATTAGCTCCACTTTGATGTTAGCCCGTCTCTATGAAGCGCTGCGTTCCGGTGCTATTCCCGTCATTCTGGGAGCCGATGAAGTTCGTTTGCCATATAGCGAGACAATCGATTGGCGCCGAGTTGCTTTGCTTTTACCTAAAGCACGTATAACAGAATTGCATTTCCTGTTGAGAGCCATACAGGACGGAGATCTTCTGTTGATGCGTCGCCAGGGACGTTTAGTGTGGGAACGTTATCTTAGTTCGGTGCAAGCGACTGTTGATACCGTTATAGCCAGTTTGAGAGACCGTTTAGGTGTTCCGCCTAGGCCAGTACCACCTATTGTAGCCCAAAGTGTATTCAATAATACATTTATACCGTTAAAATCCGATCCTCCCGTGGGTATGGATACAGAACCGGAGGAATCACTGGGTCCCATGGAGCCGCCATATCCAAGTCCAGCCTTCAGGCGAAACTATACGATATTGAGAATGCAGTCAAGAGAGGCATGGAATGATTGGGTAAGTTGAACGCAATATTCGAAAAAGTCTTTAAAAATTGCTTATTTTTATTGTAATTCTAGGTCGACCCCTTTTATATGTACCCCCAGCTGCCATTCGATCCGGTTCTGCCTTCCGAAGCGAAATTTATGGGTTCTCACATGGGTTTCCGTCCAATTGGCAAGGGTAGCGGTGGTGCCGGTAAAGAATTCAGCGAAGCTTTAGGCGGCAACTATCCGCGGGAGCAATTTACCATTGTCATTCTAACCTATGAAAGAGAGCAAGTATTGATGGATTCGCTGGGACGTTTATATGGTCTACCGTATCTGCACAAAGTCGTTGTGGTGTGGAATTCACCCAAACCCCCTTTGGATGATCTGCGCTGGCCCGATATCGGTGTACCCGTAGCGGTTGTACGAGCACCTCGAAACTCCTTAAACAATCGATTCCTGCCATTCGATGTAATCGAAACGGAAGCCGTTTTATCTGTCGATGATGATGCCCATCTAAGGCATGACGAAATACTTTTCGGTTTTCGTGTATGGCGTGAACATCGCGATCGTGTTGTCGGTTTTCCCGGTCGTTTTCACGCCTGGGATCTTAACGACAATCATCATTGGAATTATAATTCCAATTACAGTTGTGAGCTGAGCATGGTCTTGACGGGCGCAGCTTTTATACACAAATACTATATGTACTTGTATACATATCAATTGCCACAGGCGATACGTGATAAAGTCGACGAGTATATGAATTGTGAGGATATTGCAATGAATTTCCTTGTGTCGCACATAACAAGAAAGCCGCCGGTTAAGGTAACCTCGCGCTGGACCTTTCGATGTCCTGGCTGTCCGGTGTCGTTGAGTGAGGATGATACACATTTTCAGGAACGACATAAATGTATAAATTTCTTCACACAAGTAAGTATCTAGTGTTTGTATTGATTTGAAAATGTTTAGCATAATCTTGTGCAATTTTAGAACTCCTTTTCATTTGGGAGTTGATGCTAGTGTTGGTGGGAGCTTTGAGAATGACTCTTGTGTTCTTATCTTTTTTTTATCCGTTATCTACTATTAGTAGGTTTCTTTCATATATGCGATTTTTTCTTATAAGCAATTTCATTTTATTTTCATTTATTGATATTCAAAAAGTAACCGAGCCTTTTGGTCTTATATATTTACAAAATTACTTCAGACTTGTTTAAAATATACAAAAAAAAACATAAAGTAAGATTAAATAATTTAATATAAATAAGTATTAAGTTAAGTATACATTTAAACAAAAAAAAATTGATATCCCAAATTACGCAGAAAAAAATGTATTCATGAAAGACTACTCGATAAGTTTCGTAGTGTAACAGCAGCAAGAAAGTGAAACACACCAAGACTACTAGCCAATACTAATTGTTTCAAATCAAAGATAAAGCAATACCCATAGAAAACACTTTTTTTAATTATTTACAAACCATTATGTTGCACAAGTTGAAATAGTTTTTTCTTATAAGTATGGCAGGAGTAATTAAATGATCTGAGCGAGACAGGCAAACTATTAAAAATGCGAGCAACTCTCACGTGAAATGATCGACCTAAATCAGAATTCAATCGGGGAATTTTAAGCTGTGGATTTCTTCTGGACCTTCCAAACTGAAAAAACTCAACTATAAAGATTGGTGTCTGAAGTTTATACAACTAATAGAAGTGAAGTAAACTCCTTATTTTTGTAAACTCCTTAAAGCTACAATGCAAAAACCTATCAATGTACTCCGAAACGTGCTGCCGAATATTAAGGGAATATAAATACCGCACCACACGATTGAAAGCTCGACGAATCTTATCCATGACCTAAGCCACTGCTCCAGAGTAAACTTTAATACAATACAGAAATATTGGCATAACAATCGCATGAACTATTCTAATTTTAATGTGTAGTAGAAGAGGCAATTCCAAGTTGTACAACTTTCGCAAAGTAAAGTTAACTCTGGAAACCATGGAATCAGCATGCGTCTCAAACTTTAACTTATTATCAAGAGTTATACCAAGACATTGAATATTATCAACGAATTCGATTACACTATATGTTACGAAATTAATTAAAATAACTCTGCAACACGTCTAAGAAGTCCAAATTTCCCTTAAACAGCAATTGAACATCATCAGCAAAAGGAACACAGGAGCTGCTTTCAACACTAACAAACATATCATTAATATACATTACAAATAAAAGCGGTCCAAGAACAGAACCCTGAGGAACTCCACTACTATCTGGAAGCAAATCTGAGGAACAACCATTTAAACATACATACTGTCTTCTATCAAACAAATAAGGCTGTAATAGCCTACACGCGGAACTTAAAAAAAAAACAAAGTAATATCTTATGTTCATGGGTATGATTACGAGGGTTGCTATATATATTTATGGCGCCAGGCAACACTTAGGGTTGCATGGCGCCATCTGACATTTCCATTCAAAAGTTTGACATTATTTAGCATAAACGTACTCAGTACGCTTCGACGTACGACCATCATTTGTGTGGTTTACAGTGACTTGAAAAAATCAATATGGCAAAAAATGGAATTAACTCGTGAACATTTTCGTGCGATCATTGTTCACAACTTTCGACGTGGATTGTCACGACAAGAGTGCATCGATGAGCTTAAATCTTTGTATGGCGATGAAGCACCCTCCTATAGCACTGTGAAAAACTGGTTTAACGAATTCAATCGTGGCCGACGCTTGCTCAAAGACGAAGGTCGTCCAAAAACGGCCGTTGTGCCAGAAAGCATTGATGCCGTGCGTGAACTCATAACGCAAGATCGTCATGTGACACACCGTGAGATAGAGGCATCCTTGGGTATTTCTTCCACCAGCATACATTCGATATTGCATGAACACCTGGCCGTAAAAAAGGTTTGTTTGTTCTCGTTGGATCCCGCATAATAATAAAAGAAATTATGAAAAAATCGCGGTGCTTCAGAAGACGTTTATAAGATCGTCACAGGTGACGAATCATGGATCTATGCGTATGAGCCCGAAAGAAAACAACAATGCGAGCTCTCACACATCGGCTTTAACCAGCGCCTTCTTGACCGGCCAAAACGTCTAATTGATGCTTCATCCGCCGTAACGCCCTGACTTGGCGCATAATGACTTCTTTTTATTTCCGCACATCAAGAAAAAAATGCGTGGTAAACGATTTTCGTCGCGAGAAGAGGCTGTTGAAGCGTTCAAAAACCATGTTTTGGAGGCGTCTCAATCAGAGTGGAAAAAGTGCTTCGACAATTGGCTTGAGCGCATGCAAAACAATAAAACCATTTTTGACGATAAATATTCGCATTTTCATTATTAGGCCAGAAATATATACAGCACCCTTATGCATTAAATTTTCAATTTTTTTCCTTGATATCAACATAATACTTAATACTAATTGCTAATAAATTTGTTGCAATAAACAGATTTTTTTATACTCGCAGGAATTGCGAGTATTTTTGAAAGACACGTGTCATCTGCGTTACTCGAAAACAAATTTCTTTTATCCGTTTTGTTTTCTTATATGAAATATTTGTCCTAGTAAAATGAAGTAAAAGGACATGTTGTTTTGCAAAACATTCTTATATGCGATTTTTTCTTACAGTAGATGTTCTTATATCCGTTTAGGTAATTTCAAAGACAAGTGTCTTCTACGTCACTCGACAAAAAATTCTTTTATCCGTTTTGGATATCCTTATCCTAGTTATTATATGAAATATTTCTCCTACTAGAACAAAGTAAAATGACACGGCGTTTTGCAAAACTTTCTTATATGCGATTTTTCTTTCAGTAGATGATCTTATATCCGTTACTTAACATAAATGCTCCTAGCTTTTTTATGCACTAACCCTGCTGAGGAAATGAGTATTATCTTAAACGCATAAAAATTAGTATGAGGGTATGGAAATAGGATAAGAGTATTCAAATTATTTATAAAATTTTCGCACTTCCTCAAACTGACCATCTCTTTTTTTAATTTTTCTACTTCTTCCAGGTTTTTGGTTATACGCCTCTATTAAACACCCAGTATCGAGCGGATTCGATATTATTTAAGACACGTATACCACACGACAAACAAAAATGCTTTAAGTATATATAAAAACTAAACGATTTCAATTTAAGTTTAAACTAAAAACATACAAAGCCAACTCAGCTTACTATTAAGTTTTAAACAATAGAGCATATACAGAATGTTTTTAAAAGAAATTATGATTTACAACTTTTATGTACAACAACAACTGGACTGCATTGCGCAACTGCATTATTCATTATCGAACACTATTACAATTAGAAAGTAAAAAAACAAAACTAAATTTACAATTAAGGTGCAATAATTTTAAAACGAAAATTTTATTTTTATTTTTAAATAATTGATTGAAAACCGCAATCTACTACAAAAAAAATGCTGCTATAGCAATGTGTCATATTAGTTTTATGCAAAATGAACGATCATTACAGTTTTTAACAATATCGTTTTTTTAATAAGTTATAAGGAAAAGAAAAAGTGTGGTGGTAAAAAACAAATACCACTTATTTTAATCATTTTTTTATACAATATTTTATGTAAATATATAATTTTACACAACAATGCATCATATATTTTATACATACTATAATTATTATGGAGATTTTTTTTGTTTTGTTTATTTTTGAATTTTGAATTGCAAAAAAAGCTACATACACATTCTGTTATTTACAAGGAGATTTTTTTACCTTAATCTAAATAAGTTAAAACGAATTTTATTTTAGACAAATTAATATAAACAAAATTCCATTGATTTTTATATGCATACACATTTGACTAAGGAAAGTTAAGTTACCCAGTAGTTACGATAATAACTAATCTTGTAAACACAATTTATTATTAGGATAATATTATTTCGAAAAAAAGTTTCCATTGAGTTTATTTTAACAATTTTAAACCCATCTTCTGGTACATATAATCGTAGAACGTACCTACTTTAAAAATAGCTAATTCTGTTTAAAACAATTCTAACAAAATTCGGTGTTTTAGAGAAATATATTTCATTACATATTAATATAGAAGAATTTATTCAAAAATGGCTCAGCAACTTTGGAAGCTTCTTTTTAGTTTATTTTTTTAAGTTCAAAACATTTTTGTAGTCTATATTCTGACTTAAATTTCTATTAATCTCACTTCTTTGTTTACTAATCTATTTGTATTTCATAAAACTAATTGAAGACCTTTAGTCTATTCTTATTATTTTTATTTGCAATAGTTCAAATTATATTCTAACTGCAATTTATTTTAAATGCACTTGTATTTTTTTAGTTTTTTTTTATAATAGGTATGTTTTAGTTAAGCCGCGACTACTAAGACTGGATAGCAAAATCTTAATAGTTAAGCCATTTGTTAACAAAAAGTCTCAAATTTGTTTCTGTCAAAAGGATAGGTCTAGAGAACGGTTGGGCGATTTAAAATTTTAAATTTGAATTGGCTGTCAAAAAAGTACTGATAATTTTTTTCAAATATATGGTTTAATTGGAAAGGTTAAATATTGTCATTTAACAAAGGAACACAATATCATTCATATAAATGTCATAACTGGCTTGGCAGGAGATGAAGAATTTTACTCTTCAAAACAAACAAAAAATTAGAAAGTGGTACAAAAATAATAATAATTTATAATAATTTTAGTTAACTATTAACTATCAAGTAATGCCCTCTATTCAGGTAAATTATTTTTCTAAAATTGTTTTTTGAGAATCGATCAAAATTTTTATTTGATCAAAATTGCTATTTTTTATTCACAAATTAATTAACTATTGCGGTTTTGCTATTCGGCCTTAGTTATCGAGGCTGATCTAAAAACACCACTAATATTGACCACTCCCACCTTTATATTTTATTTATAAGCTCGCTTTTATCCCACGTTCTTCTACCATCCATTTTTTTCTTGCTTATTTGTCTCTCCAGTTTATTATATGATTTTTATACCCTACAACACTCTGGGATTATTGATACAAATCCTGAAAATTTTGTTTGATTGACCAAATAAAGGGTGGTTATTTTTTAAGTTGATTAAGTTGTTGATTTGTCGCGCAAAAGAGCTATTGTTTCGTTAGCTGTGTGGCAAGTGGCCCCTTGTGTTGGAAGCACATATCCACATCCCATATCTTCCAATTCGGGCCATAAAAAGTTCGTTATCATCTCACGATAGCCGCGCCATTCACAGTAACTGTCTGACCGCCTTTATTTTG